>OU744325.1:2030184-2630184 GCA_916610235.2 Lasioglossum morio | reverse complement strand
AGTTTCCACGTGCGCGTTATTTTCGAAACCATGGACCGGAATAGTGAGCTAGTGGCAGTTCTTACCATTCAATCGAACATCCGACAACGTTACTTGCAGCAGCGTATGCTCCGTCATACAAGAAGAAGACGTCGCTACAACGTCCATCCCCCTTGGACAACTCGAGAGGTCGAGGGCGAATTGACGTTAATTCGCCAAATATCGATGGACCACGAGGAAAAATTTTACGGTTACTTCCGAATGAGCAGGGGCTGCTTTGCTCTGTTGCTAAGTAAAGTTGGTGATAAGCTGGTGAAGAAACATACGAACTTTAAAAGTCCCATTCCCCCGGAGGACCGATTAGCAGTTTGCCTGCGGTAAGTTATTTTTCACCTAATTATTTGTTATTAACGCTTTCATACGAATAACTAGGGGGCTCCGCCCCACAGCATTCCGAAACGCCGAAAAAGCTGTCCACAAGACTAGTAAAAACCTTTCTAAAATACTGTTCACTGAGGTTTTTCGAGTCGCTAATTACGAATGTGTTGTTAGATTTGCACTTTAATTAACCGTTCGTCAAGAAAAAATTAAATTTATTTAAAAAATTATATTTTATATTTATACATGAATATACTTAAACGTTTCTTTATTAAACCGTTTATTTCAAACTCTGTACCTGTTCATTCTTTACTTCGGTAAATGGTTTTAGGGCCAACTTTTCGCCGTTTTGGGACACTGAGTGCCCCCAAGCTTGCTATGCTCGCGAACCGATTCTTTATTTCTTATGTAATACTATTATAGCATTTTTTTAATGTGAGTGTTACGTCCCGCGAGTTGAACTTTTGTGATTTAGAGAAATCACGAGCACGCGGATCAAGACGACAATTATAATTTGAGCTTTAGGGTCCACACGGCAAGTATAACCGTGTCTAACCCGGGTCACGACGCAACGGCTCACTATATGATTTACAAATGCACTCACCGGTCTAGCCCTGACAGTAGTGTTATTTGTCGATGACGCGCAGTAGTTTCAGCCGGTCTACTCCTTACCCACTCGTCTACGCGTGTGGGGTGTTTCCTTCTACATCCGACTGCGACGTAGAATCAGGAGGCTGCTCTTCTCCGGTCGGCTCTGCTCGTGGTCGATCTCGTTCGTAGGTGACGATGTCGCGGGTGACCGTAGGGAGAGCGCGAACACCGAGCAATTTTATATACCGGTCTTTAGGAGACGTTTCCGACGAATATTCGCGTGCGAGCTTTCGCAGTTGATATTTACGACCGGCGCGACGTGGCATGGAATATTTTATTAATGCAACTAGTGCGTCTCTAAACAATTAATGTGTCCGAGTACTCACGAACGTACAGAGCCGTTGGTGGGCTTCTAGGCGTGCAAGTGAATAATCAAGACACTCTATTAGAAATGGTTGTAAAAGGGAATATTCCATGAGACGTAAATGACTTTTAAATAACGAGACACTGAGTCTATATTAAAATGATACTTTAATAATGGAAATATAAAATGGAATACAAAAACTTGTATTTGTCCCGAGAGGTAAGGCCTCTGGGCTGAGCGCGCGGGACTCCAGGAGACGGCGACGTCTCTGAATGGAGTTCGGAAAAAAAGAGCAGTAAAAGAATCAGGGCTCTGTTGAGCTTCGCAAATTTGGAATGTATATGGAGTGGGGTAATTAGGAGTGGGAGTGTTAACGCGAGGTGTAGGGATCAATAGACCGGATGGCCGATTGATAAAGCTGGAATCGAAATACGATCGAAGGTAAAGGTGAGAATCAAAGAGACAGGATGGCTCGAAGGTGATACGTGGTGGTAAAATAAGTAATTCTTATCGGCTATGCTATGCGCGGATTGGTAAAATGAGTAATCTTATTGATTATGGTTAATGGAATCTTAGTTAACTTTTATTCTACGCCATACGTCTCTCGACGTAACACCTCCCTCCCACGGAAGAAAAATAATTTGTCGTTAGAAAAATTATTTTTCCTCCTCGTTGATCGCGAGCTTTTCTTTATGTTTCCTCATCGTTGAGCGCAGGCGTTTTTTTATAACTAACAAATTGTCTTGGTTCGTGGATTGTCACTTCGCTTAGTCTTTTCTCGGGTTCGCCATTTGCATGTACGTCTGTAGCGGAATCGGAAACGCATTCGCGAGGGGACACTGGGGTTTCACTCGTGGCACTTCTGTCTTTTAGGAACAAACAAAAATGGGTGAGCACATTACACAATGCTGCTAGAAGTTGGACGCTGCATCCGTAGGCGCTGTGAAGAGTGATTCCGTTGAGGATCGTGTTGATAACGACTTTGATGATTTTCCATGCTGCGTATATTCCGATGATTCCGGCCATTACTGAACCAAATTCCATAAATCCATCCCATAGTTTTCGTCCTGTGGATTCGGCGATTTTTGACAGCGTGCCCTCGTCCATGAGGTTAAACATATCAACCGATTTGCTTGCGTAGGTTCGTCCTGACGCTCCTTGGGCGATTGTGTCTATGACGGCTGTCTTTTCGACCGGGAACATTATATGCTCCGTAAGTTGGTGAATCTCATCCTGCGAATAGATTCCTCCGTTTGCTAAATTCGCAGGATTCGTATAGTGCCATGCAGCTTCTGTCAGTGGTTGTAAGGGGGATGGTGGTACCGTTTCGATGGCACGTGGCGTTATGCGGTACCAGGCGCCGTGTATCTTGTACATGGGCGCGATTAGTTCGCTGCAATCCTTTTTTGTGCCGAATCGTGTCAAAATTCTGTGGCGAGGCGTGATGAAGTAAGACTCGTTTTTATGGGTTACCGGAAGTTCATCGTAGCAGTCTGTTGTCTTCCTTACTGTCACTTGTATTGGAATACACTTGATCACATGTATTGCCTCCCCTGATTGTATGGCCGTGTAGCCCGGTTCTTTTACCAGGGTGAGTGCGACTAGCGCGGGTGCAGTGTTGATTAGTGCGATGGCGTTTTTGAGGATCTGTTTCTCCAGATTGCACTTTTGCCGCATGATGTCCTTATACATGTTGACAATCTGTGTTTGGATGTGTTTTTCCGTGTAAACAAATTTTGTGTTGATGTAGGAGAACATATCCATATTGTAGATCTTTGGGTGTTGTCCGGCCTTGAATTTCCCTTCTTTTGCTGTTTCGACGATCAACAATTTCGGATGTTCTGTAATGTACAGCGTATATCCGCAAATTGATGTGTGACTGGTGCTAGTCAATGCGAATGCCGTGTCTCCGGATGTGACTGTATATAGTGGTGTTGATTCATTTGATGTTGTGGTTTTTACTGCTCTGCCTTCGTACAGCGTGCTAAATTCGTTGAATTTGCATTGTGTACTGCGTATCGTTGTCCAGAAGGTGTGCCCGTTCTCGGTGTCCATGCATCTCTCCTTGTTGAGGATGCAGTGCTGTCCAGAAGGTAGGATAATTTCGTCCGTTAGCAATTTGACCGCTGCTTGTCCATCCTTTATCGTGACCTTGATGACTGCTTGGACTACCACGTTATTCCATGTTCCAAATGGGTCACTGTAGGTTGAACCGCTGCAAGTGCCGTCCTGTTGGATGGAGCCTGCTAGGGTAACACTTCTTGTATTCGTCGAGTTCGGGATTAATCCGAATATTTGTGTCGATGGAGGTAAGTAGAGTGCACCCGATTCGTGCATTATCTGGCAAGCGTTTCGTGTTGTTGAGAGGATGTATTGCTGTCGTCCGTTGTTTACAACAGAGGCATGTGAGTGCATGCCGCAGTAATAAACCGTGCTGTCAATTTCCACTCGACATTGTTGTATGTGCATATCGTCGTAGTTGATCATTTGTAGAAGCTGAATTTGTACGTCTTCATTTGTTGGCTGGTCGTGGGCGTAATCACATTTCGGTTTGTCTACTGTGGAGAACGTTGTTATATTCAGTGTGCTGCCTCCGCAGTCGTATCCAATAAGGGCTGATGTTGAGTGCAGGAGAGCGAAGATGAAGAGGACTGAGGTCTTCATGGTGACAGCTGTCGATGTCAACTGATGAAGTTGTACCTCTTGTGCTGTCTTATCAATCATTCTCCAGAAGGGGGTGGAGAAGGGGTAGCGCGTTAGAATTCTTCTTGTGGAACACTGTCTTCTTGCTCCTCTTCGTATACGTCTTGAGGCCAGTTTGGAGTTTCGTCGACGACCTCTGTGGAGCATTCCGCACATTCTATCACTGGTTTTGTGCTGACTAGCTGTATCCCGCATGATTCGCAGTGGTTCAACAAGTCTCTTCCGTATCCGTGGATTTCGCAGACCTCTCGGACCTCGTAGGAAGAACTGCACTCGTCGCAGTGCATCTTGTCGCCTTCTACTACGTAGGCTGTTCCCAAATAGCAGATTAGCCCGTCGAAGCCCATGAGGGCGTCCCAACGCTTCTGGTGGATGGTCCTCGGTTTTCGTGTAAACCAGTACTTGAGGCACATGATGGCTGTTGGTCTGGTGCAAGTCGAATGTTTCTCTTCTAAAGCTTTCTTCTAACTGACTCCTTGCTGGTGTTGAACTGGCTTGTTCGGCAGTATCAGGGGTAAGGTTAGAGAGGGGATGATGTGCCATTATCCTTATTGAAAATATTTTTCGCTTTGCGTCCGGTGTTCGGGTTATAATTGCATCTGGTTTCATTGGTGTTGAGTTCGCGATAGCCGTAGCGGATTTCGCGGGTATCGTTTTTAGCGTATCCGGATCGGTTTCATTAACCATTGTTCTTATTGTAAACGAACCTGATTCCTTTGCATGTTTAATTTTATTAGCGTGGACTACCCGAGAACCCCCCTTGAATTTTATACGGACGTTGTTATCGCTTAAACATTCCGTTATTCTAAACGGACCTATGTATTCGTTATCTAACTTCCCTTTCCGAGGTTCCTTTAGAAGGAACACGCTGTCTCCGACTGCAAAGGTTTGTATGTTGACCTTTCGGTCGTAATATTTTTTTGATCTTATTTTCGCGGATTCGAGATTTTCCTTGGCTTTCTTAGGCACGATCCACAGGGGGCTGTTATACGGAGATGTCGACGGAGCGACAATGTCTTGTTCTAGCAGTTCTTTCATTTGTTTATTAATTTCTTCCCTGTGTATCGGCGGGTAACGATATTGTTTCACATGGACTGGCGCTTCGTCCGTTGTGATAATTTTATGCATGACTCTATTTGTCATTCCCAGACGGTCTCCGGGGAGATGGAATAAATCGTGGTGTTCACGCACCAGATTTTGGACATGATTCGCTTCTTCCTCGCTTAAATGATCGGTACTTATTATGTCCCATATCTCATCACAGCGAGACGCGAGCGAGCATGAATTGAGGTTTGACTTTGAAGAATTTGTTTGAAGATTTAAGATTTTGACTTGGGAATTCGAAGATGAACGTGCGTTAGCGTTCGAAATGGTATTGAGAGTTGAATTTAAGATTGGAATTGAGTGCAAAGGTATAAGCTCCGTGCTGGTGACATCCACGATATCTTCCAACTCCTCCAGCTCCATGTTCGGCATGGGGAGTTCGATCGGTTCGCTCGTGGTGTTCACGCATCGTACGTACGCTTTGCCGCCGGAGATGCGCGTTAAACAATTCGGAAGTAATAACCCGGGTGCGATTTCGCATCGTCGTAAGTAACCTATCTCGGGTCCGGTGGCGTTTATCGCTATGCAAGCTGAAGTTCGTGACTCGATACCAGAGATGGGCAATTATTTATCTAAAATTTTTAAATAAAAGATAAACGAAAGTTATCTTTTATTCGTACTTATTTTTCTGAAATACATATTCGACACAGTTTATCTGTAAGATACTCTCAAGAAATTTCATTCGTCATCTGTAGTTTATCGAAGCTCGAAGTAACGGCGTATTGCTTATTCAACGCCTCTAGCGGCGAGAAGTTATTCGGGAGGCACTATTCGTAAGATACAGTCGGGAATTTTTAGTTTATCTTTCACGATTATTTGAGAGTCGAAGGCAGCGCCGCCATGTATCTTACGGTGTATTCGTCAGATTTTGGCTACGGAAATTTATCTGTCTGATTTCAATGGCAAAATTTCATCTTAACTTTAAGATTTATTCGAAGCTCGATGTAGCAAGATGATTTATTCGATTGTTTTATTCGTAACGAGTATTTCGAAGAGACAAAAATCAGATGTATCTTTATTCGAAATTTTTATTTGACTTCGAATAACTGAGATCTTGATCCGACGTTGCCAAATCATAAAACGTAATACGTATTTTAACTACTTACGCAGTACGTAGTGACATTCATTAATATTCAATATTCGGATACTCTTAGAAGGACGATAACAATTGTTTAAACAAATAGAGTTGTATTATTTAACCGATTGTTTAAACAAATAAATTTGTATTATTTCAGCACGTGTTTAAGCAAATGTTTTTTTATTATTTAAACGATTGTTTAAACTAATGGATTTTTATTATTTAAACGACTGTTTAAACAAATAAATATTCATTATTTAAACAAATGTTTAAGCAAATTAATTTTTATTATTTAAACGATTGATTAAACAAATGAATTTTTATTATTTAAACGATTGTTTTTATACAAATGTATTTTTATTATTTAAACGACTGTTTAATCATGGATTTTTATTATTTAAACGATTATTTAAACAAATGTATTTTTATTATTTTTGATTTCTTATCGGCGCTACGGTTCCATCATATGCTACAACAAACTATATAATGTTTATGCTTATTCCTCAGTGATACACATCGGAGGTTTTCACTATAATGTGAACCAATTTGATGCTAGTATCCTGTTGCAAACAGTTAGCGGGTTATTTCTAACTAATGTGATGTCACCCATAAAAGGAAAGGAACGTTTCGTCCTAGACCCGCTAGAGGACTCTTCAGACACCATAGATGGCGAAAAATACAGATTAAACCCCCTTGTTGTTAGTGGTCAAAACTTCCAGCTTACGCCACAAGATGGACAATTAAGAGAACTTTCTCGCAAGTACTCAATCCGTCGCTTATTAGTATATATACGTTCCGCCAACGCCTTCCAACATCCCAACGTCTAAGGCAGGACCCGCTAGATAGCCTTACTGAAGAGTCCTCTAGCGGGTCTAGGACGAAACGTTCCTTTCCTTTTATGGGTGACATCACATTAGTTAGAAATAACCCGCTAACTGTTTGCAACAGGATACTAGCATCAAATTGGTTCACATTATAGTGAAAACCTCCGAATGTGTATCACTGAGGAATAAGCATAAAAATGATATAGTTTGTTGTAGCATATGATCGAACCGTAGCGCCGATAAGAAATCAAATCTAGTGTTCAAAACTTGGCGATCGCTAATTAAATACCTCTGTATTTTTATTATTTAAACAATTAATATAAACTTTGTAATTGTCACTACCATATCGCTTATTTACCACGGTTACGTACGAAATATTGTCAATGTTGAGAAGTATTGTCAATATTTAATTGTACCTCATACCATAGATGTATTTAACCAACAATAAGTATAAGGGAAGGAATTGGTAAAAGAAAAAAAAAATTGGTTATTAATAAAGTAATTCGGTATTGGTTTGTAATATTTAAAACAACTTTTGCTCGTCAAATAACATGATAATAGTAGTTTTTATTATAATAATTTGTGCAGGGTGTATAATTCATTTCTACTTATTTGTATTTATTGAAGGTATAACACCAACTACAATATATTAGGGCTGGAACAAGTTAAATAACTTTATTTTATAAGAGAACAAACCAATAACACTATAATATTTAAGAACAGCAGCAAGACGCTGCACATACAGTACAATCAGAGACAAGACAGAACGCGTAGCCACAGATGAGCGCAGCACACACAACCGCACGCATCAGAACTCAGAACTCTCCTGACCAGCATGCGTGGTAGTTTACAATGTCTCTACAAAATTAATAATTTTTATTTATTTGAAGACATAATTTATACATATTTGTATAAATAATTCTTACTTAATTGTATAAAGAATTTTTACTTACTTGCTTAAATAATTACAATTTTTACATTTCCATATATTTTATATTTGCTTTTAGGATAACTCTTTTTTCAAAGAGTTTCGCGGATGTCCTATTTCTTTTTGGACAATTCGTCATCGTCGCATAAGAAAATAATCTTTCCACGGGTGCGGACGACGGAACAGGTGTATTGTACATGCGGAAGATTTTCTTCAAATGTACATACTTCTCCAAAACTGGCAAATCTCTGCGGTCGTCTTCGAAAAAACGTAGAATCTGAAAATAAAATTAGAATTTTATATTATCATATTATTTCATATTATTGAAGCCATTAATATAATAAGGTGAAAGAAATTAACCAACCTCTAATGATGCTTTTGAAGAATAATCCGTGACTTCTTCCGTCTCGGTGCTCTCTCCAAAATCATAAAATTCATCGGGCAATGTTGATGGCGTTGCTGCTACTGCATTTACCACGTTTCCCTTCCTCATTTCTTCCATTACTGCACCCTTCAATGTCTTCACCAAAATGTCTTGGTGGCTCTCGTCTATACATGGAAACCACCGATTTTTAAAAGCTGGGTGGGTCAAGGCAGCTACCGCCGCACATTTCGATTCTTCCGTCGAAAACGCGAATACGTTGCTGAATCGTGTCTCCAGGCTTCTTAATAGCGAGGCACTAATTGCATCGCAAAATCTCCACTCTTTTTCAGCCAAGATTCGTAATTTTCTTCTTAATGATAATAAGCATGGCACGAGCGTACCATAAAATATGCTTTTATCGGCCTGTAATAGATCAATCGCTTGTGCGATAGGTGCCGTGCATTTCAAATGCTCTTCAATATATACAAAATCATTATCTTTTAATATATTTTTGAGCCCCAAAGCTTTCCCAATTTCAACCATTTTTGGCTTTAGATGTACTATCTGTTGTAGAGCATCGTACAGCGAGTTCCATCGAGTGTCCCCCGGTCTTTTCAATATGTGGCCGGTTACGTTTTTAAATATTTCGGAGGACTTTGGTCGATTGCACGCTTTCCACAACATATTGCACTTTTTCATAATTTCCGCGTGCAGTACTGCCACTAGTTCCGTATTTTTGATCGTTTTCGCCAGGTCGGCTGTGACGCACAAATGCAATGTATGCACAGCACATCGAATGTGTCGGGGTAACACATTATCTGGAATTGTACCTTCTTCTTCACTTTCTCGTTCTATTTCTTCTTCTTCTTCTTCTTCTTCTTCATCATCATTATCATCATCTTCTACTTCTATTCCTGTTTCTTCTCCTTCTTCGGCTTCACCGATGACTATTTCATTTTCCTCTACTCCAATACAATCACGTTGTACACCAAATGTATGAAACGCTTTTACGAAGTTTTTGGCGTTGTCGGTGACAGTCGCCACAATCTTCTCTGCATCTAAATCGTACTCGCGATGTATACAGTCCAGCAAGTTTTTAATACGGTCGTAGGAATGCGTCCCGCAAAAGTGCCGACATCCTAAAGCTGCAGATTTTCTTTCATGGTTTTCTGTGATCCAATGGGCAGTTACGCCCAGAAAACTGCGGTGCTTGCCACTCCAAATATCTGTTGTTGTGCATACATATGGAATCTTTGACAAATCTAATTTTATTTTGTCGGTTATTTCAACATAAAGTCTATCGATACGGCGACCTATTGTTCGTCGACTAATATGTTTTACTCTATTGGCCATATCAAGATTTTCAAAGATTCGTCTGAAGTATACACCTTCAACAGCTTGGACGGGAATCATTGCATCAATGACGAATTGTGCCACGTCCATCTCGAATCTGCTTTGTGACTTCGCGCCACGATGGACATCCTTCCTCCGTTTGGCTTGTGATACATCATCTAGATATTCTAAATATGACGTATGATGTTTCCTTTTAAGATGCGAGAGGAAATTGGAGGTCGAAGACCATTGGCCTTTAATGTCCTGCTCAGGAACGCATAAATTGCACCGTGCAGTCGCCTGTGGTCCATCGCATTTTCCTGGTACTACGCTGAAATATCTTCCCCTAAGAATAGTAGGAAGTACAGCAGGTATCGTTGTGGATTGCTGAATAGCTCCTTCTTCACTCATGAATGAGTTGCTTCCTACGTCGAGAAGACTTGCTTCGCTTGAACTCATGGTTCACTACACTGATAACACTACGTATCACGGAATACAAAACACTAAACGCTATAATAAAGCTCTTCTACTGTCCACCGCGAGTGCTTGTTAGAAACTGATTTGCAGTTTTCTTCCAGGCGGCTCAACGCAACGTTAAAACAAATGCCAAATAACAGAAACGAGCATCAAACACCGACAAACGAAAATCATTTATATAATAAAAATTCATTTGTTTCACACGTTCATGACGGTGCTGCAATTTATGTTTCTCTCCCAGGGGCGTCGCACAGTGGGACCTGTTGCCCAAATCGTGGACAAATTAAAGAACTCTCGATAGAAATGAGATAGAGCGATGAATTTTTTTTTAAATTCTATCGAAGTCATCGCTCTCAAATAAGTTTCTAACAAGCATTCGCGGTGGACAGTAGAAGAGCTTTATTATAGCGTTTAGTGTTTTGTATTCCGTGATACGTAGTGTTATCAGTGTAGTGAACCATGAGTTCAAGCGAAGCAAGTCTTCTCGACGTAGGAAGCAACTCATTCATGAGTGAAGAAGGAGCTATGCAGCAATCCACAACGATACCTGCTGTACTTCCTACTATTCTTAGGGGAAGATATTTCAGCGTAGTACCAGGAAAATGTGATGGACCACAGGCGACTGCACGGTGCAATTTATGCGTTCCTGAGCAGGACATTAAAGGCCAATGGTCTTCGACCTCCAATTTCCTCTCGCATCTTAAAAGGAAACATCATACGTCATATTTAATATCTAGATGATGTATCACAAGCCAAACGGAGGAAGGATGTCCATCGTGGCGCGAAGTCACAAAGCAGATTCGAGATGGACGTGGCACAATTCGTCATTGATGCAATGATTCCCGTCCAAGCTGTTGAAGGTGTATACTTCAGACGAATCTTTGAAAATCTTGATATGGCCAATAGAGTAAAACATATTAGTCGACGAACAATAGGTCGCCGTATCGATAGACTTTATGTTGAAATAACCGACAAAATAAAATTAGATTTGTCAAAGATTCCATATGTATGCACAACAACAGATATTTGGAGTGGCAAGCACCGCAGTTTTCTGGGCGTAACTGCCCATTGGATCACAGAAAACCATGAAAGAAAATCTGCAGCTTTAGGATGTCGGCACTTTTGCGGGACGCATTCCTACGACCGTATTAAAAACTTGCTGGACTGTATACATCGCGAGTACGATTTAGATGCAGAGAAGATTGTGGCGACTGTCACCGACAACGCCAAAAACTTCGTAAAAGCGTTTCATACATTTGGTGTACAACGTGATTGTATTGGAGTAGAGGAAAATGAAGTAGTCATCGGTGAAGCCGAAGAAGGAGAAGAAACAGGAATAGAAGTAGAAGATGATGATAATGATGATGAAGAAGAAGAAGAAGAAGAAGAAGAAGAAATAGAACGAGAAAGTGAAGAAGAAGGTACAATTCCAGATAATGTGTTACCCCGACACATTCGATGTGCTGTGCATACATTGCATTTGTGCGTCACAGCCGACCTGGCGAAAACGATCAAAAATACGGAACTAGTGGCAGTACTGCACGCGGAAATTATGAAAAAGTGCAATATGTTGTGGAAAGCGTGCAATCGACCAAAGTCCTCCGAAATATTTAAAAACGTAACCGGCCACATATTGAAAAGACCGGGGGACACTCGATGGAACTCGCTGTACGATGTTCTATAACAGATAGTACATCTAAAGCCAAAAATGGTTGAAATTGGGAAAGCTTTGGGGCTCAAAAATATATTAAAAGATAATGATTTTGTATATATTGAAGAGCATTTGAAATGCACGGCACCTATCGCACAAGCGATTGATCTATTACAGGCCGATAAAAGCATATTTTATGGTACGCTCGTGCCATGCTTATTATCATTAAGAAGAAAATTACGAATCTTGGCTGAAAAAGAGTGGAGATTTTGCGATGCAATTAGTGCCTCGCTATTAAGAAGCCTGGAGACACGATTCAGCAACGTATTCGCGTTTTCGACGGAAGAATCGAAATGTGCGGCGGTAGCTGCCTTGACCCACCCAGCTTTTAAAAATCGGTGGTTTCCATGTATAGACGAGAGCCACCAAGACATTTTGGTGAAGACTTTGAAGGGTGCAGTAATGGAAGAAATGAGGAAGGGAAACGTGGTAAATGCAGTAGCAGCAACGCCATCAACATTGCCCGATGAATTTTATGATTTTGGGGAGAGCACCGAGACGGAAGAAGTCACGGATTATTCTTCAAAAGCATCATTAGAGGTTGGTTAATTTCTTTCACCTTATTATATTAATGGCTTCAATAATATGAAATAATATGATAATATAAAATTCTAATTTTATTTTCAGATTCTACGTTTTTTCGAAGACGACCGCAGAGATTTGCCAGTTTTGGAGAAGTATGTACATTTGAAGAAAATCTTCCGCAAGTACAATACACCTGTTCCGTCGTCCGCACCCGTGGAAAGATTATTTTCTTATGCGACGATGACGAATTGTCCAAAAAGAAATAGGACATCCGCGAAACTCTTTGAAAAAAGAGTTATCCTAAAAGCAAATATAAAATATATGGAAATGTAAAAATTGTAATTATTTAAGCAAGTAAGTAAAAATTCTTTATACAATTAAGTAAGAATTATTTATACAAATATGTATAAATTATGTCTTCAAATAAATAAAAATTATTAATTTTGTAGAGACATTGTAAACTACCACGCATGCTGGTCAGGAGAGTTCTGATGCGTGCGGTTGTGTGTGCTGCGCTCATCTGTGTCTACGCGTTCTGTCTTGTCTCTGATTGTACTGTATGTGCAGCGTCTTGCTGCAGTTCTTAAATATTATAGTGTTATTGGTTTGGTCTCTTATAAAATAAAGTTATTTAACTTGTTCCAGCCCTAATATATTGTAGTTGGTGTTATACCTTCAATAAATACAAATAAGTAGAAATGAATTATACACCCTGCACAAATTATTATAATAAAAACTACTATTATCATGTTATTTGACGAGCAAAAGTTGTTTTAAATATTACAAACCAATACCGAATTACTTTATTAATAACCAATTTTTTTTTTCTTTTACCAATTCCTTCCCTTATACTTATTGTTGGTTAAATACATCTATGGTATGAGGTACAATTAAATATTGACAATACTTCTCAACATTGACAATATTTCGTACGTAACCGTGGTAAATAAGCGATATGGTAGTGACAATTACAAAGTTTATATTAATTGTTTAAATAATAAAAATACATTTGTTTAAATAATCGTTTAAATAATAAAAATCCATGTTTAAACAGTCGTTTAAATAATAAAAATACATTTGTTTAAACAATCGTTTAAATAATAAAAATTCATTTGTTTAAACAATCGTTTAAATAATAAAAATTGATTTGCTTAAACATTTGTTTAAATAATGAAAATTTATTTGTTTAAACAGTCGTTTAAATAATAAAAATCCATAGTTTAGACAATCGTTTAAATAATAAAAAAGCATTTGCTTAAACACGTGCTGAAATAATACAAATTTATTTGTTTAAACAATCGGTTAAATAATACAACTCTATTTGTTTAAACAATTGTTATCGTCCTTCTAAGAGTATCCGAATATTGAATATTAATGAATGTCACTACGTACTGCGTAAGTAGTTAAAATACGTATTACGTTTTATGATTTGGCAACGTCACATCAAGATCTCAGTTATTCGAAGTCAAATAAAAATTACGAATAAAGATACATCTGATTTTTATCTCTTCGAAATACTCTTTACGAATAAAAGTGTCAAATAAATGGTCTGGCTAAATCGAGCTTTAAATAACGAATAAAGATGACAGATAAATCTCGCGCGACATCTGGATTCGAATAATCCATATGATTACGAATCTATTTCTTCCAATAAAATCTGACGGATATTCTGCGACCATGTAACGACAGGTACAACCGTAAGATACATCGTGGCGCTGTATTCGGCTTACGAATAAAAGTTGAAGATACCCAGAAAATTTCTCGGCGAGACAGACGAATAAACTCTCCAAACCGAGCGTTCGAGAGTTACAGTTACAGATAAATTCTCGCGCTGCATCCGACTTCGAATAAAAGACAAAAGATACAGTTTATTTTATCTTAAACTTATTTGAATAATTTTTTATTCAGATACTGCCCAACTCTGCTCGATACGGCAATTTTCTCGAGAAGTAAATGGGAACTCGTTCCCTTGCCAAGTCATACTACGATTGCTATAGGAAATGTCTGCGCCTTTAATAAGGAAGGCCGAGCCTAAAATTCCATCTGAAGGAATCGCAAGTGAATCTGGCACAACTTGGAACTCTATCGGTGTATCGGATATAGTCAAGTCGGTGGACCCCAAAGTGGAAACTACCTCTTCCGTTATTCCAGAGATATAGATTTGGTTATTCGTGTTGATTACCACGTCAGGTTTCAACAACGAGGCTTTGATCAAATTTGGCTCCGAGCCGGTATCTACCATAATTTTAATTCCTTTTACCAACTCGGGGATCGTAACAATTATGTGCGGAATGGCGGTATTGTCGCTAAGAGTGATTCTTGTTACTCTCTGTTCTCTTCGGTGCTTGGTTCGGTCGCGATTGTTTGAACGGACTGTTTTATCGGTGCCTCCCGTCGCGGACTCGGAGTGGACGGGAGGGTTGATCCGTTTCCCTGCTGTTCTCTGGTGCGGTTGTTAAATTCGCGTTTACGACACTCGTGAATGTCGTGTCCGGGTGTCTTGCAATAGTTGCAAAACTTTGACGGTGTACGAGGGCTCGCGTAATTATTTTCGCGGCGTTGAGGAGGAGTATAAGTGTCGCGGTGCACGTGACGCGAGTCGTCGCCTCTGTTCAGCGACGATTGTGTGACGTCGCGATATGACGTATTACGCGGTGACTCGGGATATCGATTATCGCGAGGCTTGTTCGTGAACGTATCGGTGCGCGGCTGATAAGGCGAGTTTCCGCGTTGGCGGTCTGAAAACGATTCTACCCGATATGGGTCAGCGCGCGATCTATTTTGATAAGCGTCATTACGATAAGGTGACGGTGATCGCGAGAAACGTGAATCGTTACGCGAATTGTTATAGGAACCGTACACTGAGAATCGAACTTGTTTTTCTTCGCGTGCGCATCGTTCGTGTCTTCGTTTATCGAGCTCGAGTTCTTTATATTGATTTATCGCTTCATCGAAGGTATTTCGTAACGAGCGATGATTCATCTGACGTACTTCTGTACGTAAATCGGGAATAAGACCGCGAATGAAACTTTTCCTAGTAAACGCGTCAATTTCGGCAGTATCGGGTTCGACGCGGTGGCAATCTATAATCGCGGTACGTAAATCTTTTACGCGACTAATATATTGCAGGATATGCTCATTCGTGTACATGAATATATTTGTCATTTCTCCGCGATAGTGATCAATCGTATGGTGAGGTCCGAAAATATCTTTTAGACGGTTCGTGATATCGGTGACTGAATTTACAGGTTCGTCCTCGATCGCGGTATACGCTTCTCCGCGGAGCTTGCTAATTATCAATTTCGACAACGTTTTCTCAGCATGTCGGGGAACGAGATCGCGTGCGCGTTGGCAAGCTCTCGTGAATTGTAAAACCGACAAGTTCGTTCCGTCGAATGTGGGAATCGAATCCGTCGCGGCCTTCATCACGAGTCGCGAATCTTCTCGTTCCGGAGAATCATTCCGACGCGTATTCATTGCTTCGTTTCGCGGCAGATACGGCAAATTATACGTTGGCATGTTAACATTTAAGCCTTCGTTCTGTTGCGAACGCCTCGGTGTCGCGGGAATAACAGACGGCATGCTTAAATTCGAAAGATTTTGTACGTCGATTAATAATTTCGTGTCGTCGCGTTCGCGTTTTTGCGCGTTCAACGTCTCGCGCTCGCGTTCTATTTCTGCGCGTAATTTCTCTAACGCCGCGCGTTCGTCATTAATTTCCGTTTGTGCTAACATGACTTGGTTTTCGAAAGTTAATCTATCTTTCTCGACGGCAGCACCTTGTTCACGAACTCTTTGTTCTTTACGGCGTAGCGAAGTCTCGTATGCTGCTAATTCATCCGCGTTCATTTTATTTTCGGATTGCTCCGAAGGCTTATCCTTACTGCGCGTGTTACTAGCGGGACCGTTTGGCATCGTGATAGCTGTCTATCCCACCGCTGCCACCAAATTGTTACGTCCCGCGAGTTGAACTTTTGTGATTTAGAGAAATCACGAGCACGCGGATCAAGACGACAATTATAATTTGAGCTTTAGGGTCCACACGGCAAGTATAACCGTGTCTAACCCGGGTCACGACGCAACGGCTCACTATATGATTTACAAATGCACTCACCGGTCTAGCCCTGACAGTAGTGTTATTTGTCGATGACGCGCAGTAGTTTCAGCCGGTCTACTCCTTACCCACTCGTCTACGCGTGTGGGGTGTTTCCTTCTACATCCGACTGCGACGTAGAATCAGGAGGCTGCTCTTCTCCGGTCGGCTCTGCTCGTGGTCGATCTCGTTCGTAGGTGACGATGTCGCGGGTGACCGTAGGGAGAGCGCGAACACCGAGCAATTTTATATACCGGTCTTTAGGAGACGTTTCCGACGAATATTCGCGTGCGAGCTTTCGCAGTTGATATTTACGACCGGCGCGACGTGGCATGGAATATTTTATTAATGCAACTAGTGCGTCTCTAAACAATTAATGTGTCCGAGTACTCACGAACGTACAGAGCCGTTGGTGGGCTTCTAGGCGTGCAAGTGAATAATCAAGACACTCTATTAGAAATGGTTGTAAAAGGGAATATTCCATGAGACGTAAATGACTTTTAAATAACGAGACACTGAGTCTATATTAAAATGATACTTTAATAATGGAAATATAAAATGGAATACAAAAACTTGTATTTGTCCCGAGAGGTAAGGCCTCTGGGCTGAGCGCGCGGGACTCCAGGAGACGGCGACGTCTCTGAATGGAGTTCGGAAAAAAAGAGCAGTAAAAGAATCAGGGCTCTGTTGAGCTTCGCAAATTTGGAATGTATATGGAGTGGGGTAATTAGGAGTGGGAGTGTTAACGCGAGGTGTAGGGATCAATAGACCGGATGGCCGATTGATAAAGCTGGAATCGAAATACGATCGAAGGTAAAGGTGAGAATCAAAGAGACAGGATGGCTCGAAGGTGATACGTGGTGGTAAAATAAGTAATTCTTATCGGCTATGCTATGCGCGGATTGGTAAAATGAGTAATCTTATTGATTATGGTTAATGGAATCTTAGTTAACCTTTATTCTACGCCATACGTCTCTCGACGTAACATGAGTTATGTAGCGATAATAACTTCTTTTTGTCGATCGTATGTTTAAACAAAGTTGATGTTCTTGGCGCACCGGTTCGACAATTTTATTGAAAGCAATTTTGCAATATATTAATTTCGACGTCACATAAATGAAAAAACACATAAAAGGTGATATTCTGTTGATGAGAACACGTTTTAAACAATGTTTGAAATAAGTCAACTTACTTGCTTAATGAAATAACTTAAGAATTATAGAAAAACAACACCACGTACTATATGCTCATGTTTTACTCGTAAGCTACAGAAACAAACTGTGAAACTCTCCGAAGTCACGAATCAGATAATCGAACGATGCGTAGACCAATCGATATTCGGCGGTTATTTCAAACCTTGAAATTACCTTGTAATTTGGAGTAACATTCATAATTCGATTCATAAAAGACAGCAAACATTTCCGTTTGCGAGAGACTGGATTTTGATTGTGTGGTGTAATCAAGATTTATGTAATTGTTTGGAAATTTTCATCATAGAAATCATTACTGATCCAGTAATGTTGCGTAATATTCATGAATCTTAGGTGTTTCGAATTATGAATGTTACTCCAAATTACCACGATAACGTGGTATACAGACAGTTAAATGTCTTTGGGATTTGACATTTCAAGGTTTAAAATAACCGCCAAATATCGATTGGTCTACACTGAGAAAAAAATCCTGTCGAAACAAAAAAAATATATGTTGATTCAATAAGATGTACTATTGAATAGTGCCAATATCATATGAACTTATTTTAATATTTAATACTATTGAATTTCAATAGCAAAACTCATTTCCACCAATCATATAAGCCAATAGCTTGACCACCAATGTTTTCAGAAAGATAAGATATGGTCTCAAACCAATTCCAGTATTGACTGGTGAATAATATTTTGCATTTCTTTCTAACCTATTTATTATTAATCCATCATTTTATGAAGTTAAATGAACATAATCTGTAATAAAGATAACTTCGCTGTTTTTTCTATGCAAATACTCAAACGATTACGTAAATCGATGTATGTATTAAAATATAAAAAGAAATTTTTGAATAACATATACATGTATTTGGTCCAAGTAAACGTTTTATCGATTCAGCAGGAGTCAATAAGCTATGTTATAGTCTGATCTAAACATGCTATTGAATAAATCGGAAAAGCTATTCAGTAAAAAAAAAATACCGACAAATAAATAAATATGATATTGATTTAATTGAAAATGTAATCGATTCAACTAAAAAATTTTGTTTAATAAATTAACAAAGCAACTGATGGAATAAAAATCGTATTAAATGAATAGTAAAAAATATCACACGAACTAAAAATGATATTTCATCGTTAACTGATCATAATAAACTATAATCAAGTATAGTCACGTCAATTGTACGTTTATTCACCCAGAGTATATAGTTCATGAATGGAACAGCGTTCACGATTCATGTAACCAAATTGGGATTTGTATTGATAATTGTTAGGGCTGTAAGAATAAATATACAGTTGACGAGATGTTGCGTTCTTGTTGCATAAATGGGAATGCATTTCAAAGTGGGTTCTTTTTTCAAAACAAAAGATATTAATTTCAATGAATTTTATTTTTTACAATAAAAGAGACATACATATCCATATACATTTACAAGTTTTATGCGTATTAATTTAAGGTATCTTTGGAATGTAAGTATCACCCGCAGCGACGACATGAATATTAAGTGGAGAGAAATCAATTATTTGTGTTTGAAGAATAAAGCCCCAAGAATCTGATGATGACATTAAATATGCGTAATAATGATCGACAAATGTTATAATCTTTAAAATCTTGAAAACGAAGTAAACTTTACGATAAGAATCAGTCAAAATATATTTTATTTGGCCAACACGGTCACTTTCATTTATTTTAATTACCATATGTGGTTTATATTTTGTACCGTTAATTTGTGCCCAAGACACAGCCCTTAAGCTTGTAACTAACTCTGTAGGTATGACTGATTTAAAATCATCATAATCTTTTACATTTTTTAATATATCGCACATAGTAGGCCCTACATCAAGACGCTGACAGAAACCTTTGCGAGAAATAAATCTGTAATTAAGAAGTAATTGCTGCTTAATCGCTAATGTATATGATGGGTTACATCGAGGTGTTACAACTTTAGCAGTTGCTTTCAATTCTTTATGTTTTGCTTCGAATCGGGCAACTGACATATACTTTATAGGACCTGTGGTTCGCATAATGCGCGGATAATGTAGTAATACATGATGTTTGAATATTAATTGTTCCTGAAATACTTGACAATAGAGTTTGTGGTGTTCCGTTATTAATTTAGTCAACGTGTCAATGTTTTCTTCATTTACTTTGCGACACATGACAATTGAAACTATTTTGCGAAGAAATATATAAATTTCCCACACTTCATGTTTTTTGGGGACCAGGTCGCCAATCAGTAAACCAAAATAATAAAACAAACATTCAATCTCAGATGCTGAACAAATTATGTTTCCCTTTTTTGAAGAATCTGCCGTTATAAGAGTTGGAGTATTTTGAGAGTCTCGGGATCCATAATCAAAGAAACGAATTCGATGATTTAATATTTCGAGTGAAAATATTTTTTCAGCGACAATAAACCTTTTCAATATTTTTCCAATTTCATAGCGGCAAATTCCTTAAAAAATGTCGTGCATTGGGTCAACTGAAATATTTATTACAGCGTGGAAATTTTTTATCAAATTAAAAGTACACTCTTCGTAAACGCCTTTATCGAGGTTTTTTGCATTTCTTTCGTAATTTTCAATTGTTCGTATTAATTGAACATCTTCAACGACTTGAGATTGTTGCATCTTTTTATCAGCTTCGCAAATTCGACACGAAAAATTGCAGTTAAAGCTCTTGCTGAAGCCGAGGATCGTATTAAGACCCAAATTGTCACCAAGAATATGCAATAAAACAAAATTAATTTTCTTTTTCGTGTTTTTTATAGAAATTGTAATACCAGTCGTTTCGAGTTCTTTCAATTGTTCCACAATATTAAAGAATATTGAATTATTCTCACACTGTCTATGGTCTTCAGAATTATGCAATTGTACAAGAAATATATTATCAAGCTGACTGGCGTATTACTCCGGAATACAGCCAATAGTGCAATACATCACGCCAAGTTTATGCAATCCTCGATGGGTTCCCAGTGGGTTGTTTATTTCTAAGTCATCAAAATACAGTATTAACGGTAAAACGACGTTGTCGTATTGTTGCTCGATCGACTGCCACAATGTACCTTGCAAGTATGAAGTAAACGATTTTGTGCGTTTTGCATTTTCCATGTAAGATATAAAACAATCATAAATCCCCGGTAGCTCTAAAATATTTTGCAATATTTTTTTCAGTGGTATAACACTGATTTTTAGATATTTAGTACACATCTGACGTTTATTATTTACTCGTCTCGAAGCTAATGTCATATTAATTGGAACATCTATCGGTTCGACGTAGGAACCAATTTGTTTAAAATATTGTAAAGTTCTATACTTGGTCGAAAAATCTTTGAAAGCTTGTTCAACGACATGCAACGTGGATATTAAATCTTCGTCTGTTGACGATGACGTGGCCTGATATTTTTCTCGAAGATCGGTTACAAATTTGAAAAGTTCGGTTACCGATTTAATATTTTCGCCAGCAAATAAACGTGTCAAAGAAGGACTTGAGTATAGATTTTCTACGTATGAACCAATTGCTGCACTGACACGATATGCGAATTCGGCGACTGTTTTGACTGTATTTGATCACTGTCATTGTGTGAACTGTCACAGTTTGATGTTGATTCTGTAAGAATCGCTACTGCGTAACGGTCTTTTTCATTCTCCGTTATCGCATCATTATTTTGTGCAACAATGTCGATACAGTTATCCACGCTATGCACCCTTACCAAGTGTTTAAAAAAACTATATATGTCAGTGAATTTTCGAGAGCAAAATTTTTGATGACACACAAATGTAGATATTGATTTTGAAAAATGTTTTGCTTTTCAAAGTCTTTTTAAAGATTGCAAATTTGATACTGATTCAATGCAAAAGGGACAGTAATACATGTTGATGTAATTTATAGCACGCCTCGAACCAAAAATCAGGATATTTCTATGTACGAATATTGCGCGTCTTGGAGAAAAAATTCTCTTTCGGAACAATCACTTAAAAATAACAGTACAGAATTGACAGAAATATGTAAGGAATTACTACGAAATGCAAATTAGAATATCATCGAGCACAAAAATATATTTAAGAAAAAAAATCAAGATTTTATTATTTCAAATTAGAACGTGAGTAAACTATGAAAAACTTCGCAAGAAGGCGAATTGAAAAAATTGATAAACTATTTTCTTAGTAAGGATATTGCGTATTTGGTCCAAATAAACAAATTTTTTTATCAGTTAAAAAATGTAAACAAAAAATAGAGAATTTTATCGAAAACCACGCAAGACTCAAATGTCCCATGAATCACTACTATATGTATTGTCACGTCGCTCGGCAATCGGGAGCCGCCAGAAGGGCGAAACCCTTTGCGACACCGGGTATTTACAGGCGGGAGGCCGGGCCACGATCGGCCGCACGACACGTGGTCCACCCGGGACAAAAAGGCAATCGCAACCTCGAGGTTTTCGGCAACTAACGCGAATTATCGGGCGCCAGACACCACGGGGTGTCGTATGAGAATTCGAACACGCGAAATATTCCTTTTCCTAAGCCACGAGCTTGCGATGGCCGCGATACGCCTGCGATAGCGATTCTAAGGGCACAGGATAGACACGGGAGGGACGAGAGGCATTCCCTGCGGCGGGAAGGTTTCACGCAAGAAATTGCAGTCAAGATTTCGGCAACAATAATCGTTTATTCAACGACGATGGTAATACATGGGCGCCGAGACGGCTCGGCAGCCCGTAAAGATGAATGCCGGCGCGTCGAATTCGGCAGCGTAGGAATTTACACGCGCTCGTATCCCACGCGGGGAATCTACGATCGAATTCAGATGGAATACGCGATCTATGGAAAGCTTCGTTCGTTACGACAATTCGCGGAACACGGATCGAGCACATGGCGGCGTCCCACCGTGGGACGGCATCGAGGTTGGCTAGAGTTGACGACAAAACGCTAAGGTTCGCGCGAATTATTCTCTCGACGCGAATTTACACAAAACTAATTGGGCTCCGGGCCCCGCAAACAAGTCGGGTTTCGTACGTGCTAATTTATGACGCTTTTACCGAAATCCTCGACTAGGGGTCGTCAACTCTTGCGACGCGAACGCGGACCCGCCAAAACGCTACCCGAGCCACACGCGCAAATTCGATATAACTCAGATGATACCAAAGCCTGATTGGCGCTTACCAACGGTAGCCGTACGGCAGCAGCAGTTGGACGGCAGCTGGTTGTTTTCGGCCCCTTTTCTACTCGACAGCGGTCGCAAAGGTACAAATATGATACGCAATGGTTAACGAGTTACTCTCAGAAACGACAGCGAAGCAATGGCTTCCCATGCGGTGGCTCGGTAACGCGGAAGCAGGGCGTCCCCCACTTTCCTAATTCTCTCCCTCGCGTAACGCTTCGGCTTATCGCTAGCTAAATTTTGGACGCTACGCGACAAGCCCTGGCCTCCGGTGATTCGCAAGTTCTTCGTTAGCGGCGTTCGGTGATTAGCCGCTCCTTGCTGCGACGATCGGCTTCGACCAATCCGGTGGCTGATCAGGCTTCTTCCCGGACGAGGCGACGACAGGATGCGGCTGCTTTTCCTCGTGGCACCGTTGTCCTCTGTCGGAGCCTCCAGGTTGCTTATCCTGGGCCTTGCTGATCTTACGACGTTTCTTCCATTGTTATTTCCGGAGCCAGTCCTCTCCGCGCCTCTCCTTGAGGAATCTCTTCTTTGTTGAGAGGGAGAGAAGTTCGGGTCCCCCTGGGACCCGACTACGGTCCTGCAAGATCGCGTCGCGCAAATCGGCGCGACGCTCAAAAATATGAGTTTCTCGTCCCATGGGTCTCGCGCGTGCCCAGGGAGATCGCTCGCACCGATCTCGATCGTGTCTCGCTGTCAAAGGGTGATCCGGTCTTACGTTTACCGGTTCGGAGGGACGCTGGCAAAAATGCCACGTCACAGTATTTTATTAACAAAATCCGAATATTTTGTGCACAAATATATAGAAAAGAAAATAATCATGAGAGTTTATACAATAGAAATTAAAGGATAATATAAAAATACACAAATTTTGTGCGGGTAATAATCTTTAAAGAAAAATCATAAAATTAGCTTGCAAAATATCTTCGATCCGAGTAACATGTGAATTGAGAAAGACCATACTGTCTTTTAAAAGGCTATTCGTGTTTTTTCACGCAACTTCTTCAACGTCGCGAAGGGCCGTTAATACGTCGATTATGTACCCTATTGGACGATCAAATTTAGTCTCAAGCTTATACAACTGACGTTGAATCAAGTACCACAATTGATGACTTTCCGATGGATAGGAAATATTGAAGACGTGAAATGTCTTAAAGCAGACGTATATCGCGTCAAAGGCTGTCGGAACATTGTACAAAACTTCGTCTACGGATACGTAAAAAGCTTCAATACTGCCAAGGGACGGTCCTACCACAATTATGTAAGGTTGTACTGTTGATTTGCGCAAGCTCATGGCTTCAATGCGATCGCTGCGTGCATTGGCTATGTCGGCTGCAGTTTGAACATGTACAACTAAGCTTTCGTCTGCTTCTTTCATTGAAGATTTCCAATGTTCCTTTTTGGTTCGAACTCTGCCTCTCGGTGGAATCATGTACGGGAGGAGGCTCATTTGGGCGATAGCTTTGTCATCTAAGAAAAATGTGAAATATTGAATATAATAATATTTGAAATGTGGATTGTTTTTTTATTTTTACAAATTTTTCACCGTGAAAATAATTTTGAGACAACATAAAAAATAGTGTGACATTGGTGGGATAACAAAATTAAAAATCTTACCGTTATTGTCGATTCTATCCAATATGGCTAGAATTTCTTTTGCGCGCTCAATTTTATTATTTTTTTGTATCGGACATACTTTGAGAAGACTGAAAATAAATCGCGACCACTGATCTGCGATACTGATAACCGAATCGGGTTCCCACGCCGCGAAGTCGTTTTTTATCAAATTCCAAGTTTCTGGGTGATGCAGTACACGCCATTTATTGAAGATGTTTGTTAATTTTTCAGTCGTGCCTGCGATGAATTCTTTTTTCCTTAGGCGACTCGTAACTTCCCAATGCGTTTTAACAAGATTCCACGGTTCATTATTTTTTTGCAACCACTCGACACTTTGGGCGACCACTTCTGATGTATCTATAAAATATATAACAAATTTTAATTAATTTCTTATAAAATAATTAATAAAATGAAAATACTTAACAATAAATATTTGATACCTTTGGAAGGTTCGTTCGGGTTTCCTAACTGCTGTTTCACATCTTCGAATTCTGTAAAGTATTTCAATCGCTGCATGCGATTTCTATATTTTTCAACGACTTTTCCGCTAACAGATCTCGACTTATTGTTGGCAGAATTTTTTTTTGAAACAGGAGGGACATAATAACTGTGAATATCTTCTTTTGGGAAAACTTGTACTATGTCTGTCGCCAAATGGTAAAAATCGTTGCTTCTTAATTTTCTAAAATAATTTTTTATTTTGCTATACCTTTTAAATGAAAATTTAATCTGCAATTTACTGTAAAAGCAATACGAAATTAAATTTTAAAAAATTACTCTGTAGAATGGTTGATGAGGGAATCGACTAGTAATTCTAACATGTCATTTCTAACACGGCGAGGTAGCGATTTTTCTTTAAAATTATTAAGAATCGTTCGACCAGATCAGCTTGATGATAATATTTTTTCGACATCAGAATGAATAGCCCGTTTAAAATTTTGCGTTTTTAAGGTATTTTCTTTTGTTTCTACAGAGCTGTCGTCGTCGCTCTCTTGTTTATTAGTTTCAATAATCGATTCATCTGAATCGCTGACTGTTTCTCTCACTTGTTTTTCACATTTGTTTACTTTCTAGAAAAAAACGATTAGAACAAATAGAAATACCAATCCAAAATATAGAAGTACAAATAGAAATAAAAGGAAGAAAAAATGAAAAACAGATGAAAAAAATTACGCGCCTCGTGGGGTTATTTAGATTAATAATACGAAAAAACGTAATCGATAAACCGTACCTTTCTTTCAACTGTCCCGAAGTGCTCGTCTCTTCGTCGTTGAAGAAGCAAACGAGTACCGATATGCGGAATTAATTCCTTCAATAATTCCGGCGTCAAATCCTCGATTATCTCAGGCGTAATTCCGTGTTCTGTAGCAAGTGGACAAAAAATTCAAAACTGTTGACTATAAATATAATCAAAACTATAATCAAATTCAAATTACACACTTTACCTTGAAATTTGTCTATCGTTGATTGGTCGAGTCCCCACTTTTTAAGGATATTCTGAATATCCATTGCCATGCGTAATTTCTGATGTAAAACGTGTCGACTTTGTTTTAAAACTGTCGAAGAAACGCGTTCGCTGCCGGCAAAGAAACACACTGACCCAGTGATGCCAGAATCGTGGGACGTGGTATTTTTCTCCTCCGCTCGCTCAGTCGACTCGGCCCCCCACTCTGACGTACCATCGGCTCCTTGCGTTGCTTCGACTGCGCACGCGCTACACACAAGCGTACCTCTAGTCTATCCGTGTGAGCTGCCTATTCGACTCGATGCGTTCCTTCGAAATTCACGTCTTACCGAAATGCGAAATCTGGAGGTAGCGCACACGGTTCCCGGCGCGGCGCGGTACACATTTTGCTATAACTTTTGATCTAAAGAAGATATCGATGCGAAATTTGGACTAAAATTTTTTTTCGAAAAACCAGGTTTAATGGTCCATCTTAAAATATGTTTTCTATGTTTTAAACAATTTTTTTCGTTGGTTTTTAAGGTATAACCGGTTAAGATTGTTCAGCGGGCCGCCAACACAAATTGATTTTTAGTCAAACCATACTTAATAAATAATTACGAAAAAATTCATGAATATTCTACCTAATAGCATACATGACTGATATTATTTTCAGATTTTTCGGATTATGTAAACATTGTGACGTGGCAAATTAACCACGTCCCTCCCAAATTAAGATATTAATCTTTAAGAGAGTTCGGAAGGACCGGATCACCCTCTAGCAGGAAAAATGCGTACAAAAGCAGCAGTAAGCGCTCCCACTGGAAAGTCCTGAAGTGTAAGATTGTAAACTGTACACAAACGGACGTCGCGCCTATTGGCCCGACGTACTATTTCATTCGCTACCAAAATAGAGGAGAACCAATGCTGTTGCCGCAAAACTGGACTCGGAATGCCCGAACACTCATTGGTGTAAACAACTTCGAAGGAAAACAAATGGACCAACAGCTCAGGCCAATCAATCTGGAGGCGCCGACGAGAGACTAAGGGACCACGGAGAACATCAAAAATCGTCCCGTCGACGTCTCGCCCTGCAACATGGTCCCCGCAGGAGCGGCTGAAGGAATCCTGGAATGCCTTCCGGCATTCTCGGCGGCCAATAGGACGTCGTTACGGAAATCGGGGAATCGGCCGGTCGGGAGCCCCCCTGTCGAGTGCCGGTCCTGAGAGGTGGCGACACCGCGAGCGACAGTAATTGGTGGGCTAAAGAATTAGGGGGAGAGGAGCGACCGTTCGCTTCCGCATCCTCGCGACACGCCGAGCGTTGAATCACTGCTGCGTAGGATCTTGTCACGATAAGTCGTATTACCACCGCCATTATTGTAACCGCGTGTGCTGCGGAAAAGTTATAGTTTGTACGCTGCCGTAATCAGCTAGGCGAACCGTTCCACGCTGCCGGTGGTAAGTACCAATCAGGTCACATTTAAAGAATATCTCTATTGTACGCGAGAAATATCGAGATAATTCGCGAGTGTTCAACGAGGCTCGAGCTGCAGATTAGCGTCGTATTTTGTGTATTTTACGTAGTTGTCGCGAGAGCGACCGCGTACTTTGTGTGCCCTTCTGGCCTCCTCTAGCGAGTTTCCAGTGAGTGCGAATTGCGACCGTCCGCCGATCCACCACGTGCTGTCGGAATTTCCGCCATAACACGCGCCGCGCACAGTCACGAGAATCATTGTAAAGTCAACTCTATCGCGACTAGTCTTCGGCGTATCATCCTCATAACTGCCGTCGACATTTTTCTGATTACTTCTACTCTCACGCGTATTCCATCGGGGATCGGTATTCGTACTTTGTTCGCTACCTGGTAGCCCGTTCATCCGGCATAGTACCGATCCCGACGCGGCCATATTGAAAGAGCGAACCCGTTCCATGCCGGCCGGCTGCCGGTCATGCCCGCGTAAAATTACACATCGTTTCAATGTTCTATCCAAAGTACTTTCTGTGAAACAACATTCGGGTACGGTTGTCGACCAAATACTCGGCAGCCTAACCGAATTCTCCATAGTTGCTTCCAATAAATTTACAATAGTATTATTGCCTACTTGCCACGTGTCGCTTATTTCAAAACACCTTTCCCGCCGTGGGGAAAACTCTTGTCTGATCCTATATTAAACCTGGACCCGTCAGAGCTATTCAACTTGTCGTGGACGCAAATTCGAGAACCTCCGGCGAACGTATTGTATGAAGTGGCATCGTTGATGCCTGGCGCCCGAAATTAAAGTTCGTGAAATTCGTTTCGTTGCTGGACAACTCGAAGACGCGTTACTTTTATCTCGGGGGAACTGAATCCCACACGGCAGAATTCAGCTCGGCGATTAGCCTATAAACTCCCGAAGTGGCTCGTCCCTTCGCGTTTTCAAAGACCGTAGGAAAAAGCCACGTGATAACATGTTTAAAAAAATTGAAAATCTCCAAACATTCGAAGAAAATGCATATTTCGTATTCAAGTTGTAGAGATATCAGTTTTATAAAAATTCAGTAGTCGGATATTATTGAAACAATTGTCCTTAATTTTTTTTAGAATTTTTTATAAATTGTATCGGTGTTAAAAAAATCCAAATCAACTGTTTTGATACTCCTTTACTTTTTTGTAGATGTATTGTGTAATATCGAATATTTTTATATTGAGAGAAATACATTACAGATTTAACTAGAGGGGGGTTGTTGCTCGCTCGCTTCGCGAGCTTCGCAGGTGGGGGTGTTGTAGCTCGCTTTACGAGCTCGCGAGAGGGTTAGTGGTACGGATGTTTTTTGGTGTGTGACTCTCCACGAGCCACACAAAGAACTTCCCGAATCGTTAGTTGCAGTATATTAGTATCATTATTTTCTACTTTCTACTTTCATGTGCGCGCATCCGGGATATTTTTCGATTATTGTAAGCGTTTACATTAGCAGTAGTTGCATAATTGAAAAAAAAAATTTTTTTTTTTTTTTTTAATTTGTCTAAATATGTCTAAATATATATATGTATATATATAGTTACGTTTGCTTCTTCGGAGGATACGCCTCTTGTATAAATTGCAATGTTGAATCAACTCCTTTCGAAAAAAACTAAAAAACTACTTGACCAAAATGGACCAAAATCTAATCAGCTCTAAGTTACAGCGGGGCACATCGATTGCATCATTCATCATTCTGATCGCGTTGTTACTTTTTCAGAAAACGTTAACGAAAAATTTGATACCATAGAAACGGACATACGCACACACACACACACACACACACACACACACACCCCGACATTTTGATAAAAATAGTCTCAAAGGTCTCCAATGACCATGAAACGTGGAGATCTGCTAAAAAATCGATTTTCGATTTTCGGGGTAATTACAGTAACTTCCCTATAAATCGGGAAGTTAATAATTCAATATAAAATATTTTATTTACGTTATATTTCAATATACATATAAACATCACTCCTAACAAATATGATAATCACATAATTATTGTAACAACATTTTACATATAATTTAAAGTATTCAAAAAAGGTGTTTGCAATAGCATCTCCGGTTACGAAAGTCGATGTTAATTATCCCTTCCTTTCTATAACATAAAAAAAAAAACAAAAAATAGTTACAGTCATGATTGCAAAGTATAGAATAAAATATTAATGTAAGTGTACACTTATCTTTTCTTTGAAATCATTCTTGAATCTGCAAATCCTGATTTCACGTTCTCCAGAAACTATGTTCCAGCTGGCACTCGCGCGATTTTAAATGGTCCTCTGCATTTCTATAACATAAAAAAACACACTATTAAAGTAATAATTACAAACCACAGAATAAAATATTAATGTAAGTATACACTTATCTTTTCTTTGAAATCATTCTTGAATCTGCAAATCCTGATTTCACGTTCTCCAGAAACTATGTTCCAGCTGGCACTCGCGAGATTTTAAATGGTCCTCTGCGTTGCTGCATTCAAAGAAAAAGTAGACGTGATTAAAATGGTAATTCTAATTCCAATTGTATAGGATACAATATAAATAGTAACGTATACTTATCTTTTTTTTATCGATGAATATGATTCCTAATAAAAGAAATTCCTAATAAGATAAAAAATGTTAAAACTGCAATAGAAAAATGTTAAAAACCGATTACAAAATGTTCAAAACGCGATAAAAAAACTGAAATTAGGATTGTGGCTGTTTTAATTCCAAAATGTACCCATCAAGTTGGGGTTCCATGGAAATCATGGACACTATGAACGAAACTCGACCGATTCAAAAAAAACGACTTCAGAAGTCCGTAAACGCGTGCAAAGTTAATTGCGTATAATTTACCGACGGCGACGAACATGCATATAAATGCTCTCCCGACATGAGGGATAAATGTCTGTCATAGACAGACATGGTGCGACTAGACTCCTGTCTAGCTTTCAAAGATGTGCGCACCACACACATGGAATTTAATAGGACAGCGCCTATTTTATTCCTTTTTCTAGATTTTATGTCGGGAAGCAGTGAAAAAATTCTCTCGGCCTCGGCATTCGAGTGTGGAAGACATCTGACCGTGTTTATTAAAGATGTGAGGAGGGGGAAACGAAGAATTTGATTTGGGTCTTTTTGGGTACAGATGTCTACCCACATATCGTCGAAAGATAATTTAGACCATTGTCCCTCTGTAACTGGGAAGTGCCGTAGTACAAAAAGTTCCACTCTTTTTGTAGATCTACGGCACTCCAATTCCCTAATTTACAAGCGACAGCTACGAGATTTTGAAAAGTTAAATCTCTGTCGCTGTTAAATACGGAATCGGATTTGAAAACCGTCAATGCCCCTAGAAAAACATCGTCGAAAGGTAGACGATTTCTGATTTCATTGCTTATGGTCTCATAAAACCTTAAGCAATGTTGCCGGAAGGAGTGCAACTCAACTTCCGACATTCCATCATCAACCGCCTCTTTCAAAAAATCTTCGCATCTGGAACCAAGTTCCACTTGATTTAGTGGAACTTGATTCGATCTCAATTCGAAATTCACCTGCCTTACTAATTTAAAAATGTTATCTTTTAAAAGGGCTGGTTTTAAAAACCTTCGTAAAAAAATTTAAGCAGCTTTTTTGAAGATGGCTGCAACTCCTGCACCAACGTTTTTAGATTCTGGAAGAAGGCGTTAAATTTGTTTAGAATATAAAGGACATATTCCAAAAAGAGGAAATATCCTTTGATATCCTGTCTGCTCAGGAGGGAAAAGAATTTCCTAGCAAGTACCGAATCTTTCGAAAAGGTTTGTTCATTGAAAAATCGGACTAAATCGTCCCAAACCTTTAAAAATCATTGGATACACTGATGCCTAGCAAGCCAGCGTGTATCTGATAATCTAAGAATATTTACGGGAGAGTTCTCATAACTCTCCTGGAATTGGCGGAAAATAGCAGTCCGTTTAGGACTGTTTCTGATGAACGAAGCGACGCCACGAAGCAATTCGTCACATTTTCTTGGTAGCGTAGCGCAAGCAGCACTTGCCGCCAGTGCTACAGAATGGCAAACGCACGGAATTGTCATGGCGTGGGGATTTTTCTCAAGCAATTTTGTCTTGAACGAAGAATAATTTCCTGTCATTACGGATTCATTGTCGCAACTGAGAGCCGCGATATTATTCAGCGGAATTTGAATTTTCAGCAACTGATTTTCGAAAGATTGGAAAATCTTTCCTGCCGAACAATCGCTGGCATCGAGGTGAATCAGTTGCAGCAATTCCGTCGTAACAGACAAACGACATGGCTCAACATATCTAACCGCTAATGTGAGCCACTCGTCGTTTGTCGAATCCGAGGTTTCATCCTCGTGTACCGAAAATTTACAATGCCGCACGTTATCGGCAATGCGTTCCGTCTCACGAACGCATAAAACATTAGAAATAATTTGACTGCACTTCGTGCGGCCAACCTTCATGCCCTGCAAGACTCGAGGTTCATTTCCTATGTCTTGCATAAGGGCGAGGAGATCAGGGGCGATGGAGAGGGCGATGTTATGTTCGGCGAAGAAAGCCGCGTATCTGATTTCGGTGATTTTAATTTTATCGCCTAATGAAGAATTTATTCGCTTGTCGAAATTTTCGGGTTCGTTAGATGTTTGTACAGGCTCCTCATGAACGATGTTGTTGTCTCGAGTGTCATTGTCATTATGAAGCAATTGCTTCATATTTTTGACATGAGCCTGCCTGGATGAATGCTTGCGTATTTCTGAAAGTCCGCAATCGAGGATTTTGTTGCAGACTTTGCAGAAGCCTTTTGATTCATCGGACGAAACTTCTTCTAACCAATCCTTCAAAGATTCATCAGCATCATACCAATGATGCTGAAACCTTTTCTTAAACTTTTTAATGGGTACACTTGTCATTATAGCACAACCAGAGACCCTTTAAACTTTAAAAGACCCTAATACGATTAAAACTGGTAAAAATGAAACTAAAAGACTTCCGAATGTGAAGACAATCACAAACACAAACACTCCTTATAATAAAAAAGAACGATAGAAGAACAAATTGTCACGCTGCTGTAGCACGTTGCGACCGTTGTGGTGTCAAGATCGCGCGGGATATTAGTCACGCGCAACATCGATACGCAACCGATACACTTTTGTTTCTTGACGTAGGAGGTTTACTATACGCAGATGCGTAGAATAAAGGCGGGATGAATAGGATAATCGACGCATGTAATCGCGCATCTCGTCGAACATCATGTCTGTCAATGACAGATATTGTATCTCTTATCTCGTTATTTATTGTTATTTATAAGGCATAGAAATTTGTTTCTATATTCATATTATTCCATCGTGGTGGGTATATTCTGCAATTAACAAACAGCCACAATTGTATCTCCAGTTTTCTTTATCGCGTTTCTAACATTTCTTTTATTAGGAATCATATTCATCGATAAAAAAAAAGATAAGTATACGTTACTATTTATATTGTATCCTATACAATTGGAATTAGAATTACCATTTTAATCACGTCTACTTTTTCTTTGAATGCAGCAACGCAGAGGACCATTTAAAATCTCGCGAGTGCCAGCTGGAACATAGTTTCTGGAGAACGTGAAATCAGGATTTGCAGATTCAAGAATGATTTCAAAGAAAAGATAAGTGTATACTTACATTAATATTTTATTCTGTGCTTTGTAATTATTACTTTAATAGTATGTTTTTTTATGTTATAGAAATGCAGAGGACCATTTAAAATCGCCCGAGTGCCAGCTGGAACATAGTTTCTGGAGAACGTGAAATCAGGATTTGCAGATTCAAGAATGATTTCAAAGAAAAGATAAGTGTACACTTACATTAATATTTTATTCTATACTTTGCAATCATGACTGTAACTATTTTTTGTTTTTTTTTTATGTTATAGAAAGGAAGGGATAATTAACATCGACTTTCGTAACCGGAGATGCTATTGCAAACAGCTTTTTTGAATACTTTAAATTATATGTAAAATGTTGTTACAATAATTATGTGATTATCATATTTGTTAGGAGTGATGTTTATATGTATATTGAAATATAACGTAAATAAAATATTTTATATTGAATTATTAAATCTGTAATGTATTTCTCTCAATATAAAAATATTCGATATTACACAATACATTGTGACGTTGCAACTTTTGCGACGTCACTTCACCGTATTTTTCGTACACCGAGTACATTTAACGAAGGACCAGACCAGGTAAATATCGAGCCGCGAGACCGTCACACCGAATTCAAGAGCGTTCCCCGACGAAATTCCGATTCGAAAATAAACAACGTACTGACATCTAGCGTGTGCCGAGTACGGCAAGTTCCAGGGCCGAAGAACAGACCCGGAAACGGAACCCCGACCTCCGAAATTCCCGGAGGAAAGATGCCGAACCTACAGGAGGCGTACGACGAGAACCATGGCCAACGTTGCGAAGTCCCGTGCACGGGCAATCATATGCGACATCGAAAGGCACCCGGTTAAGCAGCCCGGAGGCGTTGACGGGAAGGAAACCCACAGGATGCCGAGGCATCATTTCGCGTTCCCGACAGCGTCTCGTCCCGCCAAAGGAATGGGGGTTCCAGCGAGGATGGTGCCAACGATAGTCCGAGAGGCAGTGGCCTCCCTCGACCCAGGAAGGGTCGAGAAAATTTCGCGAATACGGTCCGGGGCCCAAGGACCATCGTCGAGACGTCCCTGTTACGTACGCGTCGTACGCGGTTAACGTGCGTCTTCGGGAAATTTCGGCAGAGTTCGGGTGGGGGGAACAAGAATCGATGCGTCTAGCTGTCGATAGCGAAAGATCACTGTCGCGCTAGCCGTCACGTTGAGCGAGTCCCACGATTTCCGCTACCGCAAATAGCCTAGCTCGCGAGAGAGAACGCTTCCCGGAAGCCAACGTCGAATAACGTGCGGAAGTATCCCGCAGCTTTTCCGCCGAGCGAAAACCCGATCTCGCGGTCGTTTTCTTTGGAAGTTCTCGTGCGAGAGTGAGCGGCCGAAAAAACCAGACGCTGCCGAAACGAGATCCGTGCGACCAACGGCCGAAACGGTAAGTCGCCAGAGTGATCTTTTCGCTATCCAGTAGCATTGTGTTGGCTCGATATTTGTCGCGCGAGGACGAACGATTTCCGTTCGATCCTCGACCTTTCGCGTGTGCCGAGACGCGTTGCGTCTCGTGCCGTCGGCTCGTGCTTCGCGGAAGCACTTTGAGCGTTCAGATTCAAATCGAGAGTTTTCCTTCGCGAATCGAATCGGAAGTTTCCTCGGAGGAATCGCGTCTCGCGAGAATAGTCTTTCTCCTTGATCTTCGGACATCTTGAATTCGGTGGCGATTAACGTAGGGAAGCGAATATCGTACGAAATACCGTTCGCATCTAACATCTAGCGTTTCGCGAGCGTTTCACGTGCGTTGGTTATCGCGACAGTCTTGTACAGCGCCGTCCATCTGCGCTTCGCGCGATCCCGTCCGTCGGGATCCTTGTTATAATCGGTACTGACCACCTGTACTATCACGCGCGATTGAATATTCGACAAACGCGCTGCGACCGATCTACCGTCCGCAAAACTTGTATAAAGAGCGCGGGCTCTCGGGTTGCGGTCACGTGACCGCCTGCTTGTAACCATCTGACAAGGAAATAAATTTCCACTCGAGACCAAATTTGTCGCTATTTCTCGAACCCTGTGAGATCCGTCCTGCCGTAAGGGCTGTCCTCGTCCTCGCCGTGTCCGAACCTCCTGGACCCGTTACGTTCGTTTTTCGAATCGCGTTTCGAAGATCCGATTCTCATGCCCGGCTTCCCCGTGCACGAGAGATTCGTCGCGTTTCGCGTGGCATCCTCGCGGTGCCTGGCGCCCGAACATAATCCGTTACTTGGTCAGTAGGTTTTTCGCGGCCTTGCTTAGTCCCGGGCGGACTCCGTGCATACGGCTGCACGTGGCCCGGTCTCAGAGCCATAAAAGCCCGGAGTCGTTCTTTTCGGGGGTTTTCCAACCCCCGCCGAGACACGGCGTGACAACATCTACAAAAAAGTAAAGGTGTATCAAAACAGTTGATTTTGATTTTTTTAACACCGATACAATTTATAAAAAATTCTAAAAAAAATTAAGGACAATTGTTTCAATAATATCCGACTACTGAATTTTTATAAAACTGATATCTCTACAACTTGAATACGAAATATGCATTTTCTTCGAATGTTTGGAGATTTTCAATTTTTTTAAACATGTTTACATAATCCGAAAAATCTGAAAAAAATTTCAGTCATGTATGCTATTAGGTAGAATATTCATGAATTTTTTCGTAATTATTTATTAAGTATGGTTTGACTAAAAATCAATTTGTGTTGGCGGCCCGCTGAACAATCTTAACCGGTTATACCTTAAAAACCAACGAAAAAAATTGTTTAAAACATAGAAAACATATTTTAAGATGGACCATTAAACCTGGTTTTTCGAAAAAAAATTTTAGTCCAAATTTCGCATCGATATCTTCTTTAGATCAAAAGTTATAGCAAAATGTGTACCGCGCCGCGCCGGGAACCGTGTGCGCTACCTCCAGATTTCGCATTTCGGTAAGACGTGAATTTCGAAGGAACGCATCGAGTCGAATAGGCAGCTCACACGGATAGACTAGAGGTACGCTTGTGTGTAGCGCGTGCGCAGTCGAAGCAACGCAAGGAGCCGATGGTACGTCAGAGTGGGGGGCCGAGTCGACTGAGCGAGCGGAGGAGAAAAAATACCACGTCCCACGATTCTGGCATCACTGTTTCAGCGGCGTTCCTCAGGCTGGTAATGCTGGCATCCACCCATTGTTTCCCTTGTTTCGTCCAGATAGAATATTGGGCGATTTTCTGCACGGAAATCCTCAATCTGCCTGAGGTACTTACAACATAGTAAAAAATAAATTTTTGTAAGAAATAATGATATTTAGAAACTGAGTTTTTTGGAATAAACATTTTCGAATGTAGACTGTTGTTGGTTACCGTTGCCGCCAGTGGATAATATGAGGTTGTTCGAGGAAGGCGCTGTATCGTGTCCGGGCCACATATTTAAATTCTATGCAGTGTAACAATCGGTTGAGAGTGGTTTCACTGAACGACGGTAGTGTTTCATCGTTATTAACCGCCTGTAAAATCATTTTCAAATTCGGGATTTCCCGATTCAACCAAAAACTGTGTATTAATTTACGAATTGCCAGCACATCCTCGCTTGATGTTTTCTCGAGGATGTTTAGGCGTGGCTTCTTATTTGGCGACGTTACCGTCCCCGTTGACTTATATTCCGATAGCGTTTTCCATACGGATTTCCGTCCAATGCCCGTATCTTTTGCTAATTTTTCCACCATCTCCTTATACTTTATTGTTGGATTTTCCAAAAGAAAGGTTTTGTAGAGATTTATAATTATCTGCTTCTGAGCAGATCCGACGAACTAAAAACAGAGAAAAGTTTAGTAAATTACAAAAACTATAATTTTTGAAAAAAGAAATAAGCTTACAGTAGCGAAATGCATGATAAATAATTACGTATTTATAATGCAAGCTTACCTTTCCTCTCAAATTTTTTTTATTGGAGATGGAGGCGTACTTTATGTGCCTGGAACTTGGTCTGCCATTTCCACAATGCCTAAAATACGCAACTCCAAAAATAAAACAAAGAAAAAACGCTTCACGAAACTCGGAACGGTAAAACGACGCACAGTAGATACTCGGTATGGCTGCGAATGAGGCAGATGCAGCGCTGCAGCGCGTGGCGACGCTTCACTGCCACTGCACGCATGCGCTGTGGATTGAAAACCCTACCAATCAGGGCGACGATGCGCAGCGACGAACAAAAACCGGTTCTCTCGTACTACGGTTCTCTCGTGGGGTCAACTATAACGTCGTTATTGTTCGGCGCGTTTCGGCTTCTCGCAGTTGCCTGCTTAGTGACAAACTTGTCGCGGCACAGGTCTGTTACAAATGCAATAATAATATTAAATAAGATATGAAAATTGTAGTAGTAATATGAAGTATATATATAATCTTTATTGATTCCCCTCGGGATTACAATTTTTTCCCATTTATCCCCCTTTTTCCCTCCCTTCGCTTTCATACAATATTCTTACGACTAACTTATCAACTAACTTATAACTACTTTAACCTTAATCTTAACCTTATCCTATTATATATATATAGACAGAGAGAGAGAAATATTTTGTACAAAAGACTTAGTCTATGTCTTAAACCTAATTACAGTATTTACAGTATTTACAATATTTCGCTATTTTCTAAGGTGGACTTCCTTTTCCTTCCCTTACTTCCCAACCACTCTTTCTTTCCCACCTTCTCTCCATTCTTCCACTTTTCTCATCCACTCTTCCCCTCCCCCCTCATCATCCAACACCTCATACATCCTCTCCTGCCATCCACACTTGTTCCGTCCGTTTTTTGGACGGGAATTGCCGGTGAGGACGATGGGACGAACTCGAGAGAAACTCCGAATCTGGGCTTCACTGAGCAACGACTAAGGCTTTATTAAAACACAATGTAAGCTGGTTACAAAACCCGTGGGTCGCAGGAGTCGCGTACGCTTTGCGTGGTTACGCAATAATGCGCTCGTCACTGTTTTGAATTCGAGATTCAAAGTCGACAGTCCGCGGGGGACATCTATGTACACGCGTCTACATGCGCGGGGAAGGGCGTCGCGGGGTTCGAGTTGCCGAACGATTCGGCAACGAGCAGCAAAAACCGCCTGTATTTGTCGCCGTGCGTGCGACCGTTAGGCGATCGCGCCTGTTTGTTTGGGGACCGTGGCGGTCCTTTCGGACGCTCGGTCGATGCTCCCGAAGTTGTCGGGCGCAGCCGACGGTTGAGCCCGAACAACACTCCTCATCCATCCTCATGCACACCTCCCATACGAGCTCCCAAGACTCTTTTTCCCACTCACACACTCTACACTTCCTCTCATCCTCACTCATCCAATATTTCCCCTCCCTCATTTCATTTCCCAACCTAAACCTCGCCACTCTCCTCCATCTATTCTCCCCCCAACCTTTCCCCAAATATCCCGGTACCCCCTCCCCCTTCACTATCCCATACCACCTATTATACTTCGACTCTCCAATCCTTTCCCACCTCTCTTCCCTCTGCCTTGTCCTTTCCCTTTTCACTATTTCCTCACTCACCGTCTCCCCTTTTTCCTCCATCATCTTTTTCGCCTCCTCCATTGACCAACCTCTCGCCTCAAAGAATTCTGCTCTCTCCTTCTCCCAACCCTCCACTATTCCCCCCTTAGCTCTTCCCTTCACCTCTTCCCAGCATAACCTCGCTAATTCACCCCCTCTGCCCTCCCTTAACTTTTTTTCATACTCGCATGCCCTTAACCCCGCTCTGCTCCTCAATAATTCCCTTTCCAGTTCCTCTCTAATCATATTCCCCGGTGTACACCTTTCCACCCCCAATACCCATCTCAAGTACCTTTCATGCAGTCTTTCCAACTCTTCCCTCTCCTTCCAACCCCATATTTCCAACCCGTAGCTGACTACCGACCATACCAGCCTATCGAATAACCACACCCTCCTACCCCAGTCCCCACTAAACCTCCTCTTTCCTATCCCCCACACCTGCCCCATTACCGCCGCCCCCTTCTTTACCCTCTCCTCCACCTGAGCATCTTGTCTTCCATCTCTCCTTATCGTATACCCTAAATATGTATATTTCCCCACCTCCTCTATCAAGTTACCCTTCCACCTCCACCCCACCTTCTTCCACCTCCCTCCCCCACTCCTGCACCTCATGACCTTCGACTTCTCCGCGTTCAACTGCAACTTCTTCCCTTCCAAATACCGCTCCAACACCCCCATCATTCTTTCCATTCCCTCCTCTTCCTCCGCTAGCATTGCGATATCATCCGCATATGCCAGCGTGTACACCTTTCTCTTTCCCACCCTCACCCCTCCCCAACACCCCTTCTCTAACACCTCGTCCATGTCCGATTTTACCCCTTCTATCTCCTTTTCCCATCTTTCTCTTTCTGCTTTCTTCTTCCCCTCACATAACTCCCTGTAAGCCCTCTTTATCCTATACTCTTCTCCCTCTCCCCTCTTCTCTTCCACCTCCTCAGTTCCTCTCTAACCTTTGTTTTTTCCTTCCTGCACTCCTCATCCCACCACCCTCTTCCCTTCCCTTTTTCCTTTTCGAATTTCCCCATCTCCCCCATTACATCCCTTATTCTTTCTTTTAATCCTCTGCAGTCCTCCTCTACTCCCTCCTCTCTAGTAATATGAAGTAAGTATAACAAATATATTTAAATATAACAATATACTACAAAAAAATATAACAATAGTTCTTTGGTAATATCACTGTTGCGTCGCTGTATACTAAAAATACTTGTGGTATTAGACGGAAGTTCCGGTCATAGTAAAATCTAATACACCTTTTGGTAATTTTCTATCTTTTCGGGTATTTCCCTATATTTATTTATGATTGGATCAGATGTAATTAGCAGCATTTCCATTAAATCGTAATTTGTATTTATCCGCGAATTCTTCCTTGTGTGGCCAATCCTAAACCTTCTTACATCTTTGTTGCGAGCTTCTTGAGCCTCTTCAGAAATCATGCCAATGGGAAATAGGCATGACTTATATGTTTCTAAACTATGAAATAATTTATGATTTGTGACGGGCATGTAAAACCAAGGATATAATCTTAAATATAAATCTTTTGTTTCACGAACAAATTTCTCGAAATTTACTAAATTAATATCGTAACCTGAAGAAAGAGCAGATATGTAAAAGAATCGTTTAATGAGTTCCTTATTAATGCTAGTTATTTCCGTGGTTTTTTATAGTTTTTGAAAAAACGTGTAGCTGTGTTACCATCTTTTGTTGAGTCACTTCCTCCTGCTTTCGGTCTATCAACCAGTAATCCCATTTCCTCTTTAAATTTCTGTTGTATTTCTGTTTTTCTTTTTAACATGTCTACTTTTCCAGCCTTCGTTCGTACCGATGATTTTTTAATATTTAGTCTGTAACTAATATGGAGAAAGCATACTCGAATGTTCGTATCCATGCATGCAAGGTTGGTAGACCGAACTTATAATTGTCTAAAATGATCCTATTTACGTCTGGTTGTGGATCCGTTTCCGGTAGCTTAGAGAGTAGACGCGAGTGATATAAGTGGCAGATAAGGAAAGAGATTGAGAAAGGAAAGAGCAGGAAAGTTATAGAGAGTGGTTTAGTGGGTGGAGCAAGAGGAGAAGAGTAGTTGGAGATAAGAAGACCGGCGAGAAAAGTGAAAAGAGGAGAGAAGTGAGATAAAGAGTAGAAAGTGAGGTTAGGTAGTGGGAAAAGGTGAGAGTGGCAGGAAATAGCGAAAGAGGAGAGTAAGAGAGCGACATCTTACGGGAAAGGAAAGAGGGAAGAAGCAAAAGGAAGGAAGAGTGCCAAGAAGAGAAGGCAGAAAATGAACACGGAGAAAATAGAAAAACATGAAAGGAAGGAAGAGGAAATGGCAAAAGGAGCAGTGAAGATAAGAGAGCAAGGAAGAGCAAGGAGCAATAGTTTAACGAAGATAGAGACTTTCACGTTCGGGGAAGAGAGGAAGAGGAAAGAAAGAGAGAGTGAAGAAAAAGATCAAAATATAGTAGATTTGTTTAGAAAAAGCCAAAAAACACAGAGGACACCGGAGAAAGAAGAGAGAGAGAGAGTAGAAGTGAGAAGATATGGACGGAAGAAAGCATTAGAGAGATAATGAGGGAAGAGATAAAGATGGGATTAAAAGAAGCGAGGAGAGAAGAAAAAGGTGAGATAAAAGAAATGATGAGAGATATGAGAAAAATGAGGGAGGACTGGGAGAGGGAGAAGGAAAAAGACAGAAGAATGTGGCAGGAGATAGAAGAGAAAATAAAGAAGATGGAGCTGGAAGGGAAGGAGAAGGAAGATAAAATAGAGAAAAAGCTAGAGGAGATAGAAAAAGAGAGAGGAAAAGAAGGAGAAGTAAAAGTATGTAAAGAAATGGAAAGGAGAATAAAGGAGGTAGAGATGAAATGGGAAAGGAAAGAAAGGGAAATGCGAAGAAGGAGTATTATAATAAAAGGAATAGAGATGAAGGACGGGGGAGATGGACAGGAAGAAGTGAAAAAAGTGTTAGAAACGATCGGGGAAAAGGTTGAAATAGAGGAAGTAAGGAGAGGAGGTAGAAAAGGTATACGACAGGGTGAATGGGCAGTAGTAAAAATAGCTACAGAGGAACAGAAGAGAAGAATAATGAGGGAAAAGAAGAGATTAGCAGGGAGAAAGGAGAGGATAGAAGAGGACTTAACTTGGGAGGAAAGAAGCATACAATGGAGGATAAAACAGATAGTGGAAAAGAAGAGAGGGGAAGGGAAAACGGTGAAAATTGGATACATGAAAGCTTGGATAGATGGGAAGTTATGGAAGTGGAACGAGTGGGAGAATGTATTGAAAGACGGAGAGGGAAACGAATGGGGAGTGTCAGACAAGGAGAGAGGGAAACGGTAGAGGAGTCGGAGGCAGAAAGAGGAGAAGAAAGAAAAACGAAAATTTGGTTTTGGAACGTTGCAGGAATGTTGAGAAAGGATGAAGGTTTTTGGAAAGATCTAGAACAATGGGACGTGTTGGTGATGATGGAGACGTGGGTGGAAGAGAAGATGTGGGAAAAGCTGGAAAGAAGATTACCACGAGGGTACATATGGAAGAAACAATGGGCGACTAGAGATAATAAAGTAGGAAGAGCAAAGGGAGGAATGATATTAGGAGCGAGAATGGAAATTGCGAGGGAAAAGAAGGAGAGTGAAAGGACAAGAGAAATTGAAGGGATAATAGAGGGAGGAATGAAGATAGAAGAGGAGGAGTGGAAGATAATTGGAGTATATGTAAACCAGGACATTGACCAGAAGATGAAAGAACTGAGAAGTTGATGGGATAAAGGGAGAGAAGATAAGATAATAGTAGGAGGTGACTTCAATGCGAGGACAGGAGAGGAAGGAGGGAAGATAGGATAGTATGAGGACGAAAGGGACGGAAGAAGGACATCAAGAGATACAAAAATAAACGGAGAAGGGAGGAAGTTGATAAGAACACTAGGAGAGCTAGGGGTGGAAATATTGAACGGAGGGATAGTAGGAGACGAGAGAGGAGAGTATACATATGTAGGGCAGAGGGGAAGAAGGGTGATAGACTATGTGATAGGGGATGAAAGGACGAGGGAGGGGATAGAAAGAATGGTGATAGAAGAGAGCGTTGATTCTGATCATCTACCGATAGTAGTGACAATGAAGAAAGGATGGAAAGGGGAGGATGGGGAAGAAAGGAAGGCACAAAAGAGGGGAGTGGTAAAAGTGGAATGGAAAGGAGAGGTAAAGGAAATATTTAGAGTCAAAACGGAAGGAATAGAACTAGCAGGGGAAAGTATAGGGGAAATACTAGAAGAACTGGAAAGGAAGATCAAGGAAATAAAGGAAGAAATAAGAAGGATGGAAAGCAACAAAGAGAGGAAAAGGAGAGGCTGGTGGGACAGAGAGTGCATGGACAGAAAGAAGGAACTGAGGAAGGTGTTAAGGAGGTGGAAAGGGAGAAGAAAGAAGGTGAGATATACAGAAGAATGAGAAGGGAATATAAAAATACTTGCGAGGAGAAGAAAGAACAAGAAAAAGAGAGGATATTGCAGGAAGCAGGGAGAGCGAATACAGAAGGAAAGGTATGCGACTTTTTAAGAAGAATGAGAGGAGGGAAGGGAAAAGGAGTAGAGAGAGAAATAAAGAACGAAGAATGCAAGGATTACTTTATGGGATTGCTGGGAGGAGTGGAAACAAAAGTGGTGGGAGGGAGTAGGAGAAAGAGGAGAGAGGGGGATGAGGAAGAAATAAAGATAGAAGAGATAGAGAGAGTAATAAAAAAGATGAAAGGGGGAAAGCAGCAGGAGAGGATGGGATGGAGAACGAGGTATGGAAGTATGGAGGTGAGAATGTGAGGAAGGAGGCATGGAGAATATGCAACGAGATATGGAAGGGAGGAGGATGGCCGGAAGAGTGGAAAACGGGGATAATAATTCCAATAAAGAAGAAAGAAGATGGCAAGAAAGTAGATTGTTACAGAGGGGTGACGCTATTGAACACTCTGTACAAGATATACACGGTGATACTAGAGGAAAGATTGGAAAGAGAAGCAGAAATGAAGAAAATGGTGAAATGGGAAGGGGACAATAGACAATATATATGCGCTGTGACGTGGCATTTAGCCAGCGTCCTTCCGAACCGGGAAACGGAAGACCGGATCTCCCTCTGACAGCGAGACACGATCGAGATCGGTGCGAGCGCTCCCCCTGGGCACACACGATACCCAGGGAATGAGCACTCATATTTTGGAGCGTCGTGCCAATTGGAGCGACGCAACGTTACAGGACCGTAGTCGGGTCCCGAACTTCTTTCCCTCTGGACAAGAGAAGATTCCTCAAGAAGAGGCGCTGAGAAGACTGGCTCCGGACATAAAGGAAAGGAAACATCGAAAGGTCAGCACGGCCCAGGAGAAACAACCTGGAGGCTCCGACAGGAGACAACGGTGCCCGGAAGAAAGCAACCTAATCCTGTCGTCGCCTCATCCGGGAAGGAGCCTGGCCAGCCACCGGATTGGCCGAAGCCGATCGGATTAACGAGAAGCGGCCAACCACCGAGCGCCGCTGTAACCGAACTCGCGAATCTCCGGAGGTCAGGGCTCGTCGCGTAGCGTCCAAAAATTAGCTCGCGATTGGTCGAAGCGTTACGCGAGGGAAAGAATTAGGCAAGTGGGGGACGCTTCGCTTCCGCGTTACCGAGCCACCGCATGGGAAGCCATTGCTGCGCCACCGTTAAAGTCGAATAGTCGTCTTAAACATTGCTTATAATTGTAATTTTGCGACCGCTGCCGTGTAGAGGGATCCACGATAGCTGCCGAACAACCGCTGCTGCCGCAGGATTGCCTTTGGTAAGCGCCATTCAGACATCAAAATAAATTGAATTGTATCGGTTTTGCGCGTGTGACTCGAGTAGCGTTTTGGCGGGTCCGCGTTCGCGTCGCGAGAGTTGACGACTCGTGGTCGAGGATTTCGGTAAAATCGTCGTAAGATAGCACGTACGAAACCCGACTCGTTTGCGGGGCCCGAAGCCCAATTAGTTTTGTGAATTCGTGTCGAGAAAATATCTCGAGCGAAGCTTAGCGTATCGTCGCACAGAGCGGTATTTGGGCGATCTAGCTGGCCAAAACTATTGCAACGTTATTTATGGTCTCAAGGTCATAAAAGTATATATCGTTGAATTCGTCTTAAGGTCAGCTACAGCATTATGATATAAAAAATACATTTTAACAATTCAAAAATCAAAGTGACCTTCATTAGTTGTCGTAAAAAAATATTTTCGAAATTTTATATGTCCAAGCTTGTAGATTTCTGAACACTGTTCAACTTTTGTTCCAAACATTTTTTTAAACAAAATTGTTTTATTTGTTTTTATTATGCTAAAATGAAAATTGCAAATGAAATAATGCCATTATACTCTGCAATTCAAAAAAATGCGTAGAATAAAAACTTTGCACACAAATTTACAATTGCGAATTTACGCTTTATTGTATCCATGTCTGCATCACTATAGGAGTCCAATGTCATCAAGTAATTTTCGGCAAACTCCAGCTTCCCATTAATATCTAAGTCATTTTGCGACTTCATGACATCAAATATCTCTTTACGAGTTTTCCTAATAATGTCAGATGGCCCTAACACAACAAAAAATATTGTTACGTGTAAAATAATCACTTTTTGCACTTTTGGACTTTAAATACTTATAAATAAAAAGTTGGTCCGAGGTGGTGCGTAAATTAATATTTTTTAGAAAGCACATACGGTATACTTTCACTACTATAAAAGAAGAAAACCCTATCGAACCGTACAGTATGACAAAATACATCGAATGTAAACGCGTTTCAGTAAAAAATGTAAAAGTAAGGACACGTTTTTAACCATTATTAATACATGTAATTAACAAGTAATGACTTACAATTTATCTATAAAAATAAAGGTTATTACCTGCTATTACCGAATCCATAGTCAAGTATTGATTTTCAGTACACAACTTAAAAATGTCACGAACTCTGAGAATACTTCTTTCGCACTACGAACAGTTCTAAACGGACACTCGAGACAACGTATGATTGCCGACTAACCATTGTAGTTAACTTGTACGGTGAGGACCAATAAACAATGGGGTTTTTCCGTGGGACTACCTGGCTTTCCCAATAGACTGTCATTTTTTACCTGGGGTAAGTTTGGGAAATGGACTTTTGGCCAGCTAGATCGGCCAAATACCGCTCTGTGCGTCGTCAACTCTAGCCAACCTCGCTGCCGTCTCACGGTGGGACGCCGCCACGTGTGCGATCCGTGTTCCGCGAATTGTCGTAACGAACGAAGCTTTCCAGAGATCGCGGATTACATCGGAATTCGGCCGTAAATTCCCCGCGTAAGGTACAAGCGCGCGTCAATCTGGTGCTGCCGAATTCGACGCGTCAGCATTCATCTTTACGAGCGGCCGAGTCGTCTCGGCGCTCATGTATTACCATCGTCGTTGAATAAACGAATTGCTGCCGAATTTAATTACGCTTTCTTTCGCGAGACCTTCCCGCCGCCGGGAATGCCTAACGTCCTTCCCGCGTATATCCTGTGCCCTTAGAATATCTATGGCAGCCGTCGCAAGCTCGGGACTTGGCGGAAAAGATTGTTCTGTTCGTTCGAATTTTCAGACGACACCCCGTGGTGTCTGGCGCCCGATAATTCGCGTCAATTGCCTAAAAACCGCGAGAGTGCGTGTTCCGGCCACACGTCACACAGCCGATCCGCCGAACCGTCTTCTCGCCTCGCGTCGAATATCGCCGTCTCGGTGCCCCCCACCTCGCACTCGCGGAACAGGTGTTTTTCGGACTCGAGACGACGATCACTCGTTGCGTAACAATAACACCGCTATCATTGCGTTTGGGTATCGATCTATTTCGTAGACTCGCTAATCGGCGCCCAATTCTAGCGAACGTGTGTCTTTTGTATAAAGCCTTTATTGTTGAGATATTACATTTACATTTACTGTGTGTGTGAAATACATTTATTCGTGTACGCCAGTGCGTTCTTTCGTCACCCATTAACAATCCCAGATTCGCGTTCCGATCTCGAACATTTTGGTCCTTCGAGCCGGATAGATTGGCGGCTCTCAACATCTCAATCTGAGATTGTTAGTGTGTGCACAAACCAGTGAAACCGCAGCGAGATATTTGTGGAAGTGATACAGACAAAATACATTCGCACAGTACATTTGAACTGGTCTGTGACCGTTACCGCTCGCGCGAGTGTTGTTTAGTGTCGCGTTCGTGTCTCGCGTGACCTCGTGCTCGTTCCCGCAACCGCCTTTTTCAAAATGTCAACGGCCAAATCGTTAATCGCTCTGCAATTCGAACTACACCACACTATCGGTCGCGTAATCGTGAATACGAAAAAAAGGGTGCAGCCAACCTCACGAAAGCGTATCTACAGGCTTGGTTGGACGCACTCCTACGCAATTGGGACGAGTTTCGAGCAAACCACGTAAAGCTTCAGGATCTGAGCACCCCCGAAATCCAGAAGTATGATTATTACGTTGACGGGCTACGTCAAGCCACTGAGGAACTGGTCATCGACACGCAAGCTGCGCTCTGCGATCTACTCAAGGATTTCGCACATAGTAGTTCCGCCCCGACCGAAGAGTCGACCGCTGGCAATCGAGACAAGGCACCACATGCATCATCGGCAAAGCTCCGTCGTCTCGACGTTCCGACGTTTTCAGGCGATTACAAAGATTGGCCGCCATTCAAGGCATTATTCGCGTCCCTTGTGTTAGACAACGCCAGCCTTTCCACGACCGAAAAGTTTCACTATCTCCTTCCGAGCCTTCACGGCGAAGCTCTCGATCTGGTCAGAAACTTACCTGTCGACGGTGCTCATTTCGATCGAGCGTGGCAACTCATCGTCGGTCAGTACGAGAACACGCGTGCCCTTGTCGACAACCTGCTCGACACGTTGTTTTCGTTGTCCCCAGCGACGTCGGAATCCGCGACGGAACTCAAACGGATCCGCGGTACGGTGAAGCAAGTGCTGGACGCGCTGGCCGTCTTGAAGTGCCAAGTTCAGTATTGGGGGCCATTCATCATTTTCTGGGTCACTAAACGACTTGACCCGGAAACCCTCAAGGCGTGGGAACTGCAGCTTGCTGACAACACCGAATACCCAGAGTTCTCCGTATTGGACGCATTCCTCGAGCACCGCATTCGAGCGCTGGCCAAGGTCGAGAGTGCGAGACCTGCCACACACACAGCAAAACCTCGAGCGCCCGGCGCTCAATCACATGCTACCGTTGCGGCGCAGAACCACTGCATTCTAGGATGCACTGCTTACCACTACCTCGGAAACTGCGCTCAATACCTCGCGATGACGCCGGAGCAACGCAAGCAGCTGGTAACTCAACATCGACGCTGCTACAACTGCTTGGGGAACCACCAACGCAAGGCCTGCCGCAGTGACAAAAGGTGCGTGAAATGCACTTCTCGACACCACACGTCGTTACACGATACTTCCAGTGTCTCCTCCGCGTCCTCATCATCATCGGAATCCGAAGCCATAGTCGAGACTCCCTCGGTGTCTGCTCACCATGTCGTTCCCGTCTCGCCCTCGATGCCCTTGCGTCGTCCGATGATCTTGGCCACTGCACTCGTGAACGGACTGTCCACGAACGGAGACAGCATCCGTGCCCGCGTTCTGCTCGACCAGGGATCCGAGGTCTCATTCATCAAGGAGTCCATCTGCCAACGGTTGCGTCTTCCTCGGCAGCATGCACGCATGCCTATCTACGGAATCGGGGCGGGTCATAATGTGACCACCCGGGGCGTCTCCACGTTTGTCATATCTTCGCTCACTCAGACGTACACCTGCGAAGTTAAAGCATTCATTTTACCCGAGCTGACCCACTATGCACCAGCCGTGACCAATCCTCACGCAAGTTGGGGACACATTCAAGGTTTGAAGTTGGCCGACCCGCATTACCTCGACCCTCAGCCGATCGACATGGTGATCGGTGTTGACATCTACAGCCGCATCATTCGACCCGACATCAGACGAGGTGACGACGACTCTCCAGTCGTCCAGCTCACCACGTTGGGATGGGTCATCTCCGGTCCAGCAACATACGTTGGCACTCACAATGCGTCCAATGTGGTCTCCAGTTTCCAGTGCGGCATCGACCGGGAACTCTACGAGCTCGTCCAGAAATTTTGGGTCCAGGAGGAGCCGAACACCCAACCCGACTCGGCCCTCACTTACTCCGAGCGTCAATGTGAGGCACACTTTTGTCAAACTCATTCCCGCGACGATACCGGACGATACATGGTGCGTTTACCATTCGCGAAAAGTACTTGTGAGCTCGGGGACTCGCGAACGTCGGCGCTTCAAATCCTCCGACGCGAGGCGAGAAGACGCCGCGCAAGCGTACTGGCACCATGTCCCGGGGACCTGCAACCCGGCTGACTTAGCGTCCCGCGGCGTCTCCCCGCAGTCGTTGCTCGATTCCATCTGGTGGCGGGGCCCTGAGTGGCTACAAGAGTTCTCTCCCGCCTGGCCCACGGAGACTTTATCTCCAGACCCCTGTATCGACATCGAACAACGACCCGAAAAAACGTCCGTGTTACACGCAGCGTCGATACCTTCGTGGACGTTAATCGACCGGTACTCGTCCCTCACGCGACTACTACGCATTACTTCGCTGTGTCTCCGAGCTGTGCGCCGAATGAAGGTGAAGAGAGCGGATCGCGGCCCGGCAGAGCCTATCACGACCATCAAACTAGAACAGGCTCGTCGATTCTGGATCTGCCAAACCCAGGCGGAACATTTCTCACCTGAAATTCAGGCCGTGAAAGGCGGCATCGCGCTACCAAAGTCGAGTCCACTCGTCAAGTTGATGCCTTTCGCGGACGCGAACGGCATCTTACGTGTGGGAGGGCGCCTGCAGCACTCCCTCCTCGATGCGGACCAGAAACATCCCATCATCTTACCGCGACCCTCCACACTCACCTCGCTCGTAATCGCCCAAGCGCACTGGTGAAACTTACACGCGGGCCCACAGCTCACACTGTCGACAGTAAGGCAATCGTATTGGATTGTCGGCGGCCGACAGCCAGTACGTTCATTCATTAAGCGACTGCTTTTTGTCCCGGGTGGACCACGTGTCGTGCGGCCAATCGTGGCCCGGCTTTTCGCTTGTAAATACCCGGTGTCGCAACGGGTTTCGCCCTTCTGGCGACTCCCGCTTGCCGAGCGACGTGACAGTGCTAAACTACGTGATAAACAGGGAGCTAGCGAAAAAGGTAGGAAAAATGATAGGTTGCTTTATAGACCTGAAGGCAGCGTTTGACAGCGTGAGCAGAGAAAAGCTATGGGAGGCACTAAAGGAAAGAGGAATAAGTGAGCGAATGATTAAGGGAAAGAGTGAAGGAGGTGTTTTGGGAAACAACAGCCAGGGTAACAGTAGGAGGAGAGACGGGAGAGAAATTCGGGGTAGGAAGAGGAGTAAGGCAAGGATGTCCGTTAAGCGCTAAGCTTTTTATTCTGTTCATGGCAGACCTAGAGGAGAGGATGAAGAAGAGAGGGAAAGGCGGATTGGAGATAAGAGGGAAAAAGATTTACACGCTACAATATGCAGATGACCTGGTGATGTTGACAAAGGAAGAGAGCGGAATGAAGTTAATGATTGAAGAATTTAGGCGCTACATAAGAGAGAAGGGGCTGGAGGTAAATAGGGAAAAGACGAAAGTGGTGAGACTCGAGAGAAGAAGGCAGGGGAAAAGGAGGTGGAGATGGGGGGACGGAGAAGTAGAGGAGGTAGATGAAGTTAAATATCTTGGATACATATTTAAGAAGAACGGAGGTCAGGAAAGGCAAATAGACGAAAGAACGAGGAAGGGAGGAGGGGTGATGAGGAGTGTTTGGGGAATAGGAAAGAGGTTCTTCAGAGATAAATACAAGAGAAGGAACTGGTTCTTTGATGCACTGGTATGGCCAGTAATAGCTTACGGAGTAGAGATATAGGGATGGGAGGAATGGAAGAGAGTAGAGGCTATGCAAGAAAGGTATACTAGATGGGGCTAGGAGTAGAGTGGGTGACGCCAGGATACAATGTATTTATTTCAGTTTGAATTTGATTTGTTTCATATACTATCAGGTCTACGCTTTCTTTGGCAAACATTTTAATTGGTCTACATAAACGTGTAAAAGATAGTTTCGGATTCGACCATAAAATTTTATTTTCATCGTCGACTGAATGTATTTTCAAAGGCACAAGACAAAAGGCGAATAAATATTCGTCATCGTCATTTGAATTTGAAAATTTTTGCTTATATCTACTATGACTAGAACTTCCGTCACAACCCCACTTACTGATTAGAGTAAATTGTTCTCCTTTTAAACTATCTAAACTATTTTGTTGTAAATTAACAAGGCGGCGACATGTAATATCCATCAGGATTTGTAAATTTACAGACGCACTAGTTTCAGTAATTATCATATTTTCTACGGATGGAACAAAACAATTTAATGTTGATTTACGTACTCTTAAATATGGTGGATAAATATTGTGGCCTAAATCTAACGTTCGCTTTCGTGCTAATTGGTATGGATTGTGACGTTGCAGTCGTGCGACGTCACTTCGCCGTTGAATTACGGGCTAAATAGCCATTTCGCGTGTGAACCAGACTGACCCAAAACCGTAATGAGAACCACCCGCAGAATTAGAGCGCTCCGAGAGGAAGATCTGACGATCTTGAAATCCACTTCTAACGCAACCTATTGCGCGTACCGAGTACGACATTTCAGGAACGTGCCTAGAGCACACCACTCCGTACGACTCCCGAAGGGCACCCCGCATCATGGGATCAGCCGAAGATGAAATATGGCCAATATTGCGAAACATCCGGATCCGGAATCAAAAAGGGAGCTTCAGCACACGGGTCAAGTAACCCGGAGACGACGACGTGGGACAAGGGACCCTTTTGCGAACACACCTTCTCTTCGCAGTCCCTCCGTCGTCTCACCCCGCTCAACAAGGGTCCCAGCGAGGGTGGTGTACCAGCAGTCCTGGGAAGATTTATTTTCCTCGTTCGCTAACGAAAAGCGATCGTTAACGTTACGTTGCGAATTGGTCTGGGGCCCAAGGACCTTTCGAAGGGCCGATCCTGCGACTGTTCCAGTCGCGTTGCGGAAGTAGCCAATCCGGGAAATTCGGCAGTACGAAAAGTGGGGGGAACTAGAATCGATACGTCTCGTCGATGCGGATCGAAGAGTCACTGTCGCGCTGGTCATTCTACGAAGTAGATACGTTCTCGAGTTACTGTACCTTTTTCGCTAGGGACAAGTTATCGCCTAGATTCTCGCGTTGCGGGTGGTTCGAGTAGTTCCCGACGAGAAACTGCTGCGATTATCGACGCAGGATCGAAGAACGAGAAGGGAAAAGTACGCCAACCACGGTAAGTCGATCTTGTAACTCTTCGTTCGTATCTTTTCGCGGTGGCTCGTAGTTTTCGCGCGAGGACGAGTCGATATCGCCAAGTCCTCAGAACTTCGTAGCTCGCGTTGCATTCGGTGACGCTTTAAGCAGGCATTCGATTGGCTTCCTTTCACGTGAAGGATTTCGGAAGTCTTCCTCCGGAGCTGCGTCTAAAGAATAGCGAGTCGGAAATTCCGAGCGGCGGAAACGAGGTTAGGGCAGGATCCGTCGGCCCGCGAACGCGCGGAGTCTACGTGATCGCACGCGTACGACCGCGGATTGTTTAACGCGTGGGATCGATAGCTTCTCGTCCACGACTATCACGACAAGTCGAAGGAAATGTACACCGACCATCTGCGTCTCGCGAGTCCCGCGTAACGAAGCGGATTGAATTGTACTGCCGGACCGTTCTCTCGCGGGAGGAGTTGACAAACGCGCCTTGCGAACTTTCACCCTTTCGCTCAAAGTGTATTAGGATCGCAGGCTCCCGGGTTGCGGCCACCTCACTGCCCCTCTGTACTGACGACGACCACCAAATAAATAACGTAGAGCCAAATGTGTCTCATTTCTTTTACGCCTGCGAGATCTGCCCTGTCGCGGGGGCTGTCACCGTTCCTTCCCCGTGTTCGAATACCTGGCCTTCGCGTTGTTCTTTCATCTGCGCGACTCGCGGAGACTCGGCTCTTCATCGCGTTTCGCGTGGTGCTTCTGAGCACCTGGCGTCCGAACTCTGGTTTCGTGTCCTAGAAGAGCCGCCCCCCGCGAATTCACTTTGTACCGGGTGGACCGTGTTCGCGCGACCGTGTACGACCCGGCCTCTGTGCCTATAAAAACCCGGGGTTGCCCCTTTTCGCAGGCTTCCCAACCGCGTGGAAAAAGGCGACGTCACAGTATGTTTCGTCAATATACAATCTATGAAATAAGCTAGGACTTGATCGCCAGTAAACGGTCGGTTTTCACAAATATTTAACCTGTGTTTGTTCCTTTGATTTGCCACTTGAGGATGTATCAAAGAGACACACTTTATTACATCAGGTGCATCATATTTCCCAGTTTTCCTCAATCATTTTTTTTTATACTGTGGAAATGCCTTACGCATACGCCAGCCCCCCTGGGGGGGAGACTGGGGTTATGTGGAGCTGTCCAGAGTACCCTCCGGCTAGCCTCTACCCACTAAAACCGCACTCCCACCTAAGAATGTAAGGGGGAGGCCAGGATCTCTACCGAACTCAACTGGCCACCCCCTTAGCTAAAATGCATTCCAGGAGGAGTGGTTAGCTCCCCCAACCTACTCTATAAGACCCCGGACGGAGGGACCTGCCCGGTGTCCCCATCCCTGGAGCCTTCGAATTGGGCTTCCCGAACCCCAGTTCGGTACGCTCACAGCTCCCGGAATCTTTGTGCCCTTCTCGATGTTCCTCGTGAAACGAAATACATCTATTTAAATAAAGCTCCTATAATATGTAACCCAAAGATCATTTATTCAAACGTCATTTATTAAGAATACAAATGTAATGAAACAAATACAATACAAAAGAACATCTTTACAGAACGATGTCAATCAGAAGAGTGAAGTTACCTGCGTTTAATAAATCAATATTTTTGTCACCAGGAAACGATTTGTTATTATCCTTTTAAAACATCTTTAATTTCTATATGGGGGGTTAAAACCCAAATGGAGCAAATCAATCCACAGATGTCCCGAGAGCATATCTGCCACCACATTGCAGCGCCTGGTAATGTATTCGATTTTCGGACAGTAGGGCTGCAGTAGAGTGCCCAACGCGCCAATCGTCCGCTTGGTGACTTCAGAGTCATCAATACGATCTCGTAGTCGTATGTGTTGTCTCCGTATGCTTCTGTCTCGTAGAAATCAGAAACGTCCTGTGTCTGCATTCCTGGCTATTATGCCCGAAATTACGACAGACTCCACAGCGTTGCTGTTGCTTTTATTGTGGATCGGGTCCTCTCTTCAATGGTCGGTCTTCTGGATACTTCTGCGGCTCTTGTTTTTGAGCTTCTTTCTCCAACGCCTCGACTCTACGTGTACGCTTCAAGAGATCCGTGAATGTCTAAACAGAATCTCGGTAAATTAGGACACGTAAATGAAAACGCAGGAGCCCATACAGCATGTCCATTTGAACCTCCTCGGTTGGTAGCTTGGGTAATTCTGTGAGGATTGTCCGTTTTTTGCTGATAAATATATCAGTTGCCGTCTTAGCGTCCTGTGGTTCGCGGAATATTTCCCGGTATACTTGGTACGCAGGTTCTCGGGGGGCGAATGTAGCACGGATGAGGTCGATTGTCTCTTTCCAAGTAGTCACGGTGGTTTTGACACCTTTCCACCATGTGATTGCATGTCCTTCGAGGAGAAGGGGTAGTCCTCGAATCTCATTTTCATCAGTGATGCGTTCGATGTCTTTGACGATGGAAGCCGTCGATACAAAGTCATCGACTTTTGCATAGTCGTGACATCCGTCGAAACGTGCTGTACATTTTGCGAAGCTTCTTTCGTTTATAGGTTTTGTTTGGTGGATAGTTTCCAGGATCTGGGAGAACTGGGAACCGGCTAGCTGGAGCGTGGATGTTGACAGGTCAGGTTGCGATAGCTCGTGGTCCAAGGCCTGCTCGTTGGGCACCATATTTGTAGCCATCGCAAGGAATAAATCTGAAGATTCTGGACAGACGGATTTATTTATGGAATTAGGATTTTGTTACAGGATGTGCGAAGGGTAAATTTTGTTCAAAATGTTCATATTCAAAATGTTCAATATACAATACGAAAAATCGAAATACAATTCTCTAGAAAATTCACACGTGTACTATAGCTAGGTTTCGTGGTCCAAACGACCAGGAGGTGGTCTCTCCCCTCTCGCTTGACAAGGCGTCCAGGTATTATCACTGTACTCTCCTTGTCAAAGCGAGCGGCCAGACTCCCGTCCTCTCCCGATTCTCCCGGCAGGCGTCCAGGTATTATCACTGTACTCTCCTGTCGGGGTGCTAGTGCTAACCTAGAGCGACCGTGGTCCTTACCTCGTCCTCTTTCTCGGAATAGCAAATAAGCCGGGTCCCTCTGTGAACCCTCTATTTATATACATTCGTTGCTATCCGCGAACGTGAAAATCAACATCCCGGTTGTTAAGTGCGATTCGTCTTTTCGCGCGCTCCATATACGTCAGCCGTCTACAAACTATAATTCTAGAAGGTTTTAAAAGCTTTTCGGTCTGACTTTATCCTTATTGGAATATGGGTATATAATAAATCACTCACGATCAAATATGAAATAGAATTTATTCTATTTAAATATATAGAAGACACGTTGTGAGGCACGTCTTTACTAATTCACAGATATGACAGAAGTGAGGATCGCTCCAGAAAAAAATAACAGACATCGATCAAAAGAAACAGATAAGAGTTGAGAGTTTCATGTCGTAGACAGCATTGATACAATGTTCATTTATATAGGTGTTCGAGAGTGAAACAAACTGAATTTACCTACTAAATAAGAGTAGATTATTTTTGTCAATGTATAAATTCCAACAATCGTAGAATTTTCTATACAAGCTACAATATTAATTGATTCAAAAAATTGTTTAAATAAAAATTTATTTAAATAAAAAGTATACAGGGTGTTCGACTACAGGTGGGAGAAAATTTAAGAGGTGATTCTCGACGATAATATAAGACGAAAATGAAGAATAAAAAAATTGCGATTTCGGCTTCGTTAATTAGATATTAACAATTAAAAATCCGCTTAAAATGCGGCAACTTTTTCGACAGAGGTGTACGTTGCGTACGTCACACAGGCGCGCGACAGTCATGTATCAAGTGACAGTTGCATGCATACCTTGGGGCCCCAACGAGGTGAAAATGTTTAATAAATAGCTGGACGACATTGAGCCTACCTACTCGTTAAAATCCACAAGGGCATTTCTAATATCCGCCCTATGGAATTATCGAGTAGAAGGGGTCAATGCCCTTTCACTTTTAAATTTTTCTCGTACGTATCTACTAATCCTTGTTCATAACACCGTACACAATTCACTGCACTTTACTATTATACTGGTAATCCTTTAATGTTGAATCACTGCACTTCATTGACCTTGATTTACATCGCGGGACTCGCTTACAGACGGAACGGATATCTTGAGGTCGTGAGATTTCTGCCGTCAAATCGCGACGGAGATCGTGAGCGGAGCCTGACTGGGCGCCGCCGCGAACGGAAATCTTGGACGCGAGCAATGGAGATCTTGACGCGGGCAGAGCACGATACGCGACGCGAACAGAGCACAAGCGAGTCGACAAATACAAATCCACCTCTTGCAATTATAAATGGTTTTCGATGTGACCACCATTTTGACTGACACACACGCGAAGTCTTTTGCAAAAGTTTTCTTGTACATTTCGGAAATCTTCCATTACTTGTTTGACGATGTAGCACCCGTACCGCACTCTAAACACCAATTCTTCTTCAGTAACAACTGCGATCGCGTATACAATTTGTTTTAAATATCTCCAAAAAAAGAAATCCATGGGATTTATATCAGGCGATCTTGCTGGCTAGTTTACGGGTCCTGCTCTTCCAATCCATTTTTCGGGAAATTGTTCATCTAAATGAATCCTGACTGCTCTGGTATAACGTGGTGGTGCTCCGTCTTGCATAAACCAGATGTTCCTGCATACGTGAAGAGGTACGTCTTCTAATAGTTGCGGCAATTGCAGTCGTAAAAATTCCAAATATTTATCGCCATTTAATCGACGTGGTAAAATATAGGGTCCCATTATTTGATGTCCAATTATGCCTGTCCAAACGTTATCGGAAAGTTGCCGCTGTGTATGCGTTTCTCGTATCGCATGTGGATTTTCCATCGCCCAAACATGGTCATTGTGCAGATTCACTATTCCATTCTTAGTGAATGTAGCCTCATCAGTAAATAATATGCTGCCTACAAATCCTGCGTCTCCGTTAATTTTTTGGAGCATCCATTCGCAGAATCGCACTCTCTTCATTTCATCTCCCACTTGCAATTCTTGTACTTTTTGGAAGTGGTATGGATGCATTTAATATTGTTTTAAAATTCTCCATACAGTGTTATTGCTCACTCCTTCTTCTGTAGCAATTCTTCTTGTGCTTACGGTAGGCTCTTCTTCGATGCGCTCGATTATCTTGTTTTCCAAGTCCGGATCCCGCTGGTCGTGTCCGCCACATCTTCTGCCTCTAGCACATCCCGTGTCGCGTAGCCTTTGATAGCAGCGAGTAAAAGTCTTCTCATTCGGCAAATTTCTGTTCGGATATCTTCGGGCATAGAGAAGTCGCGCCCGCGCTGCATTCCCATTCGTGCGTCCATAGCACATCCTGATGTCTGATAACGCGATGAAACTATATTCCATTTTTTGATAAAAAATAAAACCGAAATAACACTGACACTAACACTAACACTAAAAATAACACTAACACCAACACCAATACCAAAACGCACACACGCCTATACTAAAAACTCTCGCACAAACTACGCGAACACGTTACCGCAATCACGATAAATTCGGAAAAAATTTTACTGAACTGATACTGAACTTTAACTAAAACTAATAAAAAAACAACGAAAACTGTTAATAATGAAAATTAAAGTGCCATATTATTAAATAGAAAAAATTACAAAATCGTTCTAACTTTTATCTAACGAAAGTGAGATACATATTTGGCGGTCACAGCCAGAATCAGAAAGAATCGTGAAGTTCGTGGAAACGGGACACACAATTTATTGGCATAGCAACGCGCGATGTTTGGGCGAGTGTTTGCTATAAATCGGCGGGCGTTTGCTGTTGTAGATCGGCATTTGTTTTATCGATCGGGCTCGAGCATTAACCTCATCAGTTGTCTTGAATCAGTGTGCATACGGATGCTACCTTGTACGGACGTTTCTTCTTGCATAAACACTGTTACGTCTAGTGACGTATGGCGTATAATAAAAGTTAATATATTAAGATTCCATTAACCATAATCAATAAGATTACTCATTTTACCAATCCGCGCATAGCCGATAAGATTTACTCGTTTTACCAATCCGCGCATAGCCGATAAGAATTACTCATTTTACCAATCCACGTATCACCTTCAAGCCATCCTGTCTCTTTTATTCTCACCTTTACCTTCGATCGTATTTCGATTCCAGCCTTATCAATCGTCCATCCTGTCTAGCGATCCCTACACCTCGCGTTAACACTCCCACTCCTAATTACCCCACTTCATATACATTCCAAATTTGCGAAGCTCAACAGAGCCCTGATTCTTTTAACGACACTTCCTTTCCGAACTCCATTCAGAGACGTCGCCGTCTCCTGGAGTCCCGCGCGTTCAGCCCAGAGGCCTTACCTCTCGGGACCATTATAAGTTCTTGTATTCCATTTTATATTTCCATTATTAAAGTATCATTTAATATAGACTCAGTGTCCCGTTATTTCAAAGTCCTGTACGTCTCATGGAATATTCCCTTTCACAACCATTTCTAATAGTGTCTTGATTATTCACTTGTATGCCTAGAAGCCCACCAACGGCTCTGTACGTTCGTGAATACTCAGACACATTGATTGTTTAGAGACGCACTAGTTGCATTCATCAAATATTCCATGCCACGTCGCGCCGGTCGAAAATATCAACTGCGAAAGCTCGCACGCGAATTTACGTCGCAAACGTCTCCTAAAGACCGATATATAAAATTACTCGGTGTTCGCGCTCTCCCTACGGTCACCCGCGACATCATCACCTACGAACGAGATCGACCACGAGCAGAGCCGACCAGAGAAAAGCAGCCTCCTGATTCTACGTCACAGTCGGATGTAGGAGGAAACACCCCACGCGCGTAGACGAGTGGGTCGGGAGTAGACCGGCTGATACTACTGCGCGTCATCGGCGAATAATACTACTGTCTGGACTAAGACCGGTGAGTGTATTTGTAAATCACATAGTGAGCCGTTGCGTCGTGACCCGGGTTAGACACGGTTATACTTGCCGTGTGGACCCTAAAGCTGAATTTAAAATTGTCGTCTTGATCCGCGTGCTCGTGATTCAATGATTCAAAATCACAAAAATCAACTCGCGGGACGTAACAAACACATTTTGTAAATACGTTTAAGTGGGTATAGTACACATTAATTTCACTGCATATACGTACGCATGTGCATTTTTGTGGATACTTGAACTTGTGAAATTTCTATTCATCATTTATGGACGCAATGGATAACATTTTATACTGATTTGTACCAGTGTATTATGTACGGTGTTATGAACAAGGATTAGTAGATACGTACGAGAAAAATTTAAAAGTGAAAGGGCATTGACCCCTTCTACTCGATAATTCCATAGGGCGGATATTAGAAATGCTCTTGTGGATTTTAAAGTCGTCCAGGTATTTATTAAACATTTTCACCTCGTTGGGGCCCCAAATAAGAACCAAGGTATGCATGCAACTGTCACTTGATACATGACTGTCGCACGCCTGTGTGACGTACGCAACGTACACCTCTGTCGAAAAAGTTGCCGCATTTTAGGCGGATTTTTAATTGTTAATAACTAATTAACGAAGCCGAAATCGCAATTTTTTTATTCTTCATTTTCGTCTTATATTATCGTCGAGAATCACCCCTTAAATTTTCTCCCACCTGTAGTCGAATACCCTGTATAAAGAAATTTGTATACATTATAAAAATTTATTTAACTAATTGTTTAAATAATAAATATGTAACAGACCTGTAGTCGGAGGCCTGTCACTAAATACCGCGAACCGAATCACTCCGAACAGAGCCGAGCGAAACCGACCAAGTACGGGAGAACCGATGGGAAGCGCGAGAGAAATATTCCCACGCACACACCATATTCCCACTCTTCACAGTCCTATATAAGCCACGACAAACAAGCACGGGGAAGCAGTCGCGATTTTGAAGTAAGACGGACGACACCTCGCTCCACGTAGTAAGTATCCGTACTTACTTACCTATCCTCGAATCTCATCGGTGACGTACAACGTTCCACCGTATCCGGGCATGGCGTACCGCCGCACAGTGTGCCAAATGATCGTATTAGCTGGACAAAAGTCTAAATCGCCTGTTTTTCTATATTTATCAATTAACATGTTTACAGTTGAATAAAATACGAATAATTATTAAATTCTTATAACAGTTAGTGGGTTTTTGTTAATTAAAGAATATATTTTAAGTTATTTATAATTAAATATAAATTACAACAAAGTTAGTAATTGAAAGAGTTTGCTCGCCTCCACCTCAGCACCATCTGGTGTGCCGCGCGCACTTGGGAATGACCCATTCGGTTTGTACACTCGTCGTCACACGGTTGTACCAGTAACATGTCCTCATGTTTTATATACGTGTATCTTAGTTTGTAAGCCAGTCGGCTATATATATATATATATATATATATATGTATCTATATACATAATTAGTTGTCTAAATATATATATTATATTATGTGTGTGAAATAGCTGTATCACTCATTACCCAACAAAAGGTTATGGGCCCAGGCAACGTAAGTAAACAACATAACCTATAATTTGCCACGTGCACACAAGTACCACGTGTACAATCCAGTAAGATAGTTAACAGAAATAAAAAGAAAATGGCTGATAACACAAAACTAGACTTAAAAATTACAAAGTTGTCGGACAGTAACTATCGGACATGGAAAATCGAAATGAAGTGGTATTTACGTGGAAAAGGATTATTAGACCACGTGCTGGGTAATATCGTACTAAATGATACAGCTACTGTAGAACAAAAAAGACTGCATAAAGCCAATGACGATAAGGCTATTGCATCAATAGGGTTGAATATTGAGCCAAATCAGCAGGTGCACATAGAGGATTGTGTTACTGCTCGCGATGCATGGTTAACATTAGAACAGGTACACCAACCAAGATCTAGAGTGAGGATAATGCAACTTAAAAAACAACTGTATCAATCAAAAATGAAAGTAGACGAAACCATGTCAGCATATGTATCTAGAATAAAAGTATTGGCTAATAATTTAAGGGAAGCTGGTTCTGAATCGAGAGATGAAGATCTCGCATACATCATATTAGCAGGACTTCCCGATTCATACGAGAATCTGAACATGTCATTAGCAGGATTACCAGACGATAAGTTTACATCAGCAGAAATAAGCAAAGTACTGCTGACCGAGTTTGACAGGCGTAAAACCAGGAACGCAGAAGAGGATGTGGACCGTAAAGAGGCATTTCATTCAAGAGAAGTCAAACAGGTACCATATAAAAACACAACAGCGTACAGTAGACCAAAGAATACATTCTGCTCGCATTGCAAGAAACAAGGGCATGACATACAGAATTGCTGGCTGAAAAATAAAGGTAAGAAGTACAGTTATCAATCCAACTCAAATTATAAAGCAGGATGCAGCAATAATGAAGGAGTCTCGCTAAACAATATTGACATGGAAGACACTTGGTTATTGGACAGTGGGTGTACGCACCATGTCTGCAAACATAGAAATTGGTTTCAGACATTTAAAGAGATTCATCCTGAACCAATCAACACTGCTGCAGAAACTGGTGAAGGAAAAGCTTCGCTAAAAGCCAAAGGAATTGGAAATATTGTAATCAAAACATGTGTTGGCAGCCAAACGCAATTCATAACATTGCATAATGTTTATTTTGTCCCATATATTAGAAAAAACTTAATGTCCGTTTCACAGATAGAGAGAAGAGCCAAAGAGGTAATAATCAGAAATGGCAGAGCTGAAATTCGTGACACGAAGAATAGACAGATTATGTGCTTAGCAGACAGGAAAAATGATCTATATATTGTTCGAGCCAGAACAATCGTAAGCACACAAGAACAACCGGAATCAAACAATGTGACCGTAAAGGACAGTGCTCTGTGGCATCGCAGATTTTGCCACATTAATAGCAAAACAATTCAGAAAACAGCTGAGTCAAACCAAGTCTATGGATTTGAAAACGCAAAAATAGATGAAAATATATGTGAAGACTGCTGCATCGGAAAATCCACGAAAGCTCCCTGTCGAAAACTTAAAGATCGTCAGTCACGAGAGGTTTGTGAGCTCATTCATTCAGATGTTTGTGGACCCATGCAGGTAGGATCATTGAGTGAAAAAAAATATTTTATCACATTCGTCGATGACTACTCAAGACACACAACTGTAGCATTTATCAAGACCAAAGATGAGGTAAAACATGAAATTAAGAAATTTATAGCTAATGTAGAATTACAGGCAGGAAGAAAAATTAGAAGGTTTCGAACAGATAACGGAACTGAGTACTGCAACAAGGATTTGAAGGCTTATTTTGAAGAAAAGGGGATAAAGCACGAGAAATCAAATGTGGAGACCCCACAAATGAATGGAATAGCCGAACGAACTAATAGAACCTTACTCGATCTGGCAAGATCAATGCTAAAATCAGCAAAGTTACCTCAGAAATTTTGGGCAGAAGCCATAACAACAGCTGCCTATGTAAGAAATCGTGTGTGTCACTCCTCGCTAAAAGATCAAGTCCCTCTAGCTATTTGGGCAGACAAGACATTGAGCATTCGTCACCTAAAGGCATATGGATCACTCGCTTATGCACACTTAGTCAGACAAGGACAGAAGAAACTAGACGACAGAGCTGTTCCATGTGTGGTGGTCGGATACGCAAACCAAACTAAAGGTTATAGACTATGGTGTCCAAAGAAACAAGACGTAATTGTCACAAAACATGTACGTTTTATAGAGGAAAAAATGGGCTACGAGTGGCTACAAAACGAACATGATAATAGAGATCTGGATAACAGTTACAACCAGACGTACATCGACATTGAGTCAAATGAAGAAGACGAAATAAGTTTAGAGCATTCGGATGGAAGAACACGTGAAATACCGACTAACGAGATAGTGGGGGTAGAAGGTGATCAACCTAGGAGAAAACCTGGTAGACCCAAAAAGAAAGTCAACAACCCCTATGGCAGAAAAGGAAAACCAAGGGCGATTCCTGTAGAAGAAGAGGAGGAAGAACCTGAAGAAGGTGAAGATAATGAATCCAGTGTAGAATTAAACTTCATGGAAATTATTGAGCCAGACACACTAGACGAGGCCATGTCTTCGCCCAAGCGCAAGAATGGGAACAAGCTATACATGAAGAAATGAAAAGTCTGAAGCAACGTGGAACATGGGAAACCGTAAGTCATGTACCACCAGAACGAAAAAGTATTGGTAGCAAGTGGGTTTTTAAATTAAAACGAGATTGCGAAGGTAAAGTATTGAGATATAAAGCTCGATTAGTAGCACAGGGTTTTTCTCAGCAGAAGGGAATCGACTATAATGAGACTTATTCACCTGTTGCAAGTTTTTCGATAATTAGATTGTTAATTGCTATCTCAGTTATTTTCAGATGGTTTACTAGACATTTAGATATTAAGTGCGCATATCTTTACGGACATCTCGAAGAGGAGATTTATATGAGGCTGACTCCAGTATACAAAGACGGAAAAGAGGCTATAGTAAGACTAAAACGACCGATTTATGGACTGAAACAGTCTGGAAGGAACTGGAACGCCGAACTAAACAACTTTCTACAAAAATACGGATTCGATAGGTTACAGTCATCTAATTGTATTTACAGAAAAGGTTTTTGGATGATAGCGATAATATATGTAGATGATATTTTTATATTCGCGAGAAATTTAGAATCTATCAATCATTTCGTTGAATCTATAAGCAAAAAGTACGATACGAAAGACTTAGAAAGATACGACAAAATGGTCAGTTTAAATCAGAAATCATACATAGAATCTTTAACACGGAAATACAACATGCGTGAATGTAGAGGTGCAACGACACCATTGGAGCCAGGGTTGAAATTGTCTAAAAACATAGAATCAGATTTATTAAATGAAGATAGGAAAAGTTTGTATCGAGAAATTATCGGCTCCTTAATGTTTGTAGCGCTGCGTACAAGACCAGATATACTGTTTGCGGTAACAAAGTTATCTCAATTTAATTCAAGCCCGAAAGAGGTACATTGGATGCAGGCTAAGCACATTGTGCGATATTTGAATAAAACCAAAGATTATAGCATAGTTTACCGGTCAGAACAGATACCAAAGATAGAGATTTTTTGTGACGCAGATTGGGCCGGAGATGTCGATGATAGACATTCGTTTAGCGGATTAGTTGTAATGGTGGGTTCGAATGTTGTGCAATGGCTATCGTGCAAACAGAGAGGGATATCCACCTCGACAATGGAGGCTGAATATATCGCTCTATCGTATGGCATAAAAGAAGCAATATGGTTGCGGATGTTGCTAACGGAATTAGATTTATACGAATTCTTCTCAGGAAATTGTAACATGTATTGCGACAACAGAGCAGCAATAGATTTTTCAAAAAGTAGAGTAGAAAATTCTCGTTCTAAACATATTGACATTGCGTACCACCTTGTTAGAGAGGAGATAGAAAAGAAATTAGTGAATTTATCATATGTAGCGTCAAACGAAAATTTAGCAGATGTAATGACGAAATCGTTAAAGACTATAGCTCATCAGAAATGTATCAGCAAAATGATAATGGAACTCGCAAAAGTGGGGGATTGAAAGAGTTTGCTCGCCTCCACCTCAGCACCATCTGGTGTGCCGCGCGCACTTGGGAATGACCCATTCGGTTTGTACACTCGTCGTCACACGGTTGTACCAGTAACATGTCCTCATGTTTTATATACGTGTATCTTAGTTTGTAAGCCAGTCGGCTATATATATATATATATATATATATATATGTATCTATATACATAATTAGTTGTCTAAATATATATATTATATTATGTGTGTGAAATAGCTGTATCACTCATTACCCAACAGTAATGGACCTATATAGCACAGAATGATTTAAATGATGTAATTTTTAATTATGGACAAACAGAATGTAAATATAATTTATTTATTTATTTGTTTTTTGCAGATTCAGACATATTCTAACGGGAAAAATTTATTCTTTGGTTTAGTATAAGGTTTCAATTTACAAATAACAAATCAGGTTCATGTTGGTTTATTTGAAATAGTATAATCGATAAACAAAAATGAATTTGTTTAATCCATTTGAATACTACTTCATAAGTTACTTTTGTTTTATGTTCACTTTCTCTTTGGCATTCATCGTGTCACGACGTCGTTCCTTGAGTTTAAAAATAAATGATAGTTTATTCATTTATAACCAGATTCAGTTTATTTATCCCATATTTCCAATAGGTTATGGGCCCAGACATTTTTTCTTTTCTTTATTAAATAGTTATTGCAATATAATAGTGTGATAGTGTTTGTGAAAGTATTCTGATTAGATTTGTTATTATTGAATTATATAAACAGTGTACATTATTCAGTTCTATTCGTTATTAAATATTATAAAAAGACGAACTATGGAGAATCCAAAAGCTAAGAGAAATATTAAACCTTTTGATGGTGAACGTTATAGTGTCTGGAAACTAAGAGTACGTGGTTTAATGAGTGAACTCGATGTAATAAAAGTGATAGATGAAGAAGCTCCAGAAATGTTAACTGCAGAATGGACGAAAGCCGAAAGGATTGCAAAAAATACAATTGTTGAATATTTATCAGATTCTCTTCTTGGGTTTGCAAGTACAGCAAGTACAGCAAAAGAAATTTTTAAAAATCTGGATGCAATCTATCAAAGAAAAAGTATAGCTACTCAACTAGCTATACGAAGACAATTACTTTGCCTAAAATTACAAGGTGATAAAACTCTTGTTCGTCATTTCACAATATTTGATGATCTGATCACTGAATTATCGGCGGCAGGATCAAAATTGGAAGAGACAGATAAAGTGGCACATTTACTTTTAACTCTTCCAAATTCTTATGATGGTGTCATTACAGCAATCGAGACACTGTCAGATGATAATTTAACACTAGCTTTTGTAAAAATCAGACTTTTAGATCATGAAGTGAAATTACGAGAAGAAAGTAGAGATACAAGTTCAAAGGTACTACATGTGCATACCTCGCAAAATTTTAATAAAAATAATACTGAAGTACGAAAAACATTTAAAAGTAATCATGGCAAATGGAAATTAAAGAAGTTGTCTCGAAATAATAATCATCAAACTTTAAAATGCCATCAGTGTGGTAGGAAAGGCCACAAAATAGCAGACTGTTACTATTACAAAAGAAATATGCAAAGAAAAGAAGAAAGAAATAGGACAGTCCAAACTGTACAAATGACGGAGCAGACACATAACAATGCTTCAGGTTTTGCGTTTATGGCCGGTGATGATCAGCTGGAAGTTGGAAAAGAATTAACTTTTCTATTGGACTCGGGAGCCTCTAGTAGGATATATAGGCGGGTTCTAAATACTAATTATCATTGTGGGTAGGTTTCTACCTTACCGACGGAGCTGAACCAGCAGGTTCTGTTCCATACTAACTTGCCGTATAGCGCGAGCATATTTTTGCGGGGGGCGGGGTGAGGGGAATTTTCATGATGGTATTGCGTAAGCCACCGTTCGTAGGCGAGGGGGGAGGGGGAGGGGGGATTTTTAGTTTTCCAGGTATTGCATTTAAGATCGGCTTCCTGGTATTGCGTGAGCCCGGTATGTTTATAATAATATAAACATCCTGTCGACGGCGGGAGTCGGGATATCGGATCTCTGTTCTCATTCGGCTTATCATTTTTTAAATAAACATCCTTTGATCCAATTACATCTCTCTCTCTCATTATCATTTCTCTCCTCGTCTTTATTGTATATTCGTAATATCAACATCCTTTCGACGATCGACATCGAGTCGCCAAGCTGCGATATCTGACCACAGCATCTGTGAATCAGTAGGGCACGATAGGCTGCGAATGCAGTCATACGCGAACGTTCCGTCGTTTGATGCGTTTAAAGTTATTCCAAGTATATCGTGCGTGAGGTATCAAGATGATTGAAACGTGTAAAAATATGTTAAAGTGTTTGACACGCATGTCAATGTTAGTGAAAACCATGGACGAGTATCGCGAATGGCATCGCTCGTACATCGAGTCTCTGCAGTGCTGCGTCAATTATCTATCGTGTGCAAAGGAGCAATTGTCGATAGGCGAGAAATTTAGTCTAACATCGACTATGTGCCGTATGAAAACTTTGAACGTTTCGTTGAATCATCGTATTTCCTCGTCGCGCGTCGGTAGAGGTTTGTACGATCGCAGAGGTGCGAGAGCGTCGACGCTTCGTTGGGAAAATATCGAGTCGGCGTTTAAAAGTCGCATATCGAGCGGCATCGTTATCAACGTCGAACACATCGACCCTAAACAATTTCTGCAGCACGCGAAACGAATAATTACGGGACGCGTTACAGAATTTTTAAACACGCATTCATCGTTGAAAGCTAACGTAACGTTGGAGGCGGAATTCATGCAGCGCGCCAACGAGGTTTCCGTGAAAAGTTTCGGCACGCGGAACGTTGCTTTGTTTCGAACGAGCAATCTACGGCAGTGGTACCAAAAAGACGTTGTGCCTGCGATTTTGACATCGTTGGAGGAGTTTCAAGAACGAGACAGCGGGTGGGCGCTGTCGAAGATACTGCATCTGATCGTGAACTTTAGCAAATACCAGCCATTGCAAGCCGGCTGCACCGTCGCATGCAGCGTACCTCGAGCGATACAGCTGAAAAGAGCGACCGTGAACGTGAAGAGCAACGACGACGCATGTTTTTTCTGGGCGATCGTGGCGGGTCTCTATCCGGCCGAGAGAAATCCCTCACATTTGTCATCATATCCAGATTACAAGGAGGTTCTTCCGAAAACCGAAGGTTTTCAACTACCTATGTCGTTCAAAGACATCAGCAAATTTGAACGAGAAAACAACGTTTCCGTGAACGTGTTCGAATGGGTGCGCAAGAAATGCGTAACGCTGCATTTGACCGAGAAGAAACGGGATGGAAGACACGTCAACTTGCTGTTTCTACAGAATGCTGCAAAGACGCACGGTCATTTCATGTGTATACGAAATTTATCACGATTGGTTTCACCGCAGCTTAGCAAGAAGAAAAATCAAAAGTATATTTGCGATCGGTAAGTTGTATTTTTTTGTTTTTTAAATTGTTTGAAGGAAAAAGACATAATTTTATCCTCTTCCCACAGGTGCTTGCAATATTTTGCCACGCCGGAGAGATTAAACGTTCATACGGTCGACTGCGAACGGATGAACGATTGCGCTCTGGAGCTTCCAATATCGGAAGAAGATAAGTGGTTACGGTTTAAGAACCACACGAACAAAGAGCAGGCGCCGTTCGTAATCTATGCCGACTTGGAGTGCCTGCTGCTGCCCGAGGGACGGGAAGGACAAGACCGCGCGGCACGCGTACAGTATCAACACCACCACGCGTTTAGCATAGGATACTACATGCATTGCCGCTACGACGAATCTTTGTGCGAGTATCAGGTTTATCGCGATAAAGAGGGATGCACCGCATGGTTCGCGAACAAGTTGTACGAACTGAGTCATAAATTACAGCCGATATTCGACCGAACGGTACCGATGAATCCGTTAACCGAAACGGAAAAGTTAAATTTTCGTACGGCTACGCATTGTCATGTCTGCGAGAAACCGTTCGACACTTCCGACGCGACGAGGGTGCGCGATCATTGCCATTTCACGGGCGCGTATCGCGGTCCGGCTCATAACGGATGCAATTTAAGCTATCAATCTTCGTACGTGATACCCGTGGTTTTCCATAATTTATCGGGATACGACACCCATTTCATTATCAAAGAATTAGCTAACTCGTTCGAGGGGCGGATAGACGTGTTGCCATTGACGAAAGAGAAGTATATCTCTTTCACGAAGAACGTTCCTATCGAGAGACAGCAGGGTGAAGCGCGAAAGTATGCAAAGTTTTTGAAATTCCGCTTCATCGACTCGTTCAAGTTCTTGAACTCGAGTCTGGACAAGCTGTCGTCGTACTTGGACGAAAGTAAATTACGCATCGTGCGAGGAGAATTTGCACATCTTTCCCGCGACGATTTCAAACTATTGACCAGAAAAGGCGTTTTTCCGTACGACTATCTGACATCGTACGACAAATTAAGCGATACGTGTTTGCCGCCGCGTGAAGCATTTTATAATCGGTTGTACGGCAGCGAGATATCCGACGTCGATTACCTTCACGCGAATACGGTTTGGTCGCGTTTCGCTGTACAAACGCTTGGGCAGTACAGCGATTTATATTTAAAATTGGACGTGCTGTTGTTGGCGGATGTTTTTGAAAATTTTCGCGACGACTGTCTCGAGAATTACAAGCTCGATCCGGCGCATTATTACACGCTCCCCGGTTTCGCGTGGGACGTGATGTTAAAAATGACAAAGATCGAATTGGAGTTGTTGACCGACGTCGACATGCTTTTGTTCGTGGAGCGGGGAATACGCGGCGGATTGAGCCAGTGTTCTCACAGATATGCACACGCCAACAATAAATATTTATCTACGCACGACTCGACCAAACCGTCCACCTACTTAATGTATTTCGATGTGAATAATTTGTACGGTTGGGCAATGTCGCAACCTCTGCCGCACAGAGACTTTCGATGGGTGAACGCGGATAATTTCAACGTCGAATCCATTCCGGCAGATAGTCCCGTAGGATACATTTTGGAGGTAGATTTAGAGTATCCGCGCGAAATTCACGATGCTCACGCGGATCTTCCGTTTTGTCCAAGTCACGACACGGCTACCGACTCGAGTACACAGAAAAAGTTGATGGCAACGCTTCGCGATAAGGAACGATACGTTGTACATTACCGATACCTCCAGCAATGTTTAAAACATAATCTGAAATTGCTGAAAATACATCGAATTCTGGAGTTTCGGCAGTCACGATGGCTGTACAACTACATCGATTTGAACACGAAATTACGCGCTAACGCCACCAACGATTTTTCAAAAAATTTGTTTAAATTAATGAACAATGCCGTGTTTGGAAAAACTATGGAGAATGTTCGAAATCATACGATCGTGAAATTACTTTCTCGATGGAGCGGTAGACACGGTGTCGAACGATTGATAGCCAGACCAAATTTTCATAGCTGCACGGTGTTCTCCGAGGACTTTGTCGCGATTCAGCTGAAAAAGCTGCTAGTTAAATTTTTCAAACCAATCTACGTAGGCATGTCAATTTTAGATATTTCAAAATTTCATTTGTACAGCTTTCATTACGAGTACATGCACCCAAAGTTCCAGCAAAATTGTAAGATTTTGTACACTGACACGGATAGCTTGATATACCAGATCGCTTGCGATGACGCGTACGAGGAACTGTTGAAACGCGATATCCACAGATACGACACAAGCAATTATGCCGCGAACAACGTTTACGGTGTTCCGCTCGCGAACAATAAACAGCTCGGTTTGATGAAGGATGAAAACGGCGGTAAAATTATGACTGAGTTCGTAGGGCTTCGTTCGAAAATGTATGCGATTCGCGTGCACGGTGATCAGGATACTAAAAAGATCAAAGGTATCAGGACAAACGTTACCGCTCGAGATATAAGTTTCGAAGACTATGTCGAATGTCTTCGCAATCATACGGAAAAGAGCGTTACCGGTAATCGCATAGTGTCCATACGGCATGAGGTGTATTCGATGTCTGAAAAGAAATTAGCGTTGAGCCCGCATGACGATAAGCGGTATATTTGCAGCAATTTGGTCGATACTCTTCCTTGGGGACATTACAATATCGATTAAGAAATCATTTTTCATCGTCGTAAAAAGAAAGTGGTAGAGAGATTATATATGTATATAACTGTCGGGGAGGGGATACGTCCATTTTGTCAATCTTATCGGTAAGGAAGTGGTAGGGGAACATCGTATAAAACGACGTATTCCGAGCATCAAGCTTCAGATCGAGACAGCCATCGCTAATTACGCTTTACAATCAACGATGCAGTACAACCGTCGCCCGCTCGCCGAATGTGAACGTTCGCACGCCGAGGAGTCATACAAAAAGAGGAGGCTAAATAATATGTAAGTAGAGAGAAAAGAAATGTGAAAAAAGAAAAGAAATTTAGAAAAATGTCTAATTTTTTATTTGTAATCTGTTGCAGGGTTTCACAACAGCAGCCCATATCGCAATCATCGTCATCATTGAGGAGTTTGCGCAGCGCACGGATCTTGAGTCGAAGATATTCCATAGCCGGCAATTATTTCAAATATCTTGAAATTGGTGTGCGCGTCGGCGATAACATTTACGTGGAACTGGCTATAGGAGATAACCGCAGTAAGGAGATCACGTTTTCCCTGGACGCATGGACAGAGCTGTTGCGCACGAAGGAGTATATTTCCGATTTACTTTCATCGAAACAGTGTCGAAAAATGAGCGATGATGTAACGTTAGAAATAGTTAATCTCAATGACATGAATCTAGTCAAATTGTCGAATCAGTTCGAAGCTCTGTACGTCACAGAAAAAACTATGCATAACTTGTATAATCTTGAATTCTGCGTACACAACATGTATTCATGGTTGATCGATAATGTTCCCGCGGTGACTACTAAATTTATGAATTTCGTCGGTACAGTGAAGTATAGCAACGCGAAGAATGTTACGAAAGCGATCGTCGAGAGCGAATCCTTCGATCAAAGTTCATTGATCGATTGCGAACTAGCGGCTTCGTGCGCCGACATCATCGCGGCGTTCACATAAAATAGATTAAATATGTATATAGTGTGTGTGTGTGTGTGTGTGTGTGTGTGTGTGTGTGTGTGTGTGTGTGTGTGTGTGTGTGTGTAAAAATTATTTGAGAAGGTCTTTGTAAGAATACATTATTTTAAAAATAAAATTATTCGAGAATATCTCTTTTGTATTTTATTTTATTGTAAATTACATTTTTCACAATTCCTATAGAATAAAAGAAGAGAAAAATTAATTAACATAAGTCTTACATATAAAGTGTAGTTGATAAAATATGAGTAGAAATACAATTAAAGTATATTTGTTTTAGGCATCCATGAATTATATGACGAGTCCATCCCCAACCATTTCACATATACGTTATTTCCTTTCGTGCGTAATATTTTTTCAACCAAGTATATGTCAGGATATTTTGTCGCGCGTATCTCGTGTTCATAAAATCCTCCGGCGATAGGTTTGTCCCTCGCGTCGGCCAAGAGGTACGTGACAGGATTCGTTCGTTTCACCGCGATAATCTTAAATATTTCGGTTGACCAGTTCGGCGTGTATCCTTTGTCAAATAGGGTTTTGAACTTGCTAACGCGCACGCGATCGTTGAGTTTTGGCGGGGGCCAGCAGTCTTCACCTTGCGATACACGGTGGACAGAAGGTGGTCGGCATTTTTACGGTTCACGTCAACGGGTCGCATACGAATGGTACGATGTTTTCGATTATTGTAGTTCTCGGTCAACGTGGGAAGCTCGTCGATCCAATGATATTTTCCGCTCAACGAGAAAAATTTCCACATGCTGTTCTTCAGCGTGCGATTGAAACGTTCCACGACGGATGCTTTCATAGTGCTAAACGTAGAATAAAGGTTGATGTTGCGACTCTTCAGATAGTCTTGAAACGTTTCATTGTAGAATTCTTTCCCCATGTCGGTTTGCAAGTTGTTCGGAGCTCTACCGTCCTTCTTCAACACCGACGCGAAAGCTTTGTACACGTCGCTCGCATTTTTACTCTTCAAAGGAACCGTCCATGCGTATTTGCTAAATACATCGATTATCGTGAGAATATATCGATGTCCGCGATTGTTTCGCGCGTATTTTTGAACGTCGACTATATCGGCTTGCCAAAGATCATCGAATCCCCGCACGATCACGCGTCTACGCGGGTAAAAACGTCTCGCCTGAGCATGCAGCTCGTCCACAACGTTTGCTTTACTCATCGTCTCTCTCTCTCCCCAATAATTGAAACGATGACTGATTCAGCTCGTTGAAACCGATGTCTCTTGCTGTCGCTCCTCAACTCGCTTTTCTAATGATAATACAGGTACAGGTACAGGTACAGGTACAGGTACAGGTACAGGTACAGGTACAGGTACAGGTACAGGTACAGGTACAGGTACAGGTACAGGTACAGTATGTCTGTCTGTCTGTCTGTCTGTCTGTCTGTCTGTCTGTCTGTCTGTCCCGTCTACGCGGGTAAAAACGTCACCCCTGAGCATACAGCTCGTCCACAACGTTTTGCTTTACTCATCGTCTCTCTCTCTCTCTCTCCCCCCCAATAATTGAAACGATGACTGATTCAGCTCGTTGAAACCGATGTCTCTTGCTGTCACTCCTCAACTCGCTTTTCAATCGAGTCTTTTTTCCTATATATACTTTTCTTAAAATCTCAGTTATATTTCTCTCCACTCTGTTTCCCAGCAGCTCTCTCTCAAGATTGATGATTTTTTATGATGAATGCTTCTTAATAATGATAATACAGATACAGATACAGGTACAGATACAGGTACAGGTACAGGTACAGTATGATGGTTGTTGTACATCTATCTATGGATCTGTCAAGATCGGTCGGTCGGTCGGTCGGTCGGTCGGTCGGTCGGTCGGTCGGTCGGTCGGTCGGTCGGTACATCTATCCATGGATCTCTCAAGATCGGTCGACGTATTTCTTTTTACATGTTCACGATTAATATCTTAATATTGTCATGAAAGCTTATTCCGAAGTTCTCCAGCCGATCGTCGTCAATGATGTTCTCCATATCGTCTTTTCACCTTCTCCTTCAAGACCTCGAACGTTTGCATTTGCGACTCATCCACAGCACAGGTACAGGCACAGGTAGAGGTACAGGTACAGGTAAAGGTACAGGTACAGGTACAGGTACAGGTACAGGTACAGGTACAGGTACAGGTACAGGTACAGTGCACGTACAGGTATAACACATGTACAGTACGAAGCACTGTCTGGAAACTGAAATGGATAGGGTTAGGATAGGCGAGGTAGATGTCGAAAAACTAGAGGAAACGACTGGTCATCATACGTGATGAGCTAGCTCTTCACGTGCGTTGACCAGTCACATGCAATTGCATGTGACCAGTCGTTTCCTCTAGTTTTTCGACATCTACCTCGCCTATCCTAACCCTATCCATTTCAGTTTCCAGACAGTGCTTCGTACTGTACATGTGTTATACCTGTACGTGCACTGTACCTGTACCTGTACCTGTACCTGTACCTGTACCTGTACCTGTACCTGTACCTGTACCTTTACCTGTACCTGTACCTCTACCTGTGCCTGTACCTGTGCTGTGGATGAGTCGCAAATGCAAACGTTCGAGGTCTTGAAGGAGAAGGTGAAAAGACGATATGGAGAACATCATTGACGACGATCGGCTGGAGAACTTCGGAATAAGCTTTCATGACAATATTAAGATATTAATCGTGAACATGTAAAAAGAAATACGTCGACCGATCTTGAGAGATCCATGGATAGATGTACCGACCGACCGACCGACCGACCGACCGACCGACCGACCGACCGACCGACCGACCGATCTTGACAGATCCATAGATAGATGTACAACAACCATCATACTGTACCTGTACCTGTACCTGTATCTGTACCTGTATCTGTATCTGTATTATCATTATTAAGAAGCATTCATCATAAAAAATCATCAATCTTGAGAGAGAGCTGCTGGGAAACAGAGTGGAGAGAAATATAACTGAGATTTTAAGAAAAGTATATATAGGAAAAAAGACTCGATTGAAAAGCGAGTTGAGGAGTGACAGCAAGAGACATCGGTTTCAACGAGCTGAATCAGTCATAGTTTCAATTATTGGGGGGGAGAGAGAGAGAGAGAGACGATGAGTAAAGCAAAACGTTGTGGACGAGCTGTATGCTCAGGGGTGACGTTTTTACCCGCGTAGACGGGACAGACAGACAGACAGACAGACAGACAGACAGACAGACAGACAGACATACTGTACCTGTACCTGTACCTGTACCTGTACCTGTACCTGTACCTGTACCTGTACCTGTACCTGTACCTGTACCTGTACCTGTACCTGTACCTGTACCTGTACCTGTATTATCATTAGAAAAGCGAGTTGAGGAGCGACAGCAAGAGACATCGGTTTCAACGAGCTGAATCAGTCATCGTTTCAATTATTGGGGAGAGAGAGAGACGATGAGTAAAGCAAACGTTGTGGACGAGCTGCATGCTCAGGCGAGACGTTTTTACCCGCGTAGACGCGTGATCGTGCGGGGATTCGATGATCTTTGGCAAGCCGATATAGTCGACGTTCAAAAATACGCGCGAAACAATCGCGGACATCGATATATTCTCACGATAATCGATGTATTTAGCAAATACGCATGGACGGTTCCTTTGAAGAGTAAAAATGCGAGCGACGTGTACAAAGCTTTCGCGTCGGTGTTGAAGAAGGACGGTAGAGCTCCGAACAACTTGCAAACCGACATGGGGAAAGAATTCTACAATGAAACGTTTCAAGACTATCTGAAGAGTCGCAACATCAACCTTTATTCTACGTTTAGCACTATGAAAGCATCCGTCGTGGAACGTTTCAATCGCACGCTGAAGAACAGCATGTGGAAATTTTTCTCGTTGAGCGGAAAATATCATTGGATCGACGAGCTTCCCACGTTGACCGAGAACTACAATAATCGAAAACATCGTACCATTCGTATGCGACCCGTTGACGTGAACCGTAAAAATGCCGACCACCTTCTGTCCACCGTGTATCGCAAGGTGAAGACTGCTGGCCCCCGCCAAAACTCAACGATCGCGTGCGCGTTAGCAAGTTCAAAACCCTATTTGACAAAGGATACACGCCGAACTGGTCAACCGAAATATTTAAGATTATCGCGGTGAAACGAACGAATCCTGTCACGTACCTCTTGGCCGACGCGAGGGACAAACCTATCGCCGGAGGATTTTATGAACACGAGATACGCGCGACAAAATATCCTGACATATACTTGGTTGAAAAAATATTACGCACGAAAGGAAATAACGTATATGTGAAATGGTTGGGGATGGACTCGTCATATAATTCATGGATGCCTAAAACAAATATACTTTAATTGTATTTCTACTCATATTTTATCAACTACACTTTATATGTAAGACTTATGTTAATTAATTTTTCTCTTCTTTTATTCTATAGGAATTGTGAAAAATGTAATTTACAATAAAATAAAATACAAAAGAGATATTCTCGAATAATTTTATTTTTAAAATAATGTATTCTTACAAAGACCTTCTCAAATAATTTTTACACACACACACACACACACACACACACACACACACACACACACTATATACATATTTAATCTATTTTATGTGAACGCCGCGATGATGTCGGCGCACGAAGCCGCTAGTTCGCAATCGATCAATGAACTTTGATCGAAGGATTCGCTCTCGACGATCGCTTTCGTAACATTCTTCGCGTTGCTATACTTCACTGTACCGACGAAATTCATAAATTTAGTAGTCACCGCGGGAACATTATCGATCAACCATGAATACATGTTGTGTACGCAGAATTCAAGATTATACAAGTTATGCATAGTTTTTTCTGTGACGTACAGAGCTTCGAACTGATTCGACAATTTGACTAGATTCATGTCATTGAGATTAACTATTTCTAACGTTACATCATCGCTCATTTTTCGACACTGTTTCGATGAAAGTAAATCGGAAATATACTCCTTCGTGCGCAACAGCTCTGTCCATGCGTCCAGGGAAAACGTGATCTCCTTACTGCGGTTATCTCCTATAGCCAGTTCCACGTAAATGTTATCGCCGACGCGCACACCAATTTCAAGATATTTGAAATAATTGCCGGCTATGGAATATCTTCGACTCAAGATCCGTGCGCTGCGCAAACTCCTCAATGATGACGATGATTGCGATATGGGCTGCTGTTGTGAAACCCTGCAACAGATTACAAATAAAAAATTAGACATTTTTCTAAATTTCTTTTCTTTTTTCACATTTCTTTTCTCTCTACTTACATATTATTTAGCCTCCTCTTTTTGTATGACTCCTCGGCGTGCGAACGTTCACATTCGGCGAGCGGGCGACGGTTGTACTGCATCGTTGATTGTAAAGCGTAATTAGCGATGGCTGTCTCGATCTGAAGCTTGATGCTCGGAATACGTCGTTTTATACGATGTTCCCCTACCACTTCCTTACCGATAAGATTGACAAAATGGACGTATCCCCTCCCCGACAGTTATATACATATATAATCTCCCTACCACTTTCTTTTTACGACGATGAAAAATGATTTCTTAATCGATATTGTAATGTCCCCAAGGAAGAGTATCGACCAAATTGCTGCAAATATACCGCTTATCGTCATGCGGGCTCAACGCTAATTTCTTTTCAGACATCGAATACACCTCATGCCGTATGGACACTATGCGATTACCGGTAACGCTCTTTTCCGTATGATTGCGAAGACATTCGACATAGTCTTCGAAACTTATATCTCGAGCGGTAACGTTTGTCCTGATACCTTTGATCTTTTTAGTATCCTGATCACCGTGCACGCGAATCGCATACATTTTCGAACGAAGCCCTACGAACTCAGTCATAATTTTACCGCCGTTTTCATCCTTCATCAAACCGAGCTGTTTATTGTTCGCGAGCGGAACACCGTAAACGTTGTTCGCGGCATAATTGCTTGTGTCGTATCTGTGGATATCGCGTTTCAACAGTTCCTCGTACGCGTCATCGCAAGCGATCTGGTATATCAAGCTATCCGTGTCAGTGTACAAAATCTTACAATTTTGCTGGAACTTTGGGTGCATGTACTCGTAATGAAAGCTGTACAAATGAAATTTTGAAATATCTAAAATTGACATGCCTACGTAGATTGGTTTGAAAAATTTAACTAGCAGCTTTTTCAGCTGAATCGCGACAAAGTCCTCGGAGAACACCGTGCAGCTATGAAAATTTGGTCTGGCTATCAATCGTTCGACACCGTGTCTACCGCTCCATCGAGAAAGTAATTTCACGATCGTATGATTTCGAACATTCTCCATAGTTTTTCCAAACACGGCATTGTTCATTAATTTAAACAAATTTTTTGAAAAATCGTTGGTGGCGTTAGCGCGTAATTTCGTGTTCAAATCGATGTAGTTGTACAGCCATCGTGACTGCCGAAACTCCAGAATTCGATGTATTTTCAGCAATTTCAGATTATGTTTTAAACATTGCTGGAGGTATCGGTAATGTACAACGTATCGTTCCTTATCGCGAAGCGTTGCCATCAACTTTTTCTGTGTACTCGAGTCGGTAGCCGTGTCGTGACTTGGACAAAACGGAAGATCCGCGTGAGCATCGTGAATTTCGCGCGGATACTCTAAATCTACCTCCAAAATGTATCCTACGGGACTATCTGCCGGAATGGATTCGACGTTGAAATTATCCGCGTTCACCCATCGAAAGTCTCTGTGCGGCAGAGGTTGCGACATTGCCCAACCGTACAAATTATTCACATCGAAATACATTAAGTAGGTGGACGGTTTGGTCGAGTCGTGCGTAGATAAATATTTATTGTTGGCGTGTGCATATCTGTGAGAACACTGGCTCAATCCGCCGCGTATTCCCCGCTCCACGAACAAAAGCATGTCGACGTCGGTCAACAACTCCAATTCGATCTTTGTCATTTTTAACATCACGTCCCACGCGAAACCGGGGAGCGTGTAATAATGCGCCGGATCGAGCTTGTAATTCTCGAGACAGTCGTCGCGAAAATTTTCAAAAACATCCGCCAACAACAGCACGTCCAATTTTAAATATAAATCGCTGTACTGCCCAAGCGTTTGTACAGCGAAACGCGACCAAACCGTATTCGCGTGAAGGTAATCGACGTCGGATATCTCGCTGCCGTACAACCGATTATAAAATGCTTCACGCGGCGGCAAACACGTATCGCTTAATTTGTCGTACGATGTCAGATAGTCGTACGGAAAAACGCCTTTTCTGGTCAATAGTTTGAAATCGTCGCGGGAAAGATGTGCAAATTCTCCTCGCACGATGCGTAATTTACTTTCGTCCAAGTACGACGACAGCTTGTCCAGACTCGAGTTCAAGAACTTGAACGAGTCGATGAAGCGGAATTTCAAAAACTTTGCATACTTTCGCGCTTCACCCTGCTGTCTCTCGATAGGAACGTTCTTCGTGAAAGAGATATACTTCTCTTTCGTCAATGGCAACACGTCTATCCGCCCCTCGAACGAGTTAGCTAATTCTTTGATAATGAAATGGGTGTCGTATCCCGATAAATTATGGAAAACCACGGGTATCACGTACGAAGATTGATAGCTTAAATTGCATCCGTTATGAGCCGGACCGCGATACGCGCCCGTGAAATGGCAATGATCGCGCACCCTCGTCGCGTCGGAAGTGTCGAACGGTTTCTCGCAGACATGACAATGCGTAGCCGTACGAAAATTTAACTTTTCCGTTTCGGTTAACGGATTCATCGGTACCGTTCGGTCGAATATCGGCTGTAATTTATGACTCAGTTCGTACAACTTGTTCGCGAACCATGCGGTGCATCCCTCTTTATCGCGATAAACCTGATACTCGCACAAAGATTCGTCGTAGCGGCAATGCATGTAGTATCCTATGCTAAACGCGTGGTGGTGTTGATACTGTACGCGTGCCGCGCGGTCTTGTCCTTCCCGTCCCTCGGGCAGCAGCAGGCACTCCAAGTCGGCATAGATTACGAACGGCGCCTGCTCTTTGTTCGTGTGGTTCTTAAACCGTAACCACTTATCTTCTTCCGATATTGGAAGCTCCAGAGCGCAATCGTTCATCCGTTCGCAGTCGACCGTATGAACGTTTAATCTCTCCGGCGTGGCAAAATATTGCAAGCACCTGTGGGAAGAGGATAAAATTATGTCTTTTTCCTTCAAACAATTTAAAAAACAAAAAAATACAACTTACCGATCGCAAATATACTTTTGATTTTTCTTCTTGCTAAGCTGCGGTGAAACCAATCGTGATAAATTTCGTATACACATGAAATGACCGTGCGTCTTTGCAGCATTCTGTAGAAACAGCAAGTTGACGTGTCTTCCATCCCGTTTCTTCTCGGTCAAATGCAGCGTTACGCATTTCTTGCGCACCCATTCGAACACGTTCACGGAAACGTTGTTTTCTCGTTCAAATTTGCTGATGTCTTTGAACGACATAGGTAGTTGAAAACCTTCGGTTTTCGGAAGAACCTCCTTGTAATCTGGATATGATGACAAATGTGAGGGATTTCTCTCGGCCGGATAGAGACCCGCCACGATCGCCCAGAAAAAACATGCGTCGTCGTTGCTCTTCACGTTCACGGTCGCTCTTTTCAGCTGTATCGCTCGAGGTACGCTGCATGCGACGGTGCAGCCGGCTTGCAATGGCTGGTATTTGCTAAAGTTCACGATCAGATGCAGTATCTTCGACAGCGCCCACCCGCTGTCTCGTTCTTGAAACTCCTCCAACGATGTCAAAATCGCAGGCACAACGTCGTTTTGGTACCACTGCCGTAGATTGCTCGTTCGAAACAAAGCAACGTTCCGCGTGCCGAAACTTTTCACGGAAACCTCGTTGGCGCGCTGCATGAATTCCGCCTCCAACGTTACGTTAGCTTTCAACGATGAATGCGTGTTTAAAAATTCTGTAACGCGTCCCGTAATTATTCGTTTCGCGTGCTGCAGAAATTGTTTAGGGTCGATGTGTTCGACGTTGATAACGATGCCGCTCGATATGCGACTTTTAAACGCCGACTCGATATTTTCCCAACGAAGCGTCGACGCTCTCGCACCTCTGCGATCGTACAAACCTCTACCGACGCGCGACGAGGAAATACGATGATTCAACGAAACGTTCAAAGTTTTCATACGGCACATAGTCGATGTTAGACTAAATTTCTCGCCTATCGACAATTGCTCCTTTGCACACGATAGATAATTGACGCAGCACTGCAGAGACTCGATGTACGAGCGATGCCATTCGCGATACTCGTCCATGGTTTTCACTAACATTGACATGCGTGTCAAACACTTTAACATATTTTTACACGTTTCAATCATCTTGATACCTCACGCACGATATACTTGGAATAACTTTAAACGCATCAAACGACGGAACGTTCGCGTATGACTGCATTCGCAGCCTATCGTGCCCTACTGATTCACAGATGCTGTGGTCAGATATCGCAGCTTGGCGACTCGATGTCGATCGTCGAAAGGATGTTGATATTACGAATATACAATAAAGACGAGGAGAGAAATGATAATGAGAGAGAGAGATGTAATTGGATCAAAGGATGTTTATTTAAAAAATGATAAGCCGAATGAGAACAGAGATCCGATATCCCGACTCCCGCCGTCGACAGGATGTTTATATTATTATAAACATACCGGGCTCACGCAATACCAGGAAGCCGATCTTAAATGCAATACCTGGAAAACTAAAAATCCCCCCGCCCCCTCCCCCCTCGCCTACGAACGGTGGCTTACGCAATACCATCATGAAAATTCCCCTCACCCCGCCCCCCGCAAAAATATGCTCGCGCTATACGGCAAGTTAGTATGGAACAGAACCTGCTGGTTCAGCTCCGTCGGTAAGGTAGAAACCTACCCACAATGATAATTAGTATTTAGAACCCGCCTATATATCCTACTGCCTCTGATCATCTTGTCAATCAGGAAGATTTATTTACTGATTTCACACTTCTACAACCACCACTAAATATTTCTGTGGCGAAGAATGGTGCATTTATAACAGCAACAAAGAAGGGAACAATTTACGTAACCAGCAACAAAGGGGTAAATGGTATGCTTGAAAATGTCCTCTACTGTCCTGAAGTCCCATACAATCTACTGTCGGTACGAAGAATGCAGGAGGCTGGTTTGGGTATCGTATTCGATAGCGCAGGAGTACAAATTTTCAAGGACGGTAATATCATAATATCTGGTAAGCCCTTAAATAATTTAACAGCTGTTGATTTTAAGGTAAATATTAAAAGGGCATATAATAATGATTCACAGGTAAATAGTATGGTGAGTTGCAATTATGAATTATGGCATAAACGGCTTGGACACATGGGTAGATCGAAATTTTTAGAATTAAAGAACAAACAAATGGTCGAGGATTTGCAATGCATTGAGAAGGTAACACCAGATAATAACTTATGTGAAGCTTGTATAAAAGGTAAACAAGCACGGTTACCATTTGAAAGAGTTAAAGATAAAACTCATATAAGACGACCATTATTTATTGTTCATTCAGATGTTTGTGGTCCTATCACTCCACCTACTATAAATAATAAAAATTATTTTGTTTTGTTTATCGATCAATTTACTCACTATTGTGTCACATATTTAATTACATATAAGTCAGATGTATTTAATGTATTTAAAGATTATGTTGCGAAAAGTGAGGCTCATTTCAATTTAAAGATTGTTAACTTGTATTGTGATAATGGAGGAGAATATTTATCAAAAGAAATGAAAGACTATTGTGTGCAGAAAGGTATCAGTTACCATTTAACTGTCCCACGAACTCCACAATTAAACGGTGTTTCTGAACGCATGGTAAGAACAGTAACCGAAAAAGGTCGTACAATATTAAGTTGTGCTAGTTTAGATAAGGTGTTTTGGGGAGAGGCAGTACTTACTGCTACATTTCTTATCAATTTAACCCCAACTAAAGCCTTAAAAGAGTCAAAAACACCATATGAATTGTGGCATAGTAAGAAGCCCACGTTGAGGTATTTGAAAGTTTTTGGTTCAACTGTATATATACATAATAAAACTAGGATAGGTAAATTTGATGAAAAATCGTTGAAAGGCATACTAGTTGGATATGAACCAAATGGTTACAGAGTGTGGAATGCAGAAAAAGTGAAATTTGTTGTAGTAAGGGATGTCATTGTTGATGAGACAAATTACTTAAAAACTCGACCGACTCTGAGATTTACAAAGGATCAAAACATCTATAATAATAAAACTGATGTATCTGATATACAGTTAAAATCAGTAGAAATAGATGGAGAGTCTAATAAATCTGATGTTGATGAATCAGATATATCAGTATCGAAAGAAAAAGTTAATTCTATAAAAAAATTAGGAAATGAACCTAATAAATCTGTAATAGAAACAGATATGCACAATGAGTCTTACATTTCTAAAAATGATAAAAGCATAATACAAGAAAAATCTGAGCTTAGGAGGAGTGAAAGAATTAATCAAAGACCTTCTGTATCGTATGAAGAATACGATTTAAAATACGATCTTCTCATGTGTGCACAATCATTAATATGCAAAATTCCCAGTTCATTTGATGAAATTAAAACTAGAGTTGATAGAACTAAATGGGAAGAAGCTATTAATGATGAGATAAATTCACTTTTAACAAATAATACGTGGACTTTGGTCTCAAGGTCTGAGAATAAAAATATTGTTGACTGTAAATGGTTGTTCACAATTAAGAATGATGAATATGGAAACCCATTGAGATACAAAGCTCGGCTTGTTGCTCGAGGGTTCAGTCAACAATATTTAGAAGATTACAATGAAACATTTGCACCTGTTGCAAGAATATCAAGTTTCAGATTTGTAATAGCTTTTGCAAACCAATTTGATTTATTGATACATCATATGGATGTAAAGACGGCATTTTTAAATGGTATATTAAAGGAACAAATTTATATGAAAGTTCCTGAAGGAGTCGTCAGTAAAAGTAATCAAGTTTGCAAATTAAATAAAGCTATATATGGATTAAAACAGGCAGCAAGATGTTGGTTTGATATGTTTGAAAAATGTCTTGTAAAAAAGGGTTTTCAAAGTTCTTCAGTTGATCGTTGTATTTATTTATTAGATAAAGGAAATATATCTAAAAATATATATGTGGTATTATATGTAGACGATCTTGTGATTGCTACTGCAAATAAGGAAACCATGATCAATTTTAAAAATTATTTAATGGATCAGTTTTGTATGAAAGATTTAGGTGATATTAGACTCTTCTTGGGAATAAAAGTTGAAAGAAGTCATGATAAAATCACACTAGATCAGAGTGCATATATAAAAACAGTGTTAGAGAAATTCAATATGAATGATTGTAAACCTGTTAGTACACCTCTTCCGAGTAAATTAAATCATTTAGCATTAAATTCAGATGAAAAATGTGAAGCCCCATGTAGAAATTTAATTGGTAGCTTAATGTACATAATGGTATGTACACGACCTGATTTAAGTGTTGCAATAAACATTTTAAGCAGATATACTAATGAAGAGAATAAAGAACTTTGGCAAAATCTGAAACAGGTACTAAGATACCTGAAAGGTTCAAGTGATCTGAAGTTATGCTATAAAAAAGGAAATTATAAAGAAATTATAAGTGGTTTTGTTGACTCGGATTGGGGAGGTCAAGATAAAAATGATCCAAAAAGTACATCAGGATTGTTACGAGCCAGGGCCGTGAGCAGCACGAGTGGCCGGCGAAGGGTTATTACCCTGGGAATAAGGTATCAGTTTGTTAGTAGGTACGCGGACGAACCCAATGAGTAATTGGGGAGCCGCTAGGAATTTAGACGACGAGGACGAACCTGATACGAATTACGCAATCAGGGAGCCTCTAGGATTGGAGGTACGCAGACGAACCTGACGCGTTGGTCAGGGAGCTGCTAGAAATTGTGATTCTTCTTATCAGACGAATCTGATAAGTAATTGGGAAATCACTAGGATTGTTAGTAGGCCTCGCAACAAGTATAATTTAAATTGATACAATCCGAGCGGTAAGATTGTATCGTGTGGGATGTTCAATTATTTGATTAGGATTTTGGAAACAATAATTACGGGTTAAATGAGTTGATGCGAAATTATCAAGAACACAAATATATTCTACTTGAAGAATAATTACAGTTGTGTAAATGTCGCGTTTGAATAATGGAATTGTATAAAAGTGTAATTACCTAACTAGAATGCTCGGTGTTGACGCACTGGCAATGCGGGGGTCTCGAGAACAACTGAAGAAATGCCTAATAGATTTTATACCGGACTCGCGGAATCTATATGGTTTAAATTTGATACGAAGGGGAACTTTAGCCCGATCTCACTGGCAGTTGACTCTACGAGATGCAGCACGACGCGACACGATTCGTGACTACGTAAGTACTAGCCCGCGAGAGTGAAAATGCAAGGGTTTATATACCCCTGGAATGACAGGTGGCACTTGTCAGTACCCCTTAGTCATACTCGTATTTTGTCAACGGCCAGTTGGTCGTGCTTATGATTTGATTTTAAACTAAACAGATATGTAGTTTTAACTAGGGGTGAATCCGTGTATTTAATCTAGGACGGTTCCTGCCAGAGATGATTTTGAACATTTGTTCGTCATCCGTAACATCTCCCCACCAAGAAGAAACATCGCGGTTCGCGTGATGCTTTCTCATTAGGAAGGAAACGTCCTAGATCATATTGATTTCGAGCAAGAAAGCAAAACAAAAAGAAAAAGAGAAATAATGAAAAGGAAAAAAAAAATGAAATCTTTGACAAAAAAAAAATAAAAAAAATTGACGGGTGTAGTGTAGTGTGGTGTGTACTTAAGTGCTACGGTGTGGTTATGTTGGGACTGCGTAGCCCCATTGCAGCCATCCCTGGATGACGTCGTGTGGCGACTGGCCTGGGAGCCTGTCCAAGATCAGGTGCCCCTTGATGTGTCCGTCCCCCGTTGTTGTGGCACTGGTGACCGTACCGCTCCTGACAGCTTTTGCATTTTCGGATGTACTCTTGAATTTCATTGCGCATCTGTGGCCAATGAAATCTCGATCGGATACGGTTGTAAGTTTTTGTAACTCCCTTGTGTCCGCCTATTAAGCTATCATGTGCTTCATGGATGATTTCTTGCCTGTCTTCTATGGAAGGTGTCGTAATGACACAGTTACATATTGTAATTTGATAAGATGATGAGTCTGTGAAGACCTCCCTCAATGCTTCAAAAAGTTCGTTGAGTGGTAACCGATGATGATCTCCGGTGGCGGATATTCGAAAAGATTTATCCCCATTCCGCTCCAAAGCAGATCGAAGAGTTTTCAATCCCTTAAGTATGTCTATTCTTTTTGGCTTATCGTGAAAGTTGTCGGAAATTACCATGCTAAAAGTTTTAAATGATCCATTGTTTGAAATCACGACCTGTCCCTTTTTTGGTCGTGCAGCTAGAAGTTCCCGTTTATTTACTAATCCTGTGTCTAACAGCAGTTTCCCGACGGGGCTTACTAGATTGCAATCAGCTGATATAAAATGTGCATAATGGTCTTCCTTTGCGGTGAGAGTATTTGAAGAAATGTTGATTTTTTGCTTCGGTTCCGGCGGTGCTTCCAGGTCAGTTTCGGTAGAAGAGCTATCGGTAGCTTCGTCGACGAATGTGTAAGGGTCAGTTTGCCGTGCATTCGCTTTGCCCATATCCATGGTGTTGATTGGCAACCGAATTACAGTAGGTTGTAAAATTCCATTTGTTACACCAGGTGGTTCTTGCGGTGTATTCGGTGAATCCCCTTGTAAATTGTTCGTGTTCTCGATAACCGTATTTTCAAACGGTTCATCGAATGAAATTAAATCACCTGGTAAGGTAGTATTCTTATCCGTAGAAAAAATTTCCGTGGAGTTTGCCGCAGGCAAAAAATTGTGTGTGTTGACCTGGTCCTCATCTGGCATCACTATCTCTCTAGATAAACTCGGAAGGGTTCTGTTTATGATTGGTGAGTGTTGAACTTTACCCAGGACGGGTTCTTCTGCCTCATGTGAGCTGCTGCTTGTTTGTCGATATTTCGGCCGTTTTTCACGGTCCCGATGTAATTGTTTGATGCGTTGTCCAATTGAACCAGCATCGACATCTGTTTTCGGTATCTGTATCTTGAAATCGGGGTCTTCAAGTTCCCTTGGAATGAGTGGTAAACAGATAGTAGTAGGATTAGGCGATAATGCATCTGCATTCTTATTTATTTTTCCAGATTTATGGACAACCTGATAATCATATTCTAAAAGTCGGAGTTTCCATTTCATGAGCCTTGATGTCGGATCTTTTACAGAATGCAACCAGACTAATGGTCGATGGTCTGTAACCAGTGTAAATTTTGTTCCATATACATACGATCGGAAGTATATAACGGCGTATACCATTGCTAAACATTCCTTTTCCGTGGCTGAATAGTTTCTTTCTGCTTTATTGAGGCTGCGGGATGCGTAAGCAATTGGCAAATCGTTGCCTATCTCGCCTTGACTGAGCACCGCTCCGATGGCATATTCGGAAGCATCTGTTGTGATGACAAATGGTTTGCTGAAATCTGGATATTGCAAAATAGGTTCTTTACAAAGTTCTTCACGTAGTTCTTTGAAGCTGTTTTCTTGATCTTCGGTCCATTTGAATTTTTTGCCCTTTCCTAGAAGGTCAATTAAAGATTTTGCTTTTGTGGTGAAATCTGGTATAAACCTCCGGTAATATCCTACTAAACCCAAAAGTTGTTGAATATTCTTCTGTGAGGTAGGTGTTGGAAAATCTTTAACAGCTTTTAATTTTCGGGGATCAGGTTTCACTCCTTGCCTTGAAATAATGTGTCCAAGGTATGCAACTTCTTTCCGTAAGAATTCGCATTTATTGGTTTGGAGGGTTAAACCATGTTCTCGCAGACGGTTTAACAATTTCCTTACTTTAACATCATGTTCGTGCAATGATGAAGCGTAAACCACGATATCATCCAGGTAAACGAATACATCCGTTCCCTGAAGTCCAGTTAATACCTGATCCATGAGGCGTTGAAAAGTGGGTGGTGCATTTTTTAGACCAAACGGCATTCGTGAAAACTCATAATGTCCGTTAGGAGTTGTAAAGGCTGTCTTCTGTCTGTCTTTTGGATCCATATCTATCTGATGAAACCCGCTGGCGAGATCAAAAACGGAGAAGTATTTAGCTCCACCGAGACGATCCAGTATTTCCGTGATTTGAGGTAATGGATATTTATCGGAAATGGTTTTCTCGTTAAGGGCACGAAAATCTATTACCATGCGCCAACGTTTATTTCCTTGCGCATCGGGTTTTTTGGGTACAATCCACAAAGGTGAATTGTACGGAGATTTCGACGGTGTTATAATACCTTCGGATAATAAGCCATTAATTTGCTTCTTGATTTCATCTTGGTGTACAGGAGGATACCGATATTGCCTTGTGTTGATTGGAATCTCATCGACTGTATGTAAGGAGTGCTTGAAATCAGAGGCCTTCCCTAATTTATCTCCTGGAAGATAAAAGCAATCAGGAAATTCCTTTATCAATGAGGTAACACTGCATCGTTCTTCTTGGTTCAGGTGGCTTAAATTTAGCGTTTCAGAGATTCCCTGTATTCTGTCTTCTCTATTTTTGAAATTGCGATGTTGTACGTCTGAATAAGTATCTTCGTCCGATGTACTCAAAATATCGTAAGGTTCCAGAATTTGAGGTTCTATTTCAACATCCAGGGCTTCTTCACTGGTGTTGGTTGCCATAACGTGACATTTTCCTTTGTCATTCAAGACGGCGGCTTCTTCTATGTAGAGTTGCTCGTGCGTCTTTATGCGTGGTAAGTAGCCTTCTCTTATCCTTGGATTAGCTACTCTTATTGCAATTTGTTGAGACGATCTGGCATCGATGCGATGTTTGGTTGGTGCATCTGAATCCTGTTGGTAATTTGAAAAATAAATAGGCCTGATGGGTCTATTTTTTAGTACCATCGTCCCATGGTAATATGAAATTTCTGCTTCTTCCTGTTTTAAAAATGGGCTTCCTATAAGTCCATCTGCTTCTATTGCAAGGTGTTTCACTACGTAGAAAAATGCAGGAGCTTCGTGGATGTGGAGAATTGTGGTTCCCAGAGTGCGAATTGGGGTTGTAGTGAGCCCAGTTATTTCAATTTCTTCGCGAAAAATGATTTCTGCTCCCGTTCCAAGAATGTCAAGAACCACTAAATTTACGGATGCTCCACCGTCAATTAGAAATTCTCCCGTGCCTGATTCCAGTTCTGGGATTTTGATTTTGATTCGTGGTGCTGGGGCTTCCTTGATGAGGGTTTTTCCTCGAATCGGACAGTTCTTTGGCGAATCTCTTTGTTTTCGCTCATCGTTTCGCCTGTACGGTGAGCGCGATCGAAGTTTAAAGACTTCCTTGATTCCGTGGACGAATCTCGTGAATCTCTTCGGTAACGTGGGCTACGCGGTCGATTCTTACAGAATTTTCCATCGTGCCCAGATGTTCCACAATTCCAACAATACGACTTTGACATACGATCCTTATCAGAATTTTTTAGGATTGTATAGTGTTTCTCTCCGTCTCTCGTGTTTGACGAATCTGAACGATAGGAGGGAGAGTGTGAAGGGCTCCTATGACGTAAGGTCCAAGCAGAAGCTCGTCCTTCTCTTTCCTCCTCGAAGCCAGATGGCCTGGAGCGACGATCCCTATGTTTATCGTATTTGCTCGGAGATAATGGGTATGACACCTCACGTTCGCGATAACGAGAATCCTCGTATGAGTCTCGTCGCGACCACCTCGCGGGTGATTCGTTTCGCGGCGACTGTCGTCGGTTTCTTAACCTTTTGTCTACCTGTAGCACGGCGTCGTAAGCATCCTCTAAATTTTTTATATCCTTCAGTGATGCCGACACCTTCAGGGAAATCCGATCGGGTAGTCCGTCGATAAAGTTCTCGATAACGTCTTTTTCCATTAATGAGATGAAATCTTGGAACGTTCTTCCTCGTATTTTTCCCTTATGGCTCCGCGCGTACGGTATACCAAATGGCTTGTCCTATCGATGTATTGTCGTAGGCTTTCTCCTTCGCGAATATGTAGTTTCGCAATTTCCACTTGATAATATGATAAGCTCTTTCCTGGAGCGAACCGTTTCTTTAAATGTTGAATTAACGCTTTTACGGTAGTAAACTTGTGTTCTAATGTGCATCTACGTGCTGGTCCGATAAGCTTAGTCAGAACAATTGCCAGATATTCGGCTTCCGTACCCCCCGGAATCAAAGTTACCCCGTCCTCTAAAGCTTGCGCGAAACGAATTAACGATGGATCTTCCCCGTCGAAGATAGGAATTGTCGATGTAATATTCTGTAGGCATGTCTTTTGCGTCAACAGCGACATAGAATTTGCAAGTGAAACCGTTAAGTTCATTATGTCAACGGAAGAGGTATTTGCAGATGGGTTCTGCATTTTTAAAATTGTAACTAGAGAAAACTAGTATATTAATGATATAAGAGCGTAACTAGCGAAAACTAGTATATTGCTAATTATATTGAGACGTAACTAGGAAAACTAGTATATTGTCCGTACTCAGCTACGAGTAATTTAATATAGTGAACCCGAAATTAAAGTGATCCTAAAATAATTGAACAATCCCACCGCTGTCACCAGTTCTGTTACGAGCCAGGGCCGTGAGCAGCACGAGTGGCCGGCGAAGGGTTATTACCCTGGGAATAAGGTATCAGTTTGTTAGTAGGTACGCGGACGAACCCAATGAGTAATTGGGGAGCCGCTAGGAATTTAGACGACGAGGACGAACCTGATACGAATTACGCAATCAGGGAGCCTCTAGGATTGGAGGTACGCAGACGAACCTGACGCGTTGGTCAGGGAGCTGCTAGAAATTGTGATTCTTCGTGAACGAACCCAATGAGTTATTGGGGAGTCACTAGGATGTTAGAACAGAGCACAGACGAACCTGACGCGTTGGTCAGGGAGCTGTTAGGATGGATGCAGACGAACCTGATACGAATCACGCAATCAGGGAGCTGCTAGGATGCGGACGAACCTGATGTTTACCAGGGAGCCGCTAGGTGGTTGAGTGATAATACAGACGAATCTGATAAGTAATTGGGAAATCACTAGGATTGTTAGTAGGCCTCGCAACAAGTATAATTTAAATTGATACAATCCGAGCGGTAAGATTGTATCGTGTGGGATGTTCAATTATTTGATTAGGATTTTGGAAACAATAATTACGGGTTAAATGAGTTGATGCGAAATTATCGAGAACACAAATATATTCTACTTGAAGAATAATTACAGTTGTGTGAATGTCGCGTTTGAATAATGGAATTGTATAAAAGTGTAATTACCTAACTAGAATGCTCGGTGTTGACGCACTGGCAATGCGGGGGTCTCGAGAACAACTGAAGAAATGCCTAATAGATTTTATACCGGACTCGCGGAATCTATATGGTTTAAATTTGATACGAAGGGGAACTTTAGCCCGATCTCACTGGCAGTTGACTCTACGAGATGCAGCACGACGCGACACGATTCGTGACTACGTAAGTACTAGCCCGCGAGAGTGAAAATGCAAGGGTTTATATACCCCTGGAATGACAGGTGGCACTTGTCAGTACCCCTTAGTCATACTCGTATTTTGTCAACGGCCAGTTGGTCGTGCTTATGATTTGATTTTAAACTAAACAGATATGTAGTTTTAACTAGGGGTGAATCCGTGTATTTAATCTAGGACGGTTTCTGCCAGAGATGATTTTGAACATTTGTTCGTCATCCGTAACAGGATATTTGTTTCAATTATTTGAATGTTGTACAATATGTTGGTCAACTCGGAGACAAGCTTCAGTAGCAACTTCTTCAACTGAAGCAGAATATATGGCACTCTATGAGGCCGTAAAAGAAGCATTGTGGTTAAAATCCTTAGCAGTTAGCATAAATATAAATATTACAGAGCCTATTATTATTTATGAAGATAATAATGGCTGTATAAGTATAGCACAAAATCCTAGCAATCACAAGAGATCAAAACATATTAATATTAAATATCACTTCTCTAGAGAACAAATAGAGAAGAATCAAATTAAACTACAATTTGTCTGTACAGAGAACCAGGTTGCTGATATGTTTACGAAACCATTACCTGCAGTGAAGTTCTTGAGATTCAGAACAAGAATGGGACTGGAATAATTTAAAAATATGATATTTTTTAAATGAAATTAGTTTAAGTATTTGTAATGGTCTGATTAGGTTTTTACTGGGTTTCCCTAATCCATGCAACAAATGTTGGACCATATGTATTTCCCAGGAAAAACAAGGAAGGACAGTCGTTTATTGTTTATATAATAATTGAGTTTAAATGTTAAAAGTTAAACTGAGTTTGAAAAGAAACCAATTCATTTCTGAGGGGACGTGTTGGTTTATTTGAAATAGTATAATCGATAAACAAAAATGAATTTGTTTAATCCATTTGAATACTACTTCATAAGTTACTTTTGTTTTATGTTCACTTTCTCTTTGGCATTCATGGTGTCACGACGTCGTTCCTTGAGTTTAAAAATAAATGATAGTTTATTCATTTATAACCAGATTCAGTTTATTTATCCCATATTTCCAATAGTTCATATTATAGTTTATTATGTTAATAAAAATATAATAACAAAAATATAAATTATACAAAAAAATAACAAAGATCAAAATCAAAGTATTAAATAGTAACAATTGATTAAATAGTAACGTTCGGTTGCAGGTACAAACATTTTCTAATAAATAATTATCCAAAAAAATAGTAAAAAATTAATCGATTTCAGTATTACAACAGGACATTGCCTTCAGAAGTTACGTATCTTCTTCACAGCTCGAATCACCATCAGAAGATTCAAGTTCTGTTAAACAATCTGTTTCTTCAATACTCGACTCTACATTATCTTCTAATAATTGAAGAACTTCAGGGGACAGAGAACATTTTTGTGGGATTGTGCGAAAACTATTTATTAGTGGGTCGGAAGTTATGAATAGCATTGCTAATAAATCGAAACTGAAAGATATAAGAAAAACGCAAGGGAGATGTAGACTGCACGCTGACCGCTATGAGACTGAAGAAACGAATTTTCATAGGAAGAAAGTTCAGAGGAAAACTTGGAGATATCATCATTGTTTATTCCTTAAATATAGAATGAACGAGACCAATCCATAGGTATCGAGTAGACTAAAGACTAAACAAACCGCTAAGTGGCGACGGCATCGGCTGCGTTCGGAACGCGCGCCTGAGCTGTGATTGTCACGAGCGTGAACGTAAAATGATGGAACTTCATTGTAACAATTCGTATAGTTTTGCAGCGTTTTGCAAGTCGATTTTGGTATCAAAATAAAGTAGAGACTCTCTACTTTATAATATGTAAAAATGATGACGTTTAGCGACGTTTAGTAGATACTAATTCATTAACGAAGTGGAGTTACATATACGTTTCTGTGGAAAAATAAGTGTCATCTTAGACACTTGCCGTCCCTTGATGAGACATCCCCTGGCAACCCCCCTTAGCAACCGGACGAGCAGCCGACGACCAGGCTCCTCGTCCCCCTTCCCATGGGTCGCCCGTTGGAAGAGCTCGAGTTCGGCTCGAACTCCCCCTGCGACCCCCGGCGACCTCCGTCCCCGAACCCCTCCACTGCCGAAACAGCGTCAGGACGAGGAGGAAGGCCGCCGCACGCGTTGAGACGGGCTCCTCGGAATGCATTTCGCACACCCTCGGGACCCATCTCCTAGCTGCACCAGCGAGGGCGTCTCGGACCATCTCCGGGGTTGAACAGACATCCAACCCGCGCTCAGCGATGGCGACCGCCTTCATACGACCACCCTCCCCGGCCACCCTCATCATGAGGGCACCGGTTCGGGCTCGCGCGAAGGTCAGCCCTTCGGTGACACCGACCTCCTCCAAGGAGAAGAACGATGTCACCTTCTCCATCGCCGAGGCATAAGTGGCCTTGCACCCCGTCGGCATGGTCACAACGACCGCTGCCTACCTAGGCGGCCTCGGCAGTCGAGGCGCCACCTTCCCTTTGGGAGGGGGATCTCGGGTCTGTCCCTTAGTAGAGACCTTCTTCCTTCCGGGGGCACTGGAAGCGGCAGAGGCGCCCGGAGGAGGCTGCGCTGCGACCGCTTTGGCCGCCCGCTTGCTCCGCCGGGACACCACCGTCGCACAGTGTAACGTTTCCAACATTTAGGGTCGTTTAATTCCGAAATTGAACATTTTTTAAAAATTACGTATTTACTCTTATCTTGAAAGCAATACCTCCGTAACCCAGAATCGATATTGTTTTTAACTTTTTATCGCATTCAGATATGAAAAATAAGCCTCGAATGAACTCGACTGCCTATACAAATGGTGAAAATACATCAATCCGCAGCGATACTTTACCTAAATAAAAGTGTGTGTATTTGAACTTCAATTTTTATAATACTTATTTTAGTGATTACTCAATCCTTTGTGGTGTGTTTACAATATTTTTCGTTTTTAAATATTATACATATAGTCTATTATGATTAATAATCATACGAACTCGAAGAACTTTTCAGTATGTACCAATGTTCTACAGAGTAAAACTTTCTTATATGGGCGAATATGGACTTCAAACTATATAGTATGTATACATTGAAGTCTTGTCTAGTCGGCTATGCAAACAAATTCTGCGTTGGTCTGCGTCCATGGGAGTTTTCATTTGTTTTCCACAGCCTTACGCGGTCACCTCGCGCAGTCGTCTAACACAATTTGTCCGAGTAAGAAGAACGTGTTCATAAGCCTGCACTTTGATTGTTACTTATTAAATTGTTATAGTTTTGAATTGTTATTGTTTAACTGTTGTTGTGTTCGATTGTTATTGCATTTGATACTTTTTGTTCTTCGTTTAGTATTATTTATTTCATTACTACTATTTGACATATTGTTTATTTTGGCGATTATTTCACTCCTTAAGGTAAGTTTTCAATATTTTTGGTTTCAAAATGTGGTATATACTTTAGAGACCCTACATAATTTATGACTAATAACAAACGATTACCATAAAAAATTGGAGAACACTTTTCATTGTTTAGCGAATATGAATTTCATTCTTCATTGAATATCGAAGTTGTGATTTTACGTAGGCAGAAATGAAAAGAAAATTGTATCAATGTATTTGGGATCGTGAGAGTTCTCTTTCGTTTTCAGAATGTGTTCTAGTATTTCTAGAGCCACCTTATTCGACATTTGGTGTTCAAGCACAAAAGAGGATCGATTTAATGCAATATATTCTTCTATTTTACGGACATATGAAAATGCAGATATGACTGAAGAAACCACAAAATATATTAAGGAAACATGTAGAAGCCTGTGTCAACAAATTGAGTTGGATTTAGTTTATTAAAACTTTGAATATATTTATGTAAGACTGTGTTTGCAACTTCCTTATATCATTTAAATCAAATACCCTTTCAAACAGTAATTTGCAAGAGTTAAAATACGTATTTTCGGCCAATACAACAAAAGTAATGTTAAAGTGCTTAGAAATCATCATATTTTGAGTACTGTTAGCAAAATACATGATAAAAAAAAGAAACGACATCATTAAGAATTAAACGACCCTAAATGATCTAAGCGTCACACTGTGCGTCGGCAGCTACGTTTCCCCCCTTCCCTGGGTCACCCGTTGGTAGGCGGAGTTCCAGACTCAGCACCCACCGATGACCCCCGGTAACCTCCTGATGCGTCCCACCAGAGCGTGGTCGCCTGCCACTCTCTCCAGCGGTCCGCATCAGGAGGTCTCCGCGCGCGGTAAGGCAGGTCCCTCGGAGGGGTGCATTTCGCACACCCCCGGGACCCGCCCCCATCCCGTGACCTTGAAAGTAACGGTACTCCCAAGGTCACGACCCCCTCCGGCGATACGAGCGTCCCCGATCGTGGGAGGAGGTCAACCCCGTTGGACTTTCTAGCCCACCTCCATCTCCCCCCCCCCTCAGGAGGAGGCGCAGCCGGCGGAACCGGTGCGGGCGTGGCCTGCGAGGCCCCGCCTACCTTCCCGTTCCCTCCTTTCGGTCTGGTCCCAGACCGGAAGGAGGGACACGCCTTCGTGCCAGATCGGTGTCCGGCAGGAAGGCCCAGGTCCTCGCATAAAGGGCACTTCGGCGGGGACCTACAGTCCGTGGCCTTGTGCCCCTCCGTTCCGCAGCACGCTCTCGCACCCCTGCGATCGTACAAACCTCTACCGACGCGCGACGAGAAAATACGATGATTCAGCGAAACATTTAAAGTTTTCATACGACACATAATCGATGTTAAACTAAATTTCTCGCATAACGACAATTGCTCGTTTGCACAGGATAAATAATTTACACAACACTGTAGAGACTCGATGTACGAGCGATGCCATTCGCGATACTCGTCCATGGTTTTCACCAGCATTGACATGCGTGTCAAACACTTTAACATTTTTCTACACGTTTCAATCATCTTGCTACCTCACGGTTGTTACCACACACACGGTATACTTGGAATAACTTTAACGCAGCAAACGATGGAACGTTCGCGTATGACTGCATTCGCAGCCCATCGTGTCCTACTTATTCATTTTGATACCTTCCACCCCCTCCCCCCACTCCATACAATACAGAAGAGGAAAGAAATGATAAGGAAAGACTGAGTGAAAACAGATGCTGTGGTCAGATATCGCGGCTTGGCGACTCGATGTCGGTCGTCGAAAGGATGTTGATATTACGAATATACAATAAAGACGAGGAGAGAAATGATAATGATAGAGAGATGTAATTGGGTCAAAGGATGTTTATTTAAAAAATGATAAGCTGAATGAGAACAGAGACCCGACATGATGACTCCCGCCGTCGACAGGATGTTTATATTATTATAAACATATCAGGCTCATGCAATAACAGGAAGCTGATCTTAAATGCAATACCTGGAAAACTAAAAATCCCCCCCTCACCCTCCCCCCCCCGCCTACGAACGGTGACTTACGCAATACCACCATGAAAATACCCCTCACCCCGCCCCCCGCAAAATATGCTCGCGCTATACGGTAAAATGCCGGTAAGGTAGAAATCTACCTACAATGATAACTGTGAGTTAGAACCCGCCTATATATCCTACTTATGTGAAAATTATCAATTAGACTTTTGTCGATACCAGTGATTTCCACACTAATCCCTAGACTTGCTGAAGAACTTTCTTGCGGTATTGCCGTCGTTGCTTGATCCGAATCCTTGCTTGGGTTTGTCGACATGAAGTCCTAAGCGTGGCTTAAATTCTTCTTGAATTCTTCTTTTATTGTGCTTGAACGTTTGTTTATCCTCGGCATTCCTTACTCGTCAACGTTTAATTGGCAGACGATACGAAATATGTATTAAACATTCGAAGAATCGTATCCAACAATGTAATGTCGAAAATCCAAAACTATAATGTTCCGTGGTTGCAGATTTTTTCATTACTTTTCTAGAATTCATTTCTGATGGATTTGCTCCACAGATATAACATGTCGCTGAAGAGTTAGTGCCTGATATTATATTCGTAATGCTGTCATCTACCATTGTAAAATGTAACTTGTATCTTACATTTATGGTTCTATTGTTTTGATTAATTTTATAATCAGAAAGATTAGTAATAGCATCATTGATTAATGCTTCTTGTTGTATGACCAATGATGCGTTTTCATTTATATACATTAATTTCAGCAGTCGGCAAAAGAAAGGAGAAGACGGACGAGGGTTTCTCCACAACTCGATATCATTGCCCGCATCAATAAGTTTTAAAGGCACTAATGCAGCTACAAACATATATTCGTCGGTGCTGGATGGATTCTTGAAGAACGGCTGCATATAGAGACAGTGGTTTGCACTCCCATCAATACCCCACTTGCATATCAGTGTTATATTGTTATACTCTTTAATCTCTATAAGCTTCAAAATACTATCGGCAGTTTTGTTTAAGAGATCTTAGAGATCAACTTCTGCAGTAGTTTCACTAATTGCAATATTTGTTGGTAAAAATTCTTGCATCATTTCATGAAAAATCTGCGCGTTGTGTACGTAGGTTTGGTGATTGGTATTCACAAATTTGCGAAAGGTTCGATATTTTCTTATCGAAAAATTTAAATCGAAATATAATGCAAGGAGCCGATGAGACTTTACAGGTGCATGCCGAATTTCGGAAGTTGTTTTCTTTAACGTAGCAACAGCATAACTTAATTCATCATATGATCTTGAAGATACCAAATTTTCAACTCGTCTTCTCTTCGTTCGTGATGATGATTCGTCGAATGAAACCAACCAATTTGCAACCAATTTGCATTGTGGTTCCATAATACAACTCGATTTCGATTACTGCGTTTCCAATGTGTAGACAACTTTACACAGATAAACTTCGCAATTGCATCTAATTTTTGTTCCGAGGAATCGGAAAGGTGGTCAATGTTCAATAGTGAACAGATGCGTTTTATCACTTCCTACTTCTTTTTTGAAAACGTTTGGCATGAAAGAAATGCGTCCAATAAGTCATGATTTTTCATCACAATTGCATTATTCATTATGACTGTATAAATTACACACTGTTTAAATGATAATAACTGACACGGACTCTGTACCTCTGATGAAAACTCTGTGACTGGCAATAGATAACTAACTGCTTCTGTGTTTTCTGCTTTTATATAAGGAAAAAGTGGCGCCCCTTCAGTGTACCCAAAATGCATTTTCGTTAGAGAAGGATGACCAGGGATTTTCCCAATTTTATTCCAGACCTTGTCTATATGTTAGGAATATACTTGTGAAAAAGGAAGAAAGGCAGAGGACCAAAACTAAATCCTTAGAAGGCTAAGGTTCGCCTTCGCTGACGGTCTCTGATTACCCTTAAAATATGTACATGGACGCTAACATACAATTGTCAAGTTGTTACCAGATGTCGTGAATTATCAGAAACTCCGATTCTGGGATAAACGACATTGGCCATTTTCACTTTTAAAAGAAGGTTTTACATTTATTATAAGCAAGAGTTTGAAGAGGTAGGGACACACTGGAACGTGGTCTTTTTTTAAATTTTTTGGCTTAACGTTTTACTGCTTCGAATTTAGGGAGTCAGAGCTTGAAAATTACTTTATTACCGACTTCTAATTCAGTAGCATCGGCCTCTCATAAACCATGAGTGTGCCTCAGCGTGTACCTCTAAACCTGGCAACCTATACCTGCAATCATTTAACTCCCTAGGAGAAAATGAGAAACGTGTTTTTAAAATATATAAAAAGTAGATTAACTTTTTTTAATACTTTTTTTTAAATAATTTTTTTTTAATAACTTTTTTATAAACATCTACCGGCGAGTAAAACATTTACAGCACTATCCGGAGTGATGACCTTTTTTTTTTATAGTGCGGAAATGCGTTACGCATACCCTGGCCCCCTGGGGGGGGGGGGGCAGGGTTATGTGGGACTGTCCAGAGGACTCACCGGCCAGCCTCTACCCACTAAAACCGCACTCCCACCTAAGCTATTGTAAGGGGGGGCCAGGATCTCCGAGAACTCAACTGGCCACCCCCTTATCCGGAGTGATGACCTGGACAACATATTAAAAAATCAGCGAGATCGAGGGTGTAACCTTCTTGTTAATAATTGTCAATGATTATTAGGACATTAATTTTTATTTACTTAATCGTATCTGTAATGTATGAAATATCAAAATTCTTGTATTTATTCAATAACCGTAATCGAATCTCATATTTCTACAAGTGGATATCCGCGTATTCGGCTGCTGACCAGTTCTTGCTACATATTTTGTTAAATAACTCAGTTTTTCGCAAGATTTCGCAATTAAAATTTACATAATATCAAAATATAGTATCTTACTAATACAACGCAAAAAAATCTCTGGAGTGTTTTGAGGTGTTTTTTTAAATCCTCTTCTCAAGATTAGGAGAACCAATAAAACTTAATGGTTTCATTTCAGGTTAATTATTATATTGCGCATAAGTATTACCAAATTTTTGATTCCAACGGGCTCTTCCAACGGGCGACCCATGGGAAGGGGGACGAGGAGCCTGGTCGTCGGCTGCTCGTCCGGTTGCTAAGGGGGGTTGCCAGGGGATGTCTCATCAAGGGACAGCGGGGGCCGAGTTGAGTACTAACGTGATCCTGGGTCCCTGCAGTAAATGTCTAGGGACGACTATTGGGGTTTTTAGTCGGTAACGATTATACCGAGGTCGACATTGGTCATCCTTGCCTTCGGCGACAAGAATGGTTATCCGTTAATTGGATTTCCCCCAATTCAAAAAAAAAGGGTCAGTGGCTCAGATGGTGGAGCGTCTAACTCGTAGTAGGAAGGGCCGGGGTTCGAATCCCCGGTGCGGCAAAAATTTCCAGGATGGTTTTTCCCTCGCTACGAATTCGGTCCCTACTGTAGGAGTCATGGGGCGACCAATATTGTCAATGATTTCCCCTTTATTCAAGGAATCAGCGAATTATTGGAAGCCCAAGTTGACCACCCCGCTCCACAAGGGTGCGCGCCGCTCTGCTCCTCTGTTAAGGGGGCAGAGAAAAAGGCGGCTGGTCAGCGATCAACGGAATGAGGCGCGCAGTGGGCTCAGTGGTTAGAGCTCGCGACCTCGGATTAAAAACGGTACGCTTATACAGCAACAATCACAGGAACGGAAGCAAAACCTTATAAGGGGAAAGTCTGGTGGACGGAGCTACTCGCTGAACACCGACCGATAACCGAGGATGGTGGATACATCCAAACAATCAGCCATATTTCCTAAAGCAGGGCTCGGAAATTTTTACTCGCGACGGCCGACAATCGAAAGCTACGCCTCCTCAACCCGGCCGCGCGTCTCGCTCCCCGTAGCGATTCAAGTGCTCGAAGCTGCTCCGGCGCGTGCTATAACATAGACACTTTTCGTTGACCCCCGTGGGAATTTCTTGGCGTACTTAGCGACATTGCGGCGAAACCTGAAAGCTCCTCGACAAGGATAGATCCTCCTTGTCTCTCCTGTAGGGCTGCAACAGAGACAGACATGCGTCTCTCGCAGGAGAGACAAAGACAGAGATTACGAAACAGCTTGATTTTCTGATGCGCCTACTTCACTTTCATTCAGCGAGGAAGCAATATTTATTGATGCTCTTTGTGTAGAAATGTTCTCCGAATAATTGCGCGTCGTCGTACAACGGCCTTTTTTAGAAAAAGTGTACAGAAGGAAATATCTTCTATAAAAACATACGCTATTATTGGTTATAAAAATTCAGGAGACAAAATCCAAAAAAGGGCTCTGTACGACGATGCGCAATAATTCGGAGAACATTTCTCCCCAAAGAGCATAAAAAAATATTGCTCCCTCGCTGAATGAAAGTGAAGTAGGCAATCGTCATAAAACTGGACAATTTGTATGACAATATGGCTGCTCCGCTGTCGCGCTTTCAGACTTTCCGCCGCAGCGCTGTCGTCGTATCTTCTGCTATTCTTGCATCGACGTTACGGACCCACGATGTATATATGCACAGAGAGTAAATGAGAGTGCTCACGCCCGGGTTTTGGCCGTGCCCAGTATGGTGCTGTCCCCTACTCTAGTACTCAGCCTGGATCAGCTCCTACATCAACTCGCACTCCAGACACGAACCTACATCAACTTGCCGTCCGTATAAGAACGTACATCGACTCTCAGTGGCTCTCAGTCCGGACAAAATCATTTTTGGCCTTGATCAGAATAAAAAGTTTATATTGATTGATTCGCAGCACCCGTATTATATATCCCCTTTCGTAGCAAACAATTTTTATCTGAATATGTTCTCTAATTCAGTCTTTCTCTCTTTTTCCTGAAATTAAGAAAATATCATGTATTAAAATAACTGCAGAAAATAATTATTTAATAAGGTCAAATAAAAGTGTAAAAAGTATAAAAATATGTTTTTCTTTCAAAATGATACCCAAAACTGTGTGTCTAGGGGAAACATTAAGGGTAGATTGCCGACTGAAAATTATTTAAAGGATCTTTTTGAAGACCTCGGATACTTCCGCGAATACATTCACGATTACATAATCACATGGCACAGTCCACATTCTATCGAGTTTAGTCTTATTCTAATCGGAAGAACGCCCCGAACCCTGGTTGCATAACTCCACGAAAAAATTATGTAAAATAAATATGTTCACACATTTTTGTTTGTTTAGTGTTTAGGGTGAAAGGGTCTAGCCGGATAAGCATGGGCCAGCGGCCCCGCTCCGATTTTCCTGATTCCTGTCTTAAAACATCGTTTTATGTCTAAAAAAACATTGTGTAAAATTTCAAATGTCTACCCCCACCGATAAGGGTGATATTGGGGTTAATTCCCCCGCACTTAAATGCAATTTGCTCTAAAACGAGAAGAGATATCGACATAGGATGAACGGCACACAAAAGATATGGATACACTCTATATTTCAGATTTTTTTCAGAATTTTTTGCTAATGATTTATAGTTGAAAACAATTAATTAATTCTTTGGGAATTTTTTTAACCATCTTCCCCTGGGTTGACACCCACCAAAAAATTCCAAGATATTGCTATGATGCTAAACTATTTTGTATAAAAATCTCAGAAGTGTCCGTTTGGTGGAACAGTGTCAAAAAAATAAAGTATGCCGGTGAACGCTCGTAACTCGATTCAAAACGAAATAACTTTCGATAGAAATGAGGTAGAGTGATGAATTTTTTTTTAAATGAAAGCTGAAACTTTGCAGAATATGGAAAAAATAGGGAGATTACAGTTCGAATGGTTTTTAACCTTGAAAAAATAAAAGTTAAACTGTTTAACTATAATTCGATTTTTTGAAAAAACCAGAGGTCGTAGAAAAAATTTGAGGCCAGATTTGAAGTCACCGTGAAAAAATCTACGGGAAATGATACATGGTATGTTAAAAAAAATTCTGCTCGTGGTAACGTAGAAACGACTTTTTCTTGAAATTGTGCAAGTTTGACGAATTTTCTCAAGGTTAAAAACCATTCATACTGTAATCTCCCTATTTTTCCCATATTCTGCAAAACATATTACTTAAACATGTTTAAAACATTGAAAAAATATTGCTAAATCACATGAATAAGACATTGAAAAAATAAAGTTTGATGTACGGAAAAAAACTTTGCTCTCGACAGGATTAGAATCTCTGTATCCAGACTACCTAACCAGCAATGTTGTGAGCGTTGCGAGCATTCAGATATATATATCGCACAGAATACAATTTTTTCTTTCTCTCAAATCACATTTTTTTAGGCCGAACAATTAAAATTTGCTATTTTTAGTGCAGGAATACGAAAAATTCAATACAATATTAGCGATAGTTTTTTGCGAATATCTCGAAAAATAAAATCGAGCGGCGGTAACATGCATAAGAAAAAGTTGTTCAAAACGTAGAAATCTATAACATATTTAATTTTCATCAAAATCTGAGAGGAAGCCCAACATCTAAATAATTACAAACTTTTTTTTATGTAATTAATTTTTCAGTATGCGATCTTTTAGAAGTTGTAGACGGCGAGCGCCCGCTCCTGACTACAATGTAGTCGTCGAGCGACCGTTGGGTATTACCGCGACTTCAATCTGTTTTTGTAAACAGAGTCGCGAACAAGTGCTGAGCGATCTGTACGTGGCTTCGCGTTGCCGCGATTTGAGGAGATTGGTAGAGCACCGCGTTCGACAGTTAGCTCAGAGCAGCGGAGGAGAATTTTTTCATTATTTTCTTTAAACATTCATACATTATATTTTTAAAACTTTTGCCGAACACTTCGTAGATTTGTAAGTGTTCGCGAATTTTGCGTGTTCCCGGATTCGTGCGTGTTCGCGGATTTGTGCGTGTTCGTGAGTGTTCGCGGATTTTGCGTGTTCCTGAATTCGTGAGTGTTTGCGGATTTTTGCGTTTTTTTGTGGAGTTTGTTTCAGGTTTAGGACTTACGATATGGCTTCATCAGGGACATCATTGAAGAATTTTATGGATACCTGCATGTACAAGGACTGCAGCAATTGCCGACAAAATGGACACCATTTGTATGTTTTCCCGAAAAAGGACAATCCCTTGTCTGCTCAATGGATTGCAAGAGTTGGTGAGTACATGATTTATATTTATTAAATATGTATCATGTTGTACACTTTGTAAATAATGATTAGAAGCAAATTAAGATTGAAAATGTTAAAAAAACAAGATCAGGAAAAACAAATACAAAAAGAAAAAAACAAGATCAGGAAAAACAAATACAAAAAGAAAAAAACAAGATCAGGAAAAAGAAAAAAAAGGTCAGGAACAACTAATACAAAAAAAACAAGATCAGGAAAAACAAATACAAAAAGAAAAAAAACAAGATCAAGAACAACTAATACAAAAAAAAATTTTTTAAATCATAGAAACAACTAAACAAGAAAAAGTTTCACTTCAAACATAATGAACGACAAAATTGGCGACGCAAAGAAGGAGAGCGTATGGGAAATGCTATGAACTACGTCTCTTTCTTTCTCATACGCTCTCCTTCTTTGCGTCGCCAAATTTGTCGTTCATTATGTTTGAAGTGAAACTTTTTCTTGTATTAGTTGTTTCTATGATTTAAAAAATTGTTTTTTGTATTAGTTGTTTCTGATCTTGTTTTTTTTCTTTTTCTATTTGTTTTTCCTGATCTTGTTTTTTTGTATTAGTTGTTCCTGACCTTTTTTTTTCTTTTTGTATTTGTTTTTCCTGATCTTGTTTTTTTAACATTTCCAATCTTAATTTGCTTCTAATCATTACTAGACTGCAAGAAGTTTCACTTCTACCGCGCGTGGTTTTCCACGCGTATATTTTTTTTTTCCTCGAGTCTCGCACTACCGATGCACGGCTGCCGACTCCTTGTCGCTGATTGAAAAGTCTTTGCGTTAGGTTTTGGATCGAATTTTTGTTCATGGTACTGATGGTCTGTTCCAAGATTTATCACTTCGACAAAATTGTCAGGGAATAAAAAATTGTGAACACTTGTTACAGAATTCAATACTAATATTTATCTAAACACACGCTTTTGTACATCAATATCAATTAAACATATTTTCTACATATTTTTTATAAAATATATATAAATCTTTTTCCTCGAGCCTCGTACTACCGATGCATGGCTGCCGACTCCTTGTCGCTAATTGAAAAGTCTGCGTTAGGTTTTGGATCGTATTTTGGTTCTTGGTCTGGATGATCTGTTCCAAGATTTATAACTTCGACAAAATTATAAGGGAATAGACCCACATTACCTTCCTATCCACCACCAGTCTTCCTATCCACCACCCCTAAAAGTGTGAACACTTGTTAGAGAATTGAATGCTAATATTTATCTAAACACACGTTTCGTATATCTGTATCAATTAAACATATTTTGAAAGTTTGAGTCACTGTATTTTTTTTTTATTTTGTAAACACACAATAGTATAATATAATAATAATAAAATAAACAGGACAATGAATAATGTTCAATAACTTTGGAATCAAATAACAAATGCGTGTAATAGTATAAAAAGAGACGCTCTAATGATGCCAACAATAAGAAATGTAATACAAAGAGCGTATCTCTGTATCGTAGAAAAATGAATCGCAGTTCCAACATCTGATGTAACTTGATATGTTTTGCAAGAAATAAGTTTTCATAAAAGTTACGTTTGAACCACCCTGTATATGTATTCATTTTCATTGAAAACGTGTATTCTACTTAGATTTTGGTAAACACACATTAGTATAATAATATAATAAAAAACGGCGCAGTCTATCGATCCACTTCCGTTCCATCGACACGTCATATCCGTTATTTCAGAAAATTGTTACCCTTAGCAAAGAATTTTCACTTCAATAATAATAAAATAATAATATAATAATAACAATAATAGAACTGCGATCCATTTTCTACGATACAGAGTTCCGCTTAATGTACGAGGCTCTTGTTGTCGCCATAAGTAGAGTGTATCGGTTTATGTTTACTACCGTCGCTTCCCATATTATGTTTATATTTATCATGTATACTTCAGAATCATACGTTCAGGAACGTATGACCCAATTCGTTAGCCACTGTGTTCTCCGGATCTGTCTCCGTTTGATTTTTACCTTTGGAGATATGTTCAATCCGTTGTACACGACAGAACCATGAATAATGTTCAATAACTTTGGAATCACATAACAAATGCATGTAAAAGCATAAAAAGAGACGCTCTAATGATGGCAACAACGAGAAATGTAATACAAAGGGCAGAGCTTTGTATCGTAGAATAACTTCATTTATTTAAATGTAATTTTGTATTTTACATACATACCTCGTTTTTATTCTGTTCCATACACGGTAATTTTTTAGCTATTAGCTATCTCTTTCCAATATATCTCTGTAAAATAAAAAAAATAAATATTTAATGTAAAAGTATTTGCACGTGGTGTCGTAACATAACCATGTATTTATTTTAAATGTAATTTTGTATTTTATATGCATACCTCTTTTTATTCTGTTCTACACACGGTAGGTTTTTAGCTATTAGCAATAGCTAATAAGCTATATATCTCTGGAAAATAAAAATATTTATTTAATGTTAAAGCAGTTGCACGTGATATCGTAACATAACCATGTATTTTTTATTTTACATGTAATTTTGTAATTTATATACATACCTCTTGTTTTTTAAATATATATCCAATATATATAAATAACCAAACAGCACTAACAACTAATCACTTCAACACACTTCATTAATTAATAATAAAATAATAAAAGTACTATGAACTGTATGAAACGTTGAAGCCCACAAAAAAGGGTGAGAGAGAGCGCTATTGATCCCGACAGTGTGATCCTCAACTCGCCCGTAAGACGGCGCAGTCTATCTCTAAATATATGTCTGTAGTCGTAACATAACCATGAATTTGTAACCTTTTCGTTTGATTCTACTACCGAGCATTTTATTCGTTTCGATATATTCCAAAATGTTCGCTATCATTCTAAAGATCATTGGTTGTCCCCAATCGGTGGACCGGGGTTCGAATCCCGTCGGGGTAAGAAATTATTCTTCTCCGTTCATTCTCAGTTTAAATTTTCGCGCCCCACTTTCCACTTCCGTCACATCGAAACGTCACGTATCCGTTACATCGAAACGTCACATCCGTTATTTCAGAAAATTGTTACCCTCAGCAAAGAAGTTTCACTTCAAAAAAGTAAGAAATGAACAAATTTTGCACTTGGCTAAACTAAACGAAAATAGTCTTTTTGCTCATCCCCACGCACTGATCACCTGAGTCGTGTTCCCACGGTCACCTCGGTTCTCCTCTTCGGTTCCTCTGGTCCGTGGTCCTGCGGATGTTCCGGGTCTTCTATGAGCGCGCTGATCAGCTCCTCGGTAATGGAGAAGAGGCCCAGCGGATCCCTTGGGTTGAGGGACGGGATGTCTAGCGGTCGTCCGCGCTCTGTTGGCATCATCTACCAGGAGCCATCCGAGTCATGGCCCTTTGGGGTATGAGTAGGCGGGGGTTGCTCTTCCCGCGTCCGTCTGCTGGCCGCCTCGACAAATTCTGGGAGTAATTCCCAAAAGTCGTCGATCTCCTGAGGTGCTGCCGATGCGCTCATGTCCCCGATCATCTGGTGGCTCCTCTTTTGTTCTCTACCGCCGCCTGCGGCAGGACCTTTCCGAGGTGTCTGCGTGTTTTGGCTGCGCTTGCGGGTGGTTGCCTGTGTTCCCACGCCAGGTCGGTATCTCCGGTCCCTGTTGCAGTGTCCATATTTGGGATATTCATGATGAACTATGACTTGCTTCTGAGCGACAGGTGGTTATATAGTCAAGGATGGATGGGGTATTCCTTGAATTTCCCTCTACTAGTACCCTACTGCGTAGTTCTGGGTGTCTTGTTGACAGTTTATGGTTTTTATCCTCATTCATGGTAGCGTCGAAGGTTTATTGCGTGGAAAATACCTCGGATTTATTTTGACTGTGGTGTTCGTAATACGTATGTTGCTGGACCCTTTTTTGTTTCTATTTTATATAGTCCTTCGTATAGATGAAAGAATTTGGCAATTTCTCGGTCTGCTGCATTTGACACAGGATTTGTTTTGAGCAACACACCTTCCCCGATACTATAATGTGTGTGCTGTGACGTGGCAAGTTTGCCGACGTCAATCCGAACCCCAGGTGGAAGACCGGGACCCGTCAGGCAGTGCCGAAACGAAAGGGCCGTTGCGATCGCTCTCCCTGAGAAGCTCGAGTACCAGAGGAAAAAATTAACGCGTTTGAATGTCGCGCCTCTGAACGCGACGCGTAGTTACAGATGACAAGAGCCGAACTCCAGATGGGAGCACGGTACCTATTTCCGGCCGCTAATTGGCGAAATAATCCCGAGTGTCGCGCCGGCGGAAATAGTTGAGGGAGTAGGGGGACGCCTCGCTTCCGCTTTCCCGAGCCTAAGGGAATTGGGTCACTGTGCCGTAGGATCGCCAAGAACCTATTCCTTGAAATATTGCGTATATCAAATAAGTCGTTTGCAACTGCCGAGGCGAAACGTTCAGCTTCGTTTGGTAAGTGCCGGTCAGGTTTTGCGCTAATTCCTTAGTACTTGATTCGTGTTGGCTCAGGAGTGTTATTTGCGAGTTATTGTCCTTCGCGTCGCGTATCACGTGTCCGTCTGCGTTGCCGAAAGAGTGAAATCGACACGCGGAACGTCGAGACGGCCGTGGTTGATCACGTTGCCGGAACCTCGCGCGGGGACGATCCGGAACGTGCCGAATTTACTGTAGAGAATCGTTCTTCCTCGAGGCTGTCCACGGTGGGACAACGCGACGTGCCCGTTTCGTTCATAAAAGATCGTTTTGCCGAATCCTTCGACACAGTCGCGGAGAGAATCGCGTATTCCATCTGAGCTCGGTAGATTCGTGCCGTAAAGGCTTGTACAATTCACGCGGAATCCTGTGACTGCCGAGCTCGACGCGTAGAGACAGTGAAACTTCGATCTCGCGCGAACGGCTGCCGATCTGCCGTTAATCCATTGTAAAAGCGCCGGTAAAATTTTATATTTGTTGCCGACTCTAGTCAGCAACTGGACGATAGCGAATAAACGCTCATTTTGCCGAAATTCTGTCTCATTCTTTCCTCGTGAAAAACTTTCCCGTCGCGGGGAATGCCCCGTCCGCTCCTCGCGTCCCTGGCCCTTTGCCGAGCTATCATAGGTCTTCGCGCAGATCCTGTTGTTTCGGGAATCGTCCGCTGAGTCGTAAGCCATTTTCCGGCTTTTTCGCGTGGTACGATAACGTGCCTGGCGCCCGGTTTCTCGTTCGCAACCCGAATAGTAGCGGAGGAACCCGAAGCATGCAGGATCTGTTTATCGCAGGCGGACCACGTGTCGCGCGACCGAACGTGTGCCGGCTAAAACGCCTCTTAAAGACCCGTAGTCGCCCCGCTTCCCCTTCTGGGAAATGGACGACGTGACAGTGCGTCTTTCCTGTATTAGCTCGTTCGCATCGCTTCTGTGCCTTTCGTGCTTCGGAACGCCAATTGTAGCTTCTCGTTGACACTGACGCTACTTGTTGTGTCTTCCACTATACTTTTATCGAGCCACTTGGTCCACGGTCGTGTTGGAGCCCTTTTTAGGAATAGCTCTACAGGTGTGAATCCCGTACTCTCGTGTACTACCTCGTTGCAGCACGTTTCTACCACTCCTACCCACATAGCCCATGACGTATGTGCCTTCGCTGCCAGTGTTCGGAAAATTCTCCCGATTTCACGATTTACCCGCTCAACTGGGTTGCTCTGAGGGTGTCTCACAGATGACAATATGTGATGGATTCCCTCCACTTGCAGCGTTTGCAGCGTGTGATCCGTTAATAGTTTTTGTGGCTTACCATATGCCGGAATATAGCTTTTAAATAACCTAAGGCTATCGTTATTGTTATCATGGCCCTCTTCACTGGGTACAGTTTCACAAATTTCTTGAATAGGTCTTCCATAACCAGATGTGCTTCACGCCTCCCCTCGAAGTAGGCAAAGCGCCATAGTAGTCTATTGATACTATTTCTAAGGGCCTTTTTGGCAGGACTGCTTGTAAATCAAAGTGGAGGGCGTGTGTTGATATTTTAACTCTTTGACAGATGTCGCAAGAGTCCATTATCTTACGGGCACGTCGATTGAGCTTCGCTAGGTAGAAATTTTCTGCGATGAGCGCGCTTGTTTCATCGCTCCCTAGATGCGCATATATCTCGTGTACCTCACTTATCATTTTGTCGTGTAACTGTGGAGGAACCACGGCTCTTAATTTACCATTTCGATGTATTTGGTATAGCGTGTTCTCACGAATGCAATATCTACCGACGATCCCTTTGTCTTGTTGGTGGCATTTCTCAATAACTTGACGCGTTTTCTCATCCTTTGATTGCCATTTGGAGAGATTTTTTATGGCTCTTGTTAATTCTGTTGACATTGTGCGCGCTATCACGATGAGGATGGAAATTTGTGTCTCGTGGTTTGTGGTATTTATGTCCCTCTCGTGGTGCGAGCGACTCATTACGTCTGCCGGTATATTCTCCTTTCCCGATCGATATTGAATTTCACCGCGGTAGTCTTGAATTGACAGAATCCATCTGGTAAGTCGTTGATTGAGAAGTTTGCTATTTACTAGGAAAGTTATGGCTTTGTGATCCGTTAACAGGATTGTTTTGGTTCCGTATAGATATGTTCTAAACTTTCCTAATGCCCATACAACTGCTAATAACTCCTTTTCTGTTGTGAAGTATGCCAATTCTGGACCCTTTAATGTCCTACTCGCAAATGCAATTGGGCGCAAGTTTCCTTGCGTGTCCTTTTGTTCGATCACCGCTCCGATGGCCCCGAAACTTGCGTCAGTGACCAAGAAAAATACTTTGGCTGAATCTGGATATCGTAGCACTACCTCTTTGCAAAATATTTGTTTCGTATTGTCAAATGCAGTTTGTAACTTGCTATTCCACGTCCAGCGTGTTCCCTTCCTTAAGAGGGCCAACAATGGTGTTGTTACCTCAGCGTGCTTGTCGGTAAATTTGCTGTAGTAGTTGATGAGTCCTAAGAATCCGCGTAGTTGTTTCAAGTTACGTGGTGCCGGGAATTATTGAAGTGAAACTTCTTTGCTGAGGGTAACAATTTTCTGAAATAACGGATGTGACGTTTCGATGTAACGGATATGTGACGTTTCGATGTCACGGAAGTGGAAAGTGGGGCGCGAAAATTTAAACTGAGAATGAACGGAGAAGAATAATTTCTTACCCCGACGGGATTCGAACCCCGGTCCACCGATTGGGGACAACCAATGATCTTTAGAATGATAGCGAACATTTTGGAATATATCGCAACGAATAAAATGCTCGGTAGTAGGAAAAGGTTACAAATTCATGGTTATGTTACGACTACAGACATATAGAGATAGACTACGCCGTCTTACGGGCGAGTTGAAGTAAAATCAAAAATAAAATAAAAATACTAATGTGTGTTTACCAAAATCTAAGTAGAATCCACGTTTTCAATCAAAATGAATAAATATATTTTCATTTAAAAACAAAATTAGTCGCGCAGAAGAAGCTCAGTGTGGTGTTTACAAAGTATTATTATACTGATGTGTGTTTACCCAAATCTAAGTAGAATCCCACGTTTTCAATTAAACTGAATACATATACAGGGTTATACCAACGTAACTTTCATAAAAACTTATTTCTTACAAAAAAAAATCAAGTTACATCAGATGTTGGAACTGCGATTCATTTTTCTACGATACAGAGCACCGCTCTTTGTATTACATTTCTCATTGTTGCCATCATTACAGCATCTCTTTTTATGCTATTACATGCATTTGTTATGTGATTCCAAAGTTCTTGAACATTATTCATTGTTCTGTCGTGTACAACGGATTGAACATATCTCCAAAGGTACAAATCCAACGGAGACAGATCCGGAGAACACAGTGGCTAACGAATTGAATTATACGTTCCTGAACGTATGATTCTGAAGTGTACGTGATAAATATAAACATAATATGGGAAGCGACAGTGGTAAACATAAACCGAGACACCCTACTTATGGCGACAACAAAAAGTCTTGTATAAAGAGCGGAGCTCTATATCGTAGAATATGGATCGCAGTTCTATTATATTATTATTATATTATACTGATGTGTGTTTACCAAAATCTAAGTAGAATCCACGTTTTCAATCAAAATGAATAAATATATTTTCATTTAAAAACAAAATTAGTCACGCAGAAGAAGCTCAGTGCGGTGTTTACAAAGTATTATTATACTAACGTGTGTTTACCAAAATCTAAGTAAAATCCCACATTTTCAATCAAACTGAATACATATACAGAGTTGTGCTAACGTAACTTTCATGAAAACTTATTTCTTACAAATAGGAGCCGAAAGTATAGAGAAAAGTGTAAAGAAAAAAAAATATACGTGTGGAAAACCACGCGCGGTGGAAGTGAAACTTCTCGCAGTCTAGTAATGTTTAAAAGCATATTAAGATTGGAAATGTTAAAAAAAAACAAGATCAGGAACAACCAATACAAAAAAAACAAGATCAGGAACAACTGATACAAAAAACAAGATCAGGAACAACTAATACAAAAAAAATCATAGAAAAAGTTTCACTTCAAACATAATGAACGATCAAAATTTGCTTCGCAAAGAAGGAGAGCGTATGGGAAATGCTATGAACTACGTTTCTTTCTTTCTCATACGCTCTCCTTCTTTGCAAAGCAAATTTTGATCGTTCATTATGTTTGAAGTGAAACTTTTTCTATGATTTTTTAACTTCCCGATTTATAGGGAAGTTATTGTAATTACCCCGAAAATCGAAAATCGAATTTTTTGCAGATCTTCACGTTTCATGGTCATTGGAGTCATTTTAGACTATTTTTATCAAATTGTTAGTATGTGTGTGTGTGTGTGTGTGCGTATGTCTGTTTCTATGGTATCAAATTTTTCGTTAACGTTTTCTGAAAAAGTAACAACGCGATCAGAACGATGAATGATGCAATCGATGTGCCCCGCTGTAACTTAGAGCTGATTAGATTTTGGTCCATTTTGGTCAAGTAGTTTTTTAGTTTTTTCGTTTTTTTCGAAAGGAGTTGATTCAACATTGCAATTTATACGAAAGGCGTATCAACCGAAGAAGCAAACGTAACTATACATATATTTAGACATACTTAAAAAAAATTTTTTTTTTTTAATTTTTTTTAATTAAAAAAAAATTTTTTTTTTTTTTAAATTGCTTTTTTCCAATTATGCAACTAATGCGACGCCATATAGCAAACATTTTGATAAGTAGAAAACTATTGAAATTCCCTGAAAACATATAATCATCTTAAATCGTGCACTAAATAAATAATGATACTAATATACTACAACTAACGAGTCGGGAAGTTCTTTGTGTGGCTCGTGGAGAGTCACACACGAAACAACATCCGTACCACTAACCCTCTCGCGGGGTCGCAATGCGAGCTACAACTCCCCCACCTGCGAAGCTCGCGAAGCGAGCGAGCAACAACCCCCCTCTAGTTTTGTATTAGTTGTTCCTGATCTTGTTTTTTGTATTAGTTGTTCCTGATCTTGTTTTTTTTTTTGTATTGGTTGTTCCTGATCTTGTTTTTTTATAGCCTCGAGCTTCTCTGGATCTTGATTCAATCCTTTCGTGGATAACACATGTCCAAGGAATTTTAATTCCCGTCTCATAAATCGACACTTTTCTAGATTGATCGTTGTGTTGTGTCGTTCTAGTCGTTCCAACAATGCCCATAGATGTTCTATATGCTCCTGAAATGTATTTGAGATGCATAGGATGTCATCAATGAAGTTGATAAGGAACCCTTCCATTCCTTGTAACACCTGGCGCAGTGTTCTCACCAGGCTTGTACTGCTCGTTTTGATACCGAAAGGTGTTACCACGTATTCATAGCACCTGCCGCGATACGCAAAGGCAGTGTATTTTCGTGATTCTTCGGTCAATGGAACTTGCCAGAAGCTACTCGTCAGGTCGAGGCTTGTAAGAAAATCCACCTTTTTGAATCGTTGAAAGATAGCGTCTGGCGATTCGGACATCTCATGATCGTCAATTAACACTTGGTTGAGCATTCTTGCATCTAAGCACAGACGGAGCGAGCCATTTTTCTTGAGTACCGGAACAACTGGCTTAATATACGGACTTTTACTTGGTCGTATAATGTCATTCATTAGCATCCGTTCAATTTCAGCGTCTGCTGCCTCAATATACTTCAATGGAGTCGGATAGGTTCGGCGGAAGTATGGGGTATCCGCCTTTACGTGTAGGTGGTGTTCATAACACGTTAGGCGGCCCACTTCCTTTCTCCATAGCTGAGGAAATGCCTGAATCACTTGTTGTAGTCGCTCCCTTTGTTGTTTCGTCGTATGTTCTGTTTCGAAGAGCTCCGGTGGAATTTCGGTGGTCATCCTTTTTTTCCATCGTGCCGCGAGTACGTGCCTTTGATGCTTCTTATGTTTTTCTGTTTTTGCTTTTCTCGTTTCATGTCGATGTCGGCCTTTCCGTCGTTTGTGTATATTTGTAGAATATCTTTTTCCAGGTTAATTACTGCTCTTGTGGATTGCAGCGTATCGATGCCCAAAATGAAGTCGCATATTAAACCAGGAACTATTATTACGGATGTTTCCAGCGTGTTTTCGCCGTGGTTGATGGTGACCCAGATTTGTTTTCTTATTCGGACTGATTTATCTCCCGTGGCTCCAATGATGAATGCCCCTGCTGCTGGTAACATTGGGCTTTTTAGAAGCTGGGCCTGGTGTTCGTGGTACCAGTTCTCCGAGGCTGCTGTAACCGCACTTCCCGTGTCGATCAGTGCTCGGGTTGTTATGCCCTCCACCTTTATCACAATGTCTGTGCTAAAGTTCACGTCGTGGTCGGTCTCCAGTCCAGTTGTTTCTTCTCTCATTAGGTCTTCTCGAGGTTTTTCGAATATTGACCCTATCATCAAGTCGATACTTTCCCTGTTCTGCTGGATTTTGGAAGTAGCTCTCGCCTGAGCGGGGAAGTCGCCCAGATCCTTTTGGTGGCTCCTCCCTATTCGTTTTCCGACAGCGTCTCGTCCGGGTATATCTCTATGTCTTCTTCTGGCAGCTCTTCTTGGATCTGTGTCGCCCTTATGTGAGCTGGACGACTTGGCCATCGTCTGTCTTCTTTGTCACCGCCGTCCTGTCGACGGTAATGATTTTGATAAGTACCCCTGGGGTTTCGCTCAGGATTTCGTGTCCCTTCCTGCGCCTTCCGAAGATATTCCCGCTGGTGTTCTGTTGTCGGACGCTGATATTCCTTCGGTTATCGCGTTTGTTGCTACTCGCTTGATTGTAATCGGGTTACATTTCCTTTTTTTTTTTTTTTTTATAGTGCGGAAATGCGTTAGGCATACCCTGGCCCCCTGGGGGGCCAGGGTTATGTGGGACTGTCCAGAGGACTCTCCGGCCAGCCTCTACTCACTAAAACCGCACTCCCACCTAAGCTATTGTAAGGGGGGGCCAGGATCTCCGAGAACTCAACTGGCCACCCCCTTAGCCAACAAACCGCCCTGGAGGGGAGTGAAGCTCCCCCCCGTGCCCTACCTAATACCAGACCCCGGGCGGAGGGACCCGCCCGGTGTTCCCATCCCTGGAGCCTTCGAGTTGGGCTTCCCGAACCCCAGTTCGGTCCACCCACAGCTCCCAGAGCCTTCGTGCGCTGCTCGGGGCAGCAGCAGTGTGTGACCCCCTAAGGGGGTCACTCACCACCGCCACCCGGCCAGGGCAAAGAGGCGCCGACACCGGCAAGGAAGGGCCGTCGGAGGCGCACTCGCACGCCCCGACCCTCCCCACCCCACCCCCCACGCGCCACCCCACCGGAGCCCGTCTCCAGTAGATGGCCGACACCCTCTACAAGGGACCGGGTAAAGGTCCCTCCGGGGTGCTGGTCCATCTCGGGGGGGAGAGACTACCTCCCCCCCAGGGGCCGGGGTCAGCTCACTTCCTCGGCCCAGAACTCACACCACCCTGCAAGTGGCCGCTGGCTCGCATAATACAGGTACATCCGGGATCTAATGGCCTCGTCCGCGTCGTCACCGTCAAGACCGCGACCGGTCAATTCACGCGCCCCATCGCTAAGATAATTCCTCTACTTCGCGAATAGGAAAATTAAAAGGTGTTCCAAGTCACTAAATTTCATTTGTATAGTTTTCTCGTTGTCAGAATATTCGGCGGCAGCCGAAGGCGGGCGGAATGTTCAAAAACACACGGCAATTTTACTGCCATTCCGACTCGCGTCAAACGCGTATTTATATTTCGGATAGACGACACGGTGATGAGGCATAAGCCCGATCGCGCCTGCTATTACCACGTTTTTATTAGCTCGCTTTCTTGTTTGTTTGTTCGGTGGCAAATTTTGGAATTGATTTTAAACTAACTTCCTGATGAGCTAGAGACTTGAAATCGGACATATGGCTCAGAACTGGATGACAATGCATTATTAAAAAAAATTTTTTTTTTTAAAGTCTATCCGTTTCGGAGCAATAACGATTAAATATTTTTCCTGTTCACCTCCCCGCGAAACCTACGTCATCGCGTTCAGCGATCCCCACTCCGCGCGACAACGTTCTCTACTTTACTATGCGTGCGCACTCTGACTCGTCCCCACTCCACGGACCCACTTCGCCCCGACGGAGCTCACAATCAGTATATGATAGTATGGTAGTACGTCACCGCGCGAGATTCGTAGTACATCATCGCTTCTTTTACCAAGTGAAAGAATCGTTACACCGTTACTGCACTTACTTTTCGATATGTCGCGGTCGCAATACTGTCTGAATTTAGTACATGTTCTGTTATAATTTCATAACGTGGTGAAAATGTTAAACACCGATTGAAAACTTTCACATTCATAAGACTAGAAAATAGAAAATAATTATGTAATGTGACGTTGCATTTTTGCCAACGTCCCACGAAATGGAATGTCGAAAGACCGGGTCGTTCTCCGCTGCCGGAAAAGCGGGGCGAATTGTGGCGAGCGCTCTCCCTGGGCACGAACGAGACCTGTGGGCGACATTTCATATATTGAGCGTCGCGCCAATTTGCGCGACGCAAGTTTGCAGGACCGCCACCGGGTCCCGAGAGGACCCAGGACACTTTTCCCAACGGGAAAATCGAACGCGAGAGGGTCCGGTGAAAAGACCGAGCTGCGGAGGGAAAGACACGGCCCAGGACAAACAACCTGGAGGCGCCGCCGAGGGCAAAAGCGGCCAAGAAAAGATCTCAGCTCCTTCGGCGTCACCTCAACCGGGAAGCAACCTGGCCCGCTACCGGATTGGCCAATGTCGATCGCCTCAAGGAGAAGCGGCGAATCCTCGGTCACCATTGCCGGAGAAGCCGCCAATCACCGGACACCAGGGACCGTCGCGCGGAGCGAGGCCCTTGCCGAAACTCTTAACGGGATAGGCTACGCGTGCCGCGGGGAAAAGCGAGCGGAAAGGGGGGACGCTTCACTTCCGCGTTCCCGAGTCAACGCGTGCGAAATCACTTCTTCGTTGGCTACTGTCGCGATACTTTGTACGTCTCTCAAAAACATTATTGTACTTTGCGACGCACGCTGCCGGAAGGAAGCGCATACCAGGCTCCTGCGGACCTTTCGAACACCTTGTGGTAAGCTTTAGTCGAATCTTATATCGGATATCGAAGTGATTTCTGTTTCGCGTTGGCTCGGTTAGCGTGACGGGTTCACGATCGTGTCGCGGAAATTCGACGTGCGTTGCGGCTGCCGGCTGCAGCCAGTCCGCGAGCGCATACATCGGTCGAGCGACGGGCGTGCGGGGAAAATAATTAGCGAAGTGCTGAGCACTATTTTATTGTAATTTAGCGAGGATCCGCACGTCGTCGTATTTTCACGCCAACCTCGTGTCGTTCCACGGTGGGACGCCGCCACGTGCTCGCGTCGTATCTTCGCGATCTGTTCCGACGACGAGAAGTCAATTATAACGCGTATTCCATCGGAATCCGGGCGTGAAACGTGTAGAGCGCGCACGCGAACGTTAATACCACGTGCTGCCGGATTCGACGCGATTTAGAGGAAGTCCAAAGGGACAAGGCGCGGGCGATTTCCACCCGTCGCCGAAGAATTGTTACGCGCCGGTTAACTTCGTCTTTGCTGCCGGTGTCGGCCGGCAGCGCGATTATAACAGCTATTGCCAATAAATTCATGTTAACCAATTCCCGAGAGTGTTGATTTCGTGAGAAACCTTCCCGCCGCGGGGAATGCCTCGTATTCGCCCCGCGTAGTATCCTGGACCCATTCGCGGAAATCCTACATCTGTTGCCGATTGTCGTAAGCTTATTTTTCGCGTGGCACCTTCCGTGCCTGGCGCCCGAATATTCGCGAGGTTTTTAGAAACATCAACAAGCTTGCGAACACCTTTTGTCCCGGGTGGACCGCGTTTCGTGCGGCCGAACGCGGCCCGGCTTCCGAGCTTGTAAATACCCGGTGTCGTCAAAGTTTCCGCCCTTCTGGCGGGATCGGATTGAAGACGACGTGACAGTAAATAAAAATACATTTTTAAAAAATACCACGTTTTTTTCAATAACGAACTAAAAAGTACAAAATAATGTTTCCTAGTTCCATACAGATTCCCAACACTGTACTGATAGTCCTAAAAATTTGTAATTGTGAATTGTTGAATAGCTGTGAAAATACTTGTAAGATTTAAAACGAAAAACGTGGGGCCCAAGATAATAGTAAGGAGTGTAGAGAGTAACTGCCGTTGAGAAATGTTGGAAAGTAAAGGTGGCTTTTCAATCTCTGCGCCGCGCTAGTGGCAAATGAAGAGGACACCCACCGATTTCCGAAATCGGCAGTGCTCTCTTCATTAGTCTTTTGTTTTCTCGATGCCATCGACCCCGTTGCTATGCCATCGATGTTCAGTTAACGTTCTGACCACGCAAGCGACGTGACGTTCTTGTTTAATTATATTTACTTTCATTTTGCAAGATATTAAATAAAATATATTCTATATTTATTTAATTTAGAAGCGTTATTTTCAATAGGTTATGGGCCCAGGTTCGCAGCCTGTGTAAACCGAATTTTTTGCAAATCGAAAAGTGATATCGATCGTGATCGCGCGCGAAGTGCAGCCACGTGTGTAATAGAAGTTCGGTCAGACTTTTTCTCGAGAGCGTAATCAAGTTTTTCTCCGGCCTGTATTGTTTGTGCGAATCAAACATGTCAGAACAAATTTCAACTCGAAATGTGGTCAAGTTCGACGGCAAAAATTTCCAGCTATGGAAATTTCAAATGAATGCCATTTTCGTCGCGAGCGGCATCGACGATATGGGACGATATGGCACGAGAATAAAGCCGGAATACCAAGCAGACCTGAAGATTTGGAGGAAAGATAACGCAAAGGCCATGTTCCTGATTTCGTCCGCGATGGAAATGCCTCACGTACAATGCATTTTGACCAGTAGCTGCGCGCGGGAAATGTGGTTGAAATTGATCGCGATACACGAACAGAAATCGTAAACGAATAAACTTATTCTAACGCAAAGATTTCACGAATATCGGATGGATTCCAGTGATTCCGTGGTGCAGCATGTGGCCAAGGTTCAAAATATGGCGGGTCAACTAGCGGACGTGGGAGAGAAGGTATCCGACATAGCGATTATGGCGAAAATCTTGGCAAGTCTTCCCTCCAAATATAACGCCTTGAAAACCGCATGGGACAGCGTGGATACGGAGAGGCAAACAATCGACAATCTACAAGAGCGCCTCATTGGAGGAAACGAGATTCTCTGCCGATGACGAATCTGCAACAGCTTTCTCCGCGATGCGATTGAGCGAGAAAAAGAAGAGCAGCAACACCGGCAAGAAACCCAAGAGGGACAAAAAGAATGTCGAGTGTTACAAATGTCATAAAAAAGGGCATTTTTCTTGGGAGTGTCCCGCGAAAAAGAAAGACAGAGAAGACGCGAAAGATTCGTCACAGAATTGTGCTTTTGTTTCAACACATGAAGGCGGTCAACAAGAGAAGAGTGTGGCATCGATGAGAAGTATCCAGCGAATGGACATCGGAGACGTCTGGATTGCAGACAGCGGAGCATCAAGGCACATCACCTATAGACGCGACTGGCTTCATGATTTTGTGACATCTGCCGGTGAACAAGTGTTGCTAGGTGACGACGGTGCCTGTGAAGTGTTTGGTTCGGGTTATGTGAACGTTATGAAGTTTGTTGACAATGAATGGTTCGCGTCGAGAATCGACAAAGTTTTGTATGTGCCGAAGCTAAAGAAAAATTTATTTTCGATAGGAGAATGTGCCTCAAAAGGTTTTGAGGTAACGTTCGCGAAAAATAATGTTATTTTTTCGAGCAATGAGTCTGTGAAAGCTCAAGGCATAAAGCAAGCTAATGGCATTTACAAGATGTTGTTTGTTACGTTAAAGAATGACGACGAGAGAGAGAGTGTTGAAGCAAATGTATCGACGACAAGTTTCCAAGTGTGGCATGAGAGAATGGGTCATGTAAATAAAGCGAAACTGCGTGAAATGGTGAATAAAGAGATCGTATCTGGTGTGAGTGTTTCGGGAATCGACGATTTCTTTTGCGACGCGTGTCAGCTGGGGAAGGCTCATCGGTTGCCTTTTAAAAAAATCCATTGATAGGTGGGATTGGTTACCGGGAGAATTTATTCACTCGGATGTCGGTGGTCCAATGTCCGTCGAGTCGGTAAGGGGCGCGAAGTATTATGTAATATTCGTGGACGAGGCGTCTGGTTACCGAAATGTTTATTTTTTGCGTCACAAGTCCGATGTCACGTAAAAGTTCAAGGAATACGAAAGAATGGTCTTTAATAAATTCAATCGATGTATTAAATATCTTCGAAGCGATAACGGCAAAGAATACGTGAATGATAATTTGAAAAAATACCTTATCGAAAAGGGAATTCAAAGTTCGTATTCCGCGCCGTACACGCCGGAGCAAAACGGTAAATCGGAGCGTGCGAATAGGACCATCGTGGAGGCGACGAGAACTATGTTGCAGGCGAAAAGTTTACCGAGGTTTCTCTGGGCCGAGGCTGTCAATACGGCAGTTTATTTGCGCAATCGAACGCTTTCGAAATCGCGATTAGACAAAACTCCGTATGAAATATGGAATGGTGTGAAACCGAGTGTTCGTCATTTGAGGATCTTCGGATGAACTGCTTTCATGCACATTCCAAAACAATTTAGGCGCAAGTTGGACGCAAAATCGAAGAAGGTGCTATTTGTGGGATACCATGGTGACTCCGAAAATTTTCGTCTTTACGATGGGAAATCAAAGACCGTAATTGTGTCGCGCGATGTGGTCTTCGATGAAAGCAAGACCATGAACTCCCTCCTGACGAGAATTATGACAAACTCGTGCTACCGGGAAGGGACAATGACATAGAGGAAGAGCACGATTTGTTCATGGACGCGCTTGAGGATGAACAAGAGCATCAGGATGACAGGACGGTGGAGGACTTTCCACAAGGACGAAATTTGAGAAACCGTGAGGAAATCCGGAAGCCTGATAGGCTTCAGGTAAACGTAGCCGAGTATGCACCTTTAACGTTCAAGGAAGCAGTGAACGGACCCGATGCAGCGAATTGGCGGAGAGCCATCAACGACGAGCTGAACTCGCACGAAACAAATCGGACTTGGGAAATAATTCCAAAGAAACCAGGCATGAGACCGATCGACTCGAAATGGGTATTTCGGATTCTTCGAGACGAAGATGAAAAACCAGTGCGATACAAGGCGAGACTCTGTGCAAGGGGTTTTAATCAGATCGAGGGGCTGGATTACACCGAAACTTTTTCGCCGGTCATTCGCTATGATTCTCTGAGAATCTTCTTAGCCCTGGTGACCCAACTCGACTTGGAACTTCTGCAGTTCGACGTGAAAACGGCTTTTCTTTATGGCGATTTGGAAGAGGAAGTATTAATGGAATTGCCGGAAGGAATTAACGAAAATTTCGAGAAGAATGCTTTCGTGTGTCGTCTTCGAAAATCATTGTACGGTTTGAAACAGGCGGCCAGGTGTTGGAATGAGAAATTCAAAAGTGTGATAAAGGCTCTGAATTTGGAGCAATGCGAGGCTGATAAATGTATTTTTTGCGGTGTATTGGATGATCACGAGGTAATAGTCGCTTTATTTGTTGACGACGGTCTGATAGCATCGAGTTCAAGAGAGGCTTCAAAGATTGTTCTGAATGCGATAAGCGAGTCCTTTGAGATAAAGGTCGGCGATTCTTGTACGTTCGTGGGTGTGCAAATCATGAGAAATCGCGAGCGAAAAAGCATGTTTATTCACCAAAAATCCTACGCGAACCAAATTATAAAGAAATTCGGTTGTGAAAATGTAAAGCCAGTTTCGATACCAGCCGACCCAAACGCGTGTGACGTGGTAAATTAACCACGTCCCTCCCAAATTAAGATATTAATCTTTAAGAGAGTTCGAAAGGACCGGATCACCCTCTAGCAGGAAAAATGCGTACAAAAGCAGCAGTAAGCGCTCCCACTGGAAAGTCCTGAAGTGTAAGATTGTAAACTGTACACAAACGGACGTCGCGCCTATTGGCCCGACGTACTATTTCAGGACCGTAGCTCGGGCTCAGGGAGCCCGACTATCATTCGCTACCAAAATAGAGGAGAACCAATGCTGTTGCCGCAAAACTGGACTCGGAATGCCCGAACACTCATTGGTGTAAACAACTTCGAAGGAAAACAAATGGACCAACAGCTCAGGCCAATCAATCTGGAGGCGCCGACGAGAGACTAAGGGACCACGGAGAACATCAAAAATCGTCCCGTCGACGTCTCGCCCTGCAACATGGTCCCCGCAGGAGCGGCTGAAGGAATCCTGGAATGCCTTCCGGCATTCTCGGCGGCCAATAGGACGTCGTTACGGAAATCGGGGAATCGGCCGGTCGGGAGCCCCCCTGTCGAGTGCCGGTCCTGAGAGGTGGCGACACCGCGAGCGACAGTAATTGGTGGGCTAAAGAATTAGGGGGAGAGGAGCGACCGTTCGCTTCCGCATCCTCGCGACACGCCGAGCGTTGAATCACTGCTGCGTAGGATCTTGTCACGATAAGTCGTATTACCACCGCCATTATTGTAACCGCGTGTGCTGCGGAAAAGTTATAGTTTGTACGCTGCCGTAATCAGCTAGGCGAACCGTTCCACGCTGCCGGTGGTAAGTACCAATCAGGTCACATTTAAAGAATATCTCTATTGTACGCGAGAAATATCGAGATAATTCGCGAGTGTTCAACGAGGCTCGAGCTGCAGATTAGCGTCGTATTTTGTGTATTTTACGTAGTTGTCGCGAGAGCGACCGCGTATTTTGTGTGCCCTTCTGGCCTCCTCTAGCGAGTTTCCAGTGAGTGCGAATTGCGACCGTCCGCCGATCCACCACGTGCTGTCGGAATTTCCGCCATAACACGCGCCGCGCACAGTCACGAGAATCATTGTAAAGTCAACTCTATCGCGACTAGTCTTCGGCGTATCATCCTCATAACTGCCGTCGACATTTTTCTGATTACTTCTACTCTCACGCGTATTCCATCGGGGATCGGTATTCGTACTTTGTTCGCTACCTGGTAGCCCGTTCATCCGGCATAGTACCGATCCCGACGCGGCCATATTGAAAGAGCGAACCCGTTCCATGCCGGCCGGCTGCCGGTCATGCCCGCGTAAAATTACACATCGTTTCAATGTTCTATCCAAAGTACTTTCTGTGAAACAACATTCGGGTACGGTTGTCGACCAAATACTCGGCAGCCTAACCGAATTCTCCATAGTTGCTTCCAATAAATTTACAATAGTATTATTGCCTACTTGCCACGTGTCGCTTATTTCAAAACACCTTTCCCGCCGTGGGGAAAACTCTTGTCTGATCCTATATTAAACCTGGACCCGTCAGAGCTATTCAACTTGTCGTGGACGCAAATTCGAGAACCTCCGGCGAACGTATTGTATGAAGTGGCATCGTTGATGCCTGGCGCCCGAAATTAAAGTTCGTGAAATTCGTTTCGTTGCTGGACAACTCGAAGACGCGTTACTTTTATCTCGGGGGAACTGAATTCCACACGGCAGAATTCAGCTCGGCGATTAGCCTATAAACTCCCGAAGTGGCTCGTCCCTTCGCGTTTTCAAAGACCGTAGGAAAAAGCCACGTGATACGCGATATTAACCCCGGTAGATAGCGACGAAATCGTGATAGAGAATGTACCTTTCCGTGAAGCAGTCGGTTCACTCATGTTTTTGGCCATAGTCTCGCGTCCAGATTTAGCGTATGCACTTAACAACGTCAGTAAGTTTTTAAATAAACATAATGAAAGTCATTGGCAAGCGGTTAAGAGAATTATAAAGTATTTGTCAGGCACGTTAGACTACGGTATTTTGTACGAAAGGAATGAGAATGGTATGTTACGAGCCGAGGGTTCGGCAGCTTGCGGAAACCGAGGGAGTTTAGGAAATTTGAAGAGTTTTGGGGTATAGGCAGGAAAAGGTACATGAAGGACTAGCCGATGCCTGTTTCATCACCGGGGCGCCTTGCATGTGGAACACGGGAGTGGACTAGCCGGTGTCTATTTCACCACCGGGGCGCCACAATTAGGGTACACAAGGACTAGCCGATGTCTGTTTCACCACCGGGGCGCCTTGTATGTGGAATTGTGGAAAAGTGGACGTGCCGATGTCTGTTTCACCACCGGGTTGCCACTGTCGGTTACTAAAGGACTTTTTGGGATAGGGTTGTGGTTCCGCTGACTCGTAACTTATGAGTTTGATTCTGATACACCTCGAGCGGTAAAGGTGTATCGTCGTAAGATACTAACGACTGGAAATCGAATAAGGAATAGCGTGGTTGAAATAACTGCAAGTGAATTCACACACAATGATATAATCTTAACAATGTCAATACAAATGTTTAGTGTAAGATGTCGCGAACTAAGTCTCTCTGTTGTAACGCACCGAGGAATGCGGGGGCTATGCTTTTACAGAATCCCGTGGATGGGATTAGTACGAGAAGTAATACAACGATTAGGAATTGATACCCGATCTTATAATGAAAGAAATCACGACGTGGACCGACGCGCACAACGTGAACTCTAGAGATGAAAGCCCCGACTATGCAGGGAATCTATGCCCTTATATACTGTAAAACCCAAGCCAAAAATAGACTAGGCAAGGGTGGGGATCACAGGAAAAACCCGATTCCCGGAAACGGAGACTCTAACAGCCGCGGCATCTGCATACTCTTATCTTGTAGAAACTCGTAGGAAAAGATCCTAAGAGTTCTTAAAAAGGCCATGTGTTTCAATGCATATGTCCAGAAGGGCCGAAAGTCGGTAACGGTCGCTGCCGCATACGTAACACCTCCCCCCTTAGATGAAACATCGCACGATGTGCGATGCTTTCACCCTGCTGGAGCAATATGCATCGAAACGCATGAACACTAATTTAAAGAGAAAAGAAAACTAAATAAAACAAAAAAAATATGTGTAACGAAATAGCCTACTGCGATATGTATGTGTTATGTGATGTATAGTGTAATGTGGGATACTTAAAACTATCGGTGGTGGAACCGTTGTCCTCGAAGGCTGCTCCGGATTACTGCATTCGCCCGGTCTGTACTATCCCGGAACGTCCAAGTGGCGTCGGGATTCGCGTAGTAAGATCGGTTTCTGCGATCCTTGCCCCCTCCTTCTGGATTTTGCCATCCAGAAATCTTCTCGTTGATTTCTTGAATCGAACTCAGTCGGATCTCCTCCTCAATAGGTACTGTTGTCAAATATAATGATCCGCTCTGATATGGATTTCTGCGTGCCCATGATGTACAAGGTTGTTGTGCATTTCTCCTTGGCCTGGGCGTTGATAATTTCTCGACTGAGGATTTACTTCGTTGCTGTGGTTGAACCAGAGTCTGTAAGGAATTTGAATCTTCATGGTCGTGTTCTTCGTTGCGGTTCCTGCGTAATATCTTAACGTGCTGTCCTATTGTATTGGTTGATGAATCTGTCTTCCCCTCCGATGTAAATACTGGACAATCTAATGGCAGATTTTTTGATATTGCGACGGCATTCTTGTGAGTTCCTCCGGATGTATGCAGCACGTCGAATTTGCATTCTGAAAGCTTCAATTTCCATTTCAACAGACGTGAAATGGGATTTTTAACGGAGTGCAACCAAACCAAAGATTGACGATTTGTAATTAGGATGAACTTTCGGTCGTGTATGTACGATCTGAAGTGTTGAATCGCATATATTGTTGCGAGACATTCTTTCTCCACAGTTGAGTAATTTCTTTCATTATTATTTAGGCAACGGGATGCGTAAGCAATTGGTAAATCCTTGCCTACTTCCCCTTGGCTCAGTACTGCTCCTATTGCAAAATCGGAAACACTGGGAGTAATGATAAAGAGGCGTTTAAAATCCGGATACTGAAGGGTTGGAGCTTTGCAGATTTCGTCTTGTAGTTGTCTGAAACTATGCCACTGTTCTTCTGTCCATTTAAATATAATTCCTTTCCCCAAAAGTTGAGTTAAAGGTTTTGCCTTAAGCGAATAATTTGATACGAAACGCCTGAAGCATTCCGTTAAATCCAAAAATTGCTGTAATTCCTTTTGATTTTTTGGTTCTGAAAAGTTTTTCACGGCCTGTTGTTTTTTGAAGTCCGGTCGAACTCTCTGTGTTAATGCCTGATGGATCCCAATTTGTTTCCGTATCGTAGTCCTGACAGTATAGACGGTTTTCGGTATTTTCTGATGCGGCGACTGATCTTCTTTATCTATTTGCTGCGATGTTCTTCCAGGACGTCGATATCCCCTCCACGAGTCTTTGCGTTCATCCTTCGTATCCGAAAAGTTGATGAATCGGATTGGGTTAAACGGCTGGCTGCGAATTACCAGTGCTTCACGTTCATAAGAGATCTCTACATTTTCCTGTGCTAGAAAAGCACTTCCCAGAATGCCATCTGCTGATATCATAAGATCTTTAACAACGTAAAACAGAGCTGGAATCCCATTAATATGTAACTTAGTGGTGCCTATTGTTCGAATGGAAGATAGTGCAAGGCCCCGTATATTAATTTCTTCTCGGGAAATGATGCCGGCGTTATCTCCCAAAAATTCCAGGTCCACGAGATTAACAGACGCCCCTACGTCTACGAGGAACTCTCCCTCTCCGACCTTCAGCTCAGGAACTTTGACTCTGATTTTGGGTGTCGGAGCCTCCTTGAGTAGTTTCCTTCCTTCCTGGAAACTATCTTTTTCCCAGCATCTCTTCCCATCATGACCTTTCACACCACAGTTCCAGCAGTAGGTATGTAATTCCTCGTTGCTTTTGTGGGTGCGATAGTCTTCCTCTTCTGCCGATTCATAGGAACGGCTAGGGGAGCGAGGGTCGACCCTATTTAAAACCATAGCTGTTGCGTATCTCGGACCTTCTTCGTACTCCGATTTTGACTCGGATGCTTCCTTATCTCGGTGGTAATAGCTCCGATAACGCCCAGAAAATGGTGATTGGGGGTACCTAGGTCGTTCACCATGGTCCCATTCACGGCTTTGTCCTCCGTGTAAGAATTCCTCTGCCGATTCATCGCGGCTCAATGATCGGGACTCTCTGATTTCGCGGCGATTCTTCAGCCGACGCTCTATTTGTAGTACAGCTTCGAACGCGTCTTCCAGACTTTTCTGTTTTTCTTTCAGATTAGCGATCCTCCATCCAATTCGGTCCGGCAATCCCTCGATGAAGTTCTCCAACAGGTCACTTTCTATCTCGGTAGTAATTTGTTGCGCGTTATTTCCGTATCGGTCGGTTATCGCAGTACGAGTGCAGTACGCGAGATGACTAACCCGGTCGATATATTTTCTAAGCGATTCGTCTCCGCGGATTCTTAAACGGGCGATTTCACCCTGGAAATACGCTAAATTCCGACCCGGAGCGTAACGCTTCTTTAAATGTTTCAAGAGGTCCGCTATGTTAGCAAACGTCTTATCCCGAACACTGATTCTCGCGGGCCCGGTAAGCTTCGTTAGCACTATCGCAAGGTATTTTTCTTCCGAACCCGGCGGTGTCAACGTTAACCCGTCTTCGACCCGTTGCGCAAAAACAGAGAGTTTCGGATTTTCCCCATCAAATAAGGGTACTAAATCAGCTGCATATTGAATGCCATTTTGCTGATTTATCAAAATCATGGATTTAGCCATGGAAGCAGTTAAGTTGGCTAGTTCGTCTGCCATGATTAATCCCTAATTCGAAATTGAATTTAAACAATAAATTTCCTTAGAATCTTGAAATTCTAATTATCAATTGCACCTAGGTGCAATGTTAACGAATGAGAACAGAGCAATTTCTATATTGCATTGAGTACTGATGCTCTATCGTGCAAATTTTCTCTAAAGAAAATTTTTTGACATGGGTAATCAAAGCGCGTTGCGCACAAGTGATCTAACCCCTAATTCTTCGCGATTCTCCGACAATATGATGCCAGTCCCTAAGACGCATCGTCGGTTGATTTGAATCGCGGGCAGATCGCTTCCCTATTCGAATGACCAGAATTATGTTAGTATCCCACCGCTGTCACTAGTTTGTTACGAGCCGAGGGTTCGGCAGCTTGCGGAAACCGAGGGAGTTTAGGAAATTTGAAGAGTTTTGGGGTATAGGCAGGAAAAGGTACATGAAGGACTAGCCGATGCCTGTTTCATCACCGGGGCGCCTTGCATGTGGAACACGGGAGTGGACTAGCCGGTGTCTATTTCACCACCGGGGCGCCACAATTAGGGTACACAAGGACTAGCCGATGTCTGTTTCACCACCGGGGCGCCTTGTATGTGGAATTGTGGAAAAGTGGACGTGCCGATGTCTGTTTCACCACCGGGTTGCCACTGTCGGTTACTAAAGGACTTTTTGGGATAGGGTTGTGGTTCCGCTGACTCGTAACTTATGAGTTTGATTCTGATACACCTCGAGCGGTAAAGGTGTATCGTCGTAAGATACTAACGACTGGAAATCGAATAAGGAATAGCGTGGTTGAAATAACTGCAAGTGAATTCACACACAATGATATAATCTTAACAATGTCAATACAAATGTTTAGTGTAAGATGTCGCGAACTAAGTCTCTCTGTTGTAACGCACCGAGGAATGCGGGGGCTATGCTTTTACAGAATCCCGTGGATGGGATTAGTACGAGAAGTAATACAACGATTAGGAATTGATACCCGATCTTATAATGAAAGAAATCACGACGTGGACCGACGCGCACAACGTGAACTCTAGAGATGAAAGCCCCGACTATGCAGGGAATCTATGCCCTTATATACTGTAAAACCTAAGCCAGAAATAGACTAGGCAAGGGTGGGGATCACAGGAAAAACCCGATTCCCGGAAACGGAGACTCTAACAGCCGCGGCATCTGCATACTCTTATCTTGTAGAAACTCGTAGGAAAAGATCCTAAGAGTTCTTAAAAAGGCCATGTGTTTCAATGCATATGTCCAGAAGGGCCGAAAGTCGGTAACGGTCGCTGCCGCATACGTAACAGTACGAACTTGGTTGGTTTTTCTGACTCAGATTTCGCGGACGATCCTGAGACAAGACGCTCGACTTCCGGTTTCGCGTTTTGCCTGACAAGCGGCGTTGTAAGTTGGACTTCTCAACATCAGAGGCTTGTAACTCTAAGTACGACTGAGGCAGAGTACGTTGCAGCGGCCACGGCAGCTAAAGAGGCCGTTTGGCTGCGAAAGTTGTTAAAGGATTTGGGGTGTATGGGAGACGATCCTATTGTTTTGTTTTTGGATAATCAGAGCGCGATAAGATTAGTCAAAAACCCCGAATTCCATAAGAGAACGAAACACATCGACATAAAATACCATTTCATCCGAGAAAAGGTCGATCAGAGAGATTTGATTGTCAAGTATGTGTGCTCGAATGAACAAATTGCGGACATTTTTACTAAGCCTTTTGCGAAGCAGCGTTTTTCTTTCCTGCGACAGAGTCTTGGTATGATTTCGCGCGCAGAGTATTCAAGCGGAGAGGCTGTTGGAAAGTAAAGGTGGCTTTTCAATCTCTGCGCCGCGCTAGTGGCAAATGAAGAGGACACCCACCGATTTCCAAAATCGGCTGTGCTCTCTTCATTAGTCTTTTGTTTTCTCGATGCCATCGACCCCGTTGCGATGCCATCGATGTTCAGTTAACGTTCTGACCACGCAAGCGACGTGACGTTCTTGTTTAATTATATTTACTTTCATTTTGCAAGATATATTAAATAAAATATATTCTATATTTATTTAATTTAGAAGCGTTATTTTCAATAAGAAAACTGACACAACAGTCCATATCATTTGCGGAGAAATAAATTTTTGAGTGATTTAGGTGAACTATTTATGCATCAATTATCTATTGCATGCGCCCCACGTTTTTCGTTTTAAATCTTACAAGTATTTTCACAGCTATTCAACAATTCACAATTACAAATTTTTAGGACTATCAGTACAGTGTTGGGAATCTGTATGGAACTAGGAAACATTATTTTGTACTTTTTAGTTCGTTTTTAAAAACGTGGTATTTTTTAAAAATGTATTTTTTTGCCTTACCAACGATATCAGCTGGTCGAGTTCAACGAACCTTCGCATCGATAAGGTTCACATCGTCGGTCGATTACCTCACCGCTTGTTGTCAAACGCGTCACATTGTCTCGCGGGCCATCGTCTCCCCTTTTTCCTTCAAAACTGTTCCGTCGCGTAGGAACCAAAAAACGTAGATTTCTTAAGGTTAATATTTATGGTTCGTTCGTGCCTAAAGACCGTCATGGAGAATCAAGCAAAACAAGAGACATTCGGCGACCAGTCGGGGCATCTGCTCAATGTTTGGTTTTTTATGCATCTTTAGGGGCAGCGTGCCATAAATCGCGTCCCTTGGAAGGATCACCCGCGACCGTTAACCGTACCGTGTCAAATTACTAAGACGCGTCGTCGACCGAGTCAGGTATCGCCCCACTCCTCCTTCCCGAAAGCCTCCTTCAGAGCTACGAGAAGGAGGTCCTAACAGTCAAAAGTGTACTGATTGGGAAATGCAACTTTCTGCAGGAACCAATCAGTGCATCTTCTTTCTTCATAGAGAAGCCCAACTAGCATCGCGTTAGGACTGGAAGTCGAGCTCATACAGTTCAGTTTTACTCTCGAACGTCGCGACACTCTCCAGTCCTCGGGTAGACAAGTACAACGCACAGCCGTTGTCTTGTCAGTCATTCGCGTTACCTTCAAACTCGACTTACGACAGTTAATTGTCCAGCGATCAGGACACGCGTCAACCGGGATCGCATCTTACATTAGATCCGCGATCGTCAGTTTTATTGTATCAATTCAATCCGGATTAGGATTATTCACATCTGCGCGCGTATAAGGCAGGACCTGCTAGATCAGCCTTACTGATGAGTCCACTAGCAGGTCCGGGACGAAACGCTTCTCTTAACGCAATCTATTGTCACGCGAATCAATTATTGTCTCCGGCGTCTTTCATACTATCAAATTTCTTGAACTACTGGCCCAAGATTAATTTGGCGGGTCAGATCCAAAAAGGTTGCGAACCCACAATTCGCGACTTAACAAAAACCAATCCGTTACTTAATTCCTTAGTCTCCATCGCTGCTCCGGTTATTAGGGCATTGCCCTAACGAACATCGCTACGATCCTGCCTACTTAATTTCAAAGTCCCCACTCCTCAATCCTTCCGAAACCGATGGCCCACCTATGTATAAAAGAGAGACACGTCTGTCTCTCGACGACAAATCTACTGTAATTCACGCTTGTCATACTGACACCGTTATATGCTCATTGTCGCGCCCTGTTGATACAATACTTGTACTTCACGCCGACCGCGATATTTCGTCATTCATACATCTCCCATCTCACTTGTTATCTCTATATTTTGTGTGTTTCCTCGTTTTCATTTATTAAATAAATAGATATTCGTTACCAACTTGCTTCACACCTTCTCTTCAAAATTACCTTGCACTTCCGGAACTAGAGTTTACAACAATAATAAATTCAATTTACTCTCCGATGACAGTGATACAGTAGTTGAAGACTTCATTTCCAGTAAGCAAAAAGAAAAATTACCTCCAAAACAGAAAGCCTACAAACCCCACCAATATATACAGTGGGTTCAAAAATCCACTCGATAATTTCCTATATATTGTCTTTAAACATCCCTAAAACTGATTTCATAGTAAAAGAAATCAATACCAATAACACTGTCCAACAACAAAAATGTTTCCATATAACTGTTGGGTGGATCTTATAGAGTTTTTCGCGCTGATTCCGAATCTGGTCTTAATTTTCCCCCTACACGCACAGTTTTTGAGAAACATGAGTTTGAAAAAAAGACATATTTTTCGACTTTGAACAAATATTGTGATGTTATTATATATGGTATTGTATTGTTCTTTACAGCGAAAGATTCTCTAGACTTTCCCGAATCCAGTGATGTGCTATAGTAATACATCAACTAAAAATAGCAGCAATTAATGTTAATTCCATTATAGCTCATTATCGTAGATTAGAACTCATCCAATTTCTTAATTCGCATGATCATGATATTGTCCTCCTCTCTGAAACTAAGCTAAATCCATCTCACAACTTAAAACTCAAAAATTATACTATCATCCGGAAAGATAGGCCAAATTCTAAGCAAGGAGGGGGCACTGCTATTATCATAAAAAACAATATAAATTTTGAACAAATCAGCTTCCCATCTTCTTCTTCTAATCAAAACTCCAATATTCCATCATCAAAATTAATTTAACTCACAGTAGCAAAATTTATATTATAAGTATATATGCTACTAACAATAATCGATCACTCTTCATAAATGAACTTGACCACCTTTTTAAATGCCTCAATCTTCAAACCGAAAAAAATTATTATATCATTGCTGGAGACCTCAACACCAGACGTATAGATTGGGGGAATAGAATTGATAACACTGTCCAACAAATTTCAATTTTTTTTTTTCATATAACTGTTGGGTGGATCTTGTAGAGTTTTTTGCGCTGATTCCGAATCTGGCCTTAATTTTTCCCCTACACGCACAGTTTTAAAAAAAATGGCTTTGAAAAAAAACGTATTTTTCAACTTTAAACAAATATTGTGACGTTATTATAAAAGATATTGAATTGTTCTTTGTAGCAAAAGATTCTTTAGACTTTCCTGAATACAATGATATCCGATATTAATACATTATGAATGGTTAAACATGTTTAAACAGTCATTAAAGACGGAGAGACACCACTTTTGCAGAAAATTTTGATGATATGTTTCCATTTATATCAAAAAGTAAGGGTCCAGTGGAAAATCAAACTATACCACGCGATAGAGCAGACTTTTATCTTGAGAAACCACCCTCTCAGGTTTCGAAAATCGACGTTTTTACCGAGCCAGAAAGCAAAATATCATCGCGGAACACGAGTCGCCGCCAGTGGTGCTCTGCCACTAGCGCGGTCGTTCGTCGGGATACGGAGCGCCGCGGCGTAACGGCGATGTAGCGGCTATAAGCGCGCAATTATGTCAGCTTATTTGAATGTTATAATATTGTTATTTATTATTTACTAGTATATTTATTCTGTATACATTATTTTATTTATTTTTATAATTTTGTGTAATGATCAGCAACAAAAACGACATAACAATTTATGAAATTGAAGCACAGTAAGCAAAAACATATTTGAGTGGTTTGTGGTACACATATCGACTCCGCATACAAGAGACTAACATTAAATAAATAAATAAAATAATGCTCTCCAATATCTAATAATGCGCTCTACCTTACGATAGTGATCATCTTGCATTATCACTTGTATTTGAACTTCCTAACTTCACCCTTCCTTTTCTAAACCCTAACACATTCAATCACAAATTTAATTACAAAGCCATCAAATGGAAAAAATACACTAAATTTTTAGAAAAAACATACAATGATGACATACCAACAGATATAAATCTACCCATCCATGAAATTGACACTAAACTTTACAACATCACTGACTCTATACATCAAGCAATTGAAAAATTTACACCACGCTTCAAAGATAAAGATAACACCACTAAATACATAAACCGCAAAATCACTAAATTACAAAAAAGCAAACTTTTCATTGTATTATTATTACACAACCTCCATATATCCGACCCTCATTCTAATCTTACCATCACTAAAATAACTAAAAACATACACAAACACTTAACATATTCACTCAATAAAACATTTCGATCTTCAATTGAAAAATATTGGACCAATATAATTAAACAAATTGATCATGAAATTTCTGACACCTTTTTTCCAAAAATTAATTGAATCTTTAAACACAAAACACCTACTAACATCGGAGACATTCACATAAAATTTCATGATAATTTAATCCTTAACAGAAGTAATTGTGACACCGCATCTCTACAGAAAACTGACGATAACTATATACTTACTTCACCGACAGACAAGCTTAATGCAATAGGCGCTCACTATGAATTAATTAACTCCCCCCGATACTTGAATGTAGAATCACGACTGAAATCCATTGTAGATAAAACAGCCAATGACATAATACACCAATTCACTTTGCACAGACAAACTAATACAACTATCACACAATTCAACACGCATAATAGTTCTAAAACACCAACACCATCTGAAGACGAAATTTCACCCTTCTGCAGCCTCCTTTGTGTTGAAGATGTTCTTAAAAAACTCCCAAATAAAGCTTCTCATGGCCCAGATGGTATTCCACCAATTACTCTAAAACACCTTCCTCAAAAAATAATTTATAACTTAACAATACTTTTCAATAATGCAATTAATAACAATTATTTTCCTACAATTTGGAAAAAAGCTAACGTATTACCACTCATCAAAAAAGGTAAAAAACCTACAGATCCTGCAAGCTACAGACCCATCAGTCTTACACCCAGCCTCAGTAAAGTTTACGAAGCTAGTAAATAAAGTTTACGAAGCTAAACAACAAAATTAATCAATTCTGTTATTTACACAACACCATCCCTGATAGTCAAGATGGTTTTAAACACAGACACTCTACAACACAAGCAATACACAAATTCATTTCAGATATCAATAATAAAATTAGTAGTAATCAATTAGTAGCCGCTGCACTACTCGACATAGAAAAAGCTTTCGACTCAGTTTGGCTTAAAGGTCTCTTATACAAACTCAATCAAAAACAATTTCCACTCTGGCTAATATATACCATCTGGGACATGATTACAAACAAAACGTTTTATACTTGGGACGGAAAGAACTCATCTTCAATAGAATTCTTTATACAAGAAGGATTGCAACAGGGTACTGTCAACTCTCCTATCCCGTTTAATATCTTTACTAGTAATCTGCTTAATTCTTTTGAATTTAATGAACCGGGAAAAGCATATGTGCTGGCTTTTGCTGACGATCTTGTCACATATGTTACTAGCAAGAGAGTATCTAATGTACAGTCTCACCTCGAAACAATAGTTGATAAAATTAACAACTACGATATTAACTGGAACCTTAAACTAAGTCCTAGTAAATGTGAAACTATCCTTTTTCGAAAACCACTTGCATCCCTCAGCCCAAAAACCATAGCTGGTTGTAAAAATTTTCAAATCATGGCAACAGTACCAGGTACCAATATCAGAAACCCAATCCCACACAAAAAATTGTTAAATACCTTGGTGTACATATTGGTTATTTATTGAGAGGTAACATACATATAGATATCCAGTTAAACAAAGCATGCGCTGCTTTTAAATCAAACAGTAGACTTTTCCACAACAAACACCTCATTCATAGAGCTAAAACCATATTGTATATGTTATTAATAAGACCTATAATAGCTTACGCAGCCCCGGTTTGGTGGAACACTAACCATACTACTATGGAAAAAATTAAAGTTTTTGAAAGAAAATGTTTACGAGCTTGTAATAATCTACATAGAACAAAAAACTCAGATTGGCAACGTTATGTTAAAAACACAACTCTTTATAATGCAGCTGACATACCAAGACTACTTTAATAAAATAGCACATATTGACAATCACCTTTTACATGAATTTATTTCACAAGTAGATCACACTTCACGTAAACAACTTACCACAGACTACATATCTCCTCAAACATTCCTTTTCTGTGACAAGACTGGACTTATTCAAGATGAAAATAATATACCTATAATACAGGCAGTGATGCCAGACGGAGGAACCTGGAGGAACTTACCCCCCCGGCTGGCCCCCCACGCTTACTTCTATTGTAGGCTCGGCGAGAGTTGGCACAGAATTTCGTCAGTGGGGTGCAGGGGGAACGGCGAGTCCCCACTCTTGACGCAAGGCTGCGGATCCCACTCTTACGCTTTACTCCCGGCGGGGACGGTCGACATAGGCGTAAATAAGTGGGATCCGCGTAAGACGGCGTAAACCATGGAGCTGTTTTCCGTGCACGCACAATAGAGTTACGCCAATGTTCTGAGCTCAGCGTCGCGTCGCCACGCGACATCGCTCTGTTGCAGTCACACTCAATACGCTCGTTTGCTGTGTTCGTCGAGCGATTCGGCCAATCGCGGAAGACGTGTAGCGCGTAGTGGGAGCACCACGTGGTACCTACGAGTTTCTCGTGCCAACTCTCGCCGAGCCTACAATACCTCAATGGTAATGTGGAAACCTATTGACACGAGTGTCGCCCTGATGCGTCACGAATAGTGCCTATGTTATGGCACGCGCCTGAGCAGCTCCGAGCACTTGGATCGCTACGGCGAGCAAGACGCGCGGCCGGGTCGAGAACAGTGTTGTGATTGAGGCCTCAATTTTTCGCGCATGCGCGGCAATTTCAGCCTCAGTGACGTAACCTTTTCGATGAAATCGGGTAGCTTGAGCACCCCGCAGACTTTTAAAAAATTATTAGTGTATACATTGAAAAGGCAAGGGGTTAAGCTACCCTTAAAACGTTAGCAATTAAGTTTTAAGACAGAACACTCGTCCCGCCAATAACACCGGTACACTCCCGCCAATATAACTGCCACGGGGTGCTAGGGCTCTGGCCGCTCTTTTGCTTCATTGTAGATACGCCAATGTTTTGGTCGCGCATGCGCGAGAAATTGAGGCCTCAATCACAACACTGGTCGAGAACAGTGATGCCAGAATCGTGGTACCGTGGTACTAATCCGTCGCGCGAGACCCCCCCCCCCCCACTATGTCCTACTGTTGCCCCTATTCTCCTTCTCCAACGCGCTCGCGCGCTACAAGCGCCAGCGTACCTCTACTATGTCCGTGTGCACTGCTTCTGCGCTTGCGCCAGCCACAATCTATTTTTAGCTCTTTCCATGTGTATTGCTGTACGGAAACGAAACTGAAAATCAGCCGTCGATCCGGCGAGCGTATGAATCGCAATCTGGAGCTACCCTTCGAGTCCCCGTGCAGCGATTTTTATTTTTAATTTTTATTACTTTTTTAATTACATTTTTTAACCTTCATATTACTAAAAATGTAAAAAGTATGTTAAAAATATGTATTTATTTTACGAAATAATTATACACAAGTATATTTGTTTTCCTATAATAAAAAATACAGTCAAAATTACAATTACAATAGAATTTCATAACATATTGAGGTAATAAAAAATCATCTTTTTTCGCAATTCCTTTTCAAGCAATTTCATTGATTCTCTCGAATGTCCATGTCCATTTCCTTCCGAGACAGTGGCGTTTCTAGGTGTAAATAAAGTCGTCCAAGGCCTGCGGAGTTAAAAAGAAAACGATTAATACAAATTTTAATTATAATAGAATTTCATAAAATATTGAAATTATTGCAACTCATCTTTTTTCGCAATGATGCTCTAATTTCATTGCTTCTCTCGAATGTCCACTTCCTTCCGAAACAGTGGCGTTTCTAGGTGTAAATAAAGTCGTCCAAGGCCTGCGGAGTTAAAAAGAAAACGATTAATAGAAATTTTAATTATAATAGAATTTCATAATATATTGAAATTATTGTAACTCATCTTTTTTCGCAATGATGCTCAAATTTCATTGCTTCTCTCGAATGTCCACTTCCTTCCGAAACAGTGGCGTTTCTGGGTGTAAATGAAACCGCCCAAGTCCTGCGGAGTTAAAAAGAAAACGATTAATACAAATTTTAATTATAATAGAATTTCATAAAATATTGAAATTATTGTAACTCATCTTTTTTCGCAATGATGCTCTAATTTCATTGCTTCTCTCGAATGTCCACTTCCTTCCGAAACAGTGGCGTTTCTGGGTGTAAATGAAGCCGCCCAAGTCCTGCGGAGTTAAAAAGAAAACGATTAATACAAATTTTAATTATAATAGAATTTCATAAAATATTGAAATTATTGCAACTCATCTTTTTTCGCGATTCCTTTTCAAGCAATTTCATTGATTCTCTCGAATGTCCATGTCCATTTCCTTCCGAGACAGTGGCGTTTCTAGGTGTAAATAAAATCGTCCAAGGCCTGCGGAGTTAACAAGAAAACGATTAATACAAATTGTAATTATAATAGAATTTCATAAAATATTGAAATTATTGCAACTCATCTTTTTTCGCAATGATGCTCTAATTTCATTGCTTCTCTCGAATGTCCACTTCCTTCCGAAACAGTGGCGTTTCTGGGTGTAAATGAAGCCGCCCAAGTCCTGCGGAGTTAAAAAGAAAACGATTAATACAAATTTTAATTATAATAGAATTTCATAAAATATTGAAATTATTGCAACTCATCTTTTTTCGCAATTCCTTTTCAAGCAATTTCATTGATTCTCTCGAATGTCCATGTCCATTTCCTTCCGAGACAGTGGCGTTTCTGGGTGTAAATGAAATCGCCCGAGTCCTGCGGAGTTAAAAAGAAAACGATTAATACAAATTTTAATTAAATAATATGTACATATGTACGTGTTACAAAATACTTATATTTTTAACTGCTCGAAGTCGGCCAGAATTGAACACAAAATTGCGGCTACATTGAAAAATTAAAAATGTACCCGCCGCCAGAAGGCAAAACTAGTAAAAGAAAAAGACAATCCTTACAAGTTCGAAGGCGCGTGCAGCGTCAACTGTTGAAAGTTTTCTGCAGGCGCCGAACTTGCATATAAATGCTTCCCTGACATGAGAGATAAATGTCTATCATCGATACACATGGTGCGACTAGACTCCTGCCTAGCTTTAAGGGATGTGCGCACCACACACATGGAATTTAGGAGGTCAGTTCCTAATTTATTCCGTTTTTTAGTTTTTATGTCAGGGAGCAACGAAAAAATCCTCTCTGCTTCGGCATTGGAGTGTGGCAGACATCGGACAGCGTTTAACAAAGATGTTAAATGTGGGAACATGGGACAGTGGTCCGATTTCTTTTGCATGCCGATGTCCATCCACATGCCGTCGAAGGATAGCAGTGCCCAACGGTCTTTTTGAGATTGGGATGTGCCGAAATACAAAATGTCCCACTCATTTTGCAAAGCTTCGGCACTAAAATTTCCCAATTTTTGGGCCACTGCTGCGACATTGCGGAAAGAAGAACTCCTGTCGCTATCAAACAATGCAATTGACGGTTTGAAGACCGTCAATTGCGAAAGAAATTTGTCGTCATGGGGAAGACGATTTCTAATTTCATTGCTTATAGTTATATAAAACTGTAAGCAATTTTTCCGGAAGGAGTGCAACTCTACTTCGGACATCCCATGACGTAATGCCTCGTCCAAGTACTCTTCGGTGTCGGGTCCAAGACGCACTTCATTAAGTGGAACTTGGTTTGATTTTAATGAAAAATCAATTCCCCGAACATATTTCAGTTGTTTTAAAAGGGGTCTTTTCAGAAAATTCTGAAGGAAGATACGAAGCAGCCTTGCAGAAGAGGGCTGCAACTCCTGAACTAGGGTCTCTCTGCTTTGGAACGAGGCATTAAACACGTTCAGAGTATTCAGGACATATTCCATAAAATGAAAATATCCTTTAATATCGGATCTGCTGAGCTGGGAAGAAAAATGCTCAGCAGTTACCGACCTTTCCGAAAATGAATACTCTGAAAAGAATCGACAAATATCATCCCAAGTGTCGAGAAACCTTTTGACATACTGGTACCTTGCCAGCCAGCGTGTCTCAGATAATTTGAGAATTTTTGCAGGAGAGTTTTCATAACTCTCCTGAAATTGCCGAAAAATAGCTGCCCGTTTGGGGCTTTTATTAATAAAGGATGCGACTCCGCGAAGTAAGTCGTCGCATTCCTTTGGGATACTACCGCAAGCAGCATTTGCCGCCAACGCTGCGGAATGGCAAATGCACGGCACAGTGATAACGTTTGGATTTTTATCGAGCAATTTGCTCTTAAATGAAGAATGACACCCCGTCATGACGGAAGCGTTGTCGCAGCTAAGAGCAGCAACGTTCCTTAGCGGAATTTGCATTTTCAGCAAATAATTTTCAAAAGATTTGAAAATATTTTCCGCTGAACAGTCGCTAGCGTCAAGATGAATTAGCTGCAACAGCTCCGTCGTTACAGACAAACGACATGGCTCAACATACCTGACCGCTAATGTGAGCCATTTGTCGTTTGTGGAATCAGACGTTTCATCCTCGTAAATAGAAAATTTGTTGTGCCGTACGTTATCTGCAATACGTTCGGTTTCCCGAACGCAAAGCACATTTGAAATTATTTTTCCGCACGTCGTGCGACCTACTCTCATACCCTGCAAGACGGCAGGGTTTTTACCTATATCTTGCATGAGAGCAAGAAATTTCGGAGCCACTGAAATCGCGATATTGTTTTCGGCAAAGAAAGCCGCATATCGGATCTCAGCGGTTCTTACATCATTTAAGAGGGAACTCGATGATGTCCCTTCCTGGAGAAACTCTTCAGGTTGGATGTATTCTACATCGGGCTCATTAAGCAAAGGGGTGTTATTAAGAAGCAATTGCTCCATGTTAATTTTATGAGCCCGTGTGGACGAATGTTTGCGAATTTCTGTAAGTCCGCAACCGAAGATCTTGTTGCAGACTCTACAGACGCATTTTGATTCGTCCGAAGGAAGTTCTTCCAACCATACCCTCAGAGTTTCGTCAGCATCGAACCAATGACGCTGGAATCTTTTTTTTGATCTTTTGGCGGGTACACGTTCCATTTTCAATGTAGCAACAATGACCTTAAAATAAAATATGTCACAGTAACAAATAAAAACATATAAAAACAAAACTTAAGAAATTGGAAGAAACTACACTAAAACTCGCGCACAATATTCGAAGTTTAAAGGCCACTTCTTCGAGAACCTGTCGCCTGGCGCCTGTCGAAACTACACTATTGCATTTGTCTCTTTAAACTCGCGTCTTTTGTCAATCTCGCGTTGTGCTATTCGACGCGCGCATCAGATACGTATCCAGTAACGCTGATTTTCCATTGTTTTGGACGATTCATTTCACGCATGTGCGTGATAAAGGCGGGATAAATGATTTATTATATCAATAAATATCTAAGGTCGTAATCATAGTGAAGCATCAAGCATAAAAGATAGCATTTAGGTGACAACGGCGAGGAGAGCATAGAAGAAAAGTATTCCCATCCTTGTCTGCCTACGTTCGCCGCTGCCACCACGCGCTCCAATGTTCGCCGCTACCATCGCAGCTCTATAAATTTTACATACTTATATATGAATTTTTCAAGAATGTATAATGTTAGGTCGGAAAGAAAGTTCTTGCGGTTTTTGTTATTTTGATTTTACTTAAAAAAATATTTCAATTGTTAATTGTACTTGTTGCTGCATACAAAATGGAATGTGTTTATTTACACCTAGAAATGCCACTATCTCGGAAGGAAATGGACATGGACATTCGAGAGAATCAATGAAATTAGAGCATCATTGCGAAAAAAGATGATTTTTTATTACCTCAATATTTTATGAAATTCTATTATAATTATAATTTTGACTGTATTTGTTTTTATTATAGGAAGACAAATAAACTTGTGTATAATAATTCCGTTTTGTCAATTATAAATAATGCATAGAATTTAGCTGATGTTTTCGGTGCACAGTTCGGCGCAAATTATACAGACGCAAATTTCTCTAGAAAATGGTCCATTCCTGGATCGAAACGTTGCGCTTGTTAGTAATATTGGATCGAACCCGTGCGCCGAAAACATCAGCTAACTTCTAAACTTATGTATGCTTGTAAAATGAATTTATATTATACAATTTATTTCATTATTTATTTGACAAGTAATAAATCTAAAAAATTGTTTCATAAACTAAAAAATACTTTCTACATTTTCGTAATCTCCGATGAGTTCAAATAAATAACATCATTCGGTTCTCATATTCCGATTTTTATTAATGCAATTGTTACAGTAGTAAAACGTTTCTATGTAAAATAAATACATATTTTTAACATACTTTTTACATTTTTAGTAATATGGAAGGTTAAAAAATGTAATTAAAAAAGTAATAAAGAATAAAAATAAAAATCGCTGCACGGGGACTCGAAGGGTAGCTCCAGATTGCGATTCATACGCTCGACGGATCGACGGCTGATTTTCAGTTTCGTGTCCGTAAAGCAATACACATGGAAAGAGCTAAAAATGGATTGTGGCTGGCGCAAGCGCACAAGCAGCGCACACGGACATAGTAGAGGTACGCTGGCGCGTGTAGCGCGCGAGCGCATTGGAGAAGGAGAATAAGGGCAACAGTAGGTCATAGTGGGGGAGGGGGTCTCGCGCGACGGCTTAGTACCACGGTACCACGATTCTGGCATCACTGGTCGAGAAGGCGTAGCTTTCGATTGTCGGCCGTCGAGAGTAAAAATTTCCGAGCCCTGCTAGAATACAGGGTGTCCCAAAACTACCCTAGGAGCCGAAAATGGGAGGTTCCTTGGGTCATATGAAGCGACTTTTCATTTACAAAAATGGCGTCCGCGGCTTTGTTTAGGAGTTATTGACGAAAAACACGGACCAATCAGAGCGCGCCCTGGGCCGCCGCGCCGTGCCGCGCGGCGCCGACAGCCGAGCGTTGGTGGTACGCCGTGACATCGCAACGAACAAGAGTTTCTCGATGATGTAAATTCTCTCCGATTTCAACGAGCTTTGGATATGTGGTCAAGACCATTATTCTGAACAACATTTCTGTTTAAATTTTTTGGCTGTCGGCTTTAGTTTACGAGATAATCGCGAAAAACTTTACTTGTCAATTTATTATGGGTGTTGATGATAGCGGACACGAGTTGCTAATATCTCCGAAACTACAGCCGACAGTGAAACATTTCAAAGGAAACAGATATTTAAAACGTCGAGTTTTATAACATTATTTCAAGGTTATTGAAATCGGTGAAGACCCGCATCATCTTTACCCGACTTACGGCAATTTTACCCGAACGAGAGAAGAAGCAGAAACTGATTGTTTTAAAAACTCACTTATTCAGCCATAAATCCATTTGCTGCTTAGAAATGTGTGTCAATGGGTCAGTCGGTGACGAACTGCACAGATGTCTGCAGGTATACGACAGTACCGAAATCCAAAGGGCGTACGGCCAGGTTGACGAATTGCACAACTAGTGGTAGATAGCAGGTATACGACACTTTGACGGATACGCGATCATGTGTGTCCGCTATCATGAACACCCATAATAAATTGACAAGTAAAGTTTTTCGCGATTATCTCGTAAACTAAAGCCGACAGCCAAAAAATTTAAACAGAAATGTTGTTCAGAATAATGGTCTTGACCACATATCCAAAGCTCGTTGAAATCGGAGAGAATTTACATCATCGAGAAACTCTTGTTCGTTGCGATGTCACGGCGTACCACCAACGCTCGGCTGCCGGTGCCGCGCGGCACGGCGGCCCTGGGCACGCTCTGATTGGTCCGTGTTTTTCGTTAATAGCTCCAAAACAAAGCCGCGGACGCCATTTTTGCAAAGGAAAATGTCGCTTAAAATGACCCAAGGAACCTACCAGTTTCGGCTCCTAGGGTAGTTTTGGGACACCCTGTATATCATTGGCGTCGCAATAAAGCCAATAAACGTATAGCATATAACAGTGACACATTCACTAACAACAGAGAAAACTTTAAATACTCCACATCCATTCCAAACCGGGACTGGGTAGACTATAACCGTCTAAATTTTAAAAAATACTGGTGGCTATCACACAATGGTACACATCTAAACAAACTACATAATCGCAGAACCTCTACTAAACTACGTTTGAGATAATTTATATGCAGTATCCTTTAATCAAAAAATTGATGGATAAACCCTTCGTATATACTCTTGTACATAATTCTAGTTCATAAGTTAGTTATTTATTTTTCCTTCTTTCTTAATAATTATCAAAAATGTCTTTGAGGTTTTTTCGCATTGCATCCGCAGCATGCGCTTTCCTACAAAATTCATATATTATAGAACTAACATAATCCTATTTATAATTTCTATATGATTAAACCAACACTTATAGTAATATTGTATATCTTGGAGTATTGTATGCGTACAATCAACTAAATACTAAAAACAATAGCAAATGGTCTTTTTTCAATATGTTTATTAAGGTACCAATTATTATGTAACATAATGTACAATTATAAATCAGTAAACATATTTATAAAAAAAAACAGTGGCGCGGCATATGCGCGCACAGAAGGACGACCAGATTTGGATTTTTGGTTAGCTGGGCATGTATTTCTAACCTTTTCGTTTGATCCTACTACCGAGCATTTTATTCGTTGCGATATACAGGGTGTCCCAAAACTACCCTAGGAGCCGAAAATGGGAGGTTCCTTGGGTCATTTTAAGCGACATTTTCCTTTGCAAAAATGTTATCCGCGACTTTGTTTAGGAGTTATTAACGAAAAACACGGACCAATCAGAGCGCGACCTAGACGCGAGTTGGCAAAATCGGCTCGGCGCGCCAACTGTCCATTGGCCGTCTGTGCCAACTCGCGTCTAGGTCGCGCTCTGATTGGTCCGTGTTTTTCGTTAATAACTCCTAAACAAAGTCGCGGATAACATTTTTGCAAAGGAAAATGTCGCTTAAAATGACCCAAGGAACCTCCCATTTTCGGCTCCTAGGGTAGTTTTGGGACACCCTGTATACCAAAATGTTCGCTATCATTCTAAAGATCGTTGGTTGTCCCCAATCGGCGGACCGGGTTTCGAATCCCGTCGGGGTATCAAATTATTTTTCTCCGTTCATTCTCAGTTTAAATTTTCGCGCCCGATATTCCACTTCCGTTGCATCGACATGTCACATATCCGTCCCGTCAGAAAATTGTTACCCTCAGCAAAGAAGTTTCACTTTGTAAAAGAAACACTTTGCGATAATATGGAGGAAACATGTATGTCCGTTACGCGAGGAACAGTATCGTTCCTCGAACTGTATTATGATGCGCGGTCATCGCCCCTATTTTGTCTTAGGACAAAACAGTTGATCGACTACGACTCGCGCTCCAAGGCCAATTATAAAAACCGCGGACAACCAGGCCTTCCTTCGAATAAACCGTTTGGAAAAGGTCAGTTAGCGCCCACACTCGAAAGAGTACAGACGAATAAAGTATTTTTACATCTACACGATTTGATCTCTCCTGAGAAACCCTTCCACTCTACAACTTCAAAAATTGAAGAGCTCTTTTAAGAGGAAAAGGAAAAACTAAAAAACTGTAATGCTAAATTCACCAAAAGGTCACAAAGTTTAGTGCGGATTTTAAAAGAATATTTATACATATTCCTATATTCCAAAACTAGGTGAAAGATGTGATGGTGTTAGAAATGTCAATTTCGAACTTTTATATTTAGACCCATGTCCGGAAAATACGTCGATCCAGCCCACTGCGCGTCGTCGCGGCCTTCGTGCGCGACGCGTCAAGACCCAGCCGATCAAACGAAATTGAAATCGGAAAATAGATTGACGTCCGGTTTTCGGTCCAAAGTAACACTGTGAAAAGTAAAGCAAAAGGATTAGAAAGCGCGAAGAATAGTGGAAACTCGTCGCGAACGAGATTCAATCGTTTTTTTGCCGAGCAAACCGCGTTACGGAGAGTTGATCTATTTCTCTCATGAACACGAGAGAGAAATAGATCGGATTTCTGAATCGCGAAAAACGAACCGGCGAGGTGCGCAAAGCACAAAGAAGATAAAGTTATGAAGTTCAATTTAGTCACAATAGTTTTAAACACTTAATGTTAACACTATTACATGGCAAATCACCGTTTTGAAACTTCAAAATGGTTTGCTATAAGACAGCTGAAATAAACTAGTAATTTGTTGACTTTCAATCTCATTTCTACTTAAATTAACTATAACTCTCCAGTACGGACAAATGTGGTACCAATTCTTTTTGGACTATGATCGTAAACCTTCATAGAATGTAATGGTACAAGAAAGAGTGATGGATTCAGTTGAATCGTATACCAAAATCGTCAATAAAGTTTTGAAATCGATAAAAAACTTAAAGAATGAATGTTAACGTTCAAATATTAATAACAATACTAAGTTAGATGATAACAGAATGAAATCTGTGAAGAGTATGTACACCTATCTCAACTCTGTACATCGTAATCAAAGCATTCCACTATCACGACTTTTCAAGAGTTTCGGATGATGTGACGACAAAATGTTTTGAATAAAAGTTGAACAGTATTTGAACATGTACAAAATTATATATTTATAATTTCAAAAAAATTCTTTTTTGACAAAAAATAAAAATTATTTTGATTTTTTAAATGTTAAACTAGATTTTTTTATTTCATAATGTTATAGTTATGGCGTCAAGACGAATCCAACAACCTACTTTTTTATGACTCTGAGCCCATAAATGACGCTACAATATTTTATTCCCGTTTTTCGGCCAAATACTCCACTCTGCGTCGGTACCACAGAAATTATATCATAGTACGTCATCACTTTGTTTACCAAGAGAAAGAACCGTCACACCGTTACCGTTTGCATTTTTCTTTGATATGTCGCGGTCGCAATACTGTCTGAAATTTAGTACTTGTCTCTGTTGTAATTTCATAACTTGGTAAAAATGTTAAAAATCGATTGAAAACTTTCACATACACAATACTAAAAAGCAGAAAATAATTATGTACTGTCACGCCGTGTCTCGGCGGAGGCTAGAAAACCCCCGAAAAGAACGGCTCCGGGCTTTTATGGCTCTGAGACCGGGCCACGTGCAGCCGTATGCACGGGGTCCGCCCGGGACTAAGCAAGGCCGCGAAAAACCTACCGACCACGTAACGGATTTTGTTCGGGCGCCAGGCACCGCGAGGATGCCACGCGAAACGCGATGAGTCTCTCGTGCACGGAGAAGCCGGGCACGAGAATCGGATCTTCGAAACGCGATTCGAAAAACGAACGTAACGGGTCCAGGAGGTTCGGACACGGCGAGGACGAGGACAGCCCTTACGGCAGGACGGATCTCACAGGGTTCGAGAAATAGCGACAAATTTGGTCTCGAGTGGAAATTTATTTTTCCTTGTCAGGTGTTACAATCAGGCGGTCACGTGACCGCACCCGAGAGCCCGCGCTCTTTATACAAGTTTTGCGGACGGTAGATCGGTCGCAGCGCGTTTGTCGAATATTCAATCGCGCGTGATAGTACAGGTGGTCGGTACCGATTATAACAAGGATCCCGGCGGACGGGATCGCGCGAAGCGCAGATGGACGGCGCGGTACAAGACTGTCGCGATGACCCACGCACGTGAAACGCTCGCGAAACGCTAGATGTTAAATACGAACGGTATTTCGTACGATATTCGCTTCCCTACGTTAATAGCCACCGAATTCAAGATGTCCGAAGATCAAGGAGAAAGACTATTCTCGCGAGACGCGATTCCTCCGAGGAAACTTCCGATTCGATTCGCGAAGGAAAACTCTCGATTTGAATCTGAACGCTCAAAGTGCTTCCGCGAAGCACGAGCCGACGGCACGAGACGCAACGCGTCTCGGCACACGCGAAAGGTCGAGGATCGAACGAAAATCGTTCGTCCTCGCGCGACAAATATCGAGCCAACACAACCCAGATAGCACTCGGATGTCCGAAGGATGTCCAAAGTACGTCCGTATAGGACCTTCGTATGTCCCAGGGATGTCCGAATCATGTCCGTATGTCCGAGATACGTCCGAAACATGTCCGATATACGTCCCAGGAATGTCCGAATGAGGTACAATTTACAAAGTGTGATGTACATAGGACTTCCCGTTCGGACCAATTTGGAATGTATGTGGGACGTATCTGGGGACATACGGACTTTATTTGTACATCCCTGGTACGTACCAGGGACATAAGGACGTTATTTGGACGTTCCTTACAGGACGTTTACAGGAACTACATAGAAAACGGGTTCTGCATTTTAATTTTACTTTAATCAAAATTACATATATTACAAACACATAGATTTGGCACATAGTACAATACAATAGCACATATAACATTAACATATACAGTAATTCATAACATAATAAATATATATATATTTATAACAATTGTAAAATATAAATTTTTAATTTTATTATTAAAAATCTTTTAAAACTGTTTGTTACTTTCCACGGTTCTCCGCTAATGTACGCCACATCTTTATGGAAACACTTGTTTCTTTCTGATGTATACATGTAATTGGATACCTTCGCTGCATCTGAAAATTAAAATTTCTTGGTGAGAAACATTGTCCAATAAACGGGAAAATTTTAACTTGAATATATTAGGTTAGAGGGAAAGCTAAGTGGTATTTTAAATAAGCAGGTAATTTTACCTGTAATGTAAAAAAAAAGTTAGTTAGTGAGTGATTGGAAAACAGAAATTGGCAGGTTACGTGAAAAATGGTAACATATTGTTACAAATAATGGAAATTATATCATTGAATAATATTAAACATGTATTTTCATAAATTGATTCAAATGTTCTCTTTAAAATACGATAGAATTTTCCCTCCAACCTAATAATATTTTTGTATGTTCGTATTGTCAATAATGTTTCAATGACTGAAAAAAACGTGGTAAAATAAGTATAAAATAAAAGCTTACCTGAAATCGCAGTGACGAGAGTCACCAACACAATCCTGACAAGTGGCTGAAGGCACCGAATCACTCGCACACGCTTTTTATTAATTGGAATATTACGAACATGTGCACAGGGAACACGTGCTAAACTAACCTAACCTCACTTCACGTAAACGCACGGTGATGAGACGCGACACTACTGTGAGGTATTTGGCTGAGAAACGGGAAAATCGTCAATAAAGTTTTGAAATCGGAAAAAACTTACAGAGTTGTTACGAGCCAGGGCCGTGAGCAGCACGAGTGGCCGGCGAAGGGTTATTACCCTGGGAATAAGGTATCAGTTTGTTAGTAGGTACGCGGACGAACCCAATGAGTAATTGGGGAGCCGCTAGGAATTTAGACGACGAGGACGAACCTGATACGAATTACGCAATCAGGGAGCCTCTAGGATTGGAGGTACGCAGACGAACCTGACGCGTTGGTCAGGGAGCTGCTAGAAATTGTGATTCTTCGTGAACGAACCCAATGAGTAATTGGGGAGTCACTAGGATGTTAGAACAGAGCACAGACGAACCTGACGCGTTGGTCAGGGAGCTGTTAGGATGGATGCAGACGAACCTGATACGAATTACGCAATCAGGGAGCTACTAGGATGCGGACGAACCTGATGTTTACCAGGGAGCCGCTAGGTGGTTGAGTGATAATACAGACGAATCTGATAAGTAACTGGGAAATCACTAGGATTGTTAGTAGGCCTCGCAACAAGTATAATTTAAATTGATACAATCCGAGCGGTAAGATCGTATCGTGTGGGATGTTCAATTATTTGATTAGGATTTTGGAAAACAATAATTACGGGTTAAATGCGTTGATGCGAAATTATCAAGAACATAAATATATTCTACTTGAAGAATAATTACAGTTGTGTAAATGTCGCGTTTGAATAATGGGATTATATAAAAGTGTAATTACCTAAACTAGAATGCTCGGTGTTAACGCACTGGCAATGCGGGGGTCTCGAGAACAACTGAAGAAATGCCTAATAGATTTTATACCGGACTCGCGGAATCTATATGGTTTAAATTTGATACGAAGGGGAACTTTAGCCCGATCTCACTGGCAGTTGACTCTACGAGATGCAGCACGACGCGACACGATTCGTGACTACGTAAGTACTAGCCCGCGAGAGTGAAAATGCAAGGGTTTATATACCCCTGGAATGACAGGTGGCACTTGTCAGTACCCCTTAGTCATACTCGTATTTTGTCAACGGCCAGTTGGTCGTGCTTATGATTTGATTTTAAACTAAACAGATATGTAGTTTCAACTAGGGGTGAATCCGTGTATTTAATCTAGGACGGTTCCTGCCAGAGATGATTTTGAACATTTGTTCGTCATCCGTAACAGAGTGATTAGTAATATTCAAATATTAATAACAATACTAATTTAAATGATAACTGAATGAAATCTGAGTGCTCTGTACATCGCACTCAAAGCATTCAATTATCACTACTTTTCAAAAGTTTGGATAATCTGAGGATAAAATGTTTCGAATAAAAGTTGAACAGTACTTAAACATGTACAAACTTCTATATTTAAAATTTCGAAAACAACATTTTTTCAACAAAAAGCAAAAATCATTTTGATTTCTTAAATATTAAAATACATTTTTTATTATATAATGGTATAGCTGGTGTCAAGGCGAATCCAACGACCTACTTTTTTATGACCCTGAGACCATAAATAATACAATAATAAGTTATTTCTGTTTTTCGGCCAAATACCACACTGTGCGACGCTTTGACTCTGACTATGTCACTCTGCTCACCTGTCACATAAGATTATTATAAGACTTAAAAAATAGACGTACTTGGACATTCGAAACTTAGGTCCAACGGATGTCCGACGGGACGTAAAAAACGGATGTCCCACGGATGTTCTTAGCACCTAAAAAACGAATGTCCCTGGAACATCCGAAATTTAGTTTCCACGGATATCCGAGGGACATAAACAACGGATGTCCCACGGACGTCGGAAATTGAAGTCCAACGGATGTCCTTAGGACCTAAAAAACGGATGTCCCTGGGACAACCGAAATTTAAGTCCAATGGATGTCCGAGGGACGTCCGTAACGGACGTGGGACGTATGGACGTAAAGTGGACATGAAACGGACGTCTTTCGGACGTACGGTGCTATCTGGGAATGCTACTGGATAGCGAAAAGATCACTCTGTCGACTTACCGTTTCTGCCGTTGTTCGCTTGGATGTTGTTTCGGCAACCCTTTTTGCTCGAACACTTACTCGCGCCCGAGACCGTACTATTCGGCCGCGAGACCGGACTTCGCTAGTCGCTAGTTTTCGGTACGACCGCGTATAGGCTTCCGTGAAGCGTTTCTCTCGAGCGAGCGTTAATCGGAAAACGAGAAGAAGTTCGTTACTCTCGTGACGGCTAGCGCGACAGTGATCTTTCGCTATCGACAGCTAGACGCATCGATTCTTGTTCCCCCCACCCGAACCTTGCCGAATTTTCCCGAAGACGAACGTCAACCGCGCTCGACGCTTACGTAACAGGGACGTCTCGACGATGGTCCTTGGGCCCCGGACCGTAATCGCGAAAACTTCTCGACCCTTCCTGGGTCGAAGGAGGCCACTGCCTCTCGGACTATCGTTGGCACCATCCTCGCTGGAACCCCCATTCCTTTTGCGGGACGAGACGCTGTCGGGAACGCGAAATGATGCCTCGGCATCCTGTGGGGTTCCTTCCCTTCAACGCCTCCGGGCTGCTTAACCGGGTGCTTTTCGATGTCGCATTTGATTGCCCGTGCACGGGACTTCGCAACGTTGGCCGTGGTTCTCGTCTTACGTCTCCTGTCTGTCATGCATCTTTCCTCCGGGAATTTCGGAGGTCGGGGTTCCGTTTCCGGGTCTGTTCTTCGGCCCTGGAACTTGCCGTACTCGGCACACGCTAGATGTCAGTACGCTGTTTATTTTCGAATCGGAATTTCGTCGGGGAACGCTCTTGAATTCGGTGTGACGGTCTCGCGGCTCGTTATTTACCTGGTCTGGTCCTTCGTTAAATGTACTCAGTGTACGAAAAATACGGTGAAGTGACGTCGCAAAAGTTGCAACGTCACAGTACATAAAAATAAATTTTTTTAAAATACTACGTTTTTAAAAACGGACTAATAAGTATAAAATAATTTTTCCTAGTCCCATACAGATTCCTAACTTCGTACAGATAGTCCCGAAAATTTGTGATTGCGAATTTTGAAAAGCTATGAAAATACTTGTAAGATTTACAACGAAAAACGTGGGACGCATGCAATAGGTAATTGATGCATCTTCCGCCCCACGTTTTTCGTTTTAAATCTTACAAGTATTTTCATAGCTATTAAAAATTCGCAATCACAAATTTTCAGGACTATCTGTACGAAGTTAGGAATCTGTATAGGACTAGGAAAAATAATTTTATACTTTTTTGTCTGTTTTAAAAACAGGATATTTTTAAAAAATATGTATATCTTTATTTATTTGATAGTGAAAACATGAAAACGCGTTCCTTTCTGTTTGAAAGACGCAACTCGACTGAGAAAAAATCGACCCGTGTGCGGACGGCCTGACACAAATACACTCAGAAAGAACGCCTCGCGCGTCGTACTGTCCGAAAGGTAGTCAAACACGGAAATTACAGAGAATTTGCAACAATCTTGCTATTTACATAATTTAGTGTTTCACGTGTTTCTGTTATTTTCTTAGACCTGCTAATCAAATCGATCGATTCGTGACGGAACTCTATAATCCAAACGAATCACAATCAATATCTACGGACAAGCGAGACAGCAGCAAATTGAAATAAGAGCAGGACTGTGTGAATAAATTATGGCGACGAGATCTGGTTGGACGATACTTCTGCTTCTTTCTACAGTTGTTCATTGTTAGGCGAGATGGAAGTGTTTCAAGGAAACTATAAAATATATTATTCTTTGATGTGCTACATTGGACTCTGGCCCTACAACAATTCTATTCCAACAAAAATTTATAGATCCGCTGTACTTGCGCTTCTATGCGGTAGTATGGCGTTACAGGTAATAAAGAGTCAATTTCCAGTGAAACGTTTCCACACTGTGTCATTCGTCCAATCAAGTCCGATAAGTCAGAAATATTTACGACCAAGTGAACGCATATTGATTGAAGCTTTAGTTTCTATATAAATGTACTTTTACATTGCTTGAACAAATTTTTTTTATTAATTTTTCAAATCTATTTTATACAAAGTTGCACTCGAATGTACAAGGTATTCGACTACAGCTGGGAGAAAATTTAAGAGGCAGTTCTCCATGACAATATAAGACGAAAATGAGGAATAAGAAAATTGCGATTGTGGCTTCACTTTTTAGTGATTAACAATTAACATTTTTCACTCGGTGCTATTTTAACACGAAAATATAACATTTCTTCCGATCTATAATATTTCCATTTCCTATGATTTTTCAAATTTTGTACTACTTAAATGGTAATTTATTAGATACCGAGACATATAATAATGTAAACAATATGTTGAATACAGGCACAGCACTTTTTAATGGTGTTAATGGTTAAAATCCTCCTAAAATGCGGTAACCCAAACAATAGAGGTGTATGTTGCGTACGTAATACCCCCCGTGGCAGAATGTTTTCGATGGGACGCATTGATACGGATTTTAGGGAAAACATTCACAATTTAGAAGTAAAAAAATATTACTTCATGGAGTTAAGGGGGTAACGTAGCCTTGAATATTACTAGAATCTTACTAGAAAATCAGGCGAAAACAGTGTTTGCGGGAACAAATTGTTTGTCCTTATACGAGCATGTTACGAGCTGTGTGAGGCCTCATTTAATAGAGGAAGGTTGATCGTAGGTCGCTCTGGTTATGAGGTAACGAGATTATGTTTATATTTAATAATATGAGCGTCCAAAGTAGGGGAAAAAATCGAGACAACCACTCTCAGGTTCCCATGTATTTTTCTAATACAAAACGATTTTTCTGACTTACCTCATGACCAGAGCGCCCTACGATCAACCTTATACCAAAGAAACGAGAACATAAACAAAATGTTACACGGAAACAAATTTTCGATTAATACAACTGCTGGAAGAAAGTTTCCGATTTGATTTACACTGTCCAACACGAAGTTTGTTCAACAATTACTGTTGGGTGATTCTTATAGTTTTTTGCGCTGATTCCGAATCTGCCCTTAATTTTTCCCCTAGACGCACAGTTTTTAAGAAACTAAATTTGAAAAAGAAAATATATTTTCCAATTTTAAACAAATATTGTGATGTTATTATATTATATATAATATATATATAGATATATTATATTTATTGTTCTTTACATCAAAAGATTCTCTAGACTTTCCCGAATCCAGTGATTAAACATGTTTAAACAATCATTAAAGACGGAGAGGCACTACTTTTGCACCGTTTTTTATGATTATTTTCAATTTATTTAAAAAAATAAGGGTCCACCAGAAAATCGAACTATACAACGCGATAGAGCAAACTTTTATCTTGAGAAACCACGCTTTCAACTTTTCAAAGTCGACGTTTTTTTTAATCCAGAAAGCAAAATATCTTTGGCCGACATGAATTGCCACTACTGGCGCTGACCACTAGATCAGGCATTCTACGGTATACGGCGCGGCCGGTTATAACGTTCGTTCTAAATAGTGGTTAGCGTCACTGGCGGCAACCCGTGTCGGGCGAATGAAACAATACGTGACTGTTGCATGCCTCTATGACGTACGCAACATACACCTTTAAATTCCTCATTTTCGTCTTACACACTGTGGAGCATAGCTACAGTACCACTACAATTTCCAAGAGTTTTGTATTTCTAAGTAATAATTTCTAAATGTTAATAATACTACGCGAAAGTGGTACAAGAAAAATAACATTTGTTTAACATGAATTACAACAATAAATTAAATATTTCAATGATGCGCTACTAGCACACATGAATGTGCAATAGGGTGGACCTTAGCTATACTTGATGAAAATTATTTTGCAAAATTTTTTCCAAGGCACCCCCCAGAATTGTGACAACTGTTGAGAAAATGATCTGCAAAAAATTTGGGGCCGATTGGATCATGGAAAACCGAAGCTCAACGAATTTGAAAAATTTTTTTTTTAAATGTCGATATAAATATACGATGTAATATATCGTTGAATTTGTCTTTTTTTTCTCTGTAAGAATCCATATATAGCATAATCAGTTGTTAATAGAAAAAACATCCGTGACCTTGAAAACTTGAAAAAATGGCCTAGAAAAAATTTTTTTTTCTCTGATGCTATATTCACCTCCTTATATACTACAACTTTTGTTTGAAGAGTTTTTTCATATATACATAACTGACAGAGATATAATAGAGTTTATTTTAAACGTTCGTAAGTAATCTTGTAGAGAAAAGATGAACCAAAGTATCCAGGTGTTTAAGATACATTTTAAATTTTATCTGAAATATATAATAGTTGTATTTCTGATAATACTACAGGTTCTTAAATAGTTAATTCGTATATTTTTTAGAATTTTAGTTTTGAATGCCTTCCAAGTATAACTGTTCCGTCGGAAAGAACCGTAGTCCTTCAGAAAGTTCGTATATCCTTTGTAAAGAATAGCAGCACAGAGATTTGCCTTTTGCACCATTTTATGACACGGTTCAAAACCAGAACGTACTGTTCTCTTAACTGTTTGCTCGCGGACGCGTCGGTTCACGAATTTGTTCGAGTACTTGAACTGAACTGATGGTATCGAGAGGGCGGCTTTTTACCGATTGTCATAAGCAAGAAGATACCCTGATTGGTTTGCTGGATTTTGGATTTTCCAATGAAGACCGTACTTGAAACCGTACTTACCAGTGTAAATGTAACGGATGTTTCTAATGACCGTTTTTTGATGGCCGAGGATAATCGTTAACGGGGACCAAGTTTGCGTTGCAAGTTTACAAGATACATAAAAATAAAATGTTTGAGCCACATCTAGGATGGTAACCAAATAGCTAGTTTGCTTAATTTTCAAAAAGGTCCTTACAGTCGCGAGCTAGTCATAAAATAAAGGTTTGACGGAGGATCAGGGTGCAACGGTTCTTTGCGAATGAATACAATTCTTTACGTTTGAACACGACCGTGTCATAAAATGGTGCGAAAGGCAAATCTCTGTGCTGCTATTCTTTACAAAGGATATACGAACTTTCTGAAGGACTACGGTTCTTTCCGACGGAACAGTTATACTTGGAAGGCATTCAAAACTAAAATTCTAAAAAATATACGAATTAACTATTTAAGAACCTGTAGTATTATCAGAAATACAACTATTATATATTTCAGATAAAATTTAAAATGTATCTTAAACACCTGGATACTTTGGTTCATCTTTTCTCTACAAGATTACTTACGAACGTTTAAAATAAACTCTATTATATCTCTGTCAGTTATGTATATATGAAAAAACTCTTCAAACAAAAGTTGTAGTATATAAGGAGGTGAATATAGCATCAGAGAAAAAAAAATTTTTTCAAGGCCATTTTTTCAAGTTTTCAAGGTCACGGATGTTTTTTCTATTAACAACTGATTATGCTATATATGGATTCTTACAGAGAAAAAAAAGACAAATTCAACGATATATTACATCGTATATTTATATCGACATTTAAAAAAAAAAATTTTCAAATTCGTTGAGCTTCGGTTTTCCATGATCCAATCGGCCCCAAATTTTTTGCAGATCATTTTCTCAACAGTTGTCACAATTCTGGGGGGTGCCTTGGAAAAAATTCTTTGGTCGAAAAATAAGGTCCACCCTAATGTGCAACGTAATAATAATATTAATCTGACTGAAATATTAAATTTATAATTTACGCTATTAACTGAAAAATACGATTGTTCATACTTTCTTTTTCTAGTTTTTTCAATGTTTCATCAGTAATTTGATTCCACGTTACAATCAGAGACTAGTACCGGTACGTAAAATACCGGTATGATACCGTATTTTTCGGTTATTCCTTCCTAACCGTTATAGAACCGAAATATCGGAATACCGGTATGACGTCATACCAGTATTTTCATATACCGGTATGGCGTACACTGGTATAGTTGCATTCAGGGATTCATACCGGTACGATGCCGGTATGATACCGGTATTTTTCGGTTATTTGGGAAGGGGAAACGGGGCAAGAGGGTGTCACGCCGTGTCTCGGCGGAGGCTAGAAAACCCCCGAAAAGAACGGCTCCGGGCTTTTATAGCTCTGAGACCGGGCCACGTGCAGCCGTATGCACGGGGTCCGCCCGGGACTAAGCAAGGCCACGAAAAACCTACTGATCACGTAACGAATTTTGTTCGGGTGCCAGGCACCGCGAGGATGCCACGCGAAACGCGATGAATCTCTCGTGCACGGAGAAGCCGGGCACGAGAATCGGATCTTCGAAACGCGACTCGAAAAGCGAACGCAACGGGTCCAGGAGGTTCGAACACGGAAAGGACGAGGACAGCCCTTACGGCAGGACGGATCTCACAGGGTTCGAGAAATAGCGACAATGTTGGTCTCGAGTGGAAATTTATTTCCTTGTCAGATGGTACAAAGCACGGTTACGTGACCGTAACCCGAGAGCCCGCGCTCTTTATACACTTTTGCGAGAGTTGGTGGAGTCGCAGCACGTTTGTCGAATTTTTCTATCGCGCGTGAGCATACGGATGGCCGGTACGAAATACAATTTTGAATTCCCGACGAACGGGATCGCCCGAGGCGCAGATGGACGGCGCGGTACAAGACTGTCGCGATAACCCCCGCACGTGAAACGCTCGCGAAACGCTAGATGTTAAATACGAACGGTAATTCGTATGAGATTCGTTTCCCTACGTTATTCACCACCGAATTCAAGATACCCGAAGGTCAAGAAGAAAGACTATTCTCGCGAGACGTGATTCCTCCGAGGAAACTTCCGATTCGATTCGCGAGGGAAAACTCTCGATTTTCTCTGAGACGCTCAAAGTGCTTCCGCGAAGCACGAGCCGACGGCACGAGACGCAACGCGTCTCGGCACACGCGAAAGGTCGAGGATCGAACGAAAATCATTCGTCCTCGCGCGACAAATATCGAGCCAACACAATGCTACTGGATAGCGAAAAGATTACTTGTCGACTTACCGTTTTTGTCCCGGTTGATAGGGTTTTAGCCAAGCAACGTCCTGCTCGTTCTTCCGCTCACTCTCGCACGTGAAACCTCGAAAAACGACCGCGAGACCGGGTACTGCGAGTCGATGGACTTTGTTCTGAACGTGGGTAGGCTTCCGTGAAGCGATCTCTCGAGCGAGCGTTAATAGTACCTCCGATGACGTACGTTAGAGTCTAGGGACGGCTAGCGCGACAGTGATCTTTCGTTATCGACATCTAGTCGCATCGATTCTTGTTCCCCCCACCCGAACCTTGCCGAATTTTCCCGAAGACGAACGTCAACCGCGCTCGACGCTTACGTAACAGGGACGTCTCGACGATGGTCCTTGGGCCCCGGACCGTAATCGCGAAAACTTCTCGACCCTTCCTGGGTCGAAGGAGGCCACTGCCTCTCGGACTACCGTTGGCACCATCCTCGCTGGAACCCCAATTCTTTTGCGGGACGAGACGCTGTCGGGAACGCGAAATGATGCCTCGGCATCTTGTGGGGTTCCTTCCCTTCAACGCCTCCGGGCTGCTTAACCGGGTGCTTTTCGATGTCGCATTTGATTGCCCGTGCACGGGACTTCGCAACGTTGGCCATGGTTCTCGTCGTACGCCTCCTGTAGGTTCGGCATCTTTCCTCCGGGAATTTCGGAGGTCGGGGTTCCGTTTCCGGGTCTGTTCTTCGGCCCTGGAACTTGCCCTGAACAAAGGATATTTCGCACATAATAATAAAATATATTTATCACATATAATTAATGAATATGTTTTTATATGAACTTTATAACATGAATTTGGTAAAATTTTACATAATGTAAACGAGATTTCCCGCTTACAGTCACGAAACATTTAAGGGCGGCGGTTTAGTATGGTGACAACGCCTGCGGTGGTGGAGATTAGGCGTGTATGGTGAGGGGGGAGGAGGGTAATACGAAACCGAAAGAATTATTGTGCGGAAATGAACGGTTGCCGAGATATTTGCAAAAAACTATAATTATTTAAACATTCTGTATCTATATAAGTATTCCACCGATTTTGATGAAATTTAAATATGTTATATATCTACACATTTTGAACAACTTTTTCCTTTGCAAAAATGTCACCCGAGGCTTTGTTTAGGAAATATTAATAAAAAACACGGATCAGTCAGCGACGCCACGCTAAGAGGGACGTGAAACTAGACTCCGTTCGCTGTAACCGCGCTCTAATTAATCCGTGTTTTTTGTTAATATATTCTTAAATTTACCCTAACCTAACCTAACCTAATGTTTATAAAAAAAACCTAACCTTACCTTTTAAAAAAAAAACTTAATCTAACCTAACCTAACATAACGTTTAAAAAAAAAAACCTAACCTAACCTAATCTAACCCTAACCTAACCTAACGTTGTTTAAAAAAAACTAACCTAACCTAACGTTTAAAAAAAAACCTGAGATTTTTACTCCGCTCTTTATAGTTATATCGTCAGAAACGGCGCATCTGATAGAAAAAGTCATACGACATAAATTGTTGGAAAATCAATTTCCTACAAAAAAGGTCTCTTGATGTTTTGCCATATCTCGCATAGTTTCCGAGATATTTGCAGTTTTATGAAAAACAAGAAATCTACTCTGATTAATCCGTGTTTTTATTAATATCTCCTAAACAAAGCCTCGGGCGACGTTTTTGCAAAGGAAAAAGTTGTCCGAAATGTGTAGATATATAACATATTTAAATTTCATCAAAATCGGTGGAATACTTATATAGATACAGAATGTTTAAATAATTATAGTTTTTTGCAAATATCTCGGCAACCGTTCATTTCCGCACAATAATTCTTTCGATTTCGTATTACCCTCCTCCCCCCTCACCATACACGCCTAATCTCCACCACCGCAGGCGTTGTCACCATACTAAACTTCTGCCACATTTACCGGTCATTTTTTCGGTTCTGTATTTCATTATTTATAATTTTTTAGTATCTAATATATATTTCTAATTGTAAGATATTCTTATTTGCATTATCTAGGAATTTCTACAAGAGTTTAGAAAACGTATAAGACACATGGAAATACACAGCAGGTGGTAACGAGTGTGTTCTTTATTGTATATTTACAGCTTCGCCATTTGCTCTTAGAACTAAAATGTCATCAATGATATTGTCTAATAAATTATATCGTAACGGCGATAATATATATTTTAATGATGAGAGTAATCTCTCAATGCTTACTTGGGTGGGAGGCACAGCAAACGGTACTTTAACCAAGGGATGGAGCTCGGATAATGATTTTTCTTAGTACTCCAAAATTGTAAAATACTTTCTTTTGAATCCAACCGAGGGTAATTTAGACATTTTCTTAACAATGTAGTCATATCTACTAAACTACCTGTAGAGGTATTACAATTGTCTTTTTTATTTTCCAATTGCCTTAGCATGTTTTCGATGTCGTTGTATTTCATGTGTGTTTTCACTTTCACATGATGTATCTGACAATGAGCTATTTGATGTGCTCGGAGCATAATTAATTACACTACTATTACTACGCGATTTCTGGACTTCCCTCCGAAATTCTTGCATGCATCGCCAAGTGCGTAATAAATGGTTGTTGGCTTTTATAATTTGCTCCTCTGTTAATATAATATTAAATCGTACGTCAAAAAACGTCGCTGCTAAGAAGACGTCATTGTTAAATAAAATCTTCTCGCGAGCTGTCATTGCTTCCACAATCCTTGATGCCAATGGTATTTTTATTTTAGCGGTGTTCAATTTACATTGCGTCCATGTGTGATAAAAATTCCCAATTACAAGTTGCTCCTTCTGTAATTGTTTTGTGGCAATGCGTGCTGGCGTTAGGCAACGCACTAAATCGGTTACTTCTATCCACGTCTGTGGTGTTAAATATAAGTCTTTATTACTGTTATCACAGCAGTCTTTTAACCCTTTGCACTCAGAGCTATTTTAACTCGAAAATTAAACGTTTCTTCTGACCTACAATATTTCCATTCTATATGATTTTTTAAATTTGATAAATATGAAATTGATATAATACCTCATACAATACTTAAATGTGTAGTAATTGGTTAGATACCGACATATCTGATAGTGTAAACAATTATTTAAATAATAGTACAGCAATTTTTAGTGGCGCCTCAGTGGCGCCACTCGAGTGCTAAGGGTTAAATCTACGAGCCATATCCAATGTTGAATACCATCGTGTTGTGCAATCAATGATGGGTTTTCTTTTTCGCATTGCTTTAAGAATGCTTTTTACTCTTGGGGATCGTAACTTTTTACAAACTCCCCTAGCTTTATTTACGATTATTGTATAATCTCATTACGCACTCTTATTGCTTTCTTACTGCCCTTATTGTTCACTATTGTAATTATCGTTTTATAATCGACAGTGTATAGATGTATGAAAAATGAAAGTAATTACCACGAAATATTCTAAAAAAGTATTGGAATTTAATATTAATTTGAAAATTATACATAAAACAATGATTCGTAAACGAAAAATACTCTGTAATCATCGTTATTTATTGTTATTTATAATTCAAACAATTTTTAAATAAATACATTTTAGTAATTTGTTTCTATATTCATTATTTTAATTACTATTTCAATAACAATTTATTGTTGAAATAATTGTTCAAAGAAATGAATTTTATAAATTGTTTCTATATTTATTGTTTGAATGATAATCCCCATAATAATTTATTTAAACAATTATTTTAACAAGTAATTATTGGAATAATAATTCATATATGGATTATAGAAACAGATTATAAAAATTTATTTCTATAAAAATTGTTTATATTATAAATAACAATAAATAACTACTTAAATAATAAATACATAAAGCCTAAGATGATTCGGAATACAAAATGACAGAAACGGAACCGTAGCCGATATAACGATATAAGGCAGAACAGATATTCTCGTAACAGTTTAACATCGTCACGCTTTTAAATGCCTGCTTTCAATGCATTTTTTTTCTCCTGCGTCAATCGATTTTGATGAAATTTTCAGTACGTGTATCATTACCGTAGATGTAAAGACACATATTTTAAATTTTCATTGCGGATTAAAATAGAAAATTTTTAAAAATTGTAATTTTTTAAAAATCGGTCTCTGTTTCTTTTCCGAATCCTTTGCGCCCGAAACTTTCGTCGTGCGTTGCACAAGCAAATATCGAAATTAAAAGACCGAACCGAACGTAAAGAAGGACAGCGCGTGTAAAGAGAGACCGCGCACGGCCAAAGCAAGCTGAAGCAGGCCGAAGCGACTGCGATTCTCCGCGTCGCAATAGTAGTGGTTCACACCAATATATCCGGACCGATCAGTATCATGCTTCAATGTTTCACTCCTCGGCGACCGAAGCAACTGAGGCTTCCCGAGTTCCGCTGTCCTTTTCTACGTTTAGCAAAATTCAAAGAATAGTATCCCTGACGGATAATCTCTGTGATACCTGTGTTGGGGATAATTATTGATAAAATACTGTATTGACATTTGAGATTTTTTCCGATTTTTCTTTTCAAAATCTCATTTACAAAAAATGAAAAACACATAAAACTCGACAAATGCAGATTTTTTATAAAAATTGAAAAACAGCATTGATCATGTTTTTGCAATAGCAACATATCATTAGTACCTTTTTTAATCGGAAAACTAACTATTTGAAATAAACTTTTACAACAGAGTCAATATATATATTAATGTGGAAAGTTAAATTAAACCAAAAATGAAATGATGGGAAAGTTAAAAAGTCCAAACAGCACTACGATTTAAAAGAATCCACAGATTCATTCGATCCCTGCTTTGGTCATTGGGCGATACTACGTACATACATTGTAACGCGCGCTCCATTCTTTGACTGCTCGGGTGCGCTTGGTCCTTCCTACAGCATTCGAACGCGACTCAGAAGATTATTTGAAATCGAATAAACCATCCAATAAAGATACAGATGAAAATGAAAAGTTTAACCAACGACAAAAGATATATTTTTATAGAATAAAACAATATTCTTCATGTGTTGAATAGAGACAACCAAAATTATTTTTATTTGACGCGTGACAAATGATTTTTTTATCTCTTATTCGCTATTTGAAATTCTTATTTCAATAAAAACTTGTCTATTTCTGCTCCTACAATTATATTGTATTTGTCAGCGATTCGAATTTCTAGACGTTCCTACACTTTCCCTCTTCGCAAGGGGACGGTTGTATGTATGTATATGTATATGTTTTCTTTGCGAAGAGGCTAAGCGGAACGAAATGTGGGAACAAGCTTTGGGTACGTCCACTGAGGACTACCGCTATTTTTCCACAGATGTTTTCCACGTCGCACAGTGTGTCGTCTAATAAAAAAAAATCCAAAAATCAGAGCGTGCATAAGATCGGCAAAATGTATCCCTAGAATATTATTCATAACAAAACGTAGTTTCTAAAACTACCTCCAATTGTATTTGGATATATCAATTTGTTATTAAAGTTGAAGCTGAAACTTTACTGTCAAATTCCGTGCATTTTTTTAAACATATTAATTACAGGAACAATATGTCAAATAAAAGGTATTCTATTTTTCTAGATATTCCTGTTTCCACAGATCGATTCTTGGAACATTTATGTATAAAAAAAGTTTAGGGAAATAATGCTCATTTATGAAATATTTTTAAATTAAAAATTCAGGTATCTGATATGAAATTTGAATTAGGGATTCTAGATTTTCCTAAAATTATGCTTCAGTACTTTCTTATGTACAATATTTCTAGGAATCTTTTGTTTTTGAGTTTTACTTTTAATATTTGAAACCTCAAAAATCAACACCAAAACATCGTCTGAAATATGGCGGAGAATATAACATTTGATGATAATCCATATGGTTTCGTGATGATTCGTCTTCTCACTTCTCACCGACGCGTCGCGACGAGAATCTCTCCTCAGTGGTCTTCTGCACCGACGAGATGTCGTCGATGCTTCTGTTTCTCACTCCAGTCAAAATAAATCCCAGAGGGCGTAAGAGAACACTGAAATTTTCGCGGGACACGTAGTCCCGTAAGGCTGGCAGTCTTTAACAGTATCTCGTCGGTGGTATTACGTCACACGGCGTGATACCGGTATGAACATTTTACCGGTATTCGTAATATCGGTATTAAGTCTCTGTCGTAATACCGGTATACAAATTTTACCGGTATTCAGTCCTTGGTTACAATAACAGCTGTGTTTAGCTCCGAAATGTTTGAAACTTGTCGATTATTTTGATAAATATGCCGTACTGTAATACGCCATAAATTTTCAATTGGATTTTGATCTGTCGGCTTTTATGAATTGGAGTATTATCTTGCCCGGAAGTCCATGAAATGTGATCGTTTGTACGAATAAAAGGCAATAAATGATTTTCATGTATTCATATATACTCCGCACTATTCCTTCATGCAGTTGGCACACATTGTTCGTAACTTTTAAAAGCCTTGAGTACGAAGGGATATCTTCCTCGTAGTTCCCCCTTTTCTTATTTTTTCCATACTTGGTAGAATCGTGTAAAAAATTCAGTATAACTTTATGAGATCGCCCGAGTTTATGTGCTATTTCACGTATTCCTACTTCTTGATCTTTATATGCTATAAGTGCACCTTGCTCTCGTTCGTTGAGGTAGCTACTGTGGGGCATCGTATCAATTAATTAAAAGACCTCGTGGTTGCTACAAAACTTCCGACAGAAATTCTTGAAGTGTATTTAAAATGAAACTGGTGCTATTGTTTTGTACCGCTCGTCAAACGTTTATCGATTACATCTTGACACATATGTATACAACTTCAAGGGAATACATTCTGTTGTGGTTTTACTTTAATTAATAGACAACTTTATTGCACATAAAGATTACAGTGGATAATAAAAGTTATAATAGGCACAAGACGCCTCTTTGGTGGATCCGCGTGAACAGCAACGATTGAGATCGGAGAAGTGAAAACTCCATCACCTTTACGGAGGTGGCGCCAGCTTGGCTTAACTACTAAGAAGCGCGCGATATACAAAAGGTTCTGCAGGCGCACATATATATCTACAACACTCCCACTTTTCATGTATTCTCTTTCTTTTAGTCTTTTGACCCATACATGAAACACTCATACGTATGCACACATATATAACATTTCTCTCTTTCATGCATTCTCTCTTTCAGTCTCTTGTCTCATCTTATCTTTAACCTTAGGACTAACATTGAGCAAACTACGAATGTGAGAAAATTGTTCCCTTAACAATGGCTTTGTGAGAATATCAGCTTGCTGCTCTCTAGAACACTCATACTCGAGATCGAACAAGCCTTCACGCATTTTCTCTAACGCAAAATGGTACCTTACATCTATGTGTTTGGTTCGCTTGTTAAATTCCGCATTCTTCAGAAGCTTTATTGCACTCATGTTATCAAGGAGAAGCCTTGGCTTCACAGTCTTTTCTGTAACAATTTCATGAATTAGACGTTCGAGCCATACCAGCCGTTTGATGGCTTGTGCCGCCGCAATGAATTCGGACTCGGTTGTGGAAAGTGCGACAACTTTCTGCCTTTGAGAACACCACGATATAGTACTTTCCCCCAGTTTAAACACGCAACCCGAGGTTGATTTTCGCGTTTCAACGTCGCCCGCATAATCCGCGTCGCTAAATGCTAATAGATACAAATTCGCACCTGTCTTGAAATGCAATCCAAAATTATACGTCCCTTTCAGGTATTTTAAGATTCTTTTAACAGCGTTCCAGTGAATTTTGTCTGGTGATTCTAAATGCTGACTCACAGAATTAAGCGCGAAGACAATATCCGGTCTTGTACCCACAGCCAGGTACATGAGAGATCCAACCGCCTCCCTGTAGGGAGCCTTCACTTCGCCAGCCTGCTGTTTTCCATGTATCAGGATGCTGAGCTCCTGATGTTTATCCATGGGAACCGCCACTGGATTCGCTTCTTCCATACAAAATGTCTCCAACACCTTTTTAGCGTATCCAGACTGATGAAGGAATATGGAGCCATCAGCAGCCTGCTCGATCTGGAAACCTAAAAACAGACTAAGATACCCAGTTGTAACGTCGAATTCCTCCCTCAGATGGGAAAGCAGTTCGTTTGCAACTGCCTTGCTTGAAGCCGCTATCAAACCATCGTCTATGTAAATTGCCAAAATTAACGTTTTGTCACCATTTACAAAGACGCACGGATCCGACCTCACCGCTTCCAAGTTGAATTCTTTCAGGAAACTAATGAAGCGCTCATGCCAACACCTGGAGGCCTGCTTCAAACCATATAGGCTTCTATTGAGTCGACAGATGCTGTCTGTCCCATCCTCATACCCCTCTGGTTGTGACATAAAGACGGTTTCGCGCAAATTACCATTAAGAAACGCTGTCTTAATGTCAAATTGTTGCAGCGCCATTCCCTTGGATGCTGCCAGGGCCAATATTATTCGGATAGATTCAAAAGTGACCACCGGACTGTAAGTTTCATGGTAATCTATACCATGTTTCTGAGAGTATCCCTTGGCCACCAGTCTGGCCTTGAACCTTTCGACATTTCCATCCGGTCTTCTTTTTAATTTGTATACCCAACGGTTTTTTATTGGGTTGTCTTCTTCGCGACGATCCACAATGTCCCAGGTATTGTTGTTCCGAAGAGATTTAATTTCTTCATCCATTGCATCTTTCCATTGAGCAGCATACGGTCCTGTAATTGCCTCATGGTAGTCGTGAGGCTTTTCAATTTCCGTCAGAAAAGCAATGGTATCAGGATCGACGTGATCATCATACCTGTGCGGTCTCCTGATTTGGTTTCTGTCTCTCAAGACTCTGCTCGGAACAGGAAGCACCGGATGTTGCACTCCAGGCTCTGGATGCTCAGGTCCAAGACTTTCTACAGGATCCGCAATACAGGGCTGTTCTCCATCCGCTGAGTTCCCCCGAGTCTGAGGTCGGTGAACCCCTCGCTGACGAACCTGCGGCTGAGCAGCTCGAACCTCCTGATTCAGATCTATGAGTTGCACAGTATCATCTTGCCGAGCTTCACTCGAGAAATCATTGAAGCCGTCATTCTCATTAAAGACTACATCCCGTCTCACTTCTACTCTATCGGTTTCTGGAAACCAGATTTTAAAACCCTTAATGTCCTCATGATAGCCCACGAAGTAACCCTTGGTCGCCTTACTGTCGAGTTTTCTGCGCTTCTGCTTAGGCACATGTGAATATGCAGCTGCTCCGAAAATTATCGGCTTATGGAGTCCGACTCCTTAGCCGTACCACAGTTCATAGGGAGTTTTGTTATCTTGAGGGCTCGTACCTGTGCGATTTAGTACGTATACTGCCGTATTGGCTCCCTCTGCCCACAGCTTCAATGGCAAATTTCTAGCGTGCAACATGGTTCTCATAGACTCAACAATTGTGCGATTCTCCCATTTCGCTGAACCATTCTGTTCGGGAGTGTAGGCTACTGTCCTCTGGTGCTGTATCCCATGCTTTTTGAGCAAATTCTGGACGGTTGAGTTCGCAAACTCCAACCCATTGTCGCTGCGTATGGACCCTATGTCCCTGCCAAGAAGGTTCCTTGACGCTGCAATAAAATCTCTCATTCGCTCTGCAACTTCGTCCTTAGTTTTAAGGAAGTAAATCGTCTTATAATGAGAGAAGTCGTCCTTGAATAGAAGAAAATAGCGTGATCCGCTTATGGAATTTGTTTGAAATGGTCCACAAACATCCGCATGCACTAACTCACCAGAGGCTCGTGATTTCAAGTCACCCACCTTACGTTTCGGAAAAGGCAGTCGATGCGCCTTACCGTAGACGCACGCCTCACAAAAGAAATCGTCCTTCTCAGTCACTTGAATTCCCTCAGTCCTCAAGTATCGTTTTACATGACGGATATTCTGATGGGCGAGTCTCTCATGCCAGGTCTGCAGATCATTCTTGCAGGCCAGATTGGCCTCCATTTCACTGTTGCCAGTAACAAGCATCCTAAACTGCATCCTGCATAGCTTGTGCTTCCGCACTCCCACTGCAGCTACAGCCCCATTCTTTTCGAAGCGACAGCCTTCAGCAGTTGAAATTTGGATCAGGCCCTTATCTAAAGCTGTTCCGGCTGAAAACAGGTTACATCTCAAATTAGGCACAAAAAGAACTTGTGACAGATGCTTTTCTGTCCAATTCACTCCATCGAACGCCAAAATGTTAATGTCTCCTCTTCCCAAGGCGTGCACTGACTCATCTTTCTTGCCGACGCTCACTGGCTGAGGTTTACTGAAATACTTGAGGTTAATAAAGTATTTCCTTTTATTGCACATGTGATCTGTCGCTCCAGAGTCGAGATACTATATCTCCTCATTGCACTGCGATTGGTCGAAGCACAGCGTTGCCTGTGCAATTAAGGCTTGGCCTCTGGGCGAGTCATCGCTATTCTGTTCGCTCACCCTATGTGCTCTACAACCTCGTGCTCAGTGACCTGGCTTCCCGCACCTGTGACAAACATCTGCACCATTCCTCTTAGTCGCAGCAGTGCCCCTAGAGGAATGTTGAACCGGTTTCTTCTTATATTTGTTCTTGAACGGTTTCATTGCTGCTAAAGTCTGTCTCATCCAAGAAGGGACTCGTTTCGCGCAGCTTGACTGATCGCGGATGGCGCTGCGAGCCTCCCAACTCCCAATCCACAACCCAACTCCTCATTGTCTCGACGCGTATCTTCACGTACCCGGTGTACTGGAATAAAACGGATTAGCATGGAATTGTACGGGATAGGAAATCGTGACTATTAGCGGGCGTAATAAATTTTCTACTTAATTTTGTTTTATATTTAATTTTAAACAAAATTTATACTTTATTTAAAGATATTTACATTTATATATTATTATAAATTCTAACTTAAAACTATTTACAAACTATTTACAAAATTCTAACTTAAAACTATTTACAAACTATTTACAAAATTCTAACTTAAAACTATTTACAAACTATTTACAAAATTCTAACTTAAAACTATTTACAAAATTCTAACTTAAAACTATTTACAAAATTATAACTTAAAACTATTTACAATTTATTTACATAATCAGTCGTCGATGTCTGACAACTCAGACGCAGACGACCAGCCGCCATCCTCCTCCAAAACGGAGTCGACTGTCCGATCTAATTGTCGGAGTCTTACTTCTTCCTTTTTAGTATGTTCAATATAATTTGCCCAGTTCGTCGGAGACACATTTTCCACGGCGTCATCCACGAGTCGGCCGATATCCGCCAACTTAATGGTTGTATTCCGCGCCCTTATAAAACGTTTTATTTGGGACCACACGAGTTCAATAGCATTTAATTCGCAGTGGTAAGGGGGAAGCCGCAATACTAAACATCCTTTCTCTTTATAATATTCGTCGATTACATAATTTTTCTCTGGCTCCTTGTATTTGTTAGCAATAGTGAGTAACTCACTAATAATACAACTTTCTAATTCAGCATAATCCTCCCCCTTACCCAGCAGCCACGCCACAATGTCAGCTTTTTTTCAAGCTCTGGTTGGATAACGCTCCTTCAGCACGCTATGATATGGAGCGTTATCCATAACAATAACTGCTCCAGCTGGCAGTGTGGGCAAAATTCTTTTTATCCACTCTAAAAATGTATCTCCATTCATTTCATTGTGGTAATCAGTGGTACCCTTTTTCGCCTCGAAACAGAGTAATCCTCCAGGCAGAAATCCTTCCCCCGACCCTATATACCCTATTATGAGGCGTTTCCCTTTGCCGGTAGGAGCGAGTATACCTGTCGACAGCTGCCTTTCTTCGGCGTCCCTCGAGCTGCCGACGGAGGTATCCACCCACAATCGGTCCCCACAATCACCGGCGTTATACCAGGTTTCGTCGAGGTAGTAAATTTTTCTTCCTTCCTCGCGTAGTTTCCACAATTTTTTTATATATTGCTGCCTCCAGACAGCAATATAATCTAAATCTATCAGTGCGCTGTTGCGCTTCCGTCGCATGAAGCGAAACTCCATTCGTTTGAGCAGCCGATGCAGAGTCGCTCTGCTGAATGTCGGCAGTTCTGCATCTTCGTTTACTGCCACCAATATTTTATTTAAATTTGGCACCTCGCGCCGCATCCAAAATTCATGAACTTTCCTCCTAATGGCCAAAATGTGGACATCTGAGGTTTTCTCCAACACATTCAGACAACGCCTCTTCATGTTAGGCGATGTAACAGTGCCTGTTCTTTTATACTCAGCTAGCGTCTTTTTTATGGTGTTCTTCCCAATCCCCATACTCTCCGACAGGGAATTAATGACCGCCACATACGTTATATCAGGGTTTCCCTGCTTCAACTGCTTATAAAGGTTTATTATGACCTCCTTCGTCCCAGACATAACGTACTAAAAACAGAAAAAAAATTGAAATAAAGATTTTTGATTCAAATCGTATAGTACAATATTAAAAATATTATCGTCTTTTTAAGAGTGTCCGAATATTAGTAAGAGTCACTGTATATAATCAAAATTATTAATATGTACAATATGAACGTACCTTTCCTTGCGAATTCCGCTTCACTGGAGATAAATTTGACGGCCCCGGCTCTCCTTGATCCATTTTCCTTTACAAATATAGTAAAGAAAACGCGAGAACAAGAATAAAAGCGACCAAATAAAGCGTGGTAAAAAAACAGCGAAACGATAGCGTCAGAATCATACACCCAGTATACTGCGAATGAGGCAGTTTGCAGCGCTGCAGCGCGTGGCGTCGCTTCAGTGCCACTGCGCGTATGCGTTGTGCAGTAGGTGTCGAACCAATCAAGGCAAAGATGCGCAGAGTACGACGCAAACTGGTTTTTAGCCAAGTCCCTTCTTGGATGAGACAGACTTTAGTGCTTCGCTTACGTCACTTTCCTGTGCTAGATGTCTGGTTTCCTCAGCGAGAAGTCTTTCAACCAGATTGGTTAGTTTGCGGTCATCTGGCGCTGTTGACTGCCACGCCGTGACAAAGTGGCTGTATGACGCTGGCAGGGTCATAAGGATCTTGGTCGCTATCATGGACTCCGCCACTGGCTCACCTAAAGCTTCCAAGCGGTACGCCAAGTCCTTCATCTTTGCGATGTGAGAGGCCATGCTGTCCTTGGGATCCTTGACCATTTGGTACCATTTTTGCTGTAACATGTGAATGCTTGTTTCTTATTTTTGCTCGTATAGAGCATGGAGAGCTTTCCACATGTCCTTTGAACTGGTACAGTGCATGACAAACACCAGCTGCGAATCTGAAATAGTTGTTGCAATCAGTTTCTGTGCAGCATTATCCCTCTTGACCCAGTCAAGGAAAGCCTGGCGTTGTGGCGGCGTTGGATCCTCTGGAATTCTTGGTTTAGGAAGTTCCCCACTTTCCACTGTCATGGCTTCTTTGTCTCTTAATAAAACAGAAATTTGGAACTTCCACTGTGCCCAATTCTCAGCGCCTTTCAGCTTAGTAATCTTTGCCAACTCGGGTTCCATTTTGGTTACTCTTTACACTTTTGCACACGTGGCCGGTCTAACCTCAAAAGGAACGCTTTAGCAAAGGTTCTGCTTTACAACTAAAAACATGTAAGCCGATGAAAACTATTATCACCACACGTTGCCTGGGCCCATAACCTGTTGTGGTTTTACTTTAATTAATAGGCAACTTTATTGCTCATAAAGATTACAGTGGATAATAAAAGTTATAATAGGCACAAGACGCCTCTTTGGTGGATCCGCGTGAACAGCAACGAATGAGATCGGAGAAGTGAAAACTCTATCACCTTTACGGAGGTGGCGCCAGCTTGGCTTAACTACTAAGAAGCGCGCGATATACAAAAGGTTCTGCAGGCGCACATATATATCTACAACACATTCTTATGAATTGCGTCTAAAGCTCTGATTTTCAAAATCAATCAACTTATTTAACTTTCCCATTGCGCGGTATCAACCAATAATACACAGTGACAATAATAACACTCGTAAATAATAGTAACAACAAAAAGAGTATTAATAAATTACAACAAGTTTTCGCTGATTGATTCTATGTAATCTAATTACACTAGTTTACAAAATGAAATTGAATTCATGTACATTTAATGAGAGGTAACTTTTCTTATGGATTCTGTCCCGCTGAATTCGAAAATCGAAGTTAAAATTTTTTTATGGAACAGTATTTAAGATATTGATTTTTTCAACTTTTACCTCTTTTTACTTTAAAAGCCATATCTGGAGGTAGATGAAAGGCATTGAAATAATGACCAAATATGTATAATGGGATCTTTAATTGGTTAAGCGATTCAAAAGATATTGATAAAAATAGTACAGATTTAAAAAAAAATTTTAAGCTTATTCTGTGGCCACGAAAAAATAGAAACCGATAAAAAACGTCCGGTTTCTCTTGATATACGTAAACCTGATACTTTGACGCAAAAAATAACACCAACCAGAAGTACATCGACCGAAAAATGACAAAGTAATTAGCGATTGAGTGAATAAATCCAAATCCCAAATTTTCTGAAAATATGAATTTTTTCGACAAGTGGCCAGGCCGACATCGGTTTTGTTTTTGTTCTCATGTTGACGCCACTGCTTTAGCGAAAACTGCCCGATGGGGAAAAATACATCGACTAGTTCATTCCTTTATTCTTGTGCCAGCGACTGCGACTCTCCGCGTCGCGTTTGTAGTGGTTCACACTGATATACCGAGCCGAGATCAGATTACTAAGTTGGGGGGATAACTTGGTTGCATCAATTGTGCGCAGCATTGTCGCTCTAATAGAAACATTACTGTATATTGTATTTTAATTACATTGTATTATGCGTAATTCGCAATTAAATTAAGTGAAAGATTAGAATGAAGTAATGCAATTACAATGTAATTCAAATACTGTGTATCTAAATTACAATGTAATTTTATTACTTAATTCAATTATAATGTATTTAAAATAGCAAACTCTGCTGGTGTGTCACAGACGACTCCTCTCTATACTCCTAGGTCCTCCCCACCGAACTCCTGTGGAGTGTAGGAAGAGGTTGGGCAGATTAGGAGTGTATGTAAGAGGCAAAGCCCGGGGATGGCAATATGTAATAGTTACTTGTGGAAGAATTGATACACTGGTAGTGGGGAAACTGATACACTGATAGTAGAAGTCGTGAAAAGACAGCAATTGCGTGCACCTGATGTACATTCTCGAATATCGATGCAAAGTGTGCAACTGCCAATGCGTATAATAATCCTTTCACATGAAAATAATACGTATTGATGATATACCGTCCATATAATCATTTCGGTACTTAACTCTCCAAAAAATGGTTTATTGCAAAGCAATTAAATTTACAAGTTTAATTTTCTTTGTCCAAACAACGAGATCGCCGATATTGCTCTGTAACAAATATTCTGCCCACAATGGCTTCCTGTTTTTAAAAATAGATGAAATATGTTTCAGATATCCACGATGAGAAACTCGGAAATGAGGCTAAATGACATAATTGTGCAGGTTTCGTTCTGTTTGACGTTATTAATACAAGCTTCACGATACTTTACGTCCCTCTTAACATTGTCATCGGTGAGTTCAAGAATACACTATTCTTGTTACACTCGTACACCGAATGGAGAAAGGTTAATTAATTAGGATAAACTTCCGAAAAGGACATACCTCTGATCTTTTTTATACTCTGGACTCTAACGTATTTTGACGTGCTGATTACGAATATTATAGTGAAAATAGGCGCAAATTTTATTGTAATGGCGGAAACCAATGGTAATTTTGAAAAATACTTCAATACTGTGCCTAATGGCGTAAATAATGGTAATTTTAAAAAATACTTCAAATAAAAGTTGTAGGTCACAACCCAGATAGCACCGGACGTCCGATGGATGTCCGTTTAAGTCCAATTTACGTCCAAACGTCTGATGTCCGTTTCGGACGTCCCTGGGAAGTCCGATGGACTTAAACTTCGAACGTCCTATGGATATCCGTTTTTATCGTCCCAAGTACATCTGATGAATTTAAATTTCGTACTTCCTATGGACATCCATTTTTTTCGTCCCAAGTACATCCGATGAACTTAAATTTCGTATGTCCTATGGACATCCGTTCTTTTCGTCCCAAGTACATACGTGGGACTTGAATTTCGGACATCCCAAGGACATTCGATTTTTTCGTCCACGCGAAATGTTATTCGAGAGGCACTATTCGTAAGATACTAAGATATTCGTCAGATTTTGGCTACGGAAATTTATCTGTCAGATTTCAATGTAAAAATTTCATCTTAACTTTAAGATTTATTCGAAGCTCGATGTAGCAAGATGATTTATTCGATTGTTTTATTTGTAACGAGTATTTCGAAGAGATAAAAATCAGTTGTATCTTTATTCGTAATTTTTATTTGACTTCAAATAACTGAGATCTTGATCCGACGTTGCCAAATCATAAAACGTAATACGTATTTTAACTACTTACGCAGTACATAGTGACTTTCATTAATATTCAATATTCGGATAGTCTTAGAAGGACGATAACAATTATTTAAACAAATAGAGTTGTATTATTTAAACGACTGTTTAAACAAATAAATTTGTATTATTTCAGCACGTGTTTAAGCAAATGCATTTTTATTACTTAAACGATTGTTTAAACAAATGGATTTTTATTATTTAAACGACTGTTAGAACATGGATTTTTATTATTTAAACGATTGTTTAAACAAATAAATTTTAATTATTTAAACAAATGTTTAAGCAAATGAATTTTTATTATTTAAACGATTGTTTAAACAAATTATGGAGTTAAAGTACGAATGATGTGTGTGTATTGTATGTATGTACGTGTGTGTATTAACTGACAACCCTATGTATAGTTAAATTTATAAAATAGAGAATCGGAACAGAAGAATTCTAAACTTGTAATTGCCCGTGACAAACACGTCTGTCAACGATTGGTTATCGGTGTGTCTTGTTTTACAAATAAATGCGGCTTATTCCTTACAAATAGTATTTTTATTATTTTACCACGTGTTTAAGCAAATTAATTTTTATTATTTCAGCACGTGTTTAACACATTCACGACGGCGTGTACCTCCGGTGGCTCAATCTTGAATGTTAAATAATAGGAATTATTTCGGCGACGTACAGTGGGACCTTTTGCCCAAATCGTGGACAAAATCAAAGAACTTTCGATAGAAATGAGATAGAGGGCTGAAATTTTTTTTACATACAGCTGAAACTTCACAGAATATGGGAAAAATAGGGAGATTATGGTACGAATGTTTTTTCTTAGATACTGTTTAAGAACGCCAAGCGCGCCTTAAAATCTCTCGACTTTTGATGAAGTTTACTACTTCACGGGTGTACAAATAGAAGAAACAATATTGCAGTCTTGTTCTTCAGACCTTTAACTACAACGAACAACAAAAATTTTATGCCATACGCAAAAATTTAGAAATCGACTTTTTTCCACTTTTTTCAGGCCGAATACCCCACTGTACGTCGTGATGCTAAATTGCAAGCGGGTGACAATAAAGAATAAGGAGAGAGGAATTCGAAATTAAATAGTTGGGATCGCATTAACGTTCGGTAGACCAACGACCTTGTAGGATTAAGTGATTTTGGGGTAAATCAACTTCGCGTGTCCTATACTTGACAGGAGTAATGTCTTTTATTTCACTGTAGCTACAGAAGCATTCGCCGTGCGCTCGGACTAGACTGACTTTTTTCAATCGTCTTCGCATCTCCATAGCTCCAAGTTGTCTTCAATTCATCCTGATTGGCCGAACTTGCATTAGCCTTTTTCTTGGCCAATCAGATAATTTCTCGGGAACTCTCTTTACGCCTCCCTTATTCCTTGTGCCCTTGGCGCGTTTTTCCGAACGCGGGGTCGGTCCCGGAAATTTGACAATGCAGCGGGACTTCCTACAGGCCCGCGGTGCATAAAGGTGCACTTATATCGAGCGCCGGCGCCGGAGGCCGGCGCCAAAACTCATAAATTTCGAGCGCCGGTTGACGGCTCCCTACTGTGCGTGCCCGGAAAAATGGTTAGAATCGGTCCCCCAACTGTTTTAGGTAAACTACCGATAGCTCTCCTTTAAGACATCATGGAAATAGGAAACGTTCCTGCCATTTGGTGTGGATTCTCCTTAAATAATAATTTAAAGTAATTGTTAGAACATCTTTGTTCTGCAAATTTTTCCACCGGTTCGAGTGTGTTGAAAGTTTTTTAAGAATATGGTCGCGTATTCTATGACTCTCCCTCTTTGAAATTCCGTTATTTTCCCCCATTATTTGTAACAACTTGTTGCCATCTTTTTCCAGGTAACCTGTCACATCCGGTGTCCCAATTGTAAGGAGGTTCAACACGACGCGTTGTGATCCGTTGCTCGTTCACGGGAAACTGTGAACAAAATCTGAACGTATCATAGATTTTTAACAAAACGTTATCGCAGGGAATAAATCAATAAAATTATATATAACAAATTAAAAACATCTTAGTAAAACACTCATTCATCCATACGGTGGTATAAATATAAACATTGATGGCCGAATTGTAAGAATGTTTATATTTCAACAACCCTTTCCAACGTCGACGTTTTTTTCGATCCAGAAAGCAAAATATCCGTGCCCGACGCGGGTTGCCGCCACTGGCGCTCACCACTAGAGCGAGTGTGCCACGGGATACGGCGCGGCGGATTTTTTTATATAAACTGAAAAATATCCTCAAAAATGTGTGCACAAGTGGTATCTCTTCGTCTTTAATGATTGTTTAAACGTGTTTAAACAATCACAATGTATTAGTATTGCACATCACTGGATTCAGGAAAGTCTAGAGAATCTTTTGCTGTAAAGAACAATACAATATCTTATATAATAACATCACAATATTTGTTCAAAGTCTAAAAATATGTCTTTTTTTCAAACTCATGTTTCTCAAAAACTGTGCGCGTAGGAGAAAAATTAAGACCAGATTTGGAATCAACGCGAAAAAACTCTACAAGAATCGCATAGTGAGAATCGAAACGATTTTTGGATTGTGTTATCGGGCGCCAGACACTTCTGCGTATCGTACTAAATTCCGAACGAAACGAATCAATCTTAGACCTCGAAGCTACGAGCCTGCGACGACCAGGGTTTGCCATGGATAGCTCTCATGAAGGCATAGGGTTTACACGGGGAGAACAGGAGGCATTCCCTGTGGCAGAAAGGTTTCTCGTAAGAAAGCGAACTCGAGGTTTTCGGCAACTAAAGTCGTTTATTAAACGAAGATGTTCGAACAGAGTTGCTGAGGTAAATCGGCAGCATGTAAAGATGTCGACCGGCGCGTCACATTAGATTTTGCAACAGCAGGTCTTCGCACGCACTTAGTCCTCTGAGGACGTCTTTCCTTCGCGTCGAATTCGGCAGCAGGCAGCACACGGTATTAACGCGCTCCTACCCTACGGAATATAGAGCCGAATTCCGATGAAATACACTATCCTAATCGAGCTTCGTTCGTTACAGGAATTCGCGGAACACGAATCGAACACGTTGCTGCGTTCCACCAGGGAACGGAACGAGGTTGGTGAGAGTTGACAACACCCGGTATTTTGTTCGAATCCTCGAGTAGTGCGAATTCGCTAAACAGTGCACACCCGTTGCTCAGAAGATTCAGGCCCCTCGCGACTCTAGATTTTCGCGATTCTCGGTAGCCTCGAATCCACGTCGTCAACTCTCGCGACGCGAACGCGGACCCACCCAAACACTACCCGAGCCACAATCGCAGAACCAATGTAAATTGTACAGAAAACCTGATCGGTGCTTACCAAAGTCAACAGGTGAAGAACAGCAGATGGTCTGCAGCTTTCTTTGAAATTCCTGCCCCTCGTAAACGGCAGCGGTAGCAAAGTAAACTTGTCTAAACGCTGCGCTGGTTAAACTCGACTTATCCCGATATCAGATACTTTTTCTCATAAGGTACAAATAGCGAAAGCAACAATTTTAGTGCTTCCAGAGACAAACTCATAATTTTTTTCCGGCAGTTTCCTTATACTTGAAATATATGGATCTGACGTCACCATAAGTCTCAAGAATTCATCCTCCATGGTCTTGGTGCGTGAAAATTTCCGCGAGTAATCTTGTCAAAACCTTTTGATATATTTATGTGAGACCTCTTGTGCTTCCTCTGACATTTGACCGATTGGCAGCAAAGCGGACGTAATTATTTGTGGTGCGTGAATTAAAAGTTTGTGCATCGGAGTTGGCATATAATACCAAGGGTATAATTCGAAAATTTCCTAGCAGTTTCTATAGTATATTCTTTAAATTTTGAGATATCTATTTTGTGACCACTTGAGACGCCTTGCAAAATAACGTGAAATCGCTTTATTAATTTTTCAACACCTGTTATGGCCGCAGATACTTCCGGGTTATGAAAAAAACGCCGAGGCGTATTGCCGTCATTGGAACTTCCGTATCCAGGCTTTGGGCGATCCACGACTAGCCCCAGTTGCGAACAAAAACCTTTTTATATAATGGCTTTACGGTTTTTCATTATTTCTTTATCTTTTATGGTGCGCATCTGCCATTTCTTTATGTCCAGTCTATATGATACATGTAAACAGAATTCGAATAAGCGAATAAATGCATGTAACGTGGAGAGTCCAAAATGCAAATGGCCTTCATTGCCTTCTTTTTTTATCATCACGTCAATTTTATTGAAGTCTTTCGATGTCGCTCCACATAAATAACAACGCTGTGTAGATGTTATAGATGATACAGCATTGCAAATTTTACCATCTAGCATCGTCATTGCCAATTTGTATGAAATAGAAATTTCTTTTCCATCTACGACTGTAGTGAAGGGAACAAGTGCCTTCATTTGCTCCTCAATATATTCCATTTCACGTACTGTTGTTTAATTGGTCTGCAAAATTGTGGAGATAAAGGTCGTGGATTTTTCCACACTACAATTTCTGTTTTAGATGGCTGGTTACTTGATAACAGTTGCAATGACAAGAGTAACGTTAGGAAGATGTCACAGTCGAATTTACTTTTATCAGTCATTTTTTGCTTGTAGACACTGTGTACTAGGCCTGGCCGAAAAACACAAAAGTAAGTATTTCGTTTGGCCTTAGTGCGGGAAAGTTGCGTCTTGGGGTCAATAAGAACTGTGCAAAAGTTGAGCCTGTGAATTGATATCTTCTGTTCCGGCAAGAGCCTTGAATTTTCGAAAATTGAGTGAAACGGTATAAAGTGACTTATAAGTGAATGGTCGAGGATATTCTCAACCGAATTCGTTAGTCTTTGGATATTTTATGGTTATCTTTTATTATATAATACCTCCACTTCTCCCGGCCGTGCGTCTCGCTCCCCTTGGCAGCCATAGTTTCTCCGAACAACGGTTGCTGTGGTCGCCACGGGGAGCGTGATGCGCAGGTGGGAGAAGTAGGGGTATTCCACACTGTATACCCTGAGAATGCGTGCTAGCTCTGGCACTATGGAATATCTTGACTTGTTGAAGCATACGATCTCTGCATTAGCTGCTCAGCAAGGTGTTTTTTTCGTTAAATGAAAAATGAATGTCATCAAGTATTGGAAATGGGTATTTGTAATAGAAAGATCACGCACAAGAATTCGAAATATAGTTCTTTATTTCAACGAGGTAGAAACAAGTCAGAAGACGTCTGTATAGTTTGCAAGCCGATACTGAACTGAACTAAAGGAGAAAGTTTGGGGGGCGGAAAAACCCCTGTTGAGTCCACTCTGGAAATCTCGATACACGAGAACCCTAAAGTTGCCCCCACGAGAGAACCGTAGCGTTTCGCGCAGCTTGAGTGACCGCGGACAGCGCTGTGAGCCTCCCAACTCCCACTCCACCACCCATCTCCCACTGTCTCGACTGCGAGTCTTCATATACGCGGTATATGAATTATTATTATTCCTACCAATCAGGGCGAAGATGCGCAGCGACGAACGCAAACTGGTTTTCACGCGCTACGGTTCGCTCGTGGGGTATAGTATACGTTTATTGCTCAGGCCATCTTCGAACTAAGATACTGCAGGCCTTTCACTTCTGACCTGAGAGCCGTTTGAATATACAAGGACACTGTTTATATCCTTCAACACTCGACTTTATCTTTGCAGATATTCCAACAGGCCCCCTCAAAAATAAGTCGGTGTTCTATTCACTAGTTTATTTACGATAAAAATGACCATACAGATAACACTGTCCAACAAATTTCAACTTTTTTTTTCATATAACTGTTGGGTGGATCTTGTAGAGTTTTTTGCGCTGATTCCGAATCTGGCCTTAATTTTTCCATACACGCACAATTTTTGAAAAAAATGGCTTTGAAAAAAACGTATTTTTCAACTTTAACCAATTACTGTGATGTTATTATAATAGATATTGAATTGTTCTTTACAGCAAAAGATTCTGTAGACTTTCCTGAATACAGTGATATCCGATAGTAATACATTATGAATGTTTAAACATGTTTAGACAATCATTAAAGACGAAGAAACACCACTTTTGCACCAAAATTTGATATTTTTTAATTTATCTGAAAAAATAAGGGTCCTGCGGAAAATCGAAATGTACCACGCGATAGAGCAGACTTTCATCTTGAGAAATTACCCATTCAAGTTTCCAACGTCGACGTTTTTTGCCATCCAGAACGCAAAATATCTTCACCGGACATGCGTTGGCGCCAGTGATGCTCTTCTACTAGCGCGCGCGCGGTGCCGTGCCGTATTGTGGTTTGTGGAAATCTGGATTAATCGGATGAAATTGTAGTTTGTAGTATAAACAATATTTATTACACTATTATAACTATTATATTATATATATACCATTATAATCAACTCTTATAATTCACTATTATAATCTCAATGGACATCGTCCATAACTATGTACAATGTGACGCAACCTTTCACTATGCCATTGCTTGCTGAAGTGAAGCAGTCCGTTCATCCTCACACTCTCGCGCTCACACTTGCCTAAAGGCGAATCCACAATCGAGTATAAGATGTAATGCATTATTCTCAACACGTATCCCAACGAACGACCGCGCTAGTGGAAGAGTATCACTGGCGGCAACGCATGTTCGGTGAAGATATTTTGCGTTCTGGATGGCAAAAAACGTCGACGTTGGAAACTTGAATGGGTGATTTCTCAAGACGAAAGTCTGCTCTATCGCGTGGTACATTTCGATTTTCTGCAGGACCCTTATTTTTTCAGATAAATTAAAAAATATCATCAAATTTTGGTGCAAAAGTGGTGTCTCTCCGTCTTTAATAATTGTTTAAACATGTTTAAACATTCATAATGTATTACTATCGGATATCACTGTATTCAGGAAAGTCTACAGAATCTTTTGCTGTAAAGAACAATTCAATATCTATTATAATAACATCACAGTAATTGGTTAAAGTTGAAAAATACGTTTTTTTTTCAAAGCCATTTTTTCAAAAACTGTGCGTGTATGGAAAAATTAAGGCCAGATTCGGAATCAGCGCAAAAAACTCTACAAGATCCACCCAACAATTATATGAAAAAAATTTTGGTGTTGGACAGTGTAATCTTCCTCGTGTTTGTTTTTGACTCTACTTCTGGGAACAAAATACAAATGGTCCAACATTCGTTGCTTGGATTAGGGAAACCCAGAAAAACCTAATCAGACCATACAAACTATATCTATTATAAGTTATATAATTATTATTCATTTATTTTTAATCGTTATATGAGTCCCATTCCTGTTCTAAATTCCAGGAATTTATTTGCTGGCAATGGCTTCGTGAGAGTGTCTGCTAGTTGGCCACCTGTGGGAATAAATTCAAGTTATATAACATTCTTTTCAACTTGTTCTCTTGAGAAATGGTACTTTATATCTATATGCTTCGATCGTTTATGACTGTGTCACGGAATTTATTCGTGACGTAAACAAAACACTAACTGTTGAAGTGAAACTTCTTTGCTGAGGGTAACAATTTTCTGAAATAACGGATGTGAGGTTTCGATGTGACGGAAGTGGAAAGTGGGGCGCGAAAATTTAAACTGAGAATGAACGGAGAAGAATAATTTCTTACCCCGACGGGATTCGAACCCCGGTCCACCGATTGGGGACAACCAATGATCTTTAGAATGATAGCGAACATTTTGGAATGTATCGAAACGAATAAAATGCTCGGTAGTAGGATCAAACGAAAAGGTTACAAATTCATGGTTATGTTACGACTACAGACATATATTTAGAGATAGACTGCGCCGTCTTACGGGCGAGTTGAGGATCACACTGTCGGGATCTATAGCGCTCTCTCTCACCTTTTTTTGTGGGCTTCAACGTTTCATACAGTTCATAGTACTTTTATTATTTTATTATTAATTAATGAAGTGTGTTGAAGTGATTAGTTGTTAGTGCTGTTTAGTTATTTATATATATTGGACATATATTTAAAAAACAAGAGGTATGTATATAAATTACAAAATTACATGTAAAATAAAAAATACATGGTTATGTTACGATATCACGTGCAACTGCTTTAACATTAAATAAATATTTTTATTTTCCAGAGATATATAGCTTATTAGCTATTGCTAATAGCTAAAAACCTACCGTGTGTAGAACAGAATAAAAAGAGGTATGTATATAAAATACAAAATTACCCAGATAGCACGCGGGCTCGTTTGGGCCGGTCCAGTGCGCGCGCCAGTGCGAGCACATCAGTCGCACATTCCCGAGCCCTGTGCCTGCCCGCCGGGCCGGTTTTGGGCCGATTTGCAAGGGTGCGGGATTCGCGTTCTCATTTCGTCCTAATACAAACACGGGTTGTTTCAGTAGTCGAAAACGCCAGATAAAAGATCAATCTAGGCAGCAATCGTCCTAAAAAGTAATATTTTTTTCGTATACTAGGTGTAATTTGACATCTGCCACGATAGTGTGGCCTGCCCTGTATTCTGTATAACGGGGATCGCGACATTAGTGCTGCCCTCTTGCGGAGATAGATTCCTTTTTCCAGGATTGAAAGGGCGCGGGATTCGAGTTCTCGTTTCTCGATAATACAAAAATTTGATTTTTCAGTAGTCAATAACGCTAGATAAAAGATTGATCTAGGCCGCGATCAACCTCGAAAGTCCCATTTTTGCATTTACGAGTCGTAATTTACATCATTTGGAAGCATACAACTGCGCATGTAGCTATTTCTTCATGACATATTAGTGATGGGCACCATCGACTAATTTCAAGTATCGACTAATTACTATTTAGTTGCTACATACTATCGAATATTTAGTCGATAGTTTTTAGTCGACTGAAATTTTGTTTTAGTGGTTACGTCTAGATTGCGGGTTATAGTCTATGCCTACGTCTATCTCACATATTATTATTTATCCTTTAATAATAATGCGATATAAAGGCAAAGTGTTAATGTACTTTTTAGAAAAACATCTGTTATTGACAGATATAATTATAAAATACTACTTTTTCTTTAGATTATGATGAAAATTTTATAATATAAGTATTGTTATTTAATAATTGTATAATATTTCTAGTATAATAATTGTTATTTGTGTTTATTGAACGAATTATTCGATATAGCTAATAAGTGAATGTATTTGATAGTAAATTTTATAAAATCTATTCAAAACTCCCGCCCGTTACAATTTAACCAATAGCTCGGCGACTGATTCAGTTAATTGAATTTAGTCGATAGTTTAAAAAATCAGTCGACTGAAAATAGTAGTAGGCTACTATCGATTTAGTCGATAGTTTCAGTCGATGGTGCCCATCACTATGACATATGTGCTGCCGAATAATGCAAATTACACCTAGTATACGAAAAAAATATTACTTTTTAGGACGATTGCTGCCTAGATTGATCTTTTATCTGGCGTTTTCGACTACTGAAACAACCCGTGTTTGTATTAGGACGAAATGAGAACGCGAATCCCGCACCCTTGCAAATCGGCCCAAAACCGGCCCGGCGGGCAGGCCCAGGGTTCGGGAATGTGCGACTGCTGTGCTCGCACTGGCGCGCGCACTGGACCGGCCCAAACGAGCCCACTGAGCCTACGGGTAACTCGAAGCGGTGTTGGGTCCGTAACGTGCCGGTCACGGGCTCGGCACGCGTGGGCTAGGTCGTACGCCGTGCTATCTGGGTACATTTAAAATAAATACATGGTTATGTTACGACACCACGTGCAAATACTTTTACATTAAATATTTATTTTTTTTATTTTACAGAGATATATTGGAAAGAGATAGCTAATAGCTAAAAAATTACCGTGTGTGGAACAGAATAAAAACGAGGTATGTATGTAAAATACAAAATTACATTTAAATAAATGAAGTTATTCTACGATACAAAGCTCTGCCCTTTGTATTACATTTCTCGTTGTTGCCATCATTAGAGCGTCTCTTTTTATGCTTTTACATGCATTTGTTATGTGATTCCAAAGTTATTGAACATTATTCATGGTTCTGTCGTGTACAACGGATTGAACATATCTCCAAAGGTAAAAATCAAACGGAGACAGATCCGGAGAACACAGTGGCTAACGAATTGGGTCATACGTTCCTGAACGTATGATTCTGAAGTGTACATGATAAATATAAACATAATATGGGAAGCGACGGTAGTAAACTTAAACCGAGACACTCTACTTATGGCGACAACAAGAGTCTCGTACATTAAGCGGAACTCTGTATCGTAGAAAATGGATCGCAGTTCTATTATTATTATTATTATATTATTATTGAAGTGAAAATTCTTTGCTAAGGGTAACAATTTTCTGAAATAACGGATATGACGTGTCGATGGAACGGAAGTGGATCGATAGACTGCGCCGTCTTTTATTATATTATTATACTAATGTGTGTTTACCAAAATCTAAGTAGAATACACGTTTTCAATGAAAATGAATACATATACAGGGTGGTTCAAACGTAACTTTTATGAAAACTTATTTCTTGCAAAACATATCAAGTTACATCAGATGTTGGAACTGCGATTCATTTTTCTACGATACAGAGATACGCTCTTTGTATTACATTTCTTATTGTTGGCATCATTAGAGCGTCTCTTTTTATACTATTACACGCATTTGTTATTTGATTCCAAAGTTATTGAACATTATTCATTGTCCTGTTTATTTTATTATTATTATATTATACTATTGTGTGTTTACAAAATAAAAAAAAAATACAGTGACTCAAACTTTCAAAATATGTTTAATTGATACAGATATACGAAACGTGTGTTTAGATAAATATTAGCATTCAATTCTCTAACAAGTGTTCACAATTTTTTTCACAATTTTAGGGGTGGTGGATAGGAAGACTGAAGGTAATGTGGGTCTATTCCCTTATAATTTTGTCGAAGTTATAAATCTTGGAACAGATCATCCAGACCAAGAACCAAAATACGATCCAAAACCTAACGCAGACTTTTCAATTAGCGACAAGGAGTCGGCAGCCATGCATCGGTAGTACGAGGCTCGAGGAAAAAGATTTATATATATTTTATAAAAAATATGTAGAAAATATGTTTAATTGATATTGATGTACAAAAGCGTGTGTTTAGATAAATATTAGTATTGAATTCTGTAACAAGTGTTCACAATTTTTTATTCCCTGACAATTTTGTCGAAGTGATAAATCTTGGAACAGACCATCAGTACCATGAACAAAAATTCGATCCAAAACCTAACGCAAAGACTTTTCAATCAGCGACAAGGAGTCGGCAGCCGTGCATCGGTAGTGCGAGACTCGAGGAAAAAAAAAATATACGCGTGGAAAACCACGCGCGGTAGAAGTGAAACTTCTTGCAGTCTAGTAATGATTAGAAGCAAATTAAGATTGGAAATGTTAAAAAAACAAGATCAGGAAAAACAAATACAAAAAGAAAAAAAAAGGTCAGGAACAACTAATACAAAAAAACAAGATCAGGAAAAACAAATAGAAAAAGAAAAAAAACAAGATCAGAAACAACTAATACAAAAAACAATTTTTTAAATCATAGAAACAACTAATACAAGAAAAAGTTTCACTTCAAACATAATGAACGACAAAATTGGCGACGCAAAGAAGGAGAGCGTATGAGAAAGAAAGAGACGTAGTTCATAGCATTTCCCATACGCTCTCCTTCTTTGCGTCGCCAATTTTGTCGTTCATTATGTTTGAAGTGAAACTTTTTCTTGTTTAGTTGTTTCTATGATTTAAAAATTTTTTTTTTGTATTAGTTCTTGATCTTGTTTTTTTTCTTTTTGTATTTGTTTTTCCTGATCTTGTTTTTTTTGTATTAGTTGTTCCTGACCTTTTTTTTCTTTTTGTATTTCTTTTTCCTGATCTTGTTTTTTTCTTTTTGTATTTGTTTTTCCTGATCTTGTTTTTTTTGTATTAGTTGTTCCTGACCTTTTTTTTCTTTTTGTATTTCTTTTTCCTGATCTTGTTTTTTTCTTTTTGTATTTGTTTTTCCTGATCTTTTTTTTTAACATTTCCAATCTTAATTTGCTTCTAATCATTACTAGACTGCAAGAAGTTTCACTTCTACCGTGCGTGGTTTTCCACGCGTATATTTTTTTTCTAGAAATTTATACCCCTCCCTCAATTTTAAGCCGAAATCTATTAAATCTATTATTTATAACTTATTTTTATTTTTTGAGTAGAAAATGCATGAACTTTTTGCAGGACGTATATCGGAAAACATGCATTTTTTACTCAAAAAATAAAAATAAGTTATAAATAATAGATTTAATAGATTTAGGCTTAAAATTGAGGGAGGGGTATAAATTTCTAGAAAAAAAAGTCCACAAGGAGACTCGAACCAGCAACCTACCGATAACCAGTAATTCTCGCTACGCCCTCGGATATTCATTTTCTTATTGACCTCTTAACGCGAACTTCTTATGAACGGGTAAACCGATTTTCAAATGCAATTTTCTCGAAAAATATTGAGAAGCGCGCGCTACTGCTTTGCCAAATTACATTTCGAGAAGACATCTTCAAATACTGAAAGTTTCAGAAAAATCCGTGACCTATCAACCGTGGCTTCCCCTTGTTAGTTCTTCCTAATGTCATGTTTCGCATTAAAGGTAATTCTGAACCAACAAATTGATTCATTTTATTGATCGATTGCAATGCTACAAAGCTAAGGTTCAGTTCACACGCAAGCAAACAATATCTAATTTCTGCTCTTTTAATATTATTACTGGAATCTTCTACAGCTGAACTCGTACCTGCTGTTCCTTGAGTTCTTTCCATGTATTTCTGCATATTCACCACGTGATGAAGTCTGCCTGCGTGTTTCAATAACGTGCTCTTATGGCCAACTACATGTATCTCACATGCAGAACACCATCCTTGTCATGCATCCATAAAACACTTTGGCTTTTTAAATTGAGGGCTACTGCTGCTGCTGCTTCCGCTGCTATTGTTTCCCTCGTTGTCGCTCATATCTTGATTATAACACGTAAAATATTCATTATTATTATATATCCTTGTAGAAAAAATACTTTATATTATCGAGAAATGCGTAGGTTTCGGTGGATATTCTTTTGGTTACATGAATCTCTATCTCTATCTCTATATACAGGGTGGTCATTTTATCTGAAGACATTGAAATATCTCGAGAACTATGTATCGGATTAAAACAAGTGGGTAATGAAAGTTTTTTGTCTCTAAGGGGGACATCCAATGATATCAAACTCGACGCCCTACCGCCACCCCCTGGGGGTGGGGGTGAGGTAAGATAAAAAACTTAAATGGGAACCCCCATTTTTCATTGCAGATTTGGATTCTCCAGAAAAAAATACACAAATTTGACCTAGGAGTTTTTGCATTTTGGTTCACAGATGGCTCTGTAAGGAACAAAAATCAAAATGGGTAAAAGATCGTTGAAAATTGGGGATATCTCGAGAAATACACATCAGATCAGAAAAATAAAAGTAGACTTTGATATTTTTAAGAATGCTATTCAATAACAGTATAATTGACCTCCCACCCCCACCTCCTGAGGGTGGAGAGGGAACTATTTCAAAATTTTCACTTGAAAATTTAATAACTAAAAAATGCTGCTAATTACTTCTGATCCAATCATAAATAAATATAGGAAAATACCACGAAAAGATAGAAAATTACCAAAAGGTGTATTAAATCTTACTATGACCGGAACTTCCATCTAATACCACAAGTATTTTTAGTTGACAACGACGCAACAGTGATATTACCAAAGAACTATTGTTATATTTTTTTGTAGTTATATTGTTATATTTAAATATATTTGTTATACTTATTTCATATTACTACTACATTTTTCATATATTATTTAATATTATTATTGCATTTTTAATTTACATGTTTATATTTGTTTATGTAATTTATATATTATTTTTTACATAAATATTATTTTTAAAGGTTGTACATATGGTCAATCTAATTTCGTGACCTAACACAAAATTTGAATCGGTTTCAAGAAGCGTGATCTATGATTTTTTCCACCGAGTTCAATTTTCTTAAAATTTCCTTTATATTAACAATCGAATGCTAATTATGTATAACATATTATGTTCGATTCCGCCAAAAGAGATTCGAGGACTTCTCCGCACTCAGGGTCACGGTAAAAAGATGTAAACCGTCGCAAGGCAATCAGCTGCAAACCAGCTGCGAAAATTCCAATAATTCACGTCTTCTTCCAATGATCCAACCTTCACCTTTCTGAGAAAGGGCTAATCCTTGAGCAGCCGCACGCAAGGCCCTCGATGTTCCAAGCCGAGGACACCGGACCAGTGCAATAAATCCATCCGCACCCTTCACGACGGGGACCACTCGTGAGAACTTGAGGATCCCGGATGCGGAGACAGCGGGTCTTATGCAGTGATGCCAGAACGTGGTACCGTGGTACTAAGCCGTCGCGCGAGACCCCCCCCCCCACTATGACCTACTGTTGCCCCTATTCTCCTTCTCCAACGCGCTCGCGCGCTACACGCGCCAGCGTACCTCTACTATGTCCGTGTGCGCTGCTTGTGCGCTTGCGCCAGCCACAATCTATTTTTAGCTCTTTCCATGTGTATTGCTTTACGGAAACGAAACTGAAAATCAGCCGTCGATCCGTCGAGCGTATGAATCGCAATCTGGAGCTACCCTTCGAGTCCCCGTGCAGCGATTTTTATTTTTATTTTTTATTACTTTTTTAATTACATTTTTTAACCTTCCATATTAATAAAAATGTAAAAAGTATGTTAAAAATATGTATTTATTTTACGAAATAATTATACACAAGTATATTTGTTTTCCTATAATAAAAAATACAGTCAAAATTACAATTACAATAGAATTTCATAACATATTGAGGTAATAAAAAATCATCTTTTTTCGCAATTCCTTTTCAAGCAATTTCATTGATTCTCTCGAATGTCCATGTCCATTTCCTTCCGAGACAGTGGCGTTTCTAGGTGTAAATAAAGTCGTCCAAGGCCTGCGGAGTTAAAAAGAAAACGATTAATACAAATTTTAATTATAATAGAATTTCATAAAATATTGAAATTATTGCAACTCATCTTTTTTCGCAATGATGCTCTAATTTCATTGCTTCTCTCGAATGTCCACTTCCTTCCGAAACAGTGGCGTTTCTAGGTGTAAATAAAGTCGTCCAAAGCCTGCGGAGTTAAAAAGAAAACGACTAATAGAAATTTTAATTATAATAGAATTTCATAAAATATTGAAATTATTGTAACTCATCTTTTTTCGCAATGATGCTCTAATTTCATTGCTTCTCTCGAATGTCCACTTCCTTCCGAAACAGTGGCGTTTCTGGGTGTAAATGAAGCCGCCCAAGTCCTGCGGAGTTAAAAAGAAAACGATTAATACAAATTTTAATTATAATAGAATTTCATAAAATATTGAAATTATTGCAACTCATCTTTTTTCGCGATTCCTTTTCAAGCAATTTCATTGATTCTCTCGAATGTCCATGTCCATTTCCTTCCGAGACAGTGGCGTTTCTAGGTGTAAATAAAATTGTCCAAGGTCTGCGGAGTTAAAAATAAAACGATTAATACAAATTGTAATTATAATAGAATTTCATAAAATATTGAAATTATTGCAACTCATCTTTTTTCGCAATGATACTCTAATTTCATTGCTTCTCTCGAATGTCCACTTCCTTCCGAAACAGTGGCGTTTCTCTTTATGTACATATGTACGTGTTACAAAATACTTATATTTTTAACTGCTCGAAGTCGGCCAGAATTGAACACAAAATTGCGGCTACATTGAAAAATTAAAAATGTACCCGCCGCCAGAAGGCAAAACTAGTAAAAGAAAAAGGCAACCCTTACAAGTTCGAAGGCGCGTGCAGCGTCAACTGTTGAAAGTTTTCTGCATGCGCCGAACTTGCATATAAATGCTTTCCTGACATGAGAGATAAATGTCTATCATCGATAGACATGGTGCGACTAGACTCCTGCCTAGCTTTAAGGGATGTGTGCACCACACACATGGAATTTAGGAGGTCAGTTCCTAATTTATTCCGTTTTTTAGTTTTTATGTCAGGGAGCAACGAAAAAATCCTCTCTGCTTCGGCATTGGAGTGTGGCAGACATCGGACAGCGTTTAACAAAGATGTTAAATGTGGGAACATGAGACAGTGGTCCGATTTCTTTTGCATGCCGATGTCCATCCACATGCCGTCGAAGGATAGCAGTGCCCAACGGTCTTTTTGAGATTGGGATGTGCCGAAATACAAAATGTACCACTCATTTTGCAAAGCTTCGGCACTAAAATTTCCCAATTTTTGGGCCACTGCTGCGACATTGCGGAAAGAAGAACTCCTGTCGCTATCAAACAATGCAATTGACGGTTTGAAGACCGTCAATTGCGAAAGAAATTTGTCGTCATGGGGAAGACGATTTCTAATTTCATTGCTTATAGTTATATAAAACTGTAAGCAATTTTTCCGGAAGGAGTGCAACTCTACTTCGGACATCCCATGACGTAATGCCTCGTCCAAGTACTCTTCGGTGTCGGGTCCAAGACGCACTTCATTAAGTGGAACTTGGTTTGATTTTAATGAAAAATCAATTCCCCGAACATATTTCAGTTGTTTTAAAAGGGGTCTTTTCAGAAAATTCTGAAGGAAGATACGAAGCAGCCTTGCAGAAGAGGGCTGCAACTCCTGAACCAGGGTCTCTCTGCTTTGGAACGAGGCATTAAACACGTTCAGAGTATTCAGGACATATTCCATAAAATGAAAATATCCTTTAATATCGGATCTGCTGAGCTGGGAGGAAAAATGCTCTGCAGTTATCGACCTTTCCGAAAATGAATACTCTGAAAAGGATCGACAAATATCATCCCAAGTGACGAGAAACCTTTTGACACACTAGTACCTTGCCAGCCAGCGTGTCTCAGATAATTTGAGAATTTTTGCAGGAGAGTTTTCATAACTCTCCTGAAATTGCCGAAAAATAGCTGCCCGTTTGGGGCTTTTATTAATAAAGGATGCGACTCCGCGAAGTAAGTCGTCGCATTCCTTTGGAATACTACCGCAAGCAGCATTTGCCGCCAACGCTGCGGAATGGCAAATGCACGGCACAGTGATAACGTTTGGATTTTTATCGAACAATTTGCTCTTAAATGAAGAATGACACCCCGTCATGACGGAAGCGTTGTCGCAGCTAAGAGCAGCAACGTTCCTTAGCGGAATTTGCATTTTCAGCAAATAATTTTCAAAAGATTTGAAAATATTTTCCGCTGAACAGTCGCTAGCGTCAAGATGAATTAGCTGCAACAGCTCCGTCGTTACAGACAAACGACATGGCTCAACATACCTGACCGCTAATGTGAGCCATTTGTCGTTTGTGGAATCAGACGTTTCATCCTCGTAAATAGAAAATTTGTTGTGCCGTACGTTATCTGCAATACGTTCGGTTTCCCGAACGCAAAGCACATTTGAAATTATTTTTCCGCACGTCGTGCGGCCTACTCTCATACCCTGCAAGACGGCAGGGTTTTTACCTATATCTTGCATGAGAGCAAGAAATTTCGGAGCCACTGAAATCGCGATATTGTTTTCGGCAAAGAAAGCCGCATATCGGATCTCAGCGGTTCTTACATCATTTAAGAGGGAACTCGATGATGTCCCTTCCTGTAGAAACTCTTCAGGTTGGATGTATTCTACATCGGGCTCATTAAGCAAAGGGGTGTTATTAAGAAGCAATTGCTCCATGTTAATTTTATGAGCCCGTGTGGACGAATGTTTGCGAATTTCTGTAAGTCCGCAACCGAAGATCTTGTTGCAGACTCTACAGACGCATTTTGATTCGTCCGAAGGAAGTTCTTCCAACCATACCCTCAGAGTTTCGTCAGCATCGAACCAATGACGCTGGAATCTTTTTTTTGATCTTTTGGCGGGTACACGTTCCATTTTCAATGTAGCAACAATGACCTTAAAATAAAATATGTCACAGTAACAAATAAAAACATATAAAAACAAAACTTAAGAAATTGGAAGAAACTACACTAAAACTCGCGCACAATATTCCAAGTTTAAAGGCCACTTCTTCGAGAACCTGTCGCCTGGCGCCTGTCGAAACTACACTATTGCATTTGTCTCTTTAAACTCGCGTCTTTTGTCAATCTCGCGTTGTGCTATTCGACGCGCGCATCAGATACGTATCCAGTAACGCTGATTTTCCATTGTTTTGGACGATTCATTTCACGCATGTGCGTGATAAAGGCGGGATAAATGATTTATTATATCAATAAATATCTAAGGTCGTAATCATAGTGAAGCATCAAGCATAAAAGATAGCATTTAGGTGACAACGGCGAGGAGAGCATAGAAGAAAAGTATTCCCATCCTTGTCTGCCTACGTTCGCCGCTGCCACCACGCGCTCCAATGTTCGCCGCTACCATCGCAGCTCTATAAATTTTACATACTTATATATGAATTTTTCAAGAATGTATAATGTTAGGTCGGAAAGAAAGTTCTTGCGGTTTTTGTTATTTTGATTTTACTTAAAAAAATATTTCAATTGTTAATTGTACTTGTTGCTGCATACAAAATGGAATGTGTTTATTTACACCTAGAAATGCCACTATCTCGGAAGGAAATGGACATGGACATTCGAGAGAATCAATGAAATTAGAGCATCATTGCGAAAAAAGATGATTTTTTATTACCTCAATATTTTATGAAATTCTATTATAATTATAATTTTGACTGTATTTGTTTTTATTATAGGAAGACAAATAAACTTGTGTATAATAATTCCGTTTTGTCAATTATAAATAATGCATAGAATTTAGCTGATGTTTTCGGTGCACAGTTCGGCGCAAATTATACAGACGCAAATTTCTCTAGAAAATGGTCCATTCCTGGATCGAAACGTTGCGCTTGTTAGTAATATTGGATCGAACCCGTGCGCCGAAAACATCAGCTAACTTCTAAACTTATGTATGCTTGTAAAATGAATTTATATTATACAATTTATTTCATTATTTATTTGACAAGTAATAAATCTAAAAAATTGTTTCATAAACTAAAAAATACTTTCTACATTTTCGTAATCTCCGATGAGTTCAAATAAATAACATCATTCGGTTCTCATATTCCGATTTTTATTAATGCAATTGTTACAGTAGTAAAACGTTTCTATGTAAAATAAATACATATTTTTAACATACTTTTTACATTTTTAGTAATATGGAAGGTTAAAAAATGTAATTAAAAAAGTAATAAAGAATAAAAATAAAAATCGCTGCACGGGGACTCGAAGGGTAGCTCCAGATTGCGATTCATACGCTCGACGGATCGACGGCTGATTTTCAGTTTCGTGTCCGTAAAGCAATACACATGGAAAGAGCTAAAAATGGATTGTGGCTGGCGCAAGCGCACAAGCAGCGCACACGGACATAGTAGAGGTACGCTGGCGCGTGTAGCGCGCGAGCGCATTGGAGAAGGAGAATAAGGGCAACAGTAGGTCATAGTGGGGGAGGGGGTCTCGCGCGACGGCTTAGTACCACGGTACCACGATTCTGGCATCACTGGTCTTATGGGCCCCATAAAAAACGGCCAAGGTCTCATCCCTTGCGTCCTACACGTTTAAAATCGTTCGCACCGTTAATTCCCACAGTGGGGATTTCCTTCGGTTGACTTGAGGGAAGGACTTCCTCCTCCACCGGTGAGGACTGTCTTGAGGATCCTCCCTCAAGTCCGTTAACGAATAGGGATGATTTTTCCCCCAAAAACGGGCCCTGAGTGGGAGCGTCCCACGTCTCCATCGACGAGACTAAGCGATCGGCGAGTCAGAAGTTAAGAGACCGAGGATCGAACACTTTCGGTAGAAGTACTTAATCGACACGCAGCGGATCCACGAAGAATCGCGAAGCTTGTAATATCGAACAATTTTGTAAACGCGCCTATTTCCGCTACATCCACTGTTCCGAGATAATTCATCACCTAAAGTTAATTCGGCCGGTGATCGTGTTGTAAATAATAGAAATAAACGTGTTGAGTTTAATTTCACATCTCGAATTATTTACGCCAAAATACACACTTCGAAACATATTACATATAATCCAAAATTTTTTTTTCAAAAATTTTTTCAAATATTTTTTTTTGTTATCAAAATTATCTTAAACTTAAAGATTGTGATCTCCTCTTTACAACGACACCACATACGTTGACATCACTAGCAAAAAATAATTTTTTCCACCTAAAATTCGATTCGCCCCACTGTGCGGCCGTGAGGTCGTCCCGACCACGCATACGAAAATCCAGGAGTAGTTTCGAAATTTATTAATTAATACTAATTCATCATCATTTGTAGAATGTTGAGTTTTACAACATATTCAAATTTTATCAAAATCAGTGAGGTGGGACCTTTTATGCACAATTACCGGTTTCCGTTATGAAATTAACATTTAGAAACACTGGGTGTGTTAAGCACTGGGTGGGTGTGTGTGGTGTCAGGCCGGCTCCTTCCTCCCCCCCCCCCCATGTTTGTCTCTCATCTCTACAGCGTCATAATGTAACAAACGCCGCACCGGGACAGGCTTACGTTACCGCGGAGTGTGTAGAAATACGAAAAATTCAATACAGAAAAATTGAATATGATACTTCCGATACTTCCTGATTTTTCAACAAATAAACTGAAGTTGGTGGTACCTACATAGTCCTTCTCTTCTTGAAGGAAATTATTTTTCCGGTGAACTTTTTGGTCATCATCTTATTTAGCGAGCGCTCAGTGATCTGAATCGCGTTCGGCTCTCTGATTTCTTTAAATGCGGTATACATCTCATCCTCCTCTTCAGACGTTCCGCTACTACTCCCTGATTCGCCACTCTCATCATCATGTTGCAGAGCATGACTACTCTCTTCACCCACCGATCTGTCGCGAAGATCATGAATGTTCGCGTTGCTAATCAAATTATTTAGTGTCCTGACTCCGGAATCGGTATCTTCACTTTCGTCATTCCCATCTGGACGATCTGTTTTTGCCAGAAGGCTTTCAGGCGACGGATTCTCTGAGTTGCGCGCGACTTCTGAACTGATCCGTTCTTCTTTTTCTTCTAAGTCAATGATGGGTTCTCGTCTCTCCCTCCCATCCTTTTTCCTTGATTTCGGTACTTCCTTGACTTATTCTTTCTTTTCCCTCTGCTTAACGAGGACCTTTTCCTTTCCGTCATTTTTCCTACTGGGACGAGTTGATGAAGCATTCTTCTCAACTCGGGCAGCACGTGGCCGTCGTTGGAACTTTGCCCCTCCAAACTCGACTTCATCCGTAGATTCATCAAAGGTGAGCACATTATATAGGCGTACCGCTCTATCTCCTTCCTTGGCATTAACCACATTCACGCGTAACGCTGTTTCAGGTTTGCGCAGCGCATACGCTTTTAACTCTCCTCTAAAGAACGCGTCAACGTCAACTTTCAGCCTAGTTTCGGGAAGAATGGCCTGAGATCCGTCCCCCACGAATTTGTAACCGCGAGACAAGTCGTCACCAATCTTAGTGACTTTGCTATCTATGTTATAAATGAACTTCTCCTCCGTTCCGGGAAAGCTGAAGAAGCTTGCCTTTACGATGCATTTGTGACTTTCACGCCAACAGTACACAGCGGAATAGAACGTTCTGTCAGTCTGCGCCATCTTTCGATTATCACTTCACGTGACTTGAGGCTTTTATCTGAAGTGTTTTTCAAAATTGTCATTATTTACGGAAGTAAATAAGAAAACTATGATTTTTCTGTTTTTTTTTCATGGTGTAGGATTACTATGGAGGCTACTTAAATAAGGCACTGTGATTAACAGTTAACAATAAAAGTGTTTATTAATATCACCAGCCATGAAGGCATTACACGTTACCGATCATCGACAAAAGACAACGGTCTTCGCGCCAACGCTCGCGTGCCCGGCAACCGACTCGCGCCGAAGATACCCGAGCTCACTCGAGTCACGCAACGGAAGACGTGCAGTTGTACTGTGTTTTCCGTTCCAACACATGGTTTTTGCTATGAAAATAAAATTTGTGCTGATTTTCACTATCATATTTGTGATGTATTCGCATGGCGACGATAGCGTGGTCGCTTATGTCGCGTAGGCCTCGGCGGAAGCCGAGCCGCTCCGAGGACGACGCTGCCCTGCGACGGCTGGGTGACTCGTTTACAGAAACGCGATACGTTAACACGTGCCCATTCTAAGTGTAATTATTGCAATGCTTCGTACATGCCTAAACAGCGCGCCGAACCGCGCACCGAACCATTCGCCAAACCATTCGCCGAAACGTTTGCCGAAATATTTCACCGCGCGGAACGCCGCGCCGTACGGCGAACGGGATGGATTTTTGCTATTTCCAGAATTTCTTGTGAACTTATTAATTAAAAAAATAATTCATCGCTCCATCTCATTTCTATCGAAAGTTCTTTGATTTTGACACAAATTTCATCGGTTTGTCCTATAGTGTGGCGTTAGCATTACCTAAGATGTCACCATGAAATCTGTGCCAAAATCAAAGAACTTTCGATAGAAATGAGATGGAGCGATGAATTTTTTTTAAATAAAGCTGAAACATTGTAGAATATGGGAGAAATAGGGAGATTATGGTACGAATGTTTTTAACCTTGAAAAAAAAATTCAAGTGTTTAACTATAATTCGATTTTTTGAAAAAACCAGAGGTCGTAGACAAATTTTGAGGTCAGATTTGAAATCAGCGTGAAAAAATCTACGGGAAATGATACATAGCATGTTAAAAAAAAATTATTTTCTGCTTATGGTAACGGAAAAACCACATTTTCTTGAAATTGTGCAAGTTTAACGAATTTTCTCAAGGTTAAAAACCATTCGTACTGTAATCTCCCTATTGTTCCCATATTCTACAATGTTTCAGCTTTATTTAAAAAAAATTCATCGCTCTATCTCATTTCTATCGAAAGTTATTTGTTTTTGAATCGAGTTAGTTCAAGTTTTCTCACTGTGCGGCGTATACTACACAAAGAAATACAGAAAAAGTTGGCAGTTTATTGAGTAATTTAAAGTTTATAAGTGAAATGTTCAGGTGAGGACGAAGACATCAGATTCGAGACTACATGACTTGATTTTTTGGAGATGTTGCAACATGATGAATTTTCGTTTTTTTATGATTCTGCGATGCACATTCTGGATAAAAACGGAAGGATTAAGTTTCGAGAGCGCGTTCCGTAAACAACAACAAGGTCGGTCACACATCGAACCCTTGTCGGTTTGGCTGACATGAGCGTTCCAAGTTGTAAAAATGCACACGTCTTTTGATATGTAAATACATGTGCAAGGTACAACTAATTTTGTTTTGCCAGACGTTTTTTTTTTGTTTTTCGTTATTTGTTTCCAGCCAGTATAATTAACTCTGTAGTGTTTGGCCGCTATTACACGAGGACACTTGGTGGCGCAACCAAGTTGTCTCAGCACATTTAATGAATCGGCAACTGGTGGTAACACCAGTATGTGAACGTCAATTGCCACCAGATCGGCAACAATTTTTGGTGTCCGCCACCAGTGTCCTCGTGTAATAGGCTCCATATGATTCAATGCCCCACGACGTGATGAGACACTGGTTGCGCCACCAGTGTCCTCGTGTAATAGCGCCCTTTGTCGCGTGCAATCCGAACGACGTACTATTTGGTACTATTCCCTAAGTACTTATGGAATCTGCTGCAGCAGCACATATTTATATAAATTATGCGTTGTGCGAGAACAACCGCCGAAAACCAAGAAGATAGTGGCAAACAAATTTATATACGCAAAGAAGTGCAGGAAATGCTGGAAGTTTAGTGAGTGAATTGAAGTTTCAGAGTATCAGCGGACAATATAAAAATTTTACGAGGATAACACCATCAGATTTTGAATATTTATTAAACAAAATTGGAAGAAATATCGAAAGAGATAACACTGTGCTACGGAAAGCAATTTCTGCACAAGACAGGTTAGCGGTAACTCTCCGTTTCCTAGCAACGGGAGATTCATATAGCAGTTTACAATATTTATAATTTCGAATATCAAAACAGTCAATAAATAGCATAATTCCAGAAGTTTGCCACGCACTCGTAGATGTTTTAAAGGAATATATCAAGGTAAGTACAAAACATATTTTTATTTTTAATCACAATCAACTGATCAAATACATAAAACACATATAATAAACACCTATAACACATAGAAAAATAAATAATAACATAAAAACAACATAAACATAAATATAATGAACGTTATAATAAATGTAATGTGTAATGAGTGTAATGAGGTTATAGTTGTTGATAAGAGACCCTAGTAGCACAAAATATTGTATACATATTCATATAATATTAAAAAGAGATTCAATCTTTTTTTAATATTCAAATATACATACAATATTCATTTCTTATTACGAAAAAAATATTTTTTTTTAAATATTCAGAAAATATTTATTTCATATTATGAAAAAAATATTTTTTTAAAAATATTCATAAAATATTTATTTCATATTACGAAAAAATATTTTTTCTTAATATAAAATGAATTTTTATGTAATATTAGAAAGGGTATATATATTATTTTTAATGTACAGGAAATATTTTATGTTTATCATGGAAAAATATTGTTATTCCGGAATATGCTGGAAGACATACACACCTTTCATATTACAAATGAAGTATTGGTTTCAAATATAAAATAAATCGTCATTGAATATTGGAAGTAAAATTTGTATTTCCAATTTACTTTGAATTCGTGTGTGTCACTTAATCGACATACATTCATATTATAAGAACATTAATGCGACAAAGTTGTTGCACGAAAAATAATCGTGTAGCTCTTACACGTCTTACACAATATGTGATTGAACTGTAAGATTAAAAAGTTTGTAGCAACAGACTCATAGTTAATTAATGTTCTTATAATATAAATGTATGTCGATTAAGTGATACGCGAATTCCAATTAAATTAAAAGTAAACATTTTACTTTACATCATATTTTAGAACAAATATTTTTCCATGATAAACATGAAATATTTCCTACATATTAAAAAAGAATATTATAGTCTAACATTACATAAAGATTCCTTTTATAATGAGAAAAAATATATTTCATAATATGATAAATATTTTCTGAATATTTAAAAAAAAATATTTTTTCGTAATATGAAATAATTATTTTCTGAATATTTAAAAAAAAATATGTTTTTCGTAATATGAAATAAGTAGTAGTATCTTTATTCCAAAAATATATGCCTTTCGGCGTTACATTTTTTTCTTCTTCCTTCTTTTCCCCATTCCTTACATATTTCCCTTCTTATTTCTATTATTTACATTATCTAATATATACAATATTTACATATTTACATACATCTTCATTTATTTCCTCCTTACCCTCCCTTACCTTCGTTACTCCCATACTATTTAATCTCCCACTCCTCTCTTTCTTTTTTCTCTACTCTTTCTCTGTTTTCTCTAAGCTTTCTGCCCCATTCTGCGCCTTTCCCCTGTTCGTCCAGTATTTCTTCTATGTTTCCTTCCATCTCTTCCATCTCCCTACATCTCTCTACGAGGTGTTCTAGCGTCTCCTCCTCTCCTCTGCACATCCTGCATACTTTCTTCCCTTCTTTTTCCCAAAATTTATTTGCTCTTTCCTCGTTGCCGCACCTCAATCTTGCTACCAACGTCACGCTATCCCCTTTTCTTCCTCTTTTTCCTGTCAGGTATCTCGGTCTTCCCACCGTTCTTATTTCTTTGTATCTGGGTACACTTCTTGAGTTCCATACCTTCTCTATCTTTTCTTGTTCTTGTACCTCCCTGTCTCTACTTACTACTCTCTCTTCTATTGTTTCGTCCCCTTCTTCTCTCAATCTTGTTACCTCTTCTATCCCCAGACCGCATCGCCAGAAGTATCTTTTTCTCTCTTCTCCCCATCTGTCTAGCTTTCCCTCTTCTTCGTCCTTTCTTCTTTCTCTCCAACATTCCTTTAATATTTTTCGGTTTTCGTCCTTTCTTATTTTCTCTTCAAATCTGTTTTCTCCACGTAACGCGATTTGAAATTTCGCGTATGTTGCCCGCCGTGAGCGCGCTGTTTTGGATTAGGAGATTTTGCCCGCCAAACTAATCTTGGGCAAATGATTCAAGGATGAGGTGTGCGAGAATTTGCGTTTCGTCCCGAACCTGTTGGCGGACTCGTCAGTAAGGCGATCCAACAGGTTTTGCCTTAGACGCGCGCGGATTCACGATCCGTATTGACTCGTCTTGTCTGTAGCCCAAGAAGTCGGAAAGGCCTTTTAACTTGTCTTGGATGCAGAGCAAGAAGTCATAGATTACTTCGTTTGCATATGATGCATAGAAGCGGAATGGCACTACAACCGAAACACCGAACTGAGTCGTTAAGTCGAGAAGCTGGAAGCGATGGTCAACGTAGCGTGTTCAAAAGCTTGTGACGAACTGAACGAACTCGTTCCGGGTGTTTGTTGTGCCGAAGGAAAAAGGGTGTTTCTTTTTGGGAAAGAAGGCGGCCCTTGGAGTCAAGAGGAAAAGTCATTGGACACTCGTCTGTGCGAAGAGTGCCAGAAGTCAGCAAGTCTCCTGATTGGTTAGTTCGAATCGGCTTCAAGGGAGAGTTGAGTTCCGGAGTGGAGCGATACCTGACTCGCGTACCGAGGTCATTGTTGATTTGGGACCGTACTTGACCGCGACGGAGTGTCCCTAAATCCCTTTTTTAAGCTGGTCGTCGAGAGACCATAAAAGAACGAGACTCGACATTTAAGGATATTTCCGGCCTCGCGAAGAAATGTAAAAAATGGAAAAACCGTTGGGACTACATCTGGCATGGGAAATGACGGCCACGTGTTTTACTTTCGAAAAGGCCCATTTGTTCTGACTGTGACCGAACGTGTCTGTACTATGTTCCCAAAATCTGTCGTCGGAAACCGATCATAAATTGAGGGTCTGTTGAGAAGTTTAGTGTGGGGTTCTCTCGCGACAAATAACCTTTCCTGCGAATTTTATAACTAAGGGATGCGAGACGAATTTCTTTTCCGTTATTTAGCTCGCGCAGGTATGCGGGTCTTACTACGAATATTGTTCTTACGACGGAACAAAATCTGACCGCTCTCTTTCCTGCTTCTATCCTTATCTTGTCTTTTTTCATTTCATCTCTCACTATATACCCTGGTGTTGTCCTTTCCACCCCCAGGATCCATCTTATATACCTCTCTTGCATTCTCTCCATCTCCTCTCTTTCCTTCCATCCCCATATCTCTGCTCCATACATAAGTATTCCTTTTACCACCGCGTCAAAGAGCTTCATCCTCCATATCACATCTGCCTTAAATTTTCTTTCTCCGATCCCCCATAATCCTCCCATCACCTTCCTGGCCTTTCCTATCCTTTCTTTTATATGTTCTGTTTCGCTATTTGTCTTATTTAAAATGTATCCCAAATATTTAATCTCTTTGACCTCTTCGACCTCTTTATCTCCCCACTTCCAAACCTCCTTCTTCTTGTTTCTTTTTTCTTTGCAGCAAATTAGTATCTTCGTCTTTTCGTTATTCACCTCTAACTTTTATTTCACGAAATATCTGCTTGTCCTCTTTATCATTTCTTTCAGGCCCTTCTCTTCTTCCGCCATCAGCACTATGTCATCTGCATATCTTAAAGACCAAATCTTCTCTTTCCCTATTACCACCCCTCCGTCTTGTCCCTTCCTCAGCGTTTCCTCCAGATCTGCTACATATATATTGAAAAGCGTCGGGCTCATCGGGCACCCCTGCCTTACTCCCTTTTCCACCGTCTTTTCCCTACCACGTGTTTAATTATATACACGTTATCCATTCCCCCTCTCTTTTTCCTGAATCCCGATTGCGTCTCGTCCAATCCTTTCTTTTCCTCTAAGTTTTTCAACAACCTATCGTTTATTATCATAGCGTATATTTTGTATGCTGTTGCCGTCAAGGTTACTCCTCTGTAGTTCTCCGCCATGTCCCTGTCCCCCTTTTTATGGATGGGAACTACTACCCCTTCTCTCCATTCGTCTATATATCCCTCTCCTTGCCATATCTTCCATATAATTTCTTCTAGTTTTTCTCCTATACTTTTTCCCCCTGCTATCCATGCCTCATTCTTTATCTGGTCTAGTCTCTCCGCTTTTCCTTTCTTTAGTCTCTTTATTTTCTCCATCACTTCTGCTTTTATTTGTCGTTCTTCCTCTTCTTCTGTTGCGTTTTCTTCCCTTCTTTCACTTTCTTTTTCCTCTAAATTAACCTCCCTTGTCTCTACCCCCCTAGTATATTCCTGAAGTGTTTCCTCCATTGTTCCATATTTATTTTTTCGCTCACCCTCTCTTTTTTCTTCCTTTCTCTGTTTATGTATTTCCAAGCCTCCCCTTCATCTCTGATTTCTTCTATTCTTTTTTCCTCCTTCATTCTCCACTCTTTTTTCTTTCTTTCGCATAATTCTTTGTACTGTCTCCTCTCTTCTTTGAATCTTTCCATTCCCTTTTTCTCTCTTCCTTTCTCCTTTCCTACTTCTCTCCATGCCTTCTGCAACTTCACCACTCCGTTTTTCCTATTTTCCTTTTCTTTTTCCATTTCCTCTTTTTTGTTTCTTTTTTTATTGTTTCAGCTAGCTCTTTCCATTCCTCTTCAACCCCCTTTTTCTCCCATTTCACCTCTTCTATTTTCTTTCTGAATTCTTCCATTTCTTCCTGCCCCCATACTTGCACTTCTCCCTCCCCTTCTTCCTCGTCTTTTTCCCATTTTGTTCCTTCTCCTTTTATCGTGATTGTTATCGGCTGGTGGTCCGATTCTACTCTTCTTTCTATTCTAAATTCTTCTATATCTTCCCATGACGCTTCGTTTACTATCCCGTAGTCTATTGTCGTTTCTATTTCATTCCTGTTGTACGTTGTTTCCCCTTCTTCATCCCCCTTCATATTCCCGTTCAATATTGTCCACCCCCTTTCCGTTATCAATTTCATTAGCTCTACACCCTCTTTATTCGTTGTGTGATCCTTTGTTTTTCTCTTTCCCTTCTTGTTTATGTCATCTTCTTCTCTTTCTCCCTTTTCCTCTATTCTGGCGTTGAAATCTCCCATTATTATCACCTTTTCCTCCTCTCCTTCTTCTCCTACCACATCCTCCATTTTCCTTAGCGTCTCCGTACTTCCACCCCTATTGTATATCGTTATGATCCTCCAGGTCTTTTCTCTTATCTTCGCTCTTCGCTCTTGTATCCCCATATCCCCTATTTCTCTATCCTTTTCCGCCGCTAGTTCTTCCCTCACTCCTGTTATTATTCCCCCTCTAGCTCTCCCTTTCTTTTCAACACGCTCTGCTCCTTGGCATTTCCATGTCCAGCCTTTTGGCATATTCCTCCTCCACCGTTCCCACTCTCTTTCTTCCATCCACGTCTCTGTCAATCCTATTATCTCATATCCTCTTATATAGTCCCAAAAATCTTCGTCCTTGTCCCTTATCCCCGCCACGTTCTAAGCTAACACCTTCACTCTTTTCCCGTCAGTTCTGTCCTATCTTCCTCCTTTTTCTCCTCTTCCTCTACCCCCTCTTCCTGTGTCTCCCCTTTCTCCTCCCTTTGTCCCCTCCTTCTTTATTAATTGTCCTGTTTGTTCGTTCCATATCCAAACTGTTTTGCCGCGTCGTGTGGGTTTCGCGACTGTTCCGGATCTGGACCCGCCAAATTAATCTTGGGCCAGTAGTTCAAAAGATTTGGATAATGTGAAAGACGCAAAAGACATGATTGATTCGCGTGACAATGAATTACGTTAAAAGAAGCGTTTCGTCCCGGACCTGCTAGTGGACTCATCAGTAAGGCTGATCTAGCAGGTCCTGCCTTATACGCGCGCAGATTTGAATAATCCTAATCCGGATTGAATCGATATAATCAAACTGATGCTCGCGGATCTAATGAAAGATGCGATCCCGGTTTGACGCGTGTCCTGATCGCTGGACAATTGACTGATGCACTGGAAGTCTTTGGAAGTACACTTAATGATAGACAAGTACAACGGCCGGGCGTTGTACTTGTATATCCGCGGATTCAAATGACGCTTGTCCGAAAGCTAAGAAGGAACTGTCGGAGTTCGACTTCTTGTCCGAACGCGATGAAGAAAAACATGTACTGATTGGTTCTGCCGAAAGTTGTACGAACCAATCAGCAACCTCAAGAATGCTTAGACCTCCTTCTCGTAGCTCTGAAGGAGCCTTGGGAAGGAGGTGCAACAATGTAATGTGACTCTACTCTGGACGGACGCGGCTAGTCGTTCGAAGGGACCAATTTATGGTACATTGTCCTTTAAGAAAACCCAAACATCTGGCGATGTTTTCGAATGGTCGTCGAATGACCCTACTTGACTTAATCTTAGAGGAAGATTCTTAGTCACGAACGTACCATAAATATGTCCGAAAGAATTTCACGTTTTCTGTTCCGACGGGACGGAACATGCTCCCCCTCGTTGATCGATCCGATCGATCAATAATAGATTTGTTTATGCGTTGGGGTTCATACGTAATTTACGTTAACGTTTGCACTGTGCGGTTGTGCTCTATGGACATTCAAAGATTCCGATGTCGCGACGTTTCGCTTGCAAATGTCGTTGTCGGTTTGAATGGTCACTGCTCGTATGCTGCAGTGTAGGTCGATTGTACGTATAAGGTTATGCTGAAATCAGTAAAGGTTATGCACGTTAATAGAACCACCAATCAGGAAATAATGGTCAAAATGAAGACGGAAAAATCGTCTGGATTTGGCAATAGAGACATACGAGTAGATGTAAATTCAAAGACGGTTTGATTTGAATAACGAGTGTGTAGAATTGTTCATGCGTGAGCAATTCTTGCCGACGACACGTTTGTCGTGGTGTTTTAAAGAAGCGATGTTTGTGTCTAACAATCCAAAATAAGTTGTTGATAACGTGTCACGAGGTTTCTTTAACCGACATTGTTTCGTTAGTTCGAAATTCGTACCGTTCTCCGAATAAATTATTTCGTTAGGTACTGTTAAGCGACGAATCGTTTGTGAGCAGCGATGAAGATCTCGGTAATTAGATAGCTAGATCTGTTTATGTGATCTAGTAGTGTACACGAGGGATCTTGACTGGTGTGATCCCGTACGCGAAGGATCTCGATTGATGTGATCCGGTTTTGTAACGTAACTTGTCCTGCTCGGAGGACAAGGTAAGGATTTCTCAGAGTTTGATTTAATGAATGTCGATTCGATTGACTGTGAATTGCTTGAATATCAGTTTCCGTTGTATGTCGGCCACGCGTTTGCACGTAAGGTTTGGCGATAGAGGGTTGCTTGTTTAAACAGTTCAGAAACATGTTTGAGTCGATCGAAAGAACTGTTTTGTCCGTGAATTGTCATCGTTCGAGATGATGTGGCTTGTGAGACGGCGCCATGCGATTTCAAGTGCGCGAGAGTGATTTGACTCAAGAGCGCGACGCGATGTTTCGCGTAAAGCAATTGAATGTAATTTGAACTGAGCCGGTCCGTTGTCTGCATGTATGAAAGGTACCGTGTGCTCTTTAGTTCACATTATGAGTTTGTGATGTTCGATTCGTTCACGTCCTTGAGCTTCGCGATGCGATTTGAACTCGATTGTAATTCCGTGATTGTGAATCGCCTTCGAATTTGGCTGATTTTGTGTTAATGCGAAAAGACAAATATGCGCGGTCTTCGGGACGCACGATGGGTTGCTGATCCCTTTCGATATTTTGTCGAGAACGTACGCGTGCATTTGATAACGCGACGTAATGCAGCTTGATCGTTGCCGTTTGGGCTTATCCTTCGCGTGTTGTCGCGTAAAGGTCTGATAGTCGTTTGAATGATTAAGAAAGCAACGACTGTGCGTTGTATTTGGCTACTCGAGGATTGGATAGTATCACGTTGTTTGAGGCGTAAATTCAAACGGTTGTGAACTCGACTTCCAATCCTTAGCGAGGTTGTTCGAATTTCTCCGTTGATCGAGAAGGTATTCTTTACGAGGCCCCTCTATGTATGCGAGAGGGGATGTGCCTCGATTTGGACATTGGTGCAATGTCACCGATTGCCTTGATCGCCCGCGACGTAGCGATTTGTTACCCGCCAAGTTAATCTTGGGCAACTAGTTACACGCGATGTGATTGGATCGAGTGGATAGGATCGAAAGGAACCGCGTTTCGTCTCAGACTTGTCGGAGGACTCGTCAATAAGGCTATTCCGACAAGTCCTGCCTTAACGCGCGCAGATCTTTTGGTAGATCTGTATTTGCTTGACTTGCACGATCTCGATTGCAAGAAGCGAGACACTCCGGTGAGACTATGGAAATATCACTGATACAGAGGACTGTAGTGATTTGCACGATCTCGATTGCAACAAGCAAGTTCCGATGCTGTGAGCGAACTGAACTGATGCTTGAATTCCTGCTCTGATGAGGTCTCTTTTTTGGCTCCTCGTGGATCGAGAGGTTGGCCTTAGGAAAAAGGAAGAACACGTCATCCATTGAGGTGTGAGAGGAATGTGTGACTACATGTAGAACTGGTTATCGTCACGACGTTTGAGGCGTAAATTCAAACGCTGTGATCTCGACTTCCAGTCCTGACATGAGGTCTTTTGGTAATGAGTTTAAAGATCGACTTTGCGGATCTTGTTGGAAACCGTGCGGATGCTTGTTCGACGGTTAAAGTTTATGACGGCGTTATGCGGCAGGTAGAAAACCCGGCGCGTGGACAGTTTCTACCTGTTTTATTATGCCCCGGCGCGAGACATTATATTGTTGTACAAAGCACCGTTGCTTCGATTTTAAATCGCGTTCGAATTTCCGTTCGAGGATGTAAACTAGATGATCTGAATATTCCGTAACGTCCTGCTTTGCTGTATCGGGCAAAGGTCAAGATTGCTCGCGATTTGATCATCGCGAATTTATCGTTTTTGGTTTACATTTGCGTGTCTGTACGATAGTATCACGATGACTTCCGTTTCGAGAGTATTACTCGGTTTGTACGAGCGCGTGTTTCGGATAATTCGCGTTCGTCACCGTTGTAGACGATTTGAGCCTATGTGATGCGTTGCGACGATATTTCAATATATCCGAAGCGTTAGACATATGCGTGTTTGATAACGGTTGTTCCCGTGTTTGCGCGTATTGGGAAATTAGATCGATCGTGAAGCTCGTGAGGAGATTGTTCGCGACGTCTTTCCATGATCGGCGGAAAGATTGCAATGATCGAATATGCGAAAACGTGTAATGATTGGAATCGTTTGTAGATTCCGACGAATTGTCCGGTATGGCGGTTGCATTTGATAATTGCGAAGTGTAATATAAAAACAAGTGCGGGATGGTGTCGTATGTTTCCATCCGCTGAGCCTACGTGGCTTTGTGAATTTACTCATTGGTAGTGAATGATTCGATCGCGAATTCGGCCTTTTCAGAAACTGACAATCATAGATTGTTGGATGTCGTTAATCCAATGTGCGCGTGTAGCAAGCTTAGAAATGTGTGTTTCTAAGAAGTTGGACTTTATGAAGCTGTTAATGAACGTGTACAGCACGGGCGAGTCGATCGCGATTCTCGCATTTGGGATTGACGTTGAATGTAATGAGTCGCGTCCGCGATTACGTCATTGTTTGCAACGGTCGCGGCTTCGCGTGCGGTATCGTTTTCGTCGAATTCTTCGTGACGTTCGAATTCGGGTTTGAATGTCGTTGAGGATTGGTACGAATCGAAACCGTTCGAATTCGAATTCTTTCCTCAAACGTTCGATGCGTTCGCGAAGTTTGATTCCTTTTGTCGCGTCGTAGAATCATGAAACCTTTCGCGGTTATTCGCGACGATCGTTATTTGCGACTTGAAAACACGTCGTTAGTGTGTAAATGTTCGAATGTGTATTCGTTTCGTTCGCGTTAGCTATTGCGTGTCTCGTAACGCGTATGAACGTGGGAAATTGCCAATTGAACGATCCTGATTGGTAAATTCAAAATAACGTGTCTACCTTGTACTGATGTGTCTCTGATGTGAGCGAATGTGATGGGCTGTTGCCTTCGAAAGACTTCTCAGTGCCGACGGATGCTAGCACGGCTAAGGGACGTTGATTCCTTTAACGTGTTGGGTGGACTGCCGAATGCTGCAGACCACTGTATGATTGTCCGGTACACGAATGTTTGTACACAATTGTTTTTGCACGATTGTCTTTTGCACGAACTGCACTTCCTAGATCACTGGATCCGGCTCGAAGGACCATGTTTTGCCGCGTCGTGTGGGTTTCGCGACTGTTCCGGATCTGGACCCGCCAAATTAATCTTGGGCCAGTAGTTCAAAAGATTTGGATAATGTGAAAGACGCAAAAGACATGATTGATTCGCGTGACAATGAATTACGTTAAAAGAAGCGTTTCGTCCCGGACCTGCTAGTGGACTCATCAGTAAGGCTGATCTAGCAGGTCCTGCCTTATACGCGCGCAGATTTGAATAATCCTAATCCGGATTGAATCGATATAATCAAACTGATGCTCGCGGATCTAATGAAAGATGCGATCCCGGTTTGACGCGTGTCCTGATCGCTGGACAATTGACTGATGCACTGGAAGTCTTTGGAAGTACACTTAATGATAGACAAGTACAACGGCCGGGCGTTGTACTTGTATATCCGCGGATTCAAATGACGCTTGTCCGAAAGCTAAGAAGGAACTGTCGGAGTTCGACTTCTTGTCCGAACGCGATGAAGAAAAACATGTACTGATTGGTTCTGCCGAAAGTTGTACGAACCAATCAGCAACCTCAAGAATGCTTAGACCTCCTTCTCGTAGCTCTGAAGGAGCCTTGGGAAGGAGGTGCAACAATGTAATGTGACTCTACTCTGGACGGACGCGGCTAGTCGTTCGAAGGGACCAATTTATGGTACATTGTCCTTTAAGAAAACCCAAACATCTGGCGATGTTTTCGAATGGTCGTCGAATGACCCTACTTGACTTAATCTTAGAGGAAGATTCTTAGTCACGAACGTACCATAAATATGTCCGAAAGAATTTCACGTTTTCTGTTCCGACGGGACGGAACAAAACTGTTTCTCCTATCCATATCTTCTTATATCCCACTTTCGTTTTATTTCCATTTTCTCTTTCTTCCCTCGCTTTTTCCCTTAACGTTTCCTGTACTTCCCTTTCCTTCCTTGTCAGGTCATCGTCTATATATAGTTTCCTTCCTTTCAATTTCCTCTTTGCGTCCATTACTTTTCTTTTCTCCTCCCACGATCCTAGTTTTACTAGGATCGCTCTCTTCCCTCTTCCAATCTCCGCGGCTTCGTTTATCTCCACTTCAGCTTCTACCATCTTCTCTAATATATCTTTTACTATCTGTTTAGTCTCTACCCTATTTTCAATTTCCTCTCCTCTTATGATTATATTGTTCTTTCTCTCTTGTTTCTCCTTTCTCTCCCACTCTATTACAATTTCTTTTAATCTCCTTTCCTGTTCTCTCTGTCCTATTTCTTCTTTCTCTCTTTCTTCTTTCTTTCGCTCTTTCATTCTCTCTTCTATCTCTCTCAACCATTTTTCCTTTTTCTCCTCCTCTTTCTTTTCCCACTCTTTCCTCTCTGCTTCCATTCCCTCTATCTTCCCCTCCAGTCTTCTTCTTTCTTCCTCTTCCCTTTTCTTTAATTCCTCTATCTCCTTCCTCGTCCTTCTCGCTTCTTCTCTTGCCTCTTGTCTTCCCTCTTCCATCTCTTTTCTCATTCTCTTCATCTCCTCCATCATTCCTCTCATTCCTTCGGACATTTCCGAGCACATTTGCATCATTAATGCCATCCCATTCTGCTCTTCGGTTCCTTTCATTCCTTCGATTTCTTCTCCTTTTTCTCTTCCCGTTGCTGATTCCATTTTCTCCGGCGATCTTTTCGTTGTCACACTCTTTTTAAACACTCTCTCCTCCTCGTCTATCTCTTTTTTCCCTCCTTTCTCTTCCTCTTCCCTCTGTCTCTTTCCTTTCCATGACTCGAGTGATCCTTAAGATGCCGCTCTCTCTCTATTCCAGCCCATTGCCTTCGTTGGTCTTCCCTTTCTCTTTGGTGAGCTAGACGGTGTTCCCCACTCTTCTACTGTTCCTGCATCCTCCTCCTCTTTCCTCTCTTTCCCCTTTATTCTAGACGCGTCACTTCCCTCCATAACCACCACTGCACACTCTCTCTCTCTCTCTTTCTCTCTCTCTCTCTCTCTCTCTCTCTCTCTCTCTCACTCTCTCTCTTCTTTCTCTCACTTTCTTCTCACTTATCCTTCTTTATCCACCGACCCATCTTTTTGCCTCAGACCTTCCTTCTTTTCTCACACGATGGCGCAATTTCTCCTCTCTCTCTCACTCTCTTTTCGCGCTATACTCCTAACCTCACTTTCTTCTCGTGATTTCTCCCTGATCTCTTCCTTTCCCTTGCTCCTTTTCCCCTAACTTTCTTACTTCCTTCTACTCCTCTGTTCTTCCTCCACCCACAGAACTCACTCACTCCACCTTTCCTTCCTTCTACTCTCTACTATCTCCTCTTTGTCTACCACTCTTCACACTCGTACCTTCTCACTATATAGCCAACGGCCGTCCTCCCTCGTAATATGAAATAATTATTTTCTGAATATTTAAAAAAAAAAATGTTTTTCGTAATATGAAATAAAGATTCATTTAATATTTAGAAAAAGGATCGGGAAATAGGGATCCATCCGTATAGCTTCTCTGGAACCTATTCGGGATCTTTCTCGGTTTTGTGTAAACAGAGACTGGAGATTGGACTCGCGGCGCCAAAAAATATAAACATTTGACTCGAAGTATTTGCCAGAGGCCCTGGTCCTGTTGCAGCGGAAATGCATTCATTCATTCGCAAGCTAGCATTCCGATAGAATGGTTGACTGCAGAGCGTGAGCTATATAGAATAAAGAAGTTTTTGACATAAAAACGTAAAGTCTTCAAATATACATATTAATAAAGTTTGTAAAAACTGTGGGCAATTGAAGAATTAATAATTGTTTGTACTTAAGAAAAAAAATATATATATATCTTTGTCGTTAATATACTATTAATAATATGCTTCATTAAGACCCGAGTTCGAGTCCCGTCAACTGCATAAAATTTCTGAACTGTAATAAGGTCCTTTCAAAGACAAAGTGGAATATTTCCTCAAGCAGTGCATAGAAAGTATATATATGGATAGAGTCTAATTTTTGTTACAACTTTGTTATTTTGAAGATTTTATTAAATGTTATTTGAATATTGAATTTATATTTTTGAAATGTTATATTCACATTTTTTAATATTTACTTTATATTTTTTAAATATCTAGTTTATATTCTCTGAATATTTAGCTAATATTTTTTGAATATCTATTTTATATTGTAACGAGTCCGTTTTATCGGCAGCTCGTTGCAACGGTTCCTCGCGGCCGAATATTGCTCGCCGGACCAGGGTTCGCGGTAGGAAGCGCGAGGATGGATCGGGGATCGTTGCGGATAAAACAAACGATACACGGTCAGCTCGTTTTCACTCTCGTCACACGCGCTCGCTCACGGGTCGCGCACTATTCCCGATTTCGCGGAAGACGCGTCGCGCTATCACACGCGTGTCGGTCGCGTTGGCCGTTGTTCACTTATCCGCTAAACCGGACGTCGTTTCGACGATCGTCGTTTCGACGGCTCTCACGTACGAGGGTCGGAACGGGGAGTCACGATCAGAGTTGGGCGTTATTCGAATGAAATTTCATTCGAATAACCAAGAGAATAAAAATTTCGAATAAAGTCAGTTTATTCGCAATAACGAATAAATTTTTATTTGAATAAATTTTTATTCGAATAAATTTTTATTCGAATAATTTTTTATTCGAATAACCCAGCGAATAAAAATTTATTCGAACAGCCCGGCGAATAAAAATTTATTCGTAAAGCCCAGCGAATAAAAGTTTATTCGAATAGGCCAGAGAGCGAATAAAAGGTATCGAATGACATCGCGTCATCGACAGCAACTCGTCTCGACACTCGACACTATTCCTACCCATAAAGGCTGCCGCCGGCGTGTGCCTTGCCCGCCGTCACGGCTGCGCTTATTCTCGGCCTTTATTCGCTGCGGTCATTTAGAATAACGAATAACGAATAAAAGTTCGGGGATTTATTCGAGAATAACGAATAACGATTTTATTCGCCGAGAATTATTCGTAGCTTGCGAATAACGAATGAGACTTTATTCGCTATTCCTTATTCGTTATTCGAAATAAAATTTGCCCAACTCTGGTCACGATGCATCAAGTCGTCTCGACTAGGGCTGCTCGTACGGGTTCTCGGTCTCCGCCTTCCACAGTACTAAGGAAGTAATTTCCTTAGGTCGATGGTCCTCGACCACCGACACCGAAATCGTCGTGGCGACGTTATCCGTGGTCAGGCGGACCGGTTCGGGATACGGATCGGGAAAACGTGGCCGTTGTTACAACGTAACACGTTGGCGGTGGGTAGTCTCGGAAGCGTGTCCCGTCGAGCGTTGTCACAACGTGCTTCGCGGGACTCGCGAAGGATTCGGAATGATAGTTACGTAATTTTGATACTTAGAATCCTGTCCGGGTGCCTTCGGCTCGTTACGAGGGGAGGTACTCGGGCGGTGATTGTAAGGCTTCTCGTAACTAACAGACACACTCACTGATCTTAACTCTTTCGAGGATCACATACGTAAGAGACCGCGTCCTATGTCTCGCGGACTTTTATCTGCTCCTCGGCGCGGTGCGGGGCGTATCGTCGAAGTTTCTCGGCGTTTCGGGGATCGGTACGGTTCGGTCGGTTTCGGTCATTCTCGGTGTGGTTCGGGAATTTCGGCGAGCGTTTCGCGTGGTAACAGGCCTGGTACTTGCAGGTCTGTTACAATATTCTCTGAATATTTAGCTTATATTTTCTAAACATTCAATTTACATTTCTTGAACATGTATACAATATTACATCTAATATTTATCTAATATGAAAAAGTGTGGCTTAAAAAATATTTTTCCAATATTCGAAAAAAATATATATCCAATATTTTTGTGCTACTAGGGGAGTGTATTATAACAAGAAAAGGATGGTGAAGTAGGAATATCTATAGGAAAGGGTTGCTGATTGGAATGAGTTTGTGTATGTAGTTGTTGATGGGAGGGAGTGTGTGTTGATGGTTCGGAATGTGTATGAAGGACTTGTTGATTATAGTAGCCTCTGTCGGCTTTAAATAAAATCTTCATGCATTCTTCTTGGACTATACTGCTAACTTCGGGACTGTAACGTTTTAATTTAGATGATACTAATTTTCCAAAAATATCTTGCTCAGTTTTTCCTTGTCGTTCTGATTGTGAGGCTTCTAATATCGAGAACGCTTTATCTAGCCTGTCCTTATTTAGCCGCTTTCTACTTATGTGAGGTCTTGGGAACGGCGGCGCTTCATCTTCATATTCTGCCGTATTCTGTACATCTTCCACCGGTGGCGCCTTTCTTTCCTCGTGAACCTCGTAATTGTCGTTCCCCACTAACTAAAAATAAACAATACCTATTAGTGAACACAATATAATACATACTACATAGGATAGTCTAATACAGAGGAAACAGTATAAGTTATGAATATTCATTCTATTTTTTTACAGTTTCCTAAAACCACAATGGAATGGACTGAAGATTCAAGGCAATTTGAAAGCAATGTAATTTGCCACATTGTCTAGGTGCCCTAGACGGGAAACACGTGGTAATCCAGAAACCAATGTTGAGTGGTTCTGAATTTAGAAACTACAAATCCACATTTAATATGTCTTGGGTATTTGGTCCCCTCAGGGTTTCAAATCCCGTTCCACACCTCTCACCTTTAACCACCTCTCCCTATCGCCTATTTCAGCGGGACCTACTTTTTATTAAGGTGGGCTCCGAACCACCTTGGGCACCACAGTTTTTTTTTAAAAAAGCACATTGAATTAATTCAAGAGGTGCCCGGGCGCGGGGATTCGAACTCGAAACCGCCTGGTCGCAGTCGCGCGCTCTATCCACTGACCCACTGTGTGCCCTACAAAACCAATGGTTGATCAGATATCGATCTATTGGCCAATATCAATATAAGGCGGTAAATTCAAACATTTTATAAACGTAATACTTTCATTTTTACCACAACCTTTTACCTCAATAAACCTTTTGAGGTAATTAAATGAAAAACACACCTAGAATGGTTTGCCACAAAAATTATACATATCAATGTATATATAAAATCAATTAAAGCGTGACCAAATCAAAAAGGATTTATTTAGAAAAAATAAATATATATAGAAAAAATAAATATTTCTAAATATTTTTCTAAATAAATCCTTTTTGTTTTGGTCACGCTTTAATTGATTTTATATATATACATTGATATGTATAATTTTTGTGGCAAACCATTCTAGGTGTGTTTTTCATTTAATTACCTCAAAAGGTTTATTGAGGTAAAAGGTTGTGGTAAAAATGAAAGTATTACGTTTATAAAATGTTTGAATTTACCGCCTTATATTGATATTGGCCAATAGATCGATATCTGATCAACCATTGGTTTCCCGAATGTCTATACGTTTTCCTTACATTTAACTCTCTTCACTACTAATGTGACTGTCCAGGCAGCAACATGTGGGTCATTCATATATTAATTTTTTTAATTTAAAGTTTGTTTTGTGACACTACGCAAGTGAGTAACATTTTGGTTATTATAATATGGTTCATCGTTTTTGGGTTTCTTATATAAATTGAAATAATTTTTATTTCGTTACAGACACAATGTTATTTTGTTAATCTCTTGAAAATTGTCTGAATTTAGATCGAAACGTCGAGATAAAATGTTGTGATATTTTGCAAACAGTGTTTTAAAGTATTTAATTGATCGAACCAATGCGCCGATAACATTTAAAATTTTGCTTAAAGCTTATTACGATCGCTATACATATAACCGTTACTATGTCAGCTGTTTTTCGAGTTCTGTGAAAACCGATACTGCTTGAGCCCGAAAAAGCGCAGCTGATTGTGTTTACAATAGCACATCTCCACAATTTTTTGCGAAGAAATAGAAGATCTCGACAATTGTATACACCACCCGGAACCTTGGATCAAGAGACGGAACAAAGAGATTTAAAAGAGAGGGAACTGGAGGACAATTATTGAAGAAAATCCAGCTTCATTACTAATTCTCCGAAACACTCCACGTAGATCAACTAACGAAGCTCTAGAAGTCCGAAGGGAATTGGCAGAATATTATATAACCGAAGAAGGCCGAGTTCAATGGCAAAATGAATATGCATGAAATCGTATTTTATTTTACCAACATTCAAAAATTGGTTGGTGTTATCCTCGTAAAATTTTTATATTGTCCGCTGATACTCTGAAACTTAAATTCACTCACTAAATTTCCAGCATTTCCTGTACTTCTTTGCGTATATAAATTTGTTTGCCACCATCGATTAATTTTTCTTTTGGTGAAATATATTCTACAGACTTAAACTTGTTAAAAAATATATGTTTTTATCGCATTAAATAACGTGTTAAAACTTACTGTATTTATTGTTGGCCTGTAGCATGTCGGCCTATAGCACAAACTTCAGTTAATTAAGAATAAAATTAATTGGATAACTCTGAATAATGAACATCTTTTTTCCTTAAAAACCTACCTGACCCTGTTCTTCGGCATTTTTTTATTTTCGCACTTTCTCTTCTGAAAGATGATAACAAGGATGCAATCTTTTTTTTACATTCTTCAGAATCCACGCCAATTAACCCGGCGATGTCCTCCCACGCGTCTTGTTTTTTTTGCCTGTTAAAATGTTGTGGATGTCTAGCTAGCCAGATAATCTGTTTCGTTTGATATGCTTCAATCAGCTCCAAACATTTGTCTTCCGACAACTCCATGTTTCCATGTGTATAGCGTACATGACAGTGAAAGTCGGTTACAATTGTAAAAATAATTGCTAGACGATTTTGTCAACAACGGTGTGGAAGCGTCGCGTAGGAACGCTCGCTGATAAACAACGTGTCGTTTAGCTGGCTCATTACAATTGCTTCACACAAATACAATGTTTTCATAGCAAGTTCCTATTTAATAATTCTATATATTATGAATGTTTAGGATATGCTCTATCTGCCCTCCAAACAGATTTGCAAGTGCTACCTGTTAGGTTTATTTGACTTAACTTATTTTATTTCAAGGAAGAGGTCAGGCACATGGCGTCGTACAGTACTCTCGGTTAATAGTACACACTGGACAGGCACGAGGCGCGCGAGAATCGTTGTTTTCGTCAGGTTCGCGTAGTAATACAATTGCGCGTAGTGATACAATTGCGCGGAGTAATACAAGTACGCGTAATGATACAAGTGCCATCCTAACGTAAGCGCGCGACATTTAAAGTTAACTCCTCAACACCTTCCTTTCTTGAAAAGTTTACATTTATTGTTATGCTTATTTCCTTTGACCTAATCCGTCTAAACCTGCTCTATATCGCACCGGTGGTTTGCGGTCTCTAGTCGACCTACGTAATGGTACTTTTCCTGTTCTATGAGCATCTATTCCTTCGTACTCTGGTTGTGGTGGTGATGTAGGACTTTGTACATTTTTAGCTTCCTCTAAAATTTCCTCTAAAGGACCGTAATAGTTTTCCTCGTCCTCTATCGCTTCTGGCGTCTTTCCCCCGATCGTACGTATTTGGTTCAAATGACGTTTCCAGATGCTATCATCATCCAAGGTAATTTTGTAATGAAGTTTACCTATTTTTTCTTGTATCACACCAAATTTCCACCGTTCGTGGCCTACATAGTTCCTACAAGCCACGCGGCTTCCTATCGTTAGTTCCTTTACGGTTATTGCTTCGTTTACTTTTTCTTTTGTTTCTTTTCTATTTGGAAACATTAAATCTAGTTTAGTCCGCACCTTCCGTCCTAAAAATAATTCTGCTGGCGATTTCTTTGTTGTTGCATGCGGTGCTGACCGATATTGTAGTAATATTTGCTCCATTTTTGTTTGTAGATTGCTTCCGCTTGCATCCGCTCGCTTTAACGCATTCTTTAAAGTTTGTATAAACCGCTCGGCCTGCCCGTTCGTGGCAGGGTTATAAGGTGCTGTACACTTATGCGTAATGCCATGGTTTTTAAGGAATTTTTGAAATTCTTCCGAAATAAATGTTCTACCATTATCGGTGACTAACACTTTTGGTATACCGTATGATGCGAAAATGTTGCTACATTCTTTAATAATTGTATTCGCCGTTATATCGCTCGATGCATCGCGGTTTCTGCTGGTTCCCATATGTGTTGTTCCACCTTAGGCGGGTTGTTTCGTATTTTATTGCAAGCTGCGCAATTTTCTATTACTTCTTTAATATCGTTATCAATACCCGGCCACCAGCAATAACCGCGACGATTTCTTTTGTTTTATTTATTCCGAAATGCCCGGTATGTAATTGTTTCAGCACCTTTGCCTGTAAGGCTAGTGGGATTACCACTCGGAATCCCCGCATGATAATTCCGCTTTGTACATTAAATTCTTCTAAGTTTAACTTGAATCTATCCTTGCTTAGTACCTTGCTTCCTGTCTGCAATGCTTCTAATAGTTTCCTTAGCTTAGGATCTCGCTTAGTTTCTCTTTCAATACTCTTTGCATTAACTGGAAAATCTTGTAATTCCTCTATTTGAAATGCTTCTACCACGTCTAATTTTGTATAACTTTTTTGTACTGGCAGTCGTGAAAGACAATCTGCATTACAATGTTCGCTTGTCTTCCTGTATTTAATTGTGTAATTAAATCCTTGTAGGAAAATCGCGTAGTGTTGCATCCGCATCGCACTGTATATCGGTAGACTTTTATTCGGCGCAAATATTTGTATTAACGGTTTATGGTCCGTAATCAATGTAAATTTATTCCCGTACAAATATTGATAAAATTTCTTTACCCCGTAAACGATACTAAACGCCTCCTTGTCAATCTGAGAGTACTTCTGCTGTGTTTCTGATAACGTTTGTGAGGCATACTGTATTACTCTCTCTGTACCATCCGGATATAGATGCGATAAAACCGCTCCTACACCGTAAGAACTCGCGTCTGTTGCTAAAACTAATGGTAATTTAGTGTCGTAGTGAGCTAATACTTGGTCACTTAAAAATGCTTCTTTCGCCCGATTGAAAGCTTGCTTTTGCTCTTCTAGCCATTTAAATGGTACTTCCTTATGTAATAATCTATTTAATGAATACAATATTGAGCTCAAATTACGTATAAATCTCCCGTAATAGTTTATCATTCCTACGAACGATCTTACTTCTTGTACGTTTCGTGGACGCGGCATATCTCGAATGGCTTCTATTTTTGATTTGTCTTTAAGTATGCCATCTTTTCGTACTATGAATCCGCAATATTTCACTTCTTCCAGCATAAATTTGGATTTTTCTAAATTTAGTTTTATATTGAATTTTTGTAATCGCTCTAAGACTAATTCTAATCTTCGTAGGTGTATTTGTTCTGTTTCGCCCGTCACTATTATGTCATCCAGGAATACCGCGGTTCCCGGAATTCCTTGTAAAACGTTTTCTATAGTCCTCTGCCAAATGGCTGGGGCTGATGCAATACCGTACATTAATCGATTTACTCGGTACAATCCGCGATGTGTATTTATCGTAAGGATATCGCTGCTTTCAGAGTCTACCTCCAACTGTAAATATGCTTGACGTAAGTCAAGTTTCGAAAACTTCTGTCCACCTGCTGTTTTTGCTAGTAACTCATTTATGGTTGGCAGAGGGTGTTCATCTACGATTAATTTAGGATTAACTGTCGCTTTGTAATCGCCGCAAATACGTACACGACCGTTTGTTTTTAATATCGGGACAATTGGAGTTGCCCATTCTGACGTTTCAACTTTTGTAAGTCCTCCGCCTGTGTTACCTCGTCTAAGGTTGAGATTATAGTGGAGCGGCGAGCATCGATGATAGCGGCGCGGTGAGCAGCGCGGCGAAAACAAAATAATAAATGTATATATATATATATATAGTTAATAGCTTCTCGCTATTGGTTTTTTTTCGCCTCGCTGCTCACCGCGCCGCTATCATCGATGCTCACCGCTCCACTATAATCTCACCCTAATTCTTCATCTATTTGCGAAATTAGTTTAAACGGTACCGCTCTTGATTTTAAAAACACGGGTTTTACTCCCGGAATTAATGATAATTTAGCTTGTACCCCTGCTATTTTCGACCAATCTTTCAAACGAACTTCCTTGTACTTCTGTAAAATGTTTTCCAATTTTAACTTATTATTTTCAATATTCTCTAGAGCATTGCAGTCCAAGAAATCGGGTATTCCGCCTGGAATTGCTAATTGGTGTATCCATTCTCTACCTAATAATGGTTTTCTATCTATTTGCGTAACGTATATATTCAGCTTACGTTCGATTTTCTCGACTCTAATGGTAACTGTAATGTATCCTAATATTCGTATAACCGATTTGCAAAACGCTACTAAGTCTAAGTCTGTACGGTTTATGATCGAATCTGGAAACCATTTTTGTACATCATTCTGATTCATAACGGTCACTGCTGATCCGCTATCAACTTCAAATTTAACTCGCTTACCATTAACATTCAGCGTGCAGTAGAATTTGTTTCGAAACTGGGGGTGTTCTAACTGTAATATTTCCTCCAGTTGATTTGTTTGCTCCTTCTTCTTGAAGCATACCTTCTTCAAATGTCCTTTCACACCAGAGCGCGCGAATTTCCCTGTTCAATGTACATTGTGTCGCCAAATGATCGTTGCCGCATCTGTAATATTTTGTTTGCTTATTGCTAACATTTCCTAACCTATAATTATTTGAATGATAGCTAAACGCATTTTTATAACGATTATTAGAAAAATTTGAAAATTCCTTTGTTGACTTTTCACATTGTCCACCCCTGGTTTTGTTTGACCATGGTTTCCTTTGAATCCTCCCTCCTGCCTGCATGACGTCCACCTGGGCAGAAGGTTGAGGCGCCTTGCTCTGAAGTGATGCTGAGCCCTTCTCCGAGAGTTCCATTGTAGTTGCAATTTTTAATGCTTCATCGTACGTCAAATCCTTCTTTTCCAGTAATCGAGTCTGAATTTTCTTGCTGGCCAAACCAAATACCAGTTGGTTCCTCAGTGCTGTTTTCAAATATTCACCTAATTTGCAGTGAATACTTAATTTATGCAATGCCGCAGAGAATTGTTGTACACTTTCGCCACTCTCTTGCCGTCGTTGGTGGAAGCGGAAATTCTCCGCTATCTCCAACGGCGGCGGTTCGTAATACTCTTCTAATATTTCCGTGAGCGTCTCAAATGTTTGTACAAACGGATCCTCCGGGTCCAATCGATCGCACAGAATATCGAAAGCCGCGGGGCCTACGTAATGTAATAAGTACGGCACCCGCTCCTCATCTTGTATTTTGAAAATCATTAACGCACCTTGTAACCTCTGCAACCACCTTCGCCACGTGGTGCTTCCAGCGTCGAATGGTTCGATTGTTAAAGAACTCGGTATTGCTGTTACCTGTGCGCCTTTTTGGTTTGTAGACCCGGACCCTCCTGGCGTAGCCATCCTTCTATCCTTTTGTACGATTTGTAATTTGCTATTTCGTGATCTTCCTCACGCGATATCGTCACTGCGTGGTTGTATGATGCAATCGAATTTTTCTTCTTTTCTTTCTGCCGTTTGTAGACGACAGATGCACTGAATATTTTTGCCGTAATGTTTCTTATTTAGTTTTCACCATCCTCGTCGCCAATTTGTTAGGTTTATTTGACTTAACTTATTTTATTTCAAGGAAGAGGTCAGGCACATGGCGTCGTACAGTACTCTCGGTTAATCGTACACACTGGACAGGCACGAGGCGCGCGAGAATCGTTGTTTTCGTCAGGTGCGCGTAGTAATACAATTGCGCGTAGTGATACAATTGCGCGGAGTAATACAAGTACGCGTAATGATACAAGTGCCAACCTAACGTAAGCGCGCGACATTTAAAGTTAACTCCTCAACACTACCCATTCGCGTTCAACGAAACGTTTGCCGAAACGTTTGCCAAACCATTCGCCGAAGCATTCGCCAAACCATTTGCCAAACCGTTTGCCAAACCATTTGCCGAAATGTTCTTCGAAATGCGCGGCGTTCGGCGCGGCGTTCGGCGCGGCGTTCGGCGCGGTGAAATATTTCGGCAAACGTTGCGGCGAATGGTTTGGCGAATGGTTCGGCGAATGGTTTGGCAAACGTTTCGGCAAAAATTCAAGTCATGTAGTCTCGAATCTGATGTCTTCGTCCTGACCTGAACATTTCACTTATAAACTTTAATTCACTCAATAAACTGCCAAATTTTTCTGTATTTCTTTGTGTAGTATACGCCGCTGCAGCTTCCATAGTTGTTCGCAAGAAATTCTGGAAATAGCAAAAATCCATCCCGTTCGCCGTTCGGCGCGGCGAAATATTTCGGCAAACGTTTCGGCGAATGGTTTGGCGAATGGTTCGGTGCGCGTTTCGGCGCGCTGTTTAGGTCTGTACGAAGCATAAGCCTACTGCAAGATGTACCAACAAAATAAACCATTGTGAGATGTAGCAACTGGCGACGAGGCGGCGGAGAAGAACCGAGAAAACAGCGAAAGGCGGGACCCAGCGAGAGGGGCCGAAAGTAGACGGCCACGTGTACAGTTTTAGGTTAGCTCAAACACGTGCGCGAAAGGTAGTGCGAAAACGTGGCGTGCGATCGGTCAGAGATGCGTACAACGGCGGAAAGGTTTGCGTGGTGTCCCGACGAGCGTATTTCGCGTAACTAACCGAACAATTACTCGTGGTGACGGCAATAAATGAGTGAAAAAACCGGAAAGGCCGCTGACGGTTCTGAAAATTCGAAAAAGCAATTGACGCTTGGAGCGGCACAGCAACTGTTGAAACCGGAACTCATTCAGGAATTGAGAAAACGGGGTGTCGTGTGCGACGATAGTGATAAACGCGACAGTTTGAGGAAAAAACTCGTCGGGCTAGTGCGGGAAGAAATCTCGCGAGAAAGTGAAAAAGTGAATTTGGCAGAAGTCGGCAATACAGGAACCGACAACACAGATAGTCCCGATACAGTCGGTAACGTGAGAAGTGCAGCAGCTGAATCAGACAACATGGCGGGCAAGCTAAAGATTGATTTCAAGCAGAGAGTAAATGAGAGTGCTCACATCTGGGTTTTGCCTGTGCCCATTATAGTGCTACCCCCTACTCTAGTGCTTAGCCTGGATCAGCTCCTACATCATCTTTAGCATGGACAAGATCCTACATCATCTTTAGCCTGGATCAGAACCTTCATCATTTTTAGCCTGGATCAGATCCTACATCATCTTTAGCCTGGATCAAATCCTACATCATCTTTCGCCAGGATTAGGACGTACAGTTTCGTCAAGTATAGCTAAGGTCCACCCTACTGTGGATCTTTATGCGAAATAAAATTATTACTCTTCAATTACGATCTGCCAAAGCCAAGTAACAATTTATTTTCCTCATTAATACAATTTACATGTGTTAAAAATAGTGCACACTGTTAAACTCATTTAATCGAATCACATCCATGAAAAATTATGAAGAATAAATAAGTCTAGCACATTAAGTTGATTGCGGTTTCATACCTAAATAATAAAACTTTGTTTTGCTTTTTGTTACATGTTTGTACATTCTGTCTTATTGAACTGTTCAAAATTGAATAAATCATACAATTGTGCATAAACCGTTTTCACCTTGTTCTATTTTCCTATCCATATTGCGCGAGTTTTGAATCCAAGTCCTTAAAAGAAATACATGTCATACATACTGTACATTTTTCCCTTTCGCTCCAGGCAAAATATTGCTTAAAATCAGGGGCTTAATGACGATAAAATGAACATACCAGATAAAACCGGTACCGGTATTATGCCATGAAGCTGTGCCGAAATCTTTAACATCGTTTTTTTGAAACAAAGACTTATAAAAAAGCAAGTGAGGCTTTTGTTGTGGTATGCAATTGTAATCGCCCAACACTCAAGGTACCAGATCCGGTACGCCAAAAAGGACAATAGTCGTACCATAAAGACATTACCACGTTACCACAAAGTGTAAATATAGCCGTACCAAGTACACAGTAAACACCAAATAGGTCTAAACCAATCGGGATTGCTCGGCCATGATTATTGCACCACTTCTTGGCTACGGTTGTAGAGCCATTGTCGCCTAGGCAGCTCGTCACCGCAGCAGAAAATAAGTCAAAGGATCTTTTTTCGAAGGCTTCGCGGTTTCCTCGATTTTGAGCACATTCACGATTACAAACACCACTAGAGCAGCTCGTATTCTATAGTCCAGGCGTGGGCAGGTTAGGGGCCCCTGAAACGCCTGCTTCTCCTACCAACATTTCTTTCAATCAACGCGCGTCTTTGTCGCGACCGTGCATGTCTCGCGTCTTCGTTGCCTCCACAGAAGTCTTCACGAGATCTGCGCACTGCTCGCAACGGGCGAAGCGCGTTCTTTCTCCATGGTAACGGTGGATGCTGGTGGGAGGCAGTGGGCTCTATGGTAGGGACGGCTTTGTCTCAATTGAGACTAAAATGCCCAGGCCTGCTATAGTCTATCATTTTTTAATTTTCGAAATGAAACTCTACTTATGGCAGGGTATGGGTCTAATTAGCGTCATGGAAAAGCGTCACGGACAATAATATAAGAAAAAAAGATGAGAGAACCGCGGAAACGAACCCGGGTATAACTGGCGGTAGCCGATTGACTAACGCGCTCACTCACAAATCCTTCATATTATTCGATATCATCAATCCCTATATATGGTATAAGATAAGCGGTGACGTCACAAAATTATTTAATAAAATGAAATAAAATGGAATACAATGGAATCATATGGAATGAACTAATAAAATGGAAGAAACTAATAAAATAAAATTGAATAAACTAATAGAATAAAACAGAATAAATTAATAGAATAAAATAGAATAAAGAAATTAATTTTCATTATTTTTTGTGAGACTTTTAAAAACGTATTTCTGGCATTTTTCTGATTAAAACAAGACCAAACATGATATAATTTAAAATTTAACATGTCGCAAGGAAAGAAAGAGACGCGGACAGTCGCCGTTGCCGGCACAATTTAAAGGCCCGCGTTCACAATGTATTGCCAATTAAAAATGCTTTATTTTTCATTACTCTTTGGTTTCATCGACTTTATGGTGTAACTGTAGGATATGGAAGAGGATAGCGAGTGAAAAAGAAAGAAAAACTGTATTGTTTACTCTATTTTTGAAAATACCAATGCCATGCTAACACTTTTATTAATAACTTTCTCGTAATTATTTTTCTGATTATGTAAAATAAGTCGTTTAAATATTTGTTACGTGAGTTTCCTTTTCTTTGACGTTGCACAGCCTAAAAAAATGTATTTTTCTTAAAATAGTAGAAAATGTGTACATAATGTACCAGGACTGACCAGACCTGCCAAAGGGAGACTTTTTGTACGAAGAGGCCAAATTCATATCGAAAGTTTCGTTATGTGGCATATGTATTGTATGTACAGGTCGCGCTGTAACTCCATTAATTTGCAAAATTCAAGTCTAATTCTTTGAGAACATATTTCCGAGATGTTAAGTTGTTTATTTAAACATATGCTATAGCATATATTGAATGTATGATATGTAAATTATAAATTGTGCTACACATGTAGAGTAAATATAGGCCAAATTATATCTTGTTTGGTCTTGTTGTAATCAGAATAATGCCAGAAACAAGCCAGTGAAAGTCTCATACAAAATAATGAAAAATAACGCATTTTGAATTGGCATTACATTGTGAGAACACGTAGGTCTTTAAACTGTGACGGCAACGGGCCACGCGATCCGTACTGTCCTTCTCTAGCTTCGACTGTCTATTGTTGTTTCGCTCGGAGCGGTAGACACAGCCACAGCCTACTATTTAGCCATGCTGAAGACAAAATGGCAACACCACGAGAGTCCGGTTCTCTATATATCAATATATATACATATACAGGGTGTCCCAAAACTACCCTAGGAGCCGAAAATGGGAGGTTCCTTGGGTCATTTGAAGCGACATTTTCCTTTGCAAAAATGGCGTCCGCGGCTTTGTTTAGGAGTTATTAACGAAAAACACGGACCAATCAGAGCGCGCCCTGCGCCGCCGTGCCGCGCGGCACCGGCAGCCGAGCGTTGGTGGTACGCCGTGACATCGCAACGAACTAGAGTTTCTCGATTATGTAAATTCTCTCCGATTTCAACGAGCTTTGGATATGTGGTCAAGACCATTATTCTGAACAACATTTCTCTCTAAATTTTTTGGCTGTCGGCTTTAGTTTACGAGATAATCGCGCAAAAACTTTACCCGAACGAGAGAAGAAGCAGTAACTGATTGTTTCAAAAACTCACTTATTCAGCCATAAATCCATTTGCTGCTTCGAAATGTGTGTCAATGGGTCAGTCGGTGACGAACTGCACAGATGTCTGCAGGTATACGACAGTACCGAAATCCAAGGGGCGTACGGCCAGGTCGACGAACTGCACAGCTGGGGTAGATAGCAGGTATACGACACTTTGACGGATACGCAGTCAACGATCTGGACTTTTCACTTTCACTTTCAAATCGATAAATAAATCATACGTTTATTTCACACAGATGCACTAAGAACAATTGCAATATCACTTGTATTACAGCACAAATCACAACAATCAGATAATGTGATCACTAGCGAACGTAAAGTTTCTAGAAGAAGAACATCCTGAATTTTTTCTTCACTTTCATAGTCGAGGCACCAAAATCCTTCGAAATTGACCTGCCGCTTGTTGTCCATAAATAATATTTGTGGTCAGGCCGGTAATTGCACCGCTGGTGGTGGCTGTCAAGTACGCGATCGCAGTCAAATCCAAGGGCTGTAAAAGGAGGGCAGCACGGCAAGTGCGTCCAGGTCAACGCATCTGTCACTTAGCACGTAGCAGGTAGTTCCTACGTTATTCCTGCGTTAAATATTTGGGGCCCTGAAAAGGGTCGTTTTCCGACGGCAGTCTGATACGTGGATGCTCTCGTTTGATTCGCCTTACAGCGGCAGCAGCATTGAACCCGCTGCAGACGTACGCGACAAAGATGTAGAAGTTCTCTTGCGACGTGAACATTATGTGGCAGAGACTTGGACTGACTGCAGTTTCCCTAAAAAGCTGCGTACACCCCCAAATATCCCCACCACGAAGCAAAACTGAGGATACAGAAACATTCTAAAAAATCACGTGTTTCTTAGAATGTTTCTGTATCCTCAGTTTTGCTTCGTGGTGGGGATATTTGGGGGTGTACGCAGCTTTTTAGGGAAACTGCAGTCAGTCCAAGTCTCTGCCACATAATGTTCACGTCGCAAGAGAACTTCTACATCTTTGTCGCGTACGTCTGCAGCGGGTTCAATGCTGCTGCCGCTGTAAGGCGAATCAAACGAGAGCATCCACGTATCAGACTGCCGTCGGAAAACGACCCTTTTCAGGGCCCCAAATATTTAACGCAGGAATAACGTAGGAACTACCTGCTACGTGCTAAGTGACAGATGCGTTGACCTGGACGCACTTGCCGTGCTGCCCTCCTTTTGCAGCCCTTGGATTTGACTGCGATCGCGTACTTGACAGCCACCACCAGCGGTGCAATTACCGGCCTGACCACAAATATTATTTATGGACAACAAGCGGCAGGTCAATTTCGAAGGATTTTGGTGCCTCGACTATGAAAGTGAAGAAAAAATTCAGGATGTTCTTCTTCTAGAAACTTTACGTTCGCTAGTGATCACATTATCTGATTGTTGTGATTTGTGCTGTAATACAAGTGATATTGCAATTGTTCTTAGTGCATCTGTGTGAAATAAACGTATGATTTATTTATCGATTTGAAAGTGAAAGTGAAAAGTCCAGATCGTTGACTGCGTATCCGTCAAAGTGTCGTATACCTGCTATCTACCCCAGCTGTGCAGTTCGTCGACCTGGCCGTACGCCCCTTGGATTTCGGTACTGTCGTATACCTGCAGACATCTGTGCAGTTCGTCACCGACTGACCCATTGACACACATTTCGAAGCAGCAAATGGATTTATGGCTGAATAAGTGAGTTTTTGAAACAATCAGTTACTGCTTCTTCTCTCGTTCGGGTAAAGTTTTTGCGCGATTATCTCGTAAACTAAAGCCGACAGCCAAAAAATTTAGAGAGAAATGTTGTTCAGAATAATGGTCTTGACCACATATCCAAAGCTCGTTGAAATCGGAGAGAATTTACATAATCGAGAAACTCTAGTTCGTTGCGATGTCACGGCGTACCACCAACGCTCGGCTGCCGGTGCCGCGCGGCACGGCGGCGCAGGGCGCGCTCTGATTGGTCCGTGTTTTTCGTTAATAACTCCTAAACAAAGCCGCGGACGCCATTTTTGCAAAGGAAAATGTCGCTTCAAATGACCCAAGGAACCTCCCATTTTCGGCTCCTAGGGTAGTTTTGGGACACCCTGTATGTATATATACATATATATACCGGACTCTCGCGGTGTTGCCAAGTTGTTCAAGCAGGCTGTGACAACAGTCACTATTCTTTGAGTTTTGCCGAGAAGTTTTGTAGAGAAGGACAGCCGAGCTCGAGAGGCCTCATCGCCGAGAAATGTAAACACAGCTAATCCAAATTTCCAACTTCCTTATTTTTCATTATTTTTTGATGGAATATTCACCAACCTATTCGTGGCATTTTCTAATGCAAAATGATACCAAATATGATATAATTCCGATGATATTTACTTGTGTAATTGACAATTAAAGTTTCGTGCGCTAGGAAGGACAGTCGCTGGCAAACTTTTGAAATGTGCCGGCGACTGCGACTCTCCGCGTCTCTTTCTTTCGCATACGCTGTCCTTTGTTACGTAACATCACACAAAGCAGTTTCTGACGAGTGGTAATATTATAAGAAGCAGTTTCTAATGAACGGTAATGACCACGAAGCTTTGGTTGAAGCTAGTTCTGGTCCTGGTCACAGATGTAGTAAGTAGTAAAGTGGGTTCTGTGTCCTGCTAAAGATGATGTAGGTTCTGTTCCATGCTAAAGATGATGTAGGAGCTGTTCCAGGCTAAACGTGATGTGAAAACAAAAGTGGCACGGGCAAAACTCGGGCGTGAACACTCTCATTTAGTCTCTGTTTCAAGCTAAATCCAGACGACTGGGAGGCGTTCACGGAGAGACTTGAATTACATTTCAAGTTGAGAAAAACTGAGGAGGACATGAAAACCGCCACGTTACTGACATGTGTGGATGAGGAGGCCTATATTTTGTTTAGGAATTTATGTGCTCCAGCCAAGCCCGCAACGAAAAGATATGCGGACTTGGTTAAGTTGATGTCAAGTCATATCAACCCGAAACCTTCGAAGGTCATGGAGCGGTGTACATTTAACAAGGCGAAACAAGGGGAAAACGAGTCCATAGCTGAGTTTGCGGCGAAACTACGAAAATTGTCACTGCACTGTGAGTTCCAAAACCTCGATGACACTCTTCGTGACCAGTTCGTCTGTGGAATTTACGATGAACATACGAGAATTGAATTACTCAAGATAGAGGACTTGACATTCGAAGAGGCTTTGAAAGAAGCGCTCGCACGTGAAGGGGCTGCGAAAAATGCTGCAGGCGCTGAAAAGACACTTATAAAAAATAACATAAAAGATGAGGTGTTTGCCATAGAACGCCAGAAATACAACGCCAGAGGGAATTGGCGAGGGTAAATCCACCGGCGAGCACATAACGAGAAGTATCAGAATGAGAAGAAGTGCTACTGCTGCGGTGCAGCTGGACATTTTGCAGGTATATGCAGATACCGAGGTGCGACCTGCCACGGCTGCGGAAGGAAGGGCCACTTGCAGAAGGTATGCCGGTTCAGCAAGTCGAAGTCGGCCAACCAGTTCCTGGAGGAGGGAGCTGACTGCGACACGTCAACAAACAATTACGTGGAATTTTACTCGATTAATGCGAACATAGAGGACACTAAGTTTCGTTACAAATTAATTAGAGCCGATCCAGAATTTTTAGATGTCGAAATTAACGGTAAAGTATTGCCAATGGAAGTGGATGCAGGTACGTACTTTACAGTAATATCTGAAAAATGTATACATAAATATTTCAAAGATTGCAAGATAGATAAAGCATATACAAATTTAGTAAATTACGAACAAAATCCTATGAAGCCGCTAGGGCAAATAAAAAATCTGGAAGTTAGACTAAGAGGGAAAAATAAAAACTTGAGCTCTTTTGTTTTGCGCGGAAATGGACCATCACTAATAGGAAGACAGTGGCTGGCAGAATTCGGATTATGGCCGTTAAATGTCACAGGTACTACTGAAAACAGTACGAAAGCGGTGTTAAACCTGAATTTAGAAAATGCGGAAGGAAGAATATTAGCAGAATTCGCAGAACATTTGGTAGCACACCCGGGTTGTATAATAAAAAGAAATCACGTTGCATTTGAAAAAATACACAAATCCGGCAGCGTTACGTCCCAGACATGTACCCTTTGCATTGAAAGAGAAAATTGAGCGTGAAATCGAGAGGTTAGTTTCGCTAGGTCATTTAGAACCTGTAGAGTCAAGCGAATGGACCACGCCGATAGTTCCTGTTTTGAAACCGAATGGTGAGGTTCGGATCTGCGGCGACTTCAAGGTAACGGTAAACCCACATATTGAATTCGATAAACGTCCATTCCCTAAAATTGAGGACATTTTTAATACACTGCAAAAGGGTCTGACAATTTCACAGCTCGACCTTCCGCATGCGTACATGCAAATCCCGGTAGATACAAAATCACGAAATTTGTTAACAATTACCATTCACGTGGGACTATTTAGGTATACAAAAATGACCGAGGGTACGGCACCAGCGCCGGGCGAATTCCAACAAATTATGGACGAATGCTTGCAAGGGATTCCAAACACTATTGTGTATATCGATAACATTTTCGTAACGGGTCCTACAAACGAAGAGCATATGGAAAATTTACGGCGAGTATGTAAAAGATTAGAAGAGCAGGGTCTACGGTTAAACAGAACTAAATGCGACTTTTTCAAAAAACGTATAGAAGTATTAGGTTTCGTGATAGACAAAAATGGTTTGCACAAGGCTACATTCAATGTGAAGGCGATGTACGAGGCGCCACGACCAGAAAACAACAAACAGCTCGTTTCATTCCTGGGTCTAATTAATTTTTATGCAAGATTTTTGGAACATAGGGCTGACAAACTAAAGCCACTTTTTGACTGTGCTAGTAAAGAAAAATTTGAGGCCTCTAACCGTCTGCAAAATTCTTGAGGGGTTGTGATAGGATTTTTACACTGTTAACCCGAAACACGAGATTTGAGCGAAAACGGACAGCAATTAGACAGGCTAATTAATGTGAATTAATCTTAATTCGTACAAAGTACACTTGTACTTGAATGCACGTAAGAAATTATGATATTTTTGGAGTGTCGAATATTTAACTTGAATTTTCAGTATACTCTTCACATTTAGCGCGCAGTTACTTCTATTTCAAAACTTCGCGCTCGATGAGGCACGACTTCCTGACGTCCGATAGCTTTAAAACTTTGGATATATCATTTTTTCATGAAAAGGAACAATATTGGGGGCAGGCGTGTCCAAAATTTCATGGTCGAAAAATAAGGACCACCCTAATCGACGCTGATCTCGAGAATCTCGAGAAAAACACGAAAGTAAGCGCATTGATTAAGGTATGGGAAACACTACTTGCAAGACACGGGCTCCCAAAGCATTTAGTTACAGATAACACTGTCTAATTATAATATTGTTATTTATTATTTATTAGTATATTTATTCTGTATACATTATTTTATTTATTTAATTTATTTAATTAAACATTTCCACAATAAAATGTGGATATTTTGTATTTTTATAATTTTGTGTAATGATCAGCAACAAAAACGACATAACAATTTATGAAATTGAAGCACAGTAAGCAAAAACATATTTGAGTGGTTTGTGCAATATTATAACATTCAAATAAGCTGACATAATTGCGCGCTTATAGCCGCTGCCTCGCCGTTACGCCGCGGCGCTCCGTATCCCGACGAACGACCGCGCTAGTGGCAGAGCACCACTGGCGGCGACTCGTGTTCCGCGATGATATTTCGCTTTCTGGCTCGGTAAAAACGTCGATTTTCGAAACCTGACAGGATGGTTTCTCAAGATAAAAGTCTGCTCTATCGCGTGGTATAGTTTGATTTTCCACTGGACCCTTACTTTTTGATATAAATGGAAAAATATCACCAAAATTTTCTGCAAAAGTGGTGTCTCTCCGTCTTTAATGACTGTTTAAACATGTTTAAACATTCATAATGTATTAATATCGGATGTCATTGTATTCAGGAAAGTCTAAAGAATCTTTTGCTACAAAGAACAATTCAATATCTTTTATAATAACGTCACAATATGTGTTTAAAGTTGAAAAATACGTTTTTTTCAAAAACTGTGCGTGTAGGGAAAAATTAAGGCCAGTTTCGGAATCAGCGCAAGAAACTCTACAAGATCCACCCAACAGTTATATGAAAATAAATAAAATTGAAATTTTGTGGGATCAGGACCCCCAAATCAAATATATCGTAGGAGATTAGGAGGAATGGGAGGGTTCCGTAGGTGAGCGCGTTAGTCGATCGGCTACCACCAGTGAGGGCCCGGGTTCGATTCCCGCGGCAGCGGTTCCCTCATTTTTCCTGAGATCCTACAATTTGTTGGACAGTGTAATCACGGGGCAACCGGCGGTAAGCGCATTGAAGCCGTGATTGCCAAAGCGCTGTCACTGTCGACATTCGAAGTTAAAACCGAGGCAGGTACAACGATGAAACGACACACCGACCAAATTGTAAAACCGATGCGTCGTTCGGAGAGAATTGCGGAGCGCAAGATGGGTCCGCAAGGCTCATTTGAAGTGGGGGAGGAATTGTGATGTATTCGCATGGCGACAATAGCGTGGTCGCTTATGTCGCGTAGGCCTCGGCGGAAGCTGAGTCAAACCGAGCCGCTCCGAGGACGACGCTGCCCTGCGACGGCTGGGTGACTCGTTTAGAGAAACGCGATACGTTAACACGTGCTCATGATAAGTGTACTTATCGTAAGCCTTCTGCGAGATGGAACCAACAAAATAAACTACTGTGAGATGTAGCAATATTCGTAATCGGCACGTCAAAATACTCAACAAACCAGAGTATAAAAAAAATCGGAGGAACGTCCTCTTCGGAAGTACACCAATTAATTATTGCTAGTTCACAAAATGGAGTTGATTTCATGTAAATTTAATGAAAGGTAACTTTTCTTATGGATTCTCTCCCGCTGAATTCGAAAATCGAAGTTACGTTTTTTTATCGGTTTCTATTTTTTCGTGGCCACAGAATAAGCTTGAAAATTTAATTTTTTTAAAAATCTGTACTATTTTCATCAATATCTTTTGAATCGCTTAACCAATTAAAGATCCCATTGTACATATTTGGTCATCATTTCAATGCCTTTCATTTGGTGCCAAGAATGGCCAAATCGGACACATCTACCTCCAGATATAAAGGCGGGTAAGTGGCTCAGATGGTAGAGCGTCTGACTCGTAGCAGGAAAGGCCGGGGTTCGAATCCCCGGTGCGGCAAAAAATTTCCAGAATGGTTTTTCCTTCTTTACGAGTTCGGTCCCTACTGTAGGAGTCATGGGGCGACCAATATTGTCAATGATTTCCCCTTTATTCAGGGAATAAGCGAATTATTGGAAGCCCAAGTTGACCACCCCTGCCCCACAAGGGTGCCCGCCGCTCTGTCTCCTCTGTTAAGGGGGCAGAGAAAAAGGGGGCTGGTCAGCGATCAACGGAATGAGGCGCGCAGTGGGCTCAGTGGTTAGAGCGCGCGACCTCGGATTAAAAAAAAAACGGTACGCTTATACAGCAACAATCACAGGAACGGAAGCAAAACCTTATAAGGGGAAAGTCTGGTGGACGGAGCTACTCGCTGAACACCGACCGATAACCGTGGATGGTGGACACATCCAAACAATCAGCCATATTTCCTAGAGTATACCAAGCCCCACCCAGGGGGAAGATCTCGATGAAACTGATATCTAATCTCGCAGGAGATAGATTTCGGCAAAGTTGACGAACCCTTCCCCCTTAACCCCAACGCGAAATAGGCTCGGCAGGCGAAGACTTGATATCTTGACAAAAAAAAATCAAGATTTCGATGAAGTCGGATCGGACCCGAAGTTGCAAGTAACTTCCTCCCACGCTTATACATGCCATGCATCACGGTACCCTTACATTTGAATCATCTAAGTAGACTCACAGACTAGGCGAGGGACTAGCCCAAGGGACTCCAGTGGGAGTGGGTAAGTTTCCAGACTAGCAGGAAACACAGACTAGGGACGGTATTCAATACTTGATATACTCAACATGGAAATATGATGAAGTAGGGGGGAGTCAAAAAGGGCAGGCGAGACACCCTGCAGGTCTGAAGGTGAGAGGGCCCAACGTTCACTCCGAGCCGTAAAACAGCTCAAAAACTCAAATAAATTAGGTAGAATGGCCCGCCTCATCAATGATGACCGTCCCGTCTAGTAAGCTGAAGACTCTGAAAGCGGCCCGGGCCATATAAAACAGAGGAACGGCCGAAAAACGAAGGATAAACGCAACCCAAATAAGGGCCGAGACCCGGCAGCGCCAATTGTGATACTGGTGAAAATGATCCGGTGTGCCTTAAGGAAGCGAGGGCCGATCCTTTTCGCCTTCCCCGGCGAAAGCATGACTACTACTACTACTACTACTACTACTACTACTACTACTACCTCCAGATATGGCTTTGAAAGTAAAAGGAGTTATAAAATTGAAAAAATTTATATCTTAAAAACTGTTCTATAAAAAAAATTTAACATTGATTTTCGAATTCAGCGGGAGAGAATCCATAAGAAAAGTTACCTCTTATTAAATGTACATGAAATCACTTTGATTTTATAAACTAGTGTTATATATACATTAAGCATAATATCTATACGTTTGTTACTTTCTTTGCATGTGTTTTCAGATAAAATATGTATTTGAGAATATGCAGAGAGATTATGCCACGGTGAAGGACTCCGTCGAAGTCGAGCTGTTATTGAAAGATTCGATAATTGCGAAGCGTATTGTGCAGTCATACTTCGGTAAAGACATTCAACATACGGTTTATTTATTGCTAACTTATTTACGATCTGATCTACTTCATGCGATTTATTGACGATCATAATCCTACAACTCTACTGTTATTTACGATTCTCTATTTTTACAAATTCAGTCATATATAGGGCTGTCTGTCAACACGCACACATACACATTTACATCATCCGTATTTCAACCCTTTACCATTTAGTAATTCATTCTATAAATATATAAGTTCATATAATGAATGTATCAACTTTGCAATTCGGTATTCAGCTATTTTTAACTCGCTTCCTAAATCTTAAATATATTAATTACACCACGATGTTGACGATAGTACAATAGAAAAAGAAAAACTTTCTTATAATATAGATATGAATGGTTAAAAACTGTGTAATTCGCGATTGTGAAAACCTGAAATCTCACCAAAAAAATCGACGTTATTTTATTATATAGATCTAATAGGAAGCCACGGTCGATGGTTCACGGACTTTTCTGAAACTTGCAGTATTTGAAGATGTCTTCCCGAAATGTAATTTGGCAAAGCAGTAGCTTGTGCTTCTCAATATTTTCCCATAAAATTGCAGTTGAAAATCGGTTTACACGTTCATATGGAGTTCGCGTTAAGAGGTCAATAAGGAGATGAGTAGCCGAGGGCGTAGCGAGGTATACTAGTAATCGGTAGGTTGCTAGTTCGAGTTTCGCTGTCGACATTTTTGAAGTGAAACTTCTTTGCTGAGGGTAACAATTTTCTGAAATAACGGATATGACGTGTCGATGGAACGGAAGTGGATCGATAGACTGCGCCGTTTTTTATTATATTATTATACTAATGTGTGTTTACCAAAATCTAAGTAGAATACACGTTTTCAATGAAAATGAATACATATACAGGGTGGTTCAAACGTAACTTTTATGAAAACTTATTTCTTGCAAAACATATCAAGTTACATCAGATGTTGGAACTGCGATTCATTTTTCTACGATACAGAGATCCGCTCTTTGTATTACATTTCTTATTGTTGGCATCATTAGAGCGTCTCTTTTTATACTATTACACGCATTTGTTATTTGATTCCAAAGTTATTGAACATTATTCATTGTCCTGTTTATTTTATTATTATTATATTATACTATTGTGTGTTTACAAAATAAAAAAAAAATACAGTGACTCAAACTTTCAAAATATGTTTAATTGATACAGATATACGAAACGTGTGTTTAGATAAATATTAGTATTGAATTCTCTAACAAGTGTTCACAATTTTTTATTCCCTGACAATTTTGTCGAAGTGATAAATCTTGGAACAGACCATCAGTACCATGAACAAAAATTCGATCCAAAACCTAACGCAAAGACTTTTCAATCAGCGACAAGGAGTCGGCAGCCGTGCATCGGTAGTGCGAGACTCGAGGAAAAAAAAATATACGCGTGGAAAACCACACGCGGTAGAAGTGAAACTTCTTGCAGTCTAGTAATGATTAGAAGCAAATTAAGATTGGAAATGTTAAAAAAACAAGATCAGGAAAAACAAATACAAAAAGAAAAAAAAAGGTCAGGAACAACTAATACAAAAAAACAAGATCAGGAAAAACAAATACAAAAAGAAAAAAAACAAGATCAGGAAAAACAAATAGAAAAAGAAAAAAAACAAGATCAGAAACAACTAATATAAAAAACAATTTTTTAAATCATAGAAACAACTAATACAAGAAAAAGTTTCACTTCAAACATAATGAACGACAAAATTGGCGACGCAAAGAAGGAGAGCGTATGAGAAAGAAAGAGACGTAGTTCATAGCATTTCCCATACGCTCTCCTTCTTTGCGTCGCCAATTTTGTCGTTCATTATGTTTGAAGTGAAACTTTTCCTTCTTTAGTTGTTTCTATGATTTAAAAAAATTTTTTTTGTATTAGTTGTTCTTGATCTTGTTTTTTTTCTTTTTGTATTTGTTTTTCCTGATCTTGTTTTTTTTGTATTAGTTGTTCCTGACCTTTTTTTTCTTTTTGTATTTGTTTTTCCTGATCTTGTTTTTTTCTTTTTGTATTTGTTTTTCCTGATCTTGTTTTTTTAACATTTCCAATCTTAATTTGTTTCTAATCATTAATAGACTGCAAGAAGTTTCACTTCTACCGCGCGTGGTTTTTTTCTAGTAATTGATACCCCTCCCTCAATTTTAAGCCTGAAATCTATTATTTATAAGTTGTTTTTATTTTTTAAGTACAAAATGCATATTTTTTATTTGTGGGTGTTGGGAAATAATACGAACATAAAAATAGTACAGAATGTTATATTTACTTTATTATTGAAAATTCTCTCTCTGTATTAATTGCATGCTAATATGACACGAGCCAGAGTGATATTCGACGTAAAAACGTGGAAAACAATCATTTTGCGTCATCTCGTACACACTGTGAACGCAGCGTCCGTACATCGTACAAGAGCACACTTTTTTGAGGATGTCTACCAGAAAACATGCTTCATTCAAATTCACAAATATCTCTCTGCTATCACAGACTTTGGACGCAAACCACGCATAATGTATCATATTTGAAAAGATCGCAGAAAACAGCTGATGGTGAACAATGGATTGTACTTTTATGCAAGCCTCTCTGGAATTTATTTCGCGTTTCTGTTGGATTATGATCATATGTCTTTATTGAATTCCCTTAAGGGTTACAATTCTAATACTACATATGTCTCCATTTTTCCCTGCTTCGCTCTTATCCTCTATCCTTAAATCTAACTTATTAACTAACTTATAATTATCTTATATACTATGGAGGGACCCGCCCGGTGTCCCCATCCCTGGAGCCTTCGAATTGGGCTTCCCGAACCACAGTTCGGTCCGCCCACAGCTCCCGGAGCCTTCGTGCGCTGCTCGGAGCAGCAGCAATGTGTGACCCCCTAAGGGGGCCACCCACCGCCGCCGCCCGGCCAGAGCAAGAAGGCGCCGACACCGGCAAGGGAGGGTCGTCGGAAGCGCCTAGGTACGCCCCGACCCTCACCACCCCACCCCCCACGCGCCACCTCCCCGGAGCCTGCCTCCGGGAAGTGGCGACACCCCCTCCACCGGGTACTGGATAAAGGTTCCTTTGGGGGTGTCGGTCCACCTCGGGGGGAGTTTAACCCCTCCCCCCTGGGAGCCAGGGTCAGCTAACTCCCCTGGCCCCCACGTCCACCGCCCTCCGGGATGAGGGCACCATTCTGCGACACGGAGGTCGGCCCCGCCGCCTCCGAGTCGCCATCGGGACAAAACCCCCTGCCCCTCCCCTACGGGAGGGCGAAATTTGACGCTGGGAGGGGATCACTCCCAACGCCCTCCCCTCATTCGCTGCCCCCCTCACCTGGGGCTAAGAGCCGCCACTCTCGCCCTTGCCACCCCTCTCCTCCTTGGATTGGGGAGCGGGGCTCCACGACGTTGGGGACGTCCCTGCGTCATTCTCCTCCTCGCTGAGCCCGGATCTCTCTCCCGGGCTCCCTCGGCGGCCTCTTTCTCTGACATCAATGTCTCGCAGAAGGAGGCCACCGCCTTCCACGACCTCCCGCCCCCGATCAATTGATCGAACAAGATCGGGAGCGAGAGGTCCCACCCTTCCACTGCGTACTGCATGACACGACGCGGCTCTGCCCATGCCGGGCAACACTCTCAATTCCTCCTCCAACCAGTACCTATCCCCCCCACATTTCATTCCCCAAACCTAAATTTAGCTACTCTCTGCCACCTGCTCTCCCCCCATCCCTTCTTCAAGTACCCCGGTATACCTTCTCCCTTTACGCTCCCGTACCATTTATTCGATTTCGACTTTGCAATTCTCTCCCATCTTTCCTCTTCTTGTTTTTCATTTTCCCTTCTCATTATCTCGTCGCTTACCCCTTCCTTCCTCTCCTCTATCCACCTATTCATCTCCTCCGCTGTCCAATCCCTCTCCACAAAGAAATCCTCTCTTTCCTTTTCGCACCCAACCCTAGTTCCTCTCTTCCTATCCCTTCTGCTCACCGCTTCCCTACACAACCTTGCCAATTGTACCCCTTTTTCCTCCGCCAACTTCTTTTCATATCCCCACGCCCTTAAACCCGCTCTACCCCTCAACAACTCTCTTTGTAACTCCTCCCTTACCATATACCTCGGTGTTGATCTTCCCACCCCTAGGACCCACTTTAAATATCTCTCCTGCAATTTCTCTATGCCTTCCCTTTCCTTACACCCCCATATTTCTACCCCATAATTAACTATCGCCCACACTAATTTGTCAAACATCCATATCCTTCTTTCCCAGTCCCTTCCAAATTTTCTCTTTCCTATGCCCCATATCTGACTCATTATCGCTGCTCTTTTCCTTATCCTGTCTTCTACATGTGCCTTTTGTCCACCATCCCTAGATATTGTATAACCCAGGTATTTATACTCCCCAACCTTCTCAATCCTCTGTCCTTTTCACTTCCATGTTACCTTTTTCCACCTCCCTCCGCCCTTTCTACACCTCATCACCTTTGATTTTTCTGAGTTCAGCTGTAGCTTTTTCCCCTCTAAATATTTTTCCAGCACCTTTATCATCCCCCTCACCCCCTCCACATCCTTCGCCAGCATGGCTACATCGTCCGCGTAAGCCAACGTATATATCTTTTTATCCCCTATCTTCACTCCCCCCCCCCCATCTTCCCTTCTCCAACTCCTAATCTAAGTCTGCTAACAGCAGCGTAAAAAGCAACGGACTCAGCGGGCATCCTTGCCTGACCCCCCTTTCCGTCCAAAAACATTTCCCTTCTTCCTCTCCTACCCTTACTTTACTCTTCGTTTCCTTTAATATTTCTTCGGACCTTTCCACCAACCCTTCTCTCAAACGCCGCCTTCAAGTCAACAAACATCACAACCAACCTCTTTTTCCCTTTCCTTCTAACCTGCCTATTAATTAAGTAGTTCAGGACATATATGTTGTCTATACAACCTGAACCCTTCCTGAAGCCTGCTTGACTCGGTGGTAGCATCCTTTTTCCCTCCACCTCCTCCCTTAATCTTTCCGCCAACACAGCAGCGTATATTTTATACGCTGTTTGTGTCAGCGTTACTCCCCTATAATTCTTTACATCCCTACTGTCCCCCTTTTTCGCTATTGGCACTGCAATGCCCTCTGTCTCCTCTACCTCCCCTTTCCAAACCCTATTGCACACGTTCCATATCCACTCCTCCACCTCTTTCCCACCATGCTTCCACACCTCGTTTGTTATCCGGTCCCCCCCGGCCGCTTTCCCCTCTTTCAAACCCTTATCACCCTGCCTACCTCCCACTTTTCTATCGCCTCCTCCTTATCGGTCCCCCCTCTAACACCCCTCCCCACTCTTACCCTCCATTCTACTCCTCCCAATACATTTTTAAAGTGCTCATCCCAGTCCTCCATCTTTATTCCTTCCTCTATTCTCGTTCCCCTCCTCCTTTCCCTATTTACCACCTTCCACACCTGTTTCTCTGTTTTTATGTTTTCCAGGTCTCTCTCCCATTGTTCCCTCTCTTTTTTCTTTTTCTCGTCACATAATACCTTATACTTCCTCTTAATTTCTTTAAATTCCTTGCCCTCTCCTCCCGTCTTTCTCCATTCCCTCAATTCCTTCCTCACCTTCCTTTTTTCTTCTTTACACTCCTCGTCCCACCTTCATCTTCTATTACCTTTTTCTTTCTTCCCCATCTCCCTTACTACCTCTTTTATTTTATCCCTCAGCCCTTTCCATTCCTCTTCCACTCCACCTTCCCCCTGACTTCTCTCCCCAAACCTTTCTCTAAATTCCTTCACCTCTTCCTCCGTCCAACGTCCCCTTCTATTTCCTCCCTTTTTCCCTTCCTTCTTTTTCCTCCCCCCTCTTTCTCCCCTCAGCCACACCGTCAGAGGCAAATGGTCTGAATCTACCCTTTCCCCTACCTCCATCATTTCTATTCCTTCTCTTGTATCTTCATTTCCCAAAATATAATCTATTACCGTACTCCCTCTCCCCCCTACATAGATCCATTCCCCCTCTTCATCCCCTTTCACATTCCCATTCATAATTTCCCACCCCCTTTCCCCTATAAACTTGCATAGCCTCTTACCTTCCTCGTTAACCTTATCATCTTTTGACCTTCTACTCCCCCTTCCACCTCCCATTTCTTTCTCCTCTCCCACTTCCCCCTTCCCTTCCCGTCCTCGCATTAAAATCCCCCCCTATAATTACCCTTTCCCCTTTTTCCCTCCCTTCCATCCATTCGCTCAGCTGCTCTAACTTCTTTTCCAGGTCTCCATTTACATAAACTCCTATCACCTTCCACCACCCTTCTTCTACCCTTACCTTTACCGTCATCAATCCCTCTCTCACTCCGTTTTCTCCTCTTTCCATCTCTATCTCTTTCCTCACCCCTATAACATACCCCCTCTTGCCCTCCCCATTTTTTCCACTCTCTTTGCCCATTGTGCCTCCCATCTGTATCCTTGGCAATCTATTCCTTATCTGCTTCCATCCCTTTTCCTCTACCCACGTTTCCATTAATACAATTACGTCCCATTCTTCCAAACCTTTCCAGAAATCTCGATCTTTCTGTTGGATTAAATATAGGCAATTTTGTTAACGATTTATTACATTTTAACTGGTCTATAAGAATAGACATCGGACGGCTGGACCAGAGGAGTGCATTTTGGAGGTACAATAAAGTCGCGTTTACTGTCTAACAGCCTATGTTCTGCACGGATAGTGATCACGTACCGACATTTTTTTAAAGGGCATTCCAGTGGAGGGAGTAGGCACCGGACAGTGAATCGCGTACCCGATAGCGGACATTAAACGCGACTTTACTGTATTATTTGATGCTGCACGTTGGCATACCCTCGTCATCCTGGAATACCTCGTCGTATATTACCGTATCAGTCTGTCCTCCCGAAAAATATATTACTAATAAGAATTTCTTTTGCTGTACATATGACTTTAAATAATTATTCAAATATTTTTCGAAAAACGCAGTTGTGAGTTTTCCCGATTTAAAATATGTCACAACGACGTTTTAATATTTGGCCGAATACTGTTCTACCAACTTTTGAACCCTCGGTTCAAATTTTCCTGACTTTTCTTGTATGTACTCGTACACAGCGGGTAATAATTTACCCGGTAAAGTGATAGCGTACTGGGCTGTATACTAGGGTGGACCTTATTTTTCAATCTTTGAATTTTTTTCGGGACACCCTCAAGAATTATGACAAATGTTGAGAAAATGATGTGGAAAAAATTTGGAGCCGACTGGATCATGGGCAAGGGATCGCAGCAAATTTGAAAATTTTGAATTTATTAAATCTCGACATAAATAGATGTTATGATATATCGTTGAAATTGTCTTTTTCGTCTTTTTAAGAATCCATATTTAGCATAAATAGTTGGTTAATAGAAAAGACATTCGTGACCTTGAAAATTCGTAAAAATGACCTTGAACAAATTTTTTTTTCTTTGATACTATATTTACCTCCTTATATACTACAACTTTTGTTTGAAGAGTTTTTTCATATGTACATAACTGACAGAGATATAAACTTGCAGAGAAATATCGCGTAGCATTTAAAAATCGTGAGCTTGGCGCTGTTACACCACATTGGGATGGGAAGCTGTTGCCAGCTTTAGTGGGTAAAGAGAAAATTCATCGATTACCTGTATTGATTACATATAGTGGTACTGAACAATTGCTGGGAATTCCTGTACTTATATCCGGTAGTGAGAAAAATCAAGCCTCTACGGTACAGGATTTAGTCAAAGAATGGGATTTAGGTGAAAAAGTGCAACCACTATGTTGTGGCACAACGTCATCTATATGGGACACATTCAAGGTACTTGTGTTCTTCTTGAACAATTATTTGAAGGAGAACTGATATATTTGGCGGCATCATATATACGAAATTATATTACCAAGTGTATATGATGAGAAATTAGAAAAATCATCGGGGCCAAATATACCTATTTTTAAAATTTTTCAAACTGTTTGGCCCGAAATCAATAAATCAAATTTTATAGCAGGAATTAAGGACGAGTACGTCCATCAATCTATTAGCAACGTTGCAGAACTGCTGGAGTTTGCAATGCTAACTTTAGAAAAAGGAAAACAACCACGGGAAGATTACCGAGAATTTATAAAAATCGTAATTATTTTTTTAGGCGGAAATTGTGCCAAAAATTACGTTTTTCGAGCTCCGGAAGCTTTCCATCACGCTTGAAGAATGGCCAAAGCAATATATTGTTTAAGAATATATTTATTTAGAAAGGAATTCACCCTGACCAGCAAAGAGGCCACTGGAATTCGTGACATTTGTATTTTCCTTGCGAATTTATATTTAAAAGCGTGGATACGAGCTCCAGTCGCAAGAGAGGCTCCGCGGCAAGATTTGGAGTTCCTACAAAATTTGTACGCTTACCGTCAAGATGAAACAATAGGCCGTATTGCGCCGAACCAAATAATTAACCATTTATGGTATTTGGCACCAGAAACGGCTGCATTGTCATGTTTTGATAGTGCCGTATCATATGAAACAAAAGTGAAAATGATAGGAGCAATGCATACCAGTGCCAGTGTAGAGAGCTTTGACGAAGGAAGTATTTGTAGCGACACACGGTTAGCGACCGTAATAATCATTAGAGCGGTCCTCTTGCAGATGCCAAGGACTAGGCTGTAAAACCTTTTCCGGCATCTGCAGGGCCCAAAAACCTGATTAACATTTTTAGCGTTTTAAAGCACGTGACAAACTTAACTGCCATAAACCGTTACGGGACTTCCCGATTGCAGGAGTCCCCTTCCTCCGCCAAACAGGGGCTGAGAGGTCTGCAGAAAAGCAAACTCCACCCCCGTGCCTTCGGAAAAGGCGTTACCTTTTACGACGAGAAAATATAAATACCGAGACACGCGAGGAGGAGTTCAGTTCTTTACTCGAAATTAGCCTGAGTCTCTACCACATAGTACTCTGTATTTTGACCAAATAAATAATATAGTTCAAGTGTATGTTTGTTTATCCGGTAACCTTGAAGCGTTACATATTCAGAAATATAAAATCCTTCCAAATGATATACATTATATAATAAATTTATGATTTCGGCGCATGGTTCGATCAATAAACAACAACAAATTTGCAAATAGTCTAGTATAGTTTTAGATTTTGCCTTAGTCTTAGTTGTTTTTTCTTTTTTTTTGTTTTTTTGTTTGTTATTGAGAAGTGGTACAATGACATAAATGTTGGAAAAAAATTTAAATAAGGTCTATTTAGTTTTATCCGCTTTTTTGTTTTCTTTTCACATTTTTCACAGTGTGTTGGGTTGAATTTTTATAAAGTGTTGTCTAATTTACCATTCAAATTTGCCGACATGTATGATTTCGAAATTCCATTGATCGATAACGATCAACCCATCATATAACGCTCTTGTCCTATAATATACATGAGTTTTCACTGCTCAATTCTCACATGGTTCAGTTACTTATTCACCATCATGGGTTAAAGTTCGCTGTCGGCGTAACTCATTAATCATTCTTCTTTTAATTTCTATTTTGTCGCACCAAAAGCTTTCTTTTTCGTTCTTTTTGGCTGTGTCCCAATATTTTGTTCAACTATTATATTTATTTGGTTTTTTCAGACGCAAAAATGTCTCTCTTGATAATGATCCACATTGGGATCGAAACGTTGAGGATGTACTAATTATTTGCAAATTTGTTGTTGTTTATTGATGGAACCATGCGCCGAAATCATAAATTTATTATATATTTCAAGTGCGATTGAAAAAAACTTTACCGATATACACTATATTGAAAAATTTTTAATACCACCAATATTTTTGGAAAAAGATACATGATCCACGTACATGGAATAGTGACCCCTGATTTCTAATTTGGGATGACCACTTGTGGAAGAGATCGGAGATGGTGTTGAACAAGAACCCTTTTATTTCGTCGTATATTAAAACAAGTACACAATTAACGGCAACGAGTAATGTCTGGTCTCTGTGACGGACGCGTGACATTATATATCTGCTCGCGGTGGAGCGGGGAGAGGTGAGTGCTCTGTTTCTTTTGGGCAACAGCTGACTTGTTGACAGGGAAAAAGACGCGATCTATTTCTCCTTGTTTGCGATGATGCTTTTTTTCGCTCATTGGCCGTAGGTGATGTTTGGGCCGCGGTTGCCTCGATGATGATGAAAGGTCGCTAGCTTTTTCTCGTTGTTTAGCTGCTACAGGCTGGGCTGAAAAACTCAAGGAATGTTGCGTCTCGGGGTCAATAAGAACTGTGCAAAAGCTGAACCCTGAGTTGATATCTTCTGTTCCGGCAAGAGCCTTGAATTTTCGAAAACTTAGTGAAACGGTATAAAGTGACTTATAAGTGAATGATCAAGAACAGTCATATTTTATGGAGCATAACAAACTAGTAAATCCGTATTTTTTATTATCGGCGTATCTCGAAGTTTAAGGGTTGAAACTACCCCTGGTAAATAATATGAGGTATATGAAAAAATGTATCATACTCTGCAAAAATATTATACTCTGCAAAAATCTTCATTTTTTTTAAATGTTAAATTTGTACAACCCCTCCCCATCCACTTGTTACTTTCACGAATTTTTAAGTTTTTGTAAAGACAATAATTTTGAAGCAATTAGTGCTAAATCCATTCATATATAATAGAAGGTGGGTAAACACTCCATCAAGGATGGCACACGTCAAGTCTGGCACGTTATTCAGTCATCTTGTTGCTTGCAAAAGAAGCACAGATTGGTGATTGATTATATCACATCTAGGAATGCGTTCTTTGTCACACCTGAAAACATTCTCCTGTCCATGATTACAGATGAAAGAGACAGTATAAGGAAACTTGCCGTGTTCAAAGTTCTAGAAGCACGCGAACAGATTGGATCTCCTGAAATACGGAAGTATAACATGCCAATAATGAATTTTAAAGCGTCTGATTATATCGGTATGATTGACTGGGATAATTGTGTCGTGTTTTCACCACCGGCACTTGATTATATCAACAATCAGTCTTTCAGCCAAATCATGTGGGACGAAGTTATTCCCAAGTCTTGGGATTTTGTGGTTTTTCCATGCTATACTCAAGCAATAGAACGCATGATGAACCCACGACTCCATTCGTGCCACACTTGAGTTTTCTTTAAAAAATGCCTCTATTTGAGAAGAAATCCGATTATTAAAATTATATTTTTCCTTTCATAATTTTTCCCCTGATTTTGTTTTTAAAGTCCACAAAGTATGGTTAGTTGGGATGAGTTTGGGAGGAACTCTTCGTGCAGTCACCTTCACGTGGTGAGTTCTGAGTCACCTTATACTAAAGGGGTGGGCAAAGGGCTGCACACAAACTAGACGGATTATTCGCACAGCGCGGCGCTTATAGCATTAATGACACAGTATTATCATTTCGTTTTTCGAAAATTTAATCGTTATAACCTTCTATTATATATGAATGGATTTAGCATTAAATGCTCCAGAATTTTTATCTTTGCGGTAAAGAAATCCCACTGGAGATTGTTTTCACAAGCAAACCACTTGCAAGTACTATTAACCCTTTGGTTATCCTGGACGAGATATCTCGCGCCCCGATACTTCCCGATAAATGCTTTTGACGAGATATCTCGCGCCCCGATACTTCCCGATAAACGCTTTTGACGAGATGTCACGCCACCTAGCACCAGTGGTTTGACATTATAGACGAAATATTTTCTGTTCTGTTCGGTCATTTTGTACCCAAGACGCGTATGTTTACAATGTTCATCTACACTTTCGTGTATAGGAATGTGTGCAGTATGTTGGTAAATATTGAAGTGGTGGCACAGCATTCACCGTTTAGGGATTTAGTCTTGACTAGTTGAAAGAACGTTACAAGATGTCCTGTCGAAGAAGAAGAAACAGGATAATAAGTGATAGTGAAAGTAGTGATGATCAACGAGAAACACACGTTAGTAATCTATATAATCCACTGTCTGACGATGAACTTCCATTATCGAAAAGGCTGAATAAGCTGGAAAAAGAAAGGCAATGGAAGATTGCAAGAGGTAAAGAAAATTTCGAGCCAACAATTATAAACTATACAGATAATTGTAGCGGAGTGCAGTTGGAATCGGGTATTACTCACAATCAGGATACATCGGCTACATCTATTTTTAAGTTTTTTATGGACGAGGATGTCGTCCGGGTAATAGTAGAAAACACAAATAAATATAGAAGACAAAAAGAACAGTATAGGCACTGTTCCGTCGCGTAGGAACCAAAAAACGTAGATTTCTTAAGGTTAATATTTATGGTTCGTTCGTGCCTAAAGACCGTCATGGAGAATCAAGCAAAACAAGAGACATTCGGCAACCAGTCGGGGCATCTGCTCAATGTTTGGTTTTTTATGCATCTTTAGGGGCAGCGTGCCATAAATCGCGTCCCTTGGAAGGATCACCCGCGACCGTTAACCGTACCGTGTCAAATTACTAAGACGCGTCGTCGACCGAGTCAGGTATCGCCCCACTCCTCCTTCCCGAAAGCCTCCTTCAGAGCCACGGGAAGGAGGTCCTAACAGTCAAAAGTGTACTGATTGGGAAATGCAACTTTCTGCAGGAACCAATCAGTGCATCTTCTTTCTTCATAGAGAAGCCCAACTAGCATCGCGTTAGGACTGGAAGTCGAGCTCATACAGTTCAGTTTTACTCTCGAACGCCGCGACACTCTCCAGTCCTCGGGTAGACAAGTACAACGCACAGCCGTTGTCTTGTCAGTCATTCACGTTACCTTCAAACTCGACTTACGACAGTTAATTGTCCAGCGATCAGGACACGCGTCAACCGGGATCGCATCTTACATTAGATCCGCGATCGTCAGTTTTATTGTATCAATTCAATCCGGATTAGGATTATTCACATCTGCGCGCGTATAAGGCAGGACCTGCTAGATCAGCCTTACTGATGAGTCCACTAACAGGTCCGGGACGAAACGCTTCTCTTAACGCAATCTATTGTCACGCGAATCAATTATTGTCTCCGGCGTCTTTCATACTATCAAATTTCTTGAACTACTGGCCCAATATTAATTTGGCGGGTCAGATCCGAAAAAGTTGCGAACCCACAATTCGCGACTTAACAGGCACAGACCTTCTAAGTCAGCACACAGTAGGTCAGTGGATAGAGCGCGCGACGGCGACCAGGCGGTCTCGAGTTCGAATCCCCGCGCCCGGGCACCTCTTGAATTAATTCAATGTGCTTTTAAAAAAAAAACTGTGGTGCCCAAGGCGGTTCGGAACCCACCTTAAACTGTAGGTCCCGTCGTTTAATAACCATAGCAGTTGAAAAAGCGACGTAAATTAATCGAAACAAAGGCACAGACCTTCTAATAAAATTACATGTAATGATATATATTAATTTATTGCAATTAGTATATATATGGGCATTGTTCGGCTTCCTAAAATATCCATGTATTGGAGTACTGATACACTTTATAACTTGGTATTTGTTAGAAGAATTATGACCAGAAAAAGTATATCCAGAAGTACTTACATTTTAGCGATATAGATAATGAACAAAATAATGATAAAATTGGTAAAATACAACCGGTTCTGGACATGCTAGTAGAGCGGTTTCAAAAAGCATATCGTCCAGGAAAGTACGTTGTGGTTGACGAAAGTTTGATGTTGTGGAAGGGTAGGCTGTCATTCACACAATTTATTCCGTCAAAACGGACAAGATTCGGAGTAAAGAATTTCGTTCTATGTGAATCCAAAACCAGTTAGTTATGTTTACAACATGAAACTCTATACTGGAAGAAAGTTTCATGAATACTGCGTTCAATCAATTGGAGTCTCTGGTTCAATTGTAATGGATTTATTTAAAAATATATTACAGCAAAGAAGAACTATGTTTTTGGACAACTGGTACTTTTCTCCCGCTTTATATGAAAAGCTACATAGAAATGGCACAAATGTATGTGGTACTGTTCGATTAAAAAGAAAAGCAATGCCTTGTGACGAACAAATAAAAAATGTAAAAAGACTAAAGAAAGGAGATATGCTAGTACGGTACAATAAGAGAATGGCGTGGTGTGTATGGAAAGATAAAAGAGTAGTATCAACCCTGACTGCAGTACATATTCCCCGTTTGGAAGAATCAACAAAAATTGATAGGATTACAGGAGATCGCATAAAAAACCCAATACTGTTATAGATTATAACCAGTACATGGGTGGCGTGGATCGCCTTGATCAAGTCATCCAAGGATGTTCTTCTTTACGTAGGAGCATAAAGTGGTACAAGAAGTACTTTTTGCATTTATTAGATATAGCGATCTATAATTCCCTCGTGGTGTGGAAATGCTTTCATGAAGAAAATAAAAGTTATTTGCAAGTAAAAGAAGACATTGTTCGTGGTTTGTTAGAAAAGCATTGCACACCACATACGTATCGAAGAAGAAAATACAGTCAAAAACATCCACTTCGATTGAACTCTCGATGTTTCGCTGTAAAAATACGGTAGACGACAAAGAAAAGATATCCAACAAAACGTTGCGTCGTATGCCAAGACAACGGAGTACGCAAAGAAACAAGGTATTTTTGTCAGAAGTGTGACGTACCTCTATGTGTAACACCATGTTTTGAAGTTTATCATGTAGAAAGTAAATAAAATTATTTCAATAAATTAATAAAGATTTCATTCATTTCTCCCTTTTACAAATCAGGATATAGTTACTTATAAAATATATTTGTCTATAGTGTCTAGGTGGGGTGGCGAGATATCTCGTCAAGAGCGTTTATCGGGAAGTATCGGGGCGCGAGATATCTCGTCAAAAGCGTTTATCGGGAAGTATCGGGGCGCGAGATATCTCGTCAAAAGCGTTTATCGGGAAGTATCGGGGCGCGAGATATCTCGCAAAAGGCGTTTATCGGGAAGTATCGGGGTTCGAGATATCTCGTCCAGGGTAACCAAAGGGTTAATGAATAAAGTACAAAGAATTGATATTCATGATGTTTGTACTGTCACGTCGTCTTCAATCCGACCCCGCCAGAAGGGCGAAAACTTTGACGACACCGGGTATTTACAAGCTAGGAAGCCGGGCCGCGTTCGACGGCACGAAACGCGGTCCACCCGGGACAAAAGTTGTTCGCCAGCTTGTCGATGTTTCTAAAAATCTCGCGAATATTCGGGTGCCAGGCACGGAAGGTGCCACGCTAAAAATAAACTTGCGACAACCGGCAATAGACGTTGGTTTTCCGCGAATGGGTCCAGGATACTACGCGGGACGAATACGAGGCGTTCCCCGCGGCGCGGCGGGAAGGTTTCTCACGAAATCAACACTCTCGGAAATTGGGTTAACAGAAATTTATTAGCGATAGATGTTATGATCGCGCTGCCGGCCGACACCGGCAGCAAAGACGAAGTTAACCGGCGCGTAAGCGTGGACTCATACGGGCGAAGATTCCAGGCGATGTCGCCGAGAATTGTAAATTTCGAGCGCTGGTTGACAGGTCGGAGCGGTGCGTAACGTTGCAGGGGGTCCCACAGGGTCCTTTAGGAAAACTACCGATAGCTCTCTTTTAAGACATCATGGGCATAGGAAACGTTGGTGTGGGTTCTTCGTAGAGTGGCTACGAAATAATTTTGACTCTACGAAGAACCCACACCAACGTTTCCTATGTCCATGATGCCTTACAGGAGAGCTATCGGTAGTTTTCCTAAAGGACCCTGGGGGACCCCCTGCAACGTTACGCACCGCTCCGACCTGTCAACCAGCGTTCGAAATTTACGATTCTCGGCGACGTCGCCTGGAATCTTCGCCCGTATGAGTCTACCTTAACAGTTCTTCGGCGACGGATGGAAATCGCCCGCGCCTTGTCCTTTTGGACTTCCTCTAAATCGCGTCGAATCCGGCAGCACGTGGTATTAACGTTTGCGTGCGCGATCTACACGTTTCACGCCCGGATTCCGATGGAATACGCGTTACAATTGACTTCTCGTCGTCGGAACAGGTCGCGAAGATACGACGCGAGCACGTGGCGGCGCACAGTGGTCCGGATCGAAAAAGTTGGTCTCATTTAGCTCAAAAGTCAACTTTCTCATATCGATTTCTAACAAATTTGTATTGCTTCCTAAATGTTCGTCAACCTCGAAAATGAAAAAATTAATACTGTTTACCAAGAACTGTAATTAGGCCGAATGCTTAAAGGTAGACTGTTTAGAGATAGTACTTTTCATCAAGAAAATTACTTCTCTTCTTCGAGGTGCCCTGATGACACCACTTAATATTTCTTATTTTTTGAAGTGAAACTTCTTTGCTGAGGGTAACAATTTTCTAAAGTAACGGATGTGACGTTTCGATGTCACGGATGTGACGTTTCGATGTCACGGAAGTGGAAAGTGGGGCGCGAAAATTTAAACTGAGAATGAACGGAGAAGAATAATTTCTTACCCCGACGGGATTCGAACCCCGGTCCACCGATTGGGGACAACCAATGATCTTTAGAATGATAGCGAACATTTTGGAATATATCGAAACGAATAAAATGCTCGGTAGTAGGATCAATCGAAAAGGTTACAAATTCATGGTTATGTTACGACTACAGACATATAGAGATACTAGCTACTCGTGGCGTGCCTGCGGCACGCCCTCGCAGCTAGGCCCTCCGGGCGGGTTGCCCTTCGGGCGGCGCACAATGCGCGTATGACGTCACAACTTTTGAACGACTGGACTTTCGCATGGACAGAATTTCATGTCAACCAAATGATTTATTTTCTTGTATTAACTTTGAAGTCACCCTAAATCTCGAGGTGTTTTATTTACATTTTGATTTCGATTGCAAGATCGTTGTTAATGTACACAATCGAAACAAAGAAATGCTTTATTTCAATTGGTTTTCTGTGATATCAACATTTTTTCATTGCAATGCTTTATTTTTTAAAAGCATGTACTTGCTGAACGTGTTTGTGATAATCTATTTCGTTCAATTTCATTTCGCGTTGCTCTGTAGTTCTATCTCAATCTCTTTCACTGTCTGTTTGTCTCTCTCTCTCTCTCTCTCTCTCTCTCTCTCTCTCTCTGCCTCTCTCTCGCGCGTTCCGTTTAATCCCTTCGGAAATTGATATTTTTTCTCCATAAAACCTTTTAACCCCTCATTCACCCCTATTGAGTTTTAATTTTATGTCATGTCGCCATTTTCGTAATTAACGCCCTAATAAACCTCAATAGCGACATCCATAACGATTTTAGGCTTATTTACACCATTTCGCTGCATTTGTTGAATATAAGTTTGAATCGAATTTATAAGGAGTTGATTCTTGAAAATCCACGACGTATCTAAGGGTTATGATTATGCTTAAAGTACCTCCTTATATACTACATTAGAGGTTTTGCCTTCATATGTTAACACGACCAGGCTGCTAGGTGAGCTCACTCTCGAGCAGGCCACGTAAAACTGGCCGTGCGAGAAACAGTCTTTCCTAAGATCAATTCCTGCTGTTTTCAGCGACTGACCCTGAGACTTATTAATTGTCATTGCGAAACAGACCTTAAGGGGGAACTGCAGCCTTTTAAATTCGAATGGGTACTCCGACGGTATGAGTGGTATCCGCGGTATATACACCGATTCACCTCGAGCACAGCCAGTAAATACAATGGCCTCTACCACGTTTCTATGTAAGGCTTTCACACGCAACCGGGTCCCATTGCACAACTTGGGCGGATTGAGATTTCGCAGTAGCATTACTGGAGCTCCCACTTTGAGGATAAGTTCGTGAGACGGTAGACCAGGTGGGTTGAGTGTATTTAGGAACTCCACAGGATAGTATATAGCATTATCTGTGTGCATTACAGTGTCCACAGATTTGTATTGGCGGTCTGCACCTGCGAACGACTTCAATAAAGTGTCATTAATGACTGAAGCCTGATCGTTCTTAGGTGTCAGAATCGCACGTTCCTCCAGCCACTCTGTTGACTTGCTGTGTAGGTTGTGGACATCTGGATATATTCGGGCTATTAAGTCGTCAACTGTCGACACAACTGACGCAAGATTTGGTGGAATTTGAATCTTGCCCTCAGTTTCCGGATATTCTCCGTTTCCTATTTTAAGAAGGAGATTGGAGAATTCTCCAGCGAAAACATCGCCCTTTAAGTGCACCCGCATGTTTTTCTTAAGGTAGAGTTTTTTTATTAATGGCCAAAGATTTGAGGCCTTAATGCAAGCCTTCACTTCGTCTGCTCGAGTTCCCCTCGGCACTATCGGCAGAGTCTGACGAAAGTCTCCAGCTAACAACACGGTGACTCCACCCATCATGTCATCGTTCCCTCTGATATCTTTTAGAGTTCTGTTTAGTGCTTCGAAACCCCCTTTATGCGCCATTGTGCTTTCATCCCAAACTATAAGTTTACAATCGCGCAGCACTTGAGCCGCATTACTCTGTTTTGAAATGTTGCAGAGTGGAGTTTCGACATAGATGAGATTTAACGGCAGCTTGAAGGCAGCGTGAGCTGTCTTGCCTCCCTCTAACAATGTTGCTGCGATTCCTGACGATGCGACAGCTATGGCGATCCCACGATTACTCCTTACTTTCGCCAATAGCAAATTGATAAGGAAGGTTTTTCCAGTGCCACCAGGAGCATCCAGAAAAAATATTTTGCCAATTCCTTTCTCAATATTGCTAAGTATCTGCTGATAAACGTAAAGCTGTTCATCCGTCAGTAACTCCTCATTAGACGACACCACCTCTCTCAGCACACCGGGGTCATAATTAATCTCCCTCAGATATTCTAGATTACCGAAAGTTGCTGCAGATCTTTTTGGCTGAGGCAATCCGTACTGTGTCAAGTTTTGTCCTGCTTGAGCTAACACTGCATCCTCGATCAACATCAAGCATCTGTTGTACACCTCGTCTATGAGCAGTTGCGCATTATCTTGCAATTCTCTCTCCAGTTGTCGTTTAATGTCTTCCGACAGACTATCTTTGTATTTCTCCCAAAGGCTTAAAGGATCAGAGAGTTGACAGAAAACTAACACTATTGTAAATAGCTCTCGCAGCTTCAAAGGAGAATCGCACAATGCAGCTTCCTCTAAAGTAGTGTCCCAATGCTTGTCGTCTTCAAGCAATCCAATAGTCTTGCATGCAGACTGAAATGTTGGATGCAGGATACCATTCACAGTCTTTAAGTCCTCAAAAGATGTCGGTCCTCTAACCTCATGGAGCAACAGGCGTAGGTGGTAGCACTCGGTATTGTTTGGATGAATGGTATAGACCCTACTTTAAAGTAAGAAGATATTTCAGAGTACAGCAGCGTTCTAGCATAATTGTCCGTTTTGCAGATTTCAAAAAAAGCTAACAGCGTTGTCTGAGGTGGACTGTTTATTTTATCTGACAGGTTTCTGGGGTTGAAGTATACACGCTGGCCGTTTTCAAGATGAACAACGAGATGTAACACGGGGGGGAATCTTTCATGAATCGGAAAGCTTAAGATCCTCCAAACTGCTTCGGAACTGCTTATGTACCGGCCGCTTTCGTAGATTTTCACCTCATCTTTCTCATTCTCTATAGTAAAGGCCGCTTGATCACTACCCTTGTTCACGTACTTACAAATATATTTGATGGCCTTAACAGAGTTGCAGTACTCCACATTAATATGAGCATTGAAAGTACGTAACAGGACAGGATTGTAAGGCACCACCCAGCGGCTGTCCAACTCAATTTCTTTATTTTTTATTGTGTAACCACCGTCAGCTGGAGACCTCCTCCTATATTGCGGATATCCATCGTCTCCTGTCTGTGTGTCCTTGAGAAGTGGTCGAGGATACCTCTTACTGCAACGACCATCTTTCATGCAGGGCGATTTGTGATTTAAACTACCGCAAGGGCCATGTATCATGTTGGACTTTACAATATCATAGAGAAGAGGGTCTTGCTCAGGATCAGGTATTTCAGCACTAATAACATTGTCGATCTTATCTGGCGTGATACTCTGCTGTAGCCATAGCAAGATGTGAATGTGGGGGAGACCCCGTTTTTGCCATTCCACGGAGTATATAAAGCATTGCATCGCTCCAAACAGATTGCCTTTGGTTAGAAGGACCATCATCTTTTTCACCTTAAGGTGGAATACTCTGGCTATAATGTCATGGCGATCATGTGACTTTTGACCAGGTAAAAGCATATCAGTGATGTCTTTCCATCTGGGGTTACACGTAAATGTGATAAAGAGGTCAGGACGGCCGTATTGACGCACGTATGTCATAGCGTCTTGTGTACGCTCATGCATATAACGTGGTCCCCCGGTAAAAGATGACGGGAGCACCACCTTTTGACCCAGCTGCTCAACATCAACGTCCTGTCTCCCTATAGCATTCCGTAAGTGTATGTAACTGTCAGCCCTCAGCTGCGCCTGGTTTTTTCTGATATACATCAACCTTTCCGTTTCTATTTTGGCATACATGTCTACTAAAAACTGACTAAAAAGCGAACGAAAATACACCAGGTGATTATCTTCTCTTTCTCTAATCATTATACGAAAAGAATAGAAACTCGCAGCGGAGACTGTCTTTTTAAGTGTTTGATTGGTCTGAGGATCACGCTGAGGTAAAGAAATGGAGTACCCATCCTCGCCACGGCAAAACAAAAGCGGATACTGCAGGGCGTCGTATGAACGTTGGATTTCACTAATGCGTTTTAATGAGTTATCGTGGCTCTCAAGGATAATGTCTCGTTTCTCAAATTGCTGACCAACCATTACTAAGGCCACCTCATTTGACGTAGGTACATTGAAGCGACCCCTGTGGCTGTCCGGTGGCTTCCTCTCAGCATTAATAGCTACTTTGAATGTTTTAGACGTTGCAGGCACCTTGTCTAGGGCGACTTTCAAATCTCTCACATAAGCATTAAACGTATGCAGCATTCCTTGTAGTTGTCTGACTAAGTCATGTTTTACATATGGAACGTTACTGCACCTTAATTGTACTTCTCTGTCGTCTTCGCCAACAAAATATATTTGTAAGTATTGTGGTTCATTTTGAGGTGCTGGCAACAAACTCCCAACCAAGTGGTATACCTGGCCCTGAACCTTAAAAGTTGGCATAAAACCGTCCTTTATTATCTGTTTAGCTCCGAATGAGGTCATTTGAAAGCAACTATTATATTTACGAATAACGTTCATGAAATGATCATGTTCTGGATGTATATTCATTATCAAGCTGTAGAGAGGCTCGGGTAGCTCTTCATAAGGCGGGAGCTGCACCTTTCCAGCGCTACAGCACATGCCGGGTGCCTCCTCCTTCCACTTGAGTGCATTGCACCACCGACACTTGTTGGTCATGGAACCCAAAGCCATGGTACTGTCGTTTTCATAATCTGTATCGATATTATATGCCATGCCGGAGTGAGCCTTGATTTTCCAAGAACGTTCCTTCAGTTCTACTCGATTTTGTTTATATCGAGACTGTGAGGTCCTGTGCACCTCAGGGTGAGCTTGTTGGTACCTAGCCACAGCTTTTCTGTTCACCTCTGGGTGAGCTTGTTGGTACCTAGCCACAGCTTTTCTGTTCACCTCTGGGTGTTTTTTCGCATAATTTCTATAAGCGTTTTGACGTTGTTTCTTCCGAATAGCGTCGATGCATCTGGCACGACGTTTTTTATGACATTTGGTAGAAACGGTAACATAAAGAGATGAGTCACAATATGGTTCTGATGTCGGCGGTGACATAGTAGTCACTTCATTTACGTACACATCGAAATGGCCACATGACAGATCATGTGAAAAGCGTAGACGTCCCACGTGATTACCTGCAGTACCAAAATTTACGTACAGCTCACCGTTACGGTAAACTTCAAAGATCCATGGAAAGAGTTGCCCTGCCGCTTTCAGCTCACACAAACCACCATAAGTAAAAGGGCGTGACATGTCAATGCAGTATTCAACGGCACTGGAGTAATTGTTCCCGTTACTGTCGTGGGACATAATGGCAAACTCGTCCCAGTTGGCCACCACATGGCTAACGATTTCCTCGCGTACTTCTCTGGCCATCACCTGTATGTTATACAATATGTAGGAGATGGCCCGAAACAAACAGGCCCCATCTCCAATTATAGGAACTACGGTGTGAGGCACCATAGTACCATTAATTTTCAATAATTCAACAGTCATTGTGTATGGATAACTGTGAAGCAATGGTGTGAAGCAACGGTTTAGTCGAATAAGAATAATAAGTCTTAGTCTGAGTAGGAATAAGAAAAATAGCTACGCATATTAATACATCCCGCGCAACACTTTGCTTGCGAGAAACTCGCTACGTCGTCGCGGCCCTCTCGCGGCGGAAGATGGCAGTATCTCTGGAACGGTTAGCCCGCGCGACACTGCTTGCGAGAAACTCGGTACGTCGCCACGGCCCTCTCGCGGCGGAAAATGGCTGTATCTCGGGAACGGTGTACCTATCGCAAAAAGGCTCAACCGAAAGAATGTAGGGTATGCACCCCCTTAGGGGTTGAATTTTTAAAAACGCCGAAATAGGTGTTTGATTAATTATATCAAAGAGCATTAAGACCAAGTATCAAGCAATCCGACCACAAATAAAATATTCCTCATACAAACGTTGCAACCCCCTTTCACCTCCTTAGGGCTTGAATTTTTAAAAATGCCCAAATAGGTGTTTGATTATTTGTATCAAAGAGCATTAAGACCAAGTATCAAGCAATCCGACCACAAATAAAATATTCCTCATACAAACGTTGCAACCCCCTTTCACCCCCTTAGGGGTTGAATTTTTAAAAATGCCCAAATAGGTGTTTGATTATTTGTATCAAAGAGCATTAAGACCAAGTATCAAGCAAATCCGACCACAAATAAAATATTCCTCATGCAAACGTTGCAAACCCTTTTCACCCCCTTAGGGGTTGAATTTCGAAATATCCTTTCTTATCTCTTGTATAGATCATAAAGGAAACCTCTATGCAAAATTTCAGCTTTCTAGGGCCAAGGGTTTAGCCTGGGCGTTGATAGGTGAGTGAGTCAGCACTTCATTTTTATATATATAGATAGATTTAGACTGCGCCGTCTTACGGGCAAGTTGAAGTAAAATCAAAAATAAAATAAAAATACTAATGTGTGTTTACCAAAATCTAAGTAGAATCCACGTTTTCAATCAAAATGAATAAATATATTTTCATTTAAAAACAAAATTAGTCGCGCAGAAGAAGCTCAGTGTGGTGTTTACAAAGTATTATTATACTGATGTGTGTTTACCAAAATCTAAGTAGAATCCCACGTTTTCAATTAAACTGAATACATATACAGGGTTATACAAACGTAACTTTCATAAAAACTTATTTCTTACAAAAGAAAATCAAGTTACATCAGATGTTGGAACTGCGATTCATTTTTCTACGATACAGAGCACCGCTCTTTGTATTACATTTCTCATTGCTGCCATCATTACAGCATCTCTTTTTATGCTATTACATGCATTTGTTATGTGATTCCAAAGTTATTGAACATTATTCATTGTTCTGTCGTGTACAACGGATTGAACATATCTCCAAAGGTAAAAATCCAACGGAGACAGATCCGGAGAACACAGTGGCTAACGAATTGGATTATACGTTCCTGAACGTATGATTCTGAAGTGTACGTGATAAATATAAACATAATATGGGAAGCGACAGTGGTAAACATAAACCGAGACACCCTACTTATGGCGACAACAAAAACTCTTGTATAAAGAGCGGAGCTCTGTATCGTAGAATATGGATCGCAGTTCTATTATATTATTATTACATTATACTGATGTGTGTTTACCAAAATCTAAGTAGAATCCACGTTTTCAATCAAAATGAATAAATATATTTTCATTTAAAAACAAAATTAGTCGCGCAGAAGAAGCTCAGTGCGGTGTTTACAAAGTATTATTATACTAATGTGTGTTTACCAAAATCTAAGTAGAATCCCACATTTTCAATCAAACTGAATACATATACAGGGTTGTGCTAACGTAACTTTCATGAAAACTTATTTCTTACAAACAGGAGCCGAAAGTGTAGAGAAAAGTGTAAAGAAAAAAAAATATACGTGTGGAAAACCACGCGCGGTGGAAGTGAAACTTCTTGCAGTCTAGTAATGTTTAGAAGCATATTAAGATTGGAAATGTTAAAAAAAAAAACAAGATCAGGAACAACCAATACAAAAAAAAAACAAGATCAGGAACGACTAATACAAAAAACAAGATCAGGAACAACTAATACAAAAAAAATCATAGAAAAAGTTTCACTTCAAACATAATGAACGATCAAAATTTGCTTCGCAAAGAAGGAGAGGGTATGGGAAATGCTATGAACTACGTTTCTTTCTTTCTCATACGCTCTCCTTCTTTGCGAAGCAAATTTTGATCGTTCATTATGTTTGAAGTGAAACTTTTTCTATGATTTTTTTTGTATTAGTTGTTCCTGATCTTGTTTTTTGTATTAGTCGTTCCTGATCTTGTTTTTTTTTTGTATTGGTTGTTCCTGATCTTGTTTTTTTTTTTTTACGATGAAGTGCACTCTTTTGTGTTATAAAATCAACATCGACACTAAAAATTATTCTTCACAATATGTTAAAAAATAATATTCAATGAAGTAAAAAAATTGGCCAAATTTTTTACATTTGACAACGAATATCTAGGAAGTCCCAACGAGTCCCGTTTTTTAACAAATTGGATCATTTTCAGCATACTTTTCCGAATATAATTATGTAAGAAACATGTTCCCCCTCGTCCCACTTTGCAAATTATCATTGTTCAAAGCTGTCAATATTACTTCGTGACGAGTTTCGCTTGCGTAAACGGGCTCGTATGACTGATCAAATGTCTTCCAAATATGAACATTATAAGAAATAAATAGAGTAAAGATATATGTAAATTAACTTCGATAGTCACTTTTATTTAAAAAAAATATGTGTGTGATAGTTTCTTAGCGTTCTCGCTGCATTTATTTCTATCGTTAAAACCTTGTGCAGCGTTCGAAAACTCTTCTTGTTCAAATAGAACCACAAAAATAACGGGATTATCAAGAAATATGAAATTTGAATATATTGAGGACAGAGTTTTGCAGTAATTGATTACATGAGTAATTAATTACATCTGCAATTATATGAGCAAAAGTGGACTAAAATTTTAAACAATTTAGAGCAAAAAATGCAAGAAAAATGTCAAGATTATGCACGAATAAGATTAAGTCACGATTAAGATTAACATGTAAGAGAAAACCTAATGAACTGAATCCTAAGGCAGTAGAGTTATTAATTAAGTCAATCGATCATCATAGATCATCACGAAAGACAAATTATGGTATGTTTATTTTATTAGCTTACTTTTTTATTTGTAGTAACATTGACTGATATTGTTAGTGCTATTTTATTCGCAATATGTATTTGAAATATCTCTTTTTTTACACAGGAAAGTATTCGTTTGTGAGTTAAATATTAACACCAACACTAAAATTTATTGTTCACAAAAAGTATAAAAAAGGTTGGAAAAACTATATTTGAACAATTCATTTTCCAATAAAAAATATCAATGAAAAGTTAGTATAAATTATTGTTTAACAAATGCAAAAATATTGAATTGCACATAGTTAAAAATTATTATTTTTTAAATATTTTTAGTTAAAATTTCATTGCAATATCTCTACTGGTTCAAAAGTTATAACAAAATGAGACCAACTTTTACGATCCGGACCACTGTGCGGCGTCCCACCGTGGAACGACACGAGGTTGGCGTGAAAATACGACGACGTGCGGATCCTCGCTAAATTACAATCTCGAAAATAGTGCTCAGCACATCGCTAATTATTTCCCCGCACGCCCGTCGCTCGACCGATGTTTTCGCTCGCGGACTGGCTGCAGCCGGCAGCCGCAAAGCAACGTCGAATTTCCGCGACACGATCGCGAACTCGTTACACACACCGAGCCAACGCGAGATTAGAATCACTTTCTTCAATCGATAGAAAATCCGACAAAAGCTTACCATAAGGTGTTCGAAGAGTTCGCTGTAGCCTGCTGTGCGCTTCCTTCCGGCAGCGTGCGTCGCAAATTACAATTATTGTCTCAAGAAAGGGACCCGGTGGCGGTCCTGCAAATTTGCGTCGCGCAAATTGGCGCTCACAAATATGAAAGAGTCGCCCATGGGTATCGTTCGTGCCCAGGGAGAGCGTTCGCCATAATTCGCCCCGCTTTTGCGGCAGCGGAAAATGACCCGGTCTTCCGATATTTAATTTCGGAAGACGGTGGCAAATATGCCACGTCACAGTACCAACAATATGCATACATACGATGTATGCAAATAAACGTAAAGCTGAATCTAGAATAAATAATGTATATAGGAAAATCAATAATGAATTTATTTAATATCTCTGTCAGTCATGTATATATGAAAAAACTCTTCAAACAAAAGTGGCAGTATATAAGGAGGTAAATATAGTATCAGAGAAAAAAAATTTGTTCAAGGTCATTTTTTCGAATTCTCAAGGTCACGAATGTCTTCTATTAACCAACTGTTTATGCTAAATATGGATTCTTAAAGAGAAAAAAATACAATTTCATCGATATATCATAACATCTATTTATGTCTAGATTTAAAAAATTCAAAATTTTCAAATTTGCTGCGAGCCCTTTTCCCATGATCCAGTCGGCCCCAAATTTTTTCCACATTATTTTCACAACATTTGTCACAATCCTTGGGGGTGTCCTGAAAAAAATGTTGCAAAATAATTTTCGGCAAGTATATATATAGTTAAGGTCCACCCTAAAAGGCGGGTCAGTATCTCAGATGGTAGAGCGCCTGACTGGTAGCAAAAAGTGCCGGGGTTCGAATCCCTGGTGCGGCAAAAATTTCCAGGGTGAATTTTCCCTCGCTACGAGTTCGGTCCCTACTGTAGGAGTCATGGGGCGACCAATATTGTCAATGATTTCCCCTTTATTCAGGGAATCAGCGAATTATTGGAAGCCCAAGTTGACCACCCCGCCCCACAAGGGTGCCCGCCGCTCTGTCTCCTCTGTTAAGGGGGCAGAGAAAGGGGGCTGGTCAGCGATCAACAACGGAATGAGGCGCGCAGTGGCTCAGTGGTTAGAGCGCACGACCTCGGATTAAAAACGGTACGCTTATACAGCAATAATCACAGGAACGGAAGCAAAACCTTATAAGGGGAAAGTCTGGTGGACGAAGCTACTCGCTGAACACCGACCGATAACTGGGGATGGTGGACACATCCAAACAATCAGCCATATTTCCTAGAGTATGCCAAGCCCCACCCAGGGGGGAGATCTCGATGAAACTGATATCTAATCTCTTAGGAGAAAGATTTCGGCAAAGTTGATGAACCCTTCTCCCTTAACCCCAACGCGAAATAGGCTCGGCAGATGAAGACCGAATGGAATTGATATCTTGACCCAAAATCAAGATTTCGATGAAGTCGGATCAGTCCCGAAGTTGCAAGTAACTTCCTCCCACGCTTGTACATGCAATGCATCACGGTACCCTTACAGTTGAATTATCCAAGTAGACTCACAGACTAGGCGAGGGACTAGCCCAAGGGACTCCAGTGGGAGTGGGTAAGTTTCCAGACTAGCAGGAAACACAGACTAGGGACGGTATTCAATACTTGACATACTCAACATGGAAATATGATGAAGTAGGGGGGAGTCAAAAAGGGCAGGCGAGACACCCTGCAGGTCTGAAGGTGAGAGGGCCCAACGTTCACTCCGAGCCGTAAAACAGCTCAAAAACTCAAATAAATTAGGTAGAATGGCCCGCCTCATCAATGATGACCGTCCCGTCTAGTAAGCTGAAGACTCTGAAAGCGGCCCGGGCCATATAAAACAGAGGAACGGCCGAAAAACGAAGGATAAACGCAACCCAAATAAGGGCCGAGACCCGGCAGCGCCAATTGTGATACTGGTGAAAATGATCCGGTGTGCCTTAAGGAAGCGAGGGATGGCCGAACCATCCTTCCCCGGCAAAGCATTGACTACTACTTCTACTCTACTACGCTCCACCCTACTGTATACGCATGTATCACCTTGTTATGTTCTGCCTTTGGACGGGGACCACTATTGATCCTCGGAAGGTGAGCGTTCTGCCGTAGGTGGATTGATATTTTCAACCTGTTTGGTCCGTCTTGATGACGAAATCCGAATTGAATTCAGTTATTGTTGTGATACTCAGTTCTACGTTGTTAAACGTTTAATAAATATACAGCATTTAATGTATATAATATATATATATATATATATATATTTATCGTATGAACATTTTAATCAAACATTAATAATATATCACTTCTTTGCATATCACGACAACATTGACAACAACACTCATTTATTTTAATAACAACAATCGTTCTATGTCTTTCTTCTAATTGAACTTGCTGCGTTATACAATCGACGTACGCATTCCCATCTCTAATCGATTTATATCTTTATTCTACTCATAATACAAACTTTAATACAATAATATATCTACGCGACACATCATCAAATCCCTCCTTTCGCGTAGAAATTTTAACCTCTTACTAATCCTAAACTCTTTGAATGTTTCAGCATTACCTCAGCACTTAAATCTTTCGTCATTGCATCGGACTCTAGCTCTGATGATTTAATATGATACAATGTTATTTCACCCATATCCTTTTCATCCCTTATATAATGATATTTTCTATGAATATGCTTGTTTCTGTTGTTTACTCTCGGATTTGTTATCCAGTCTATCACTGCTTGACTATCAGTGTTGATTTTGACTGGTTTCGTTATTATATCGGATTGATTTAATTCTTCCAACAGTCCAATCATCCATTTTCCCTCACTTATTGCATCGCATACTCCGACTAGTTCTGATTCCATTGTAGATAATGTAACAATTTTTTGTTTCCGACTTTTCCACCCTATTATGGAATTTCCAATTTTGACAGTGTAATAGTTAATATTTCTCGATCGTAAATTTTTAATATGTGTTCTCGGCGCACAGATTCGATCAATGATAAACGAAACACAGCAAGTTTGCAATAATTAAATTTTACTCGACGTTTCGATCCGGATTTGGATCATCTTCAGGAGCATTGCGTTTGCTATGTATAAAAGAACGATTTTAAGACTGTAATTTACTGACTGAGTTCCATGCTGGTCTAAATTGAACTTAGTTGTGAGACCTAGTTATGATCCAAATCCGGATCGAAACGTCGAGTGAAATTTAATTATTGCAAACTTGCTGTGTTTCTGCAATTTTGTTACTGCAAAATAAAAGGTGTCGAGCTGTCGAGTTTCATTAAATACTACGCAGAACCTCTTGCTAATATTCCGAGAATCTGCGATCATAACAGTCGGCATATTCTTTGATCGCTAGCCGACGATACAATGTTATTGGTCACACGCTCATTCGTTTGGTCAAACACAATCAGAATGAGTGTGCTTCCATTCATCGGCTGGATTGCAATAATAAAAGAAATAATTATTGTTGTTATGCAATCATCCCTTCGCGGTCTTAATACTTGCGCAAGATATTATTATTCCACAGTCTTCAGAATTTGAACGCAGAAATACAAAGCAGCATATTGCATTATAGTAAAGTAATAGGGAGTAAAAATAAAAAGAATAAATCCATTATATAGGCGTAAATAATAAAAACTAGATTTATATTTCCGCAAAATTAGAAACATGTAAAACATTTTAATCTATATAATAATTACAAATTAATAATTATGTTTGTTTTATAGAATATTGAAGTGCAAACAATAAAAATCGTTTCGTTTATAAATATACATAAAAAAAGAAAAAAACAAGAAAAGAAAGTTAAAGTGAGGAGGATTCGAACCCGAACCCTCCGTAGCATCGAGCAGAACCTCTAACACCGTGACCATACAATATACGTGTGAGAATCTTCTTCTTTCTGTTACTTGATAGCAACATACTAGCTTTACACATATTTTTCAATTATTCTTCAATGTACGCAATTTCCTAAAATATAATTGTTTAGACTTCCAACTGTAATCATATATTAGAAGATTTAGTCGCATTTTCACATGTATCAGCTTTTCCGTAGATGCGCCAAGTTCCCGTTCGCTGCCATCACTAGCCACCGCACGGAGACTCGGTGGCTGCGCCGTTACGAGCGTTCGCCGGCATACTTTATTTTTTTTGACACTGTTCCACCAAACGGACACTTCTGAAATTTTTATACAAAATAGCTTAGCATCATAGCAATATTTTAGAATTTTTTGGTGGGTGTCAACCCAGGGGAAGATAGTTAAAAAAATTCCCAAAAAATTAATTAATTATTTTCAACTATAAATAATTAGCAAAAAATTCTGAAAAAAATCTGAAATATAGAGTGGATGTATATCTTTGGATTGCCGTTTATCCCATGTCGATATCTTTTCTCGTTTTAGAGCAAATTGCATTTAAGTGCGGGGGAATTTACCCCAATATCACCCCTATCGGTGGGGGTAGACATTTGAAATTTTACACAATGTTTTTTTAGACATAAAACGATGTTTTAAGACAGGAATCAGGAAAATCGGAGCGGGGGCCGCTGGCCCATGCTTATCTGGCTAGACCCTTTTCCCTAACTCTCATCGCATGTTCATCGCGATGTTCATATCTAGTTTTGTTTTTATAATTATTTTTATAATTACTTTTACCTTGATTTCCGGGTCGATTCCATTTACTGTTAGCTTGGTACCCTTTATAACTACTTTCATTACTTGTATTGTTATTTCTTTCTGATTGAATTCTCGGTCTGCTTCTACAGTCTCGTGCAAGATGCCCAATCTTCCCACAGTTGTAACAGTTACCTTTCTTCTGTTTCATGACTTTGAATGCCTTGATTTCTGTTCCAGTTTTTGTCTTATCGTATTTCCTCTCGAATCTTAATAACGTTTCTCTTGCTATTTCATACGAAATATCAGGATTCGAAGATATCGCTGTAGTTGCTTCGCTATATTTGATCGGTAGTCCTTCTATAATGAAATATATTAGTTCACTCTCATCTATAACTGTACCTAATTCTGCAATCTCTGTTGCTAATGATTGAACTCTGGTCATATATTCGTCAATGGATTGCTTTTCTAGTTTTTCAATACGAGCTAGCTTCATCTTTAATTGTGTTTTTCTCTGACGTTCAGCTCCTTCATGCCGTCTCTTTATCGTGTTGCACAATATTTTCGCATTCGGGATATTTCTGCATGCCATCGGTTGTTCTGCTGATAATGTTAAAATGATCATTGCACATACCTCGTCGTTTTTCTTCGCCCAATCGTTCCATCTGGCCATTGATTGCATATCATTTTTATTTTTCACAGGTTCATCCTGTACTATGACTTCTTGATACAAATGCTTTGCCTTTATTAATGCTGTCAGTCTCATACTCCACAATGCATAATTGTTACTCGTTAATTGTTCTATCCTGGAGATAGCGAACGACGTAGATTCTGCCATGTTTTTATTGTTTCTCTTTATGGTAACACGTTTTTCAATTCTACGTTGTTAAACGTTTAATAAATATACAGCATTTATTGTATATAATATATATGTCGGAGATAAGGGAATTTCTCCTTCTCTCCCTTCGCCACTGGTCTACTCCATCGCAAAGTATATTCAATAAACTGCACAGTTTATTCTTCGACAAATGTCACACACAGAAGACTTTATTAGACTAACAAAAGCGTACACTTCGAGAGCTCATTACAGAATGTCATCCGTCACACCCTCCAGCTTGCGGCAAACATCCCATTTGCCAACCCCCTCTCTCGACGACCCAAGGGTCCTCAGCCGCGTACCGAACCAACAACAAAAAGGAAAACAAAAACTGCTTTGTTGATGAATTCTCCGATCTCCTTATAATGGATAGAAAAAAAACTGCGTTGTATGAAGAAGTCTTCGGCCTTCTCCAACATCTCCGACACGGTCATTCAGACAAGTCACACGTCCTCGTGTGTACTCATGCAATCATGGTCCAGGCATGATCTCTTGCTGTTTTGATCTTCGCAGCCATCTAAAAGAAAATTTTTTGCAGTAACAAATTCAAAACTGAACGAGAACAATAAAGAAACGGTGTACAGTCTTCGTCTAAGTAACATGGTAGAGTATGCACACCATCGCTCAAAAGAGCCACTAGAATCCTTACACCACTCCAAGTTAGTCAAATACCAATCTCATTTAAAGAGATTCAGGCCCCCGCCGCATGCGGGGCCGGGGGAATGAGCTGACCCCGGCCCCTGGGGGGGAGGTAGTGTCTCCCCCCCGAGATGGACCGGCACCCCGGAGGGACCTTTACCCGGTCCCTTGTAGGGGGTGTTGGCCATCTAGCGGAGACGGGCTCCGGTGGGGTGGCGCGTGGGGGTGGGGTGGGGAGGGTCGGGGCGTGCGAGTTCGCCTCCGACGACCCTTCCTTGCCGGTGTCGGCGCCTTCTTGCCCTGGCCGGGCGGCGGTGGTGGGTGACCCCCTTAGGGGCTCACACACTGCTGCTGCCCCGAGCAGCGCACGAAGGCTCCGGGAGCTGTGGGTGGACCGAACTGGGGTTCGAGAAGCCCAACTCGAAGGCTCCAGGAATGGGGACACCGGGCGGGTCCCTCCGCCTTAGGTGGGAGTGCGGTTTTAGTGGGTAGAGGCTGGCCGGAGAGTTCTCTGGACAGTCCCACATAACCCTGGCCCCCCAGGGTATGCGAAACGCATTTCCGCACTATAAAAAAAAAAAAAAAAAAAGGCCCCCGCCACATCACTAGCCGCGCATCGCGCTCTGTACAATTCCCAAGAGAATTGCAGTTACGACTACAACCAGTGCATGCAGTGCAGCCAAATTCATTATTCAATAGAGTCACCAAGACTCCCTGGTCACTCCAAGTCGACCAAATTCAACACTCAATAGAGTTACCAAGACTCCCAGGTCACTCCAAGTCGACCAAATTCAACACTCAATAGAGTCATAAGACTCACCAGGTCACTCCAAGTCGACCAAACTCAATTAATATCGCTTTTACCGCTAAGTTTACCGGTAATGTCAATATGTAGCGTGTACCAGGGGGAACTAGTCTTTGGAATGGGATAAAGTTCTACCTGTGTGCGACCCGAACGAGACTTCGAGAGTTTACAAGTAATGCAATTATCAACGAATTTTAGGACATACTTGGACATGTGGTCAAACCAATAGTATTCGTAAACTTTATCCAACGTCTTTTCCCAACCGAGATGCATGATCGACTCATGCACATGATTAATCACGGACCACCGATATGCTCTCGGCACAACAGGAAGACAACGCGTACGATTATTTCTTTGAATTTTACGATACAAAATGCCTGAACGCATCTCATAAGTTTTGGCAAGATCAGGAAGAAGTTGACCGTCCTTCAGTTTTGAAATAATAGGTTGAATTTCCTCATCTCGTAATTGTTCCGCAAGTAGCCAATTATCAGACAAAGTGGCTAAATTTACACGTTTTTGTTCAATCTTTTGAAAATTCGGCTTTAAGCGATTTGGAAGAGGATTTCGCGATAGAAAATCAACATGAGCCATACGTTTACCCTCTCTATAAAGGATATCAAAATCGAAAGCTTGTAAAAATGCTCACCATCGATGTACCCGCGGTGTTAAATCAACTTTATTCCGCGAAGCCTTTAATGAATTACAATCAGTAATAACGGTGAGATGATGACCTTGTAAATAATACCGAAAATGCTTTACAGCGTAAACCACCGCCAGCGTTTCCAATTCATAGGAATGATATTTTGACTCGGCGCCCGCGGTCCGCTTACTAAAGTACTCGACAACATACAATTTATCTTCTATCTTTTGAAAAAGAATTCCTCCGAAACCTTCCGCACTTGCATCGGTGTGCAACTCGATCGGGAGAGCCGGATTAAAGATTGTGAGTACCGGTACACTCGTTAACGTTTCAATTATCTTCCGTCTAATTTCATCGTGTTCGGGTTTCCAGTTGAGTTGCTTACCGGAGGTCAAGCGAAACAAGGGTGCCATAATTCGGGAGAAATCTGGCACAAATTTACGGAAATATGATGCAAGACCAATGAATTGTCTTAGCTGATATACATTTTCGGGTGGAGACAACCGGGTTAAAGCCTCGATCTTTCGGGGATTAGGCTTCACTTTTCCGGCAGAAATTTCGTAACCAAGGAACTCTACTCGACGCTTCAAAAAGGAACATTTCGCAATGTTCAAACAAAATCCCGCTTTAGTCAAGGCTGTTAGAACTTCACGCAATCTCTGCAGACCATCCCATACGTCATTTGATGGAATCAAAATATCGTCCATGTACAATACTACATACGAATATATCAAGTCGCCCAGAACATTGGACACCGCGCGTTGAAAAACACTGGGCGCGTTGCGCAGACCGAATGGCATAGCTAAATACTCAAACTGTCCATCGGGAGTAACAAAGGCAGTACGTTCTATGCTCTCAGGACTAACCGGTATTTGATGAAACCCACTTGCACAGTCTAAACACGTGAAATAATTGGCTCCGGATAACCTCGAAATCTGATCAGATATGAGAGGCAAAGGAAATTTATCTGGCACCGTGTTATTGTTTAATTCCCGATAGTCAACACACATACGATCCGTACCATCCCGCTTTTTTACTAAAATAATAGGACTTGCAAAAAGGGAACAACTTTGTCGAATTATATTAGCGCGTAATAACTCCTCTATTTTACTCCGAACTGTCTGTCTTTCCTCTGGACAAAGTCTATATGGACGTCGCTGAACCGTTCGATTCGAATCCTTAAGGCGAATACGTAATTCTCCCGTAGTGACACGAGTTTGGGATAAACCATCGATAAAGGCAGACGAGAATTGATTCAACACTGATATCAGTTGAGGTTTCCCTTCCGATGCTAAGTCAGTGTTAACAGCCGAAAAATCAATGCGTGAAAATGAATTGCAACAATCCACCAATTTTGTTTTAAAGATTCTAAGAGCTTTGTCAGTCATGTGAACCGTAAGACCAAGTTGTAAAATTTCACGACCAATCATTACCCCATATTTCAAACAAATATCAGGCAAAACATGAAACAAAATTGATAAACAATTTCCATCAATTGAACATTCAGTACGAATTTGTTTGGTACTATATACGTCAGAATTTCCGATACCCGTGATGTATACAGTTGAATTATTGCGAACACCCGAAAATTTATCTGCCACACTCTCCTTCAACAGAGAACACTCAGCCCCAGAATCAAAATAAAAGGGAAATGACTCACCAGATTTTAGTTGTACTTGTCCACATACACCACGAACTTCACAACTATCGACACGTCGTTGACTTGTTCCAGCGCCACTGCTACTCGCGATGTTGTGTTTGGGCAATGCGATGAGATATGACCCTTCTCACCACAACGAAAACAAACGATAGGCTTCTTTGTGTCAACTGATGTCCCAGGCTTCGGATTAACTGTTGTCTTCAAGTTAGTCTTGATCATCCGATTGCGGCAATCAATGGCCTTGTGGCCTTGTTTACCACAATAATGGCATTTGACGCTTATGGGTGCGGAATATCTGGGCCGCTTTGGATCGGCCATATCGTAGTCACGAACAAACTTGCGTTTCAAATTGGGAAGTGCATTCATTTCCTTTAAAAGTTTGCTACGTGTCGTAATATCAGTTGTATAGGCAACACGTTGCAAACGTGCGTCAAATCGTGCTCTATGCGCTAACACACATGAAACGGCGATTTCCTCTTTATCCAGTTTTTTCCATCTCGCTGTTAGTGACGTAATTAGACGACTAGCGTAAGCAGCAAGGCATTCTCCTTCTTTTGGTCGGCTATTGTTCACATTCATAATGCTGGCAGCACAGGTTTCAACACAGTCGTAGTGTGAGAGAAAAAGGTCCTTAAACTGTGGCCAGGTGATCACTTCCATGTGCCACTTGAGACAGCCATGCTGATGCACTACCCTTTAACGATTTACTAAGAGCAATAATGAGCGCACCACCTTGAAGAGGACGTTCAGCCAAGCAAACGTCGGCCGTCGCACACCATGCACGAGGCTCAGTATCCGTATCTTCTGGATTAAACTTTGGCAACATAACTGAAGATGAAGAAGGTCCTCTGATTGCTTCAATCAGCTCAAATATGTTCCGATTCTGTGTCTCGTACATAGCCTGCCAATTATTGCGATCCAAATCCTGTGAAGCACGAGCCGATCCCACTTCTGATGTCGGAGATAAGGGAATTTCTCCTTCTCTCCCTTCGCCACTGGTCTTCTCCATCGCAAAGTATATTCAATAAACTGCACAGTTTATTCTTCGACAAATGTCACAGACAGAAGACTTTATTAGCCTAACAAAAGCGTACACTTCGAGAGCTCATTACAGAATGTCATCCGTCACACCCTCTAGCTTGCGGCAAACCTCCCATTTGCCAACCCCCTCTCTCGACGACCCAAGGGTCCTCGGCCGCGTACCGAACCAACAACAAAAAGGAAAACAAAAACTGCTTTGTTGATGAATTCTCCGATCTCCTTATAATGGATAGAAAAAAAAGAAGACTGCGTTGTATGAAGAAGTCTTCGGCCTTCTCCAACATCTCCGACATATATATTTATCGTAATATTTTAATCAAACATTAATAATATATCACGTCTTTGCATATCACGAGAACATTGACAACAACACTCATTTATTTTAATAACAACGATCGTTCTATGTCTTTCTTCTAATTGAACTTGCCGCGTTATACAATCGACCTACGCATTCCCATCTCTAATCGATTTAAATCTTTATTAACTTCCCGATTTATAGGGAAGTTACTGTAATTACCCCGAATATCGAAAATCGATTTTTTAGCAGATCTCCACGTTTCATGGTCGTTGGAGTCGTTTGAGACTATTTTTTATCTAAATGTCGGTATGTGTGTGTGTGTGTGTGTGTGTGTGTGCGTATGTCCGTTTCTATGGTATCAAATTTTTCGTTAACGTTTTCTGAAAAAGTAACAACGCGATCAGAATGATGAATGATGCAATCGATGTGCCCCGCTGTAACTTAGAGCTGATTAGATTCTGGTCCATTTTGGTCAAGTAGTTTTTTTAGTTTTTTTCGAAAGGAGTTGATTCAACATTGCAATTTATACAAGAGGCGTATCCTCCGAAGAAGCAAACGTAACTATATATATATATATATATATATTTAGACATATTTAAAAAAAAAATTTTTTTTTTAAATCTAAAAAAAAATTTTTAAATTTAAAAAAAAAAATTTTTTCAATTATGCAACTACTGCTAATGTAACCGCTTACAATAATCGAAAAATATCCCGAATGCGCGCACATGAAAGTAGAAAGTAGAAAATAATGATACTAATATACTGCAACTAACGAATCGGGAAGTTCTTTGTGTGGCTCGTGGAGAGTCACACACCAAATAACAACCTAACCCTCTCGCGAGCTCGTAAAGCGAGCTACAACACCCCCACCTGCGAAGCTCGCGAAGCGAGCGAGCAACAACCCCCCTCTAGTTCTAATCATAATACCAACTTTAATACAATAATATATCTACGCGACACATCATCAGTTATCCGAGCACGAGCTTGCGTACGAGAATTTTCTGCAGCGGCCAACGTTTTCTCCATTGTTGCGCTTTCGCTTTCCGAAACATATTTCGTGATTTTCCGTTGCCAGATTCTATGATTCTGTTTAAAACTGTATCACCCACGAAGCAGCCGCTTTAAATTCTAAATCAGGGAACTGGCTTGAAGAAGCTAGAGCCCACTCTTGCAAATTTCGTGTTGTCAACTTGCTGACACAATTGTTCCTAGCTTCCTGGATACGATCATTTGTACACGAATCGATGGTAGCATATTTTTCGAATGCGATGCCGCCACTTTTAATATGCTCTTCCCAGTTTGTCAGATGTTCCATGCGTTTTAAGCGGGTGCACCCTTTCAGTGTGCAACTTGGATGTGCCCTTGCAATGTTCACGACTTTAATTTTGTACTCCCGTGGAATATATTCCTTTTTCATCGTCTTCTCCACTGGCTGATAATCCTCGAACGATCTGGATGGATCCTCCAACTTCCTTGTACGTGTCCTCGATGGTCATCGTGCATGACAATTTCGTCGGATTCGATGAATTTCTTCTCGTTTTTGGCAGCTCTAAGTGTGTGAGAGAGGAGGAAAAGGACAGGGAGCGTTTCATTCTAGATCCGCTGGAGGATTCATGGGTAAGGCTATGTAGTGGGCCTTGCCTTAGACGCTGGGATGTCGGAAGGCGGTTGAGGACTCTATTGTATATCAGTGTTCGGATCCGGGGCACCGATTCGCACGTGATGGCCACCAGATGGCGGCGTCTTCAGCTTCAGTAACAGAAAAATGGGGTACCTTGAGTACCCTGCAGAATTTTACAAAGTTATTAGTATATACATATGAAATAACTTAGCTCTCATTGTGGATCGCACGTCCCTCCAATAATACCGCATCGGTACTGACCAACTGACCGGTATACACTATAAACTCCCGCCAATATAACGGCCTCAGGGCTCTGGCCGCTCTGCTACCTTATTCTAGACCGGCACTGTTTTTACGCCATCTGATAGCCATCGCGTGCGAATCGGTGTCCCGGATCCGAACACTGTTGTATATAGGGATCGGTGACGGATCAGGTAGTAGCGAGAAAGGTCTTTGACTATCTGTCCATCTTGTGGCGAGGGTAGGAGTTAGCCGTTACACGTTCAACAGTTCAATCGTGCGATGGTTTTCTTCTCTCATGTGAATGGCCTTGTCACTAATGACTGTTGAAGCCCCTGATGCAATTATGCCATCTTGAGCAAGGGGCCCTAAATAATACCTCACGGCATCTTGCAACAGCAACATCTCAATATCATTGTCCACATTTTCTTCAGGACACACCGCAACTTGTGCTCTCGAAGGACCTTGCAGGTCCACAAACTCCACGTCCGACATTATTACATAAAAAATACAGAACTCGGAAACCAGAGAGCGGAAAAAAGATCGTCGCTGGAGGTAACGTATTCGTTCGTCCACCGTACTAAAAAAAGTGAGGTCCTCCGACGCATTTTAAGGATTATTTATATGGTTATTGAAAAAGACAGTATGTCCAAGGAAGAAGGATGGATGAAGGCTTGCGGAAAATCCGCCGGCCACAAAACGTCTATTGTAACATAACAAAAAGTTCTTCTGTATGGAATGAGTAGGTCCGATAATCAGGTATCTACATACACCTGCATAATAGTATTCGTCAAGAGCCGAGAACATTCACTCGCGGGATGGTATCGCACGAGCTCGAACCGAGCCCAGGTAAAGACTTTAAGTGTAAAAAGCTGTAAAAACCCATTAATAAAATTGGTAACAGAATTTCCCGGGGTCTGGTAGCGACGACTTCGCTACAGAACGTTCTACACATCTTGGAAGCGATGCTACGACAGCTCTTGTTGAAATACAACTCTGTGATAGCAGAGAGATATTTATGAATTTGAATGAAGCATGTTTTGCGGTAGACATCCTCGAAAAAGTGTGCTCTTGTACGATGTACGAACGCTGCGTTCACAGTGTGTACGAGATGCCGCAAAATGACTGTTTTCCATGTTTTTACGTCGAATATCACTCTGGCTCGTGTCATATTAGCATGCAATTAATACAGAGAGAGAATTTTCAATAATAAAGTAAATATAACATTCTGTACTATTTTTATGTTCGTATTATTTCCCAACACCCACAAATAAAAAATATGTATTTTGTACTTAAAAAATAAAAACAACTTATAAGTAATAGATTTTAGGCTTAAAATTGTGGGAGGAGTATCAATTACTAGAAAAAAAATGTCGACAGCGAAACTCGAACTAGCAACCTACCGATTACTAGTATACCTCGCTACGCCCTCGGCTACTCATCTTCTTATTGACCTCATAACGCGAACTCCATATGAACGTGTAAACCGATTTTCAAATGCAATTTTCTCGGAAAATATTGAGAAGAGCAAGCTAGTGCTTTGCCAAATTACATTTCGAGAAGACATCTTCAAATACTGCAAGCTTCAGAAAAATCCGTGAACCATTGATCGTGGTTTCCCTAAGGGTATAGCTGGATAAGAATAGTCAAAACTGCCCTTAAACCAAATAATGTCGACGATGGATCATTCGATAGTGCATAAAAAAAAGCATACTGTGCAAAATTTTTAACCTGTATTTCGATCGGGAGGGTAGTTATGTGGTGAAATCGAAAAATCAGTTTTTGGTCTATGTTATCTAGTTAATGATAATCAGAAAATTTGAGAAAAATCTGATACATGTCAAAAACCCAAATACATACTCTGCAATTCGTTTCAGATTTTTAAATTGAAAATCCTGCTTGTGAAAAATCAGAAATTTAAAAAAAACGAAAAATTTCCTGATTTCACATTTTGCGTATGTTAGCTTAAAATATTTTGTAGGCGATTCTTGGCGATCGCCGGCGCAGATTGGACGACTGACGAGTCGAGTGTTTTGTTTACGCTTCGGCGTTATGATGTCTACGGAGCACGACAACTTTGTTTTACTCGTGACTGTATGTTTTAAAAAGAGGAAAAGGAAAAAACGAACTTGGAGACTTTTGTGAATAATTGCGATAGTTTTGTGTTCTGGTCGTGTGTGAACACTCTGGGATTCTTGTGAACATTTTTTTATTTTAACAACAACCGAAAATGTGTGTCGAACAGAAACAATCGTGTTAAGGGATTTTGAGATTTAATCGCTGGCAACAAGAGCAAGCTTCTTTCGTTTGGTAGACTGTGATTTTCAGATCGAGAGTTAATTGACAGTGTAGGATGGAGAAGATTCGCCAGAGAGAGAGAGAGAGAGAGAGCGAGAGGGGGGGGAGGGGAAGAGGGACAGAGATTGAGAGAGAGTGAGAAAGATCGTCATCAGGCTAAGAAAGCTTGTCGATCCCCTCCTCCAGACTACCCACTAAAACCGCACGCCCACCTAAGCTAATGTAAGGGAGTGGCCAGGATCTCACCCAACTCAACTAGCCACTCCCTTAGTTAACCTACATCCCTGGGAGAGTGGTAAGCTCCTCCTTACCTCCTCTAATACAAGACCCCGGGCGGAGGGACCCGCCCGGTGTCCCTATCCCTGGAGCCTTCGAATTGGGCTTCCCGACCTCCAGCTCGGTCCACCCACAGCTCTCGGAGCCTTCGTGCCCAGCTCAGAGCAGCAGCCGCAGGTGATACCCTAAGGGATCTCCTGCCCCCGCCGCCGCACAGTGGTCGATTTACTCCAAAACGTGGCCAAAAATCAAATCTTTCTTTGATTTATACGAAACTAGGTATCTCGGGGTTTTTGAGGTCGCTGATTACGAATCTAAAATCAAAATTGTAAAAAAAGTAAAATGGCGGCTGTAAAATGGAGATTAAACCTATAAAAACTGCCAGAATGGGACAAAACTTGGTATTTTGGGGTTTCTGAAGTCATTAATTATGAATCTGACATTGAAATAACAGAAAACAAAATGATGGAACCAATATGGCGGATGTACGTAGTAAGAAAGTATTAAATACAGCTAAAACATGATACCTCAAGATTTTTTGTCTTGTGAAATATGAATCTAATATCAAATTATATAAAGAACACACAGTAGTCGGGTAATTATTAAATTGTAGTAGAAGAAATTCTTTTTTTTAAATATGTGTTTTGAAGAATCCCCTCCGTGCGAAGGAACAAGCGTGATACCGGTATTTTAACACGATTTTTTAAATATGATTGATCTGACAAAAACATGTTTCCAATAAAAGTTGATCAGTATTGACTTTTCTACAAATTTCAATATAAAAAATTCAGAAAAAAATCTTTTTTTATAAAAAAGTTACTTCAATTTTTTAAATATTAACATATATTTTTTAATTCATAATATTGTAACTGGTATCGAGACGAATTCAACGACCTATAATAATATTACTTTAAATCTTGAAATAAGGCTACAACAGTTTAGATCACAAAAAGCGGGCTTCCAGCCCATGCAGTACATTACAAAAATTGCAATAACAACCACGGATGCACCTCGCTGCACCCAATGTATGTTGATCCTACTAGGTGATAGTACAAACTAAAGGTGTGTACAAGTCACATGCTGAAAATCCCTGAAAATCATAACTATTTTCCTAGGTTTCTAAAATTTTCATATGAAATTTTATTATCTCTTATATATTACATTGTCCATTTTTACTTGCATTTTATATAATGTATAAACATGATTTATTTACCTCCAGGGACACCCTCCATATTGAAGAATAAAAATTAGTAGGATATAACACAAATATATGCACATCTAGACACTTTTCTTACTCACCAATTTACTGTGCGTAGCTGCTACCTTAACGATGGTCACGTTCAGACTAAATTTCTCGCTTAGGTAGAAAAGTCAGGCCCTTTTCCTATTAACCATCTAACAGCCCAATTATCACAGTAGCCAACCCACGTATAAAAAACTCTCGATTTCAAAATTCATTTTTTGGATTTTTGGCCACGTTTCGGAGTAAATCGACCACTGTGCGCCGGCCAGGGCTAGAAGGCGCCGACACCGGCAAGGGAGGGTCTCTCGCTGAGCACGGTCTCTTTCCCGGGCTCTTTCGGCGGCCTCCTGCTGCGACATAACTGCCTCGCAAAAGGAGGCCACCGCCTTCCACGACCTGTGGCTCCGGATTAAGTGGTCGACCATGATCGATCACCCCTCCACTGTGGCCCTAAGAACACGACGCGGCGCAGCCCATTCGGGGCACTCCTCGAGTGTGTCCCGCGCCGTCTCTACCGTCTCACTACAGTGGTGGGACTGTGTCGTAGGGTCCCGCCCCACTCTATGCAGGTACTCACCGAAACACCCGTGTGCGGTGAGCACCTGCCGGAGGTGGAAGGTCTACCCTACCCGACTCTCGCACCAGGTTCCAACCTGGGCGTTAAGTTCCACCCCGTGGGGGCGACGGAATCGGTAGGCGATCTGATACACAGCTCCGTCGCCTCCAATTGCAGGGGTGGAACTACAGCCAGGAGGCCCGCCACATCGGTGGAGATGGTGCGGTATCGGCGTATGGTCCGCAGGGCCAGCCGGTGCCGAACTCTTTCCAAAAGTCCAGTGGACCGCCGGTTGGCCTCGAGCGAGCGGTACCATACGGGGGCTCTATAAAGGGCAATTGGCCACACCACCCCCGAATAGAGGCGGCGGACCTTCACCTGCGGGCCCCCGGCTGCTGTCCTCTCTAATCGGGGGCCCAGGAGACCGAAGTGTTCTTCGAAGCCCTATAGGCCGTCGAGGATCAGACCCAGATATTTCATCGTAAGCTTGACCTCGACGGGGGTATCGACGACCTGGATTCGGAACACTTGGGGCGGCCGCCGCGTCCGAGACGATTCGTAAAACCAAATCGCCTCGGTCTTTGCGGCTGCCACAACCAGCCCCATCCTCAGAATCCGGTCAACGACACAGGCCAGGGCGGATTCCACGAGGCGTCCTGTCCCTCTCCACTCCTTCCCCACCGCGTACACCGCTATGCAGATGACACCCGTTGCGGGGGAGGGAAGGGAAACCCTCAGTGTCGCGTCGTATCCGAGGTTCTACAGGTACGGGCCAAGTGGGACCTTTACCCGGTCCCTTGTAGGGGGTGTCGGCCATCTACCGGAGACGGGCTCCGGTGGGGTGGCGCGTGGGGGTGGGGTGGGGAGGGTCGGGGCGTGCGAGTGCGCCTCCGACGACCCTTCCTTGCCGGTGTCGGCGCCTTCTTGCCCTGGCCGGGTGGCGGTGGTGGGTGACCCCCCCTTAGGGGGTCACACACTGCTGCTGTCCCGAGTAGCGCACGAAGGCTCCGGGAGCTGTGGGTGGACCGAACTGGGGTTCGGGAAGCCTAACTCGAAGGCTCCAGGGATGGGGACACCGGGCGGGTCCCTCCGCCCGGGGTCTGGTATTAGGTAGGGCACGGGGGGGAGCTTCACTCCCCTCCAGGGCAGTTTGTTAGCTAAGGGGTGGCCAGTTGAGTTCTCGGAGATCCTGGCCCCCCTTACAATAGCTTAGGTGGGAGTGCGGTTGTAGTGGGTAGAGGCTGGTCGGAGAGTCCTCTGGACAGTCCCACATAACCCTGGCCCCCCAAGGGGGCCAGGGTATGCGTAACGCATTTCCGCACTATAAAAAAAAAAGGTACGGGCCAAGCACCGATCCCTCGTCACATCTCCCTACGGTATGGTACACCTCTCCGACCGGACGGTACACATCCCTGGCTCAAACCTACAATGGAGGCGCGGGTTACAAAGAGCGAGACAGAGCATTCACCGAGGTCTTAGACTATATATACCTATAGACGCAGCGAGATAAACCTGCCTCGTTACCAGATTAAACCGCCTAGCTGACGTCTCTTGTGGGCATAGTGCTATAGTATGTTGAGACATGGCAGTACCGCGAAGCTAAAGTGGCAGAAGGGAAAGGGGAATCGTCGTCACATGTCATTCTATATAAATATTTATGAAAACTGTAACTGTTTAATATACAGACATGTATCTTATTTCATTACTCGTTCATTTTTACTTTACTCTTATTATTTTAAATATGGCTAACTATTTATATCACGGTTTTGTCTTTCTTTACAATCTTTATGTAACCAGTTTGCACCACTTTTTCAAATTTTTATCAAATAATGCACGTGTGAAATAGCGAACTTGTGAAACAGTGAACTTGTGAAATATACTTGTGTACTCGCTTCGTCTCGTACACTATCCACCATTTTGAATTATCTGGAACTGTGACTTGTGGGCACCAGATACTTTTGTATCTCGTCAAACTGCATTCTATGCAGATACTATACCTATGCCGCGTCTATGGGTATATATATATATATATATATATATATATATATATATATATATATATATATATATATATGGTCTAAGGCCGAGGTGTAAAGCGCTCTCTTTCTAATTAGGCTTCAACTCGTCATTAAGACGGCTCACTCTATCTCTATACGTCTATATGTCTTTCAAACAGAAAGGAAACGTTTTTCACGTTTTCACTTTCAAAAATGAGCAGTTCTAGTGATGAAGACTTCGTTATGTTTCTGTGGTACCGGCGGATGAAAAGAAGAAGAAATTGTAGATTATGGATGCATCCGTACCTTGAAAACAATTTTACACTCGACTATTTGTTGGTACACGAGAATGCAAGAGAGTGCTGCGAAATTTCTGGCATTTTATAGAATGATCACGGAATCTTATAGCCATCTTGTAGAAACTGTTGCTTCAGCCATTCATTTCAACTACAACGATACAAATATGAGGGAACGTGTCAGCGCGAAAGAACGTATACTAATAACATGTAGGTAATCTTTTTATACAATTTAGGTACATAGTTAAATATCATCATATAGGGATTATAAAATAAAAAAACAAAAGGTAAATTAAAAAAAAATTTAATCAAAGGCATTGATAAACTTTTGCACAATTATCTGTGGAGTGAGAGTGTTCTCGAGGACTTGTATGATCAGGTCGATTTAATCCGGAAAAATTACCTCCCATTGGTATATCGAGCGAAGATTGAGGAAATTGGTTGGGGTTGGAGGGGAATTCTGATCAACTATTGGGCAAATTACCACCAACCTCATCTATGAGGAGCATAACTCTCTTGTTATAACTCCTCAGTTGAACATCATTTAACTGCATGATAACGAAATTTTTTATTCCTTCCTCTCTCCTGTCCCCTATATCTTTTGGCGGAAGAGGGATTGATAACACTGTCCAACAAAGTTCAAGTTTTTTCATGTTTCCATATAACTGTTGTGTAGATCTTATAGAGTTTTTCACACTGATTCTGAATCTGGTCTTAATTTTTCACCTACATGCATTGTTTTTGAGAAATTTGAATTTGAAAAAAAGACATATTTTTCGACTTTGAACAAATATTGTGATGTTATACGAGACATTGTACTGTTCTTTACAGCAAAAAATTCTCTGAACTTTCCCGAATCCAGTGATGTGCAATACTAATACATTATGATTGTTGAAACACGATTATTTTTTAATTTATTTGAAATATATTTTTTAATTTATCTGAAAAATAAGGGTCCAGCGGAAAATCGAATTGCTCCACGCGATAGAACAGACTTTTATATTGAGAAACAACCTTTTCAACTTTCCAACGTCGACGTTTTTTTCGATCCAGAAAGCAAAATATCCGTGCCCGATTCGGGTTGCCGCCAGCGACGCTCACCACTAGAGCGAGCGTGCCACGGGAAACGGCGCGGCGGATTTTTTTATATAAATTGAAAAATATCCTCAAAAATGTGTGCAAAAGTGGTATCTCTTCGTCTTTAATGATTGTTTAAACATGCTTAAACAATCACAATGTATTACTATTGCACATCACTGGATTCGGGAAAATCTAGAGAATCTTTTGCTATAAAGAACAATACAATATCTTATATAATAACATCACAATATTTATTCAAAGTCGATAAATAAGTCTTTTTTCAAATTCAATTTTCTCAAAAGTCAACGCGTGTAGGGGGAAAATTAAAGGCAGATTCGGAATCAGCGCAAGAAACTCTATAAGATCCACCGAACAAATATATGGAAACATTTTTGTGGTTTATAGTGTAATTTAGCAAAGGCAAGGATGTGGTAGAGAGTTGAATTGAGCTTCTTTGAATTTTGAACACTACACTTTATTCAAACTAAAACTTCGCCGCGCGAATCGCAAACATACGAAACGAAGATCTTGACTGTGCTATTCTGTGCCGTTGGATCGCAACAGAAATCTTGAAAGGCACACAGTGGGAAAATTTGACCTAACTCGATTCCAAAAGGAATAAATTTCGATAGAAATGAGGTAGAGCGATGAATTTTTTTTTTTTTAATGAAAGCTGAAACTTTGCAGAATATGGGAAAAATAGGGAGATTACAATACGAATGGTTTTTAACCTTGAGAAAATTCGTCAAACTTGCACAATTTCAAGAAAAAGTCGTTTCTACGTTACCACAAGCAGAATTTTTTTTAACATACCATGTATCATTTCCCGTAGATATTTTTCACACTGATTTCAAATCTGGCCTCAAAATTTTTCTACGACCTCTGGTTTTCTCAAAAAATCGAATTATAGTTAAACAGTTAAACTTTTATTTTTTCAAGGTTAAAAACATTCGTACCATAATCTCCCTATTTTCCCATATTCTTCAATGTTTCAGCTTTAATTTTAAAAAAATTCATCGCTCTATCTCATTTCTATCGAAAGTTATTTCTTTTTGAATCAAGTTAGGTCAAGTTTTACCACTGTGCGGCGTCTGAACGGAAGCCGCCACGAACGGAAATCTTCTATGCGCATAAAGGAGATCTGACCTCTTGCAAGGAGAAATGGAGTTGTTGCAGGAAGCTAAAGCCATGTTGAATGAATTTAGTCGTCTAGAGGGCTTGTTTGAAAGATGGCCGCTGGTGGAACTCTGCGTAGTACAGTAATGTCGCGTTAGTTGCCGCAGGAGCTGTTCTCTGGGCCGACAACTTCCGAGACAACTGGCTCGTCTTTTGATTTATGACTGCCTCTATAGTCTACCGCGCCGAGACATCAATCGAAGCCGAACGTAGAGAAGGACAGAATGATACAAGTACTGACCGCGTGGCCGAGCGTGTCGCCGTCGCTAGCACAGTTTAACTTTCATCGTCGATTACACCACTAAATAAAATTGAAATTATATCGTGTTTGGTCTTGTTTTAATCAGAAAACTGCCAGGAATAAGCCAGCAAAATCTCATAAAAAAATAATGAAAATTAAGCATTTTGAAAATTCGATTCATGATGTCAATGTAGTGGTGTTCACACCGATATACCCGAGCCGACATCAAACATCGCCGCCCTGCGGCCTGGTGCAACTAACGCGACATTACTGTACTTACTGTGGTGAGATCACAAGGTGGTCCCAGGCAGGAATACAGTGACGCAGGCAAGAATGTGCTGCCGATTGGTTAATTCGGAAGGAGCGCGCCTTCTATTAGCCGAAGCGGTCATACATATACTACTACTATTATGCTGAACAATAGACCCCTCTTGCCTCTGTGCAGTCCCGGGGCTCATTTTGTCATCTTACTACGGCACGAGCTGGACAACAACGCTACGAAGGCGTTGATAATTTCGAAATTGAGGGGCCAAATCTTACCTGGAGATACTCAAAATCCTAACATGTGAGCATGTCATTTGAGGCGTTGATGTCTGAAATGAAGTCGCTGTATGATTACCAGCAAAGCAAAAAAGAATTGTGAAGATAGTTCAATGAACGAATGTGGCGGAGCAATGAAAAATTCAGTGAGTATTTCTATGGAAAACTCATCTTGGCAAATTCTCGCCTCGGATGCTATTAAAGAAGGTATGTTATAAACGGTCCGTAAACCGGGAAGAGATTCGGTTGAGTCGAATACGTCGCAACAACAATTTATTGGTCTTGTAAAAATATAGATGTGGACAATCTAGAATTTCTATGTGAAATCTGCAATTTTTTAATTTTTTCCAAACAGGATTTTCAATTTAAAAATGTGGAACGAATTGTAGAGTATGTATTCGGGTGCTCGACATTTATCAGATTCTTTTCAGAATTTCTAAACATCATTAACTAGGGAAAGTAGGCCAAAAATTGATTTTTAGATTTCACCCCATAACTACCCAACCAATCGAGATACAGGGTTGAAATTTTGCACAGTATCTTTTGTCTTGATGCCCTCTCGAATGTCACATCGCCGACAAAATTCGGCTAAAGAGCACTTTTCATCATCTTATCCGGCTATACCCTTCCACAACACTTTGATATTGTGTTGTTATTGAAACACTTTCGCAGAAGAAATCGTTGCTCATATAACATTATTCTGGATTTCAGCTCTAGCGTGTGCAGGGACATTGTGTCTAATTGTCACATTAGGAATATCTACATTCGTGCAAACAGATATTCAACTTCGCTTTCTGCATCTCTTTGGATTTTATTACAATGAGAAAAGTCTGCGAAGTAATTTTACTTGTTGGTATCTCGTGACGACAGTAGCGTTTGGTTTAACAACGGTGACGTGTACGGAAGGAACGATCACTGTTTTTTCCACCTATCTAAGTGGGTTATTGGAGATCGCCAGGTATGTTTTGATGTTCAATTTTTTTGCAGTGACACATTCGGTCTTTTACACCAGGTCTGAGCAACTTGCGGCTCGCGAGCCGCAGACGACTTCTTTCCCTATTACTGGGTCGTCCTCACCAAACTACTGTAGAGTGTAGGAGGAGGTTGAGTGTCCTCGTAGTCACGCGAGGCAAAGCATGATTCGGGCCAAGGATGGGCATTTTTTCTCAATCGAGTTAATAGCGTCCTCAGCGTAGTCAATACTGTCTTCCACCAGCATCGACTATTGCCATGGAGGGAGGACAGATTGGTTCTTTCCATTGACTTAGATGGAAAAAATTATTTGTAATATTTAATAGTCCCAGAACGTTTTCACATCATCTATAATATTATTATTTATTTGTTTAAGTATTTTAAAAACATTTTTTAATACTTTTTCATAATTTTTTTGTAAATTTTTAAATAAAAAACCATATATTGTTGAATTAATTAATATAAATTAATAAAAGGGTACTTACAACTGTTTTTTAAGCTTATAAAGTAGAATTAGTTGTGCTGAAATAGGCGATAGGGAGAGTGTTGGTAGAAGTGACAAGTGTGGAATGGGATTTGAAACCCTGAGGGGGCCAAATATCCTTTACATACATAGTTGTGCCGCAATTTTCATCTGAAAATTGCTTTGATTCAGATGAATCCTTATCTTGCTCGGAATATGAACACACTCAGTAAGAAAAATCTGTTTTGAATTGGCCAACACACCGTATAAGCAGAATACCATACATCTGTTTCCGAATAAGGATTGGTAAATACTTGTACGGTGTGCCAGTACAACCCGAGGGCAGAAAAAAGAAACATGGAAGGCATACCGTGGCGTCGTTGTAGAGGGCAGGTCTGTCGCACTAATGTGGCGAATGTCGTTATACAGGGCAGATCGATTAGCCCCCCGGTGCTTTTAAAACATCTTCCCCGCTTAGATTCTTCCCCCACTCTTAGACTTCACCGTTATAATGTATAGTAGTCACGAGACACGACCAGTGATGCCAGAATCAGAGGAACCGAGGAACTTGCCCCTCCAGCGGCTCGGCTGGTTGTGCCTCCCACGCTTACTTCTACTGTGCACGTGATACACACGAACGTATTGTTCGCTCGGCGAGAGTTGGCGCGAGAAACTCGTAGGTACCACGTGGTGCTCCCACTACGCGCTACAGGTCTTCCGCGATTGGCCGAATCGCTCGACGAAGACAGCAAACGAGCGTATTGAGTGTGACTGCAGCAGAGCGATGTCGCGTGGCGACGCGACGCTGAGCTCAGAACATTGGGGTAGCTCTATTGTGCGTGCACGGAAAACAGGTCCATGGAAACCTATTTTCCTTGCACGCATAGCAGGGACCCATCAACCCAGGCTTGAAATTTATGACTTTTGCCTACGGCTCCGGCAGCCCAAAGAGACCGGGCTCTCTATGTAAACGGCTTAACTTTCCGATCATCTTCCGAATTGTTCCGCACAAAAATTAATGCGCTAATCCTTTTTAATCTTTGAAGTTACTTTATTTAACATAATGACAAGTAAAAAAAAACGATTGGCGCATTATCTTTTGTTCAAAAAAATCCCAAAAATTAACGAAAATTCAGCCGTTTACACAAAAATTTCACCAAGTGTAAAACTTTATAAAATATAATTTATTTAATGAGAATTACATCATGTCATGAAATGAAAAGTTTTACATCGTTCCGGAAAAATGAATTTACATTTCTTTGGAAAAATTGTTTACCTTATGTAGCATTATTTTCGACAAAATTAATTAACAATAAAAAATAATAACAATAAAAAATAATAACGAAAAAGATAATAACAATAAAAAATAATAAAGAAAAAATAATAACAATAAAAAATTATAACAGTAAAAAGATAATAACAATAAATACGTAGTATTTTCAATTCCAATCTTCTTCTGAAGAGCTGCTGTTAGAATCCGTCTGATCGATGAAAGTTATGTCTTCTAAATATGTTTCTATCAGACCATCTTTCTCCCAATATTTTTCTTCTATTTCTTCTACATGTTTACAATATTTCTCCCACAAGGACGGCGAAATTGCCACTATTGTCTCGCATGTTAAATTTTCTAGTTCGGCATATGATAACGTTCCAACATTTTTACTTCTTATTATTTTCTTCATTTCTCCCCAGCTAACTTTATCGGGTTTAACTCACACATACAGGGTGTCCCAAAACTACCCTAGGAGCCGAAAATGGGAGGTTCCTTGGGTCATTTGAAGCGACATTTTCCTTTGCAAAAGTGGCGTCCGCGGCTTTGTTTAGGAGTTATCAACGAAAGACACGGACCAAACAGAGCGCGCCCTGGGTCACCTGCAGCAGTGTGACCATTGCCTTTCCTCCACGATAGAAAACACGGATCCTTGTCTCCGCGGAAGGGATCGTGCCATAAATCAGAACTCTGCAGTTACTCGGGAATGTCCGCAGGACACCGGAACGGAAAAATTTTCTCCTGCACATGTTGGGCTTATGAATTCTTTCTCGACCGTGTACCTTTAACTTCTGCAAAACACGTGATTTTTTAGAATGTTCCTGTATCCTCAGTTTTGCTTCGTGGTGGGGATATTTGGGGGTGTACGCAGCTTTTTAGGGAAACTGTAGTCAGTCCAAGTCTCTGCCACATAATGTTTTCACGTCGCAAGAGAACTTCTACATATTTGTCGCGTACGTCCGCAGCGGGTTCAATGCTGCTACCGCTGCTAGGCGAATCAAACGAGAGCGTCCACGTATCAGACTGCCGTCGAGGAACGACCCTTTTCAGGGCCTCAAATATTTAACGCAGGAATAACGTAGGAACTACCTTTTTTTTATTGTGGGGAAATGCTATCCGCATTCCGTGGATCTGAGACCTTCCTCGGGGAGGGGAAATCCCTCCCCAAGGCTACTCAGTAAAACCCCACACCCGCCTAAGCTATTGTAAGGAGGGCGGGCAGGATCTACGAGAACTCAACTGGCCACCCCCTTAGCTAACAAACCGCCCTGGAGGGGAGTGAAGCTCCCCCCCGTGCCCTACCTAATACCAGACCCCGGGCGGAGGGACCCGCCCGGTGTCCCCATCCCTGGAGCCTTCGAGTTAGGCTTCCCGAACCCCAGTTCGGTCCACCCACAGCTCCCGGAGCCTTCGTGCGCTACTCGGGACAGCAGCAGTGTGTGACCCCCTTAGGGGGTCAGCCACCACCGCCGCCCGGCCAGGGCAAGAAGGCGCCGACACCGGCAAGGAAGGGTCGTCGGAAGCGCACTCGCACGCCCCGACCCTCCCCACCACACCCCCCACGCGCCACCTCCCCGGAGTCCGTCTCCGGTAAGTGGCAGACACCCCCTACAAGGGACCGGGTAAAGGTCCCTCCGGGGTGCCGGTCCATCTCGGGGGGGGGAGACTACCTCCCCCCGCGGGGCCGGGGTCAGCTCACTCCCCCGGCCACTGTCGTATACCTGCAGACATCTGTACAGTTCGTCACCGACTGACCCATTGACACACATTTCGAAGCAGCAAATGGATTTATGGCTGAATAAATGAGTTTTTAAAACAATCAGTTTCTGCTTCTTCTCTCGTTCGGGTAAAGTTTTTCGCGATTATCTCGTAAAGTAAAGCCGACAGCCAAAAACTTGAAAGAGAAATGTTGTTCAGAATAATGGTCTTGCCCACATATCCAAAGCTCGTTGAAATAGGAGAGAATTTACATCATCGAGAAACTCTTGTTCGTTGCGATGTCACGGCGTACCACCAACGCTCGGCTGCCGGTGCCGCGCGGCACGGCGGCCCAGGGCGCGCTCTGATTGGTCCGTGTTTTTCGTTAATAACTCCTAAACAAAGCCGCGGACGCCATTTTTGCAAAGGAAAATGTCGCTTCAAATGACCCAAGGAACCTCCCATTTTCGGCTCCTAGGGTAGTTTTGGGACACCCTGTATATGGCGGCAGTCTCAGCACATGGAACCCGTGCGATTTTAGTAGTTCGTCTACTTTATATGTTTTTTCCTCGGACTTATGCTTATTTACTAACTGCATTAATTGAAATTTCCGCATTGTGTCTGTACAGTAAATCCTGAAAAGTTGCGCGGGCTAGAAACCTGGTAAGTTGCATCGGCCTACTCACTCCACTGCCTGTCAACGCTGTCCCGAGCCGCAGGACGGCGACTACTGTCGTCGGCTCGGGTATATCGGTGTGACCACCACTACATTGACTCAATGAATCGAATGTTCAAACTTCTTAATAATCATTATTTTTTCATGGGACTTTTTGAAAACGTATTTCTGGCATCTTTCTGAGTAAAACAAGACCAAACACGATATAGTTTCAATTGTAATTTAGTGGTGTAATCGACGAAGAAAGTTTCGGTCGCAAGGAAGGACAACGTATAGGAAAGAAAGAGACGCGGACGGTTGCCGTCGCCAGCACAATTCAAAGACCCGCGTGTTCTCACAATGTAATGCCAATTAAATATGCTTAATTTTTTATTATTTTTTGGTTTGATTGACTTTATAGAGTAACTGTAGGATATGGAAGAGGATAGCGAGTGAAAAAGAAAGAAAAACTGTACTGTTAACTCCATTGTTTAGAAGACCAATGTGATGCTACCACTTTTTATTAATAAAATAAAAATAAATAAATAATATTTAAATATGTATCAGCTCAGCTTCTTTCTTTTCGATGCATTGACTAAAAAAAATTATTATTCTTAAAATAGTACATATGACGTATTATTTATTAGTTATCTATTTCTATTGTCTTACCTAAGATGGTTAATTCTAATGCTTCTGCGTGGAGTTGCACTGGGATTGGTAAGTATGTGTTTATAGACCTCAACTGTTCGAAGATATTCTTTGCCTTCTGTTTTATGTGTGGGGGTAGTTTGATCCCATTTTCAGCTCTTTCTTCATCAACTTCAGATCTTTCTTCATCTTCTTCAGCTCTTTCTTCATCTCCTTCAGATCTTTCTTCATCTTCTTCAGCTCTTTCTTCATCTTCTTCAGCTCTTTCTTCATCTTCATCTTCTTCCTCTGTGGTCCTTTCTTCGGTTGGTTCCGATAATCTCCGTTCCTCCTCATTACATTCATTGAAATTACTTTCAATGTCTCCGACCGTTACGTTGCGCTCCGAAATGCGTGAAAAATCTTGCTGTATTTCGGATGTGGTTGTAGAATCTTCCCCTGTTCCTTCAATTGTTTGTTTGTTAGGCATAATGTTCTTCCACGCATTTCTTATGTTACTGCATGTTAGATCCTTCCATGATTCACTGATCGCGTATATACAATCTTTAATTGTGTATTTTTTATAAAATTCCTCTATCCCATATCCGTGTTTAATGAGATGTTGTGACTGTTTGTGTCGGAATAGTATCTTAAATTTTGCAATCACACCTTGATCCATTGGTTGAATCAAGGATGTGGTGTTGGGTGGTAAAAATTTTATTTCAAATTTATCCTCGTGTTCATAGTCACACGGAAATGTGTGACCTGAACAATTATCAATTATTAAAATCACTTTTCCGCACAGCCCATTTTCCAATTGATATTTACGTACATCTTTTTTGAAATGGTTCTCATACCAATCCAAGAATATATCTTGGTTTACCCATGCATTTTTTTGTTGTTTAAAAACAACTGGAAGTTGGTCCATACAGTTTTTTATAGCTCTATAGGTCTGCAGGTCCTCTAGGATATCCACCCGTTGTTTCATAGTCAAATAACTCTTTTTGGCCTTTGACATGTTAAACTCTTACCCTGTAACTAAATAAGCGCGGAAAAAATAGCACACGATGAACCAGACAACTGTGGAATAACTGAGCTGTCTGTACCACGACTTGTGACTAACTGTCCCTGTAAACATTTGGAAATCTACGCAGGAATACAGCAGGTAAAAAATAGTGAGAGAAAAGTAAAGAGAGTAAGTGCGGAAAAAACCCAGGAGGAGAAGAAGTTCAGTCAACGAAACGTGGAAAGAAGCAATTGCGGAAGGATGCTACAAAAACGGAAAGATTGTAAAAAGGCAATCAGGGTAGGACGTACATATATAAAAGAGGAAATGGTTCGCCAGGTACACTGACCATACACCTTGAACCTGGAACAGGCACAAGAGAGGATTAGGCCTGCATGAATCTTTTCGCCAAATGTGTACATAATGTACCAAGACTGGCCAGACCCGTCAAAGGGAGGCTTCTTGTACGAAGAGGCCAAATTCATATTAAAAGTACCGTTATGCGGCATATCGTATATGTGCAGGTCGCGCTGTGCGTAGAAATTCAAGTCTAATTCTTTGAGAACATATTTTCGACATGTTAGGTTGTTTATTTATATATATGCTATAGCGTATGTTGGATGTATGATAGATTATAAATTATGCTTCTCACATGTAGAGTAAATATGGGCCAAATTACATATATCGTGTTTGGTCTTGTTTTAATCAGAATAATGCCAGAAACAAGCCAGTAAAAGTCTCATGAAAAAATAATGAAAAATAAAGCATTTTGAATTGGCATTACATTGTGAGAATACGTGGGCCTTTAAACTGTGGGCCGGCGACGGCCACACTCTGTGCGTAGCCGTCGCCGACACCGTTGCTCTATTGTAGTCTCGCTCGGCGCGATCGGAGCGGTAGACCCAGCCATAAATCAGAAAAGCAAGTCTACCTGGTAAGTTGCTCAGTCAGAGAACAGCGTTTTTGCAACTTACCAGGATTTACTGTATATGGTATATTTTTTGTTTTCAGCCATTCTGTTATTACTGATTTATTAGAAGATTTTGTAGGTGTCTTGCAAATTTGTACTGTTTGGTAGGATGCATTGTCCATCACCACGACACTATCGTTTTCCAGATTTGGAATTAATTTTCCCGTATCCATTTTTCAAAATTCGTTGCATTCATTTGTCCGTGGTAGTCTACAGTCGTTGTTCTCGATTTAAAGATCAATCGGGCGCCGGCAATAAATCCGTTTTTCCACCGGCATTAACAATAGTTAATCGGTGGTAAGAACTGTCATTTTGTAATATTCCCATTTCTTCTTCGCTTTGCCAACACTTCTCAAAAGACAAGGTATTGTCCACCCATGTCTCGTCAATATAGACTATATTTCTCCCTTCTCCTCTGTGGCTTTTTATTGCTTCTACATACACCCCTCGCCACGTCACTATGTTAGATTTTTCGGTTAAAACGCGTCTAACATTGTTGCAATTTCTCCAGCGGAACCCCATGCAACATAGCATATCGCGCAACGTTGTGAGTTGTCAGGGAACGTCTATTTTTTCGCGAATCGCTGCTAATATTGTCGTTGCGGTGGGCACAATTTTCTTCTCCGTATAGAAGTCGTGGATGATATTCCTTATTATTTCCTTGTCTTCATTTCATATTTCAAATTTCATGCTGGGACGAAATCGTTTTTTTCACAGGCGATTGCAGCGGTCCTTCACCAGAATCTGAACTTTCTTGACGGATTCTGTGCATCGTTCGTGTCGATACGCCTGTATAATCAGCAGCCCACGGAGTCGGCTGCGATAAAGGCACAAGAACACTATTTCTCTCGAATTCTTCATCGCAATTTTTAATGACTTCTCGCACCATGTTTCATTCTCCGCTATGCATCGTCTGTCCTTTCTTGTGCGTTGACATACTTTTTTTTTTATTTTTTTTATAGTGCGGAAATGCGTTACGCATACCCTGGCCCCCTTGGGGGGCCAGGGTTATGTGGGACTGTCCAGAGGACTCTCCGGCCAGCCTCTACCCACTAAAACCGCACTCCCACCTAAGCTATTGTAAGGGGGGGCCAGGATCTCCGAGAACTCAATTGGCCACCCCCTTAGCTAACAAACCGCCCTGGAGGGGAGTGAAGCTCCCCCCCGTGCCCTACCTAATGCCAGACCCCGGGCGGAGGGACCCGCCCGGTGTCCCCATCCCTGGAGCCTTCGAGTTGGCCTTCCCGAACCCCAGTTCGGTCCACCCACAGCCGCCCGGCCAGGGCAAGAAGGCGCCGACACCGGCAAGGAAGGGTCGTCGGAGGCGCACTCGCACGCCCCGACCCTCTCCACCCCACCCCCCACGCACCGCCCCACCGGAGCCCGTGTCCGGTAGATGGCCGACACCCCCTACAAGGGACCGGGTGGAGGTCCCTCCGGGGGCCGGTCCATCTCGGGGGGGAGAGACTACCTCCCCCCAGGGGCCGGGGTCAGCTCATTCCCGCGGCCCCGCCATCCTCCGCCCTCCGGGGTGAGGGCAATCCACGGCGGTGGTGGGGACGGCTACCCCGCCCCCTAGTGCGTTGACATACTGCACTATGTCTAATAAACTTAATTTAACAAAAATACCACGTTTTTAAAACGGTCTGAAAAGTATAAAACAATTTGAAAAAAAATAAAATGGACTAAAAAGTATAAAATAACTGAAAATAAAAATAATTAGAAAAAAATAAAAATAAAATGGACTAAAAAGTATAAAATAATGTTTAACAAACGGACTAAAAAGTATAAAATAATTTGAAAATAAAAAATTAATTTTAAAAAAACAAGAAAAAAATAATTTAAAAAAAAAATAAAAATAAAATGGACGATAAAGTATAAAATAATTTTAAGAAAACGGGCTAAAAGGTATAAAATAATTTGAAAATGAAAATAAAAATTTTAAATTGTGAATTTTGAATAACTGTGAAAATTGTAGAGAGTAGCAGCCGTTGAGATATCTCACACACCAGTTCATATCATTTGCGTAGCAATAAAATTTTTAGTGATTTAGGTGAACTATTCATGCATCAATTATCTATTGCATGCGCCCCACGTTTTTCGTTTTAAATCTTACAAGTATTTTCACAGTTATTCAAAATTCACAATTTCAAATTTTTATTTTCATTTTCAAATTATTTTATACCTTTTAGCCCGTTTTCTAAAATTATTTTATACTTTATCGTACATTTTTTTTTTTTTTTTTTTCAAATTATTTTTTTATTATTTTTTTATTTTCAAATTATTTTATACTTTTTAGTCCGTTTGTTAAAAATTATTTTATACTTTTTAGTCCATTTTATTTTTATTTTTTTTTCAAATTATTTTTATTTTCAATTATTTTATACTTTTTAGTCCATTTTATTTTTTTTCAAATTATTTTATACTTTCTAGACCGTTTTAAAAACGTGGTATTTTTAAAAATTTATTTTTATTTAAATAATTATTTTCTGCTTTTTAATTTTATACTGTCAAATTGTCTATTATCTTCATTCTATATTAAAAAACACACAAACAAACAAGAAAGTGATCTAATAAAAACGTTGTAAAAATATAAGTTGTGCTAAAGACCGGTGATTTGACCGGTCGCAGTAGGAATAGGTACACGTGAAGTATCGGTAGGAATAGTGTTAAATAAAAGATATACCTTGCAACTTGTGAAAAAGTATATAGATTTTATTGATTTCATTATTTATTAATTATTTAATACATTGCGAGCAAACATCCTCAACTGACTGCGTTAAATATTAAATAGGGTAAACAGGACACCTATATGAAAAGAAGGAATTTATGGCTCAAAAAAATATTGTACCCCAAATGTCTATATAATGGTTCGACGGAGAATCTCGGAGTAACGATTCTTTCGCTTGGTAAACAAATACTAGTATAATACTTTATAAACACAACACTACCTATAGAACAAAGCTAAACAGCTTCGCTGTGATGTCATCGGTGAGCAGCGCGACGATTTACTCGGAATAGTAGAATTCACTGAAAAAAATAATATACATATTTATTTTGTACGCAATAACTTCACTTAGTTTCTAATAAATATGTAACTATACTACAAAAATTTAGTCTAACGTATAATCTTTATTGATTCCCCTCGGGGTTACAATTCTTTTTCCATTTATCCCCCTTTTCCCCTCCATTCCGCTTCGCACATTTTCCTTACTTCTAACTTATCGACTAACTTACATCTACCTTAACCTAAAACTTATTCTACTAAATCTATAATCTATATATATATAGAGAGAGAGAGAAATACTATTTACAACAGACTTAACCTATGCCTTATACCTAATTACATTATTTACATTATTTACATCGCTTATTTCTAAGGTGGACTTCCTTTTCCTCCCTTACTCCCATCCACTCTTTCTTTCCCACCTTCTCTTCATTCTTCCACTTTTCTCATCCACTCTTCCCCTCCCCCCCCCATCATCCAACACCTCATACATCCTCTCCTGCCATCCACACTCCTCATCCATCCTCATGCACACCTCCCATACGTGTTCCCAAGACTCTTTTTCCCACTCACACACTCTACACTTCCTCTCATCCTCACTCATCCAATATTTCCCCTCCCTCATTTCATTTCCCAACCTAAACCTCGCCACTCTCCTCCATCTACTCTCCCCCCAACCTTTCCCCAAATATCCCGGTACCCCCTCCCCCTTCACCATCCCATACCACCTATTATACTTCGACTCTCTAATCCTTTCCCACCTCTCTTCCCTCTGCCTTGTCCTTTCCCTTTTCACTATTTCCTCACTCACCGCCTCTCCTTTTTCCTCCATCATCTTTTTCGCCTCCCCCATTGACCAACCTCTCGCCTCAAAGAATTCTGCTCTCTCCTTCTCCCAGCCCTCCACTATTCCCCCCCCTTAGCTCTTCCCTTCACCTCTTCCCTGCATAACCTTGCTAATTCCCCCCTTTAGCCTCCCTTAACTTTTTTCATACCCCCATGCCCTTAACCCCGCTCTGCTCCTCAATAATTCCCTTTGCAATTCCTCCCTAATCATATACCCCGGTTTACACCTTTCCACCCCCAATACCCATCTTAAGTACCTTTCCTGCAGCCTTTCCAACTCTTCCCTCTCCTTCCAACCCCATATTTCCACCCCGTAGCTGACTACCGACCATACCAGCCTATCAAATAACCACACCCTCCTACCCCAGTCCCCACTAAACCTCCTCTTTCCTTTCCCCCACACCTGCCCCATTACCGCCGCCCCCTTCTTTACCCTCTCCTCCACCTGAGCATCTTGTCTTCCATCTCTCCTGATTGTATACCCTAAATACGTATATTTCCCCACCTCCTCTATCAAGTTACCCTTCCACCTCCACCCCACCTTCTTCCACCTCCCTCCCCCACTCCTGCACCTCATGACCTTCGACTTCTCCGCGTTCAACTGCAACTTCTTCCTTTCCAAATACCGCTCCAACACCCCCATCATTCCTTTCATTCCCTCCTCTTCCTCCGCTAGCATTGCGATATCATCCGCATATGCCAGCGTGTACACCTTTCTCTTTCCCACCCTCACCCCTCCCCAACATCCCTTCTCCAACACCTCATCTATGTCCGCCAATATCAACGTGAACAGCAGAGGGCTTAACGGGCACCCCTGCCTCACTCCCCTCGCTGTCCAAAACCTATCCCCTTCCTCCTCCCCCACTCTCACCTTGCTCTTCGTCTCCCTCAATACCTCCTCACACCTTTCCACCAACCCTTCCCTCACACCTCTATCTCTCATTGCCCTAAACAATACCTCCCTATCCACCGAGTCAAAAGCCGCCCTTAAGTCCACGAACATTACCACTAATCCCCTATTCTTTCTCCGCACCTGCCTGTTCACCAGATAGTTTAACACGTATATGTTATCTATACACCCTAACCCCTTTCTAAAACCCGTCTGGCTATCAGGCAACAACCCCTTTCCCTCTACTTCCTCCCTTAGCCTCTCCGCCAGCAACGCTGCATACACCTTATACGCCGTTTGCGTTAGTGTCACACCCCTATAATCCCCCACCTTCTTACTCTTCCACTTCTTTGCCACTGGCACCACCACCCCCTCTGCCCATTCCTCCGGCCATCCCTCCCCCCTCCACACCCTATTAAATATTCTCCACAACCATTCTACCACCTCATTCCCCCCATACTTCCCCTCCCTCCGCTTTTCTCTCCTTCAATCCTTTTACTATTTTCACTACTTCCCCTAGCTCTATTTCCTTCTCCTCATCCCCCACCCTTCCTCCTCTTCCCCCCTTCCTCACCCTCCATTCCACTCCCTCCAGTAGCCCCTTAAAATATTCATCCCACTCCTTTATCCTTATACTCTCATCAACCCTCGCTCTTCTTCCTCTTTCCCTATTCACCACTTTCCATACTTGCCTCTCCGATTTTACCCCTTCCATCTCCTTTCCCCATCTTTCTCTTTCCGCTTTCTTCTTCCCCTCACATAACTCCCTGTAAGCCCTCTTCTTTCTCCTATACTCTTCTCCCTCTCCCCCTCTTCTCTTCCACCTCCTCAGTTCCTCTCTAACCTTCGTTTTTTCCTTCCTGCACTCCTCATCCCACCACCCTCTTCCCTTCCCTTTTTCCTTTTCTAATTTCCCCATTTCCCCCATTACCTCCCTTATTCTTTCTTTTAATCCTCTCCAGTCCTCCTCTACGTCCTCCCCTCCTGCCCCTTATTCCCGAACCTTTCCCTAAACTCCTTCACTCCTTCCTCCGACCAGCATCCTCTAACTTTCCTCTTCCCTCCCCCCTCCTTCCTTTTGCTTCCTTCCCTCCCCCTTTTTATCCAAACCGTCACCGGCATATGATCTGACTCTATTCTGTCTCCGACCTCCATCCTTTCTACCTCTTCTCTTGAGTCCTCGTTTGCAAGTATATAATCAATCACTGTGTTCCCCCTCCCTCCTACATACGTCCACTCCCCTTCCTCATCCCCCCTCACACCACCATTCAGGATCCACCACCCCCTCTCTCCCAAATACCTACATAACCTCTTCCCTTCTCCATTTATTTTCAGGTCTCTCGACTTCCTACTCCCTCTACCTCCTCCTTCCTCCTCCACTCCTACTTCTCCCCCTTCCCTTCCCGTTCTCGCATTAAAATCCTCCCCTATAATCATTTTTACTTCCTTGTCCTTTCTTTCAATCCACTCCCCCAACTCACTCAACTTCTTATCCAAATCCTTGCTCACATACACCCCTACCACTCTCCACCAGCTCTCCTCTAACTTCACCTTCACCGCCATTATTCCCCCCTTTTCTCCCACTTCCTCTCTTTTCGCCTCCAACTCCCTTCTTACTCCCACCACTAAACCCCCCATTGCTCTCCCCCTCTTTTCCTTTCTCCTCGCCCATTGCGCCTCCCACAAAAACCCCCTTGGCAATCTGCTCCTTATTTTATTCCAACCCTTCTCTTCCACCCACGTCTCCATCATTATTATTATATCCCATTCACTCAGCCCCTTCCAGAAATCCTCCTCCTTATTTCCCAACCCTGTCACATTCCAGGAGCCTATTCTATATCCTTTCTTTTCCCCTTTTTTCCCTTCCCTCCCCCCTGTTCCTTCCTTACACGTTTCCCTGTTCCTTTATCCAGTTTTCCTCTACCTCATCCCATCTTCTCAACTTTCCATTCAACCACATTCTCATGTATCTTACCTGTATCTTACCTTCTCTGCCTCCCTTTCTATTTTCCACCTTGCCCTCCTCTCCTCTCCCGTTAAATCCTCATCTATCCATACCTTTTGCCCTCTTAACCTTCTCTTTGCCTCCAATACTTTCCTTTTCTGTTCCCTGTCCACCATTTTTACCAGCACCATCCCCCCTCCCCCATTCCCTATCCCTTTTATTTCCTTAACTCCCTCCAGGCTCATACCCATCCTCTCCCAAATCTTTTTCACCCCCTCTTTCAAATCTTTTCCTTCCTCTACTACTCCTCTTATTATTATGTTATTCCTCTTTTCCTCCCTTTCCTTCCTATCTAGTCTCACCTCCATCCTCCTAATTCTCTTCCTGTCCTCCTCCATTTCCTCCTCTAGCACCCTGCCCCCTAAATTTCTCCCACCTCCCTCATTCTTCCACCTCTCTATCTCCTCTACCACCCCCCATCTTCTCCTCCATCCTTTCCATTCTCTTTTCCAACTGTTCCCTCCTCCTCTTTTCCTCCTTTAACTCTTCCTCCCACTTACCCCTCTCCCTTCTCCACTCCTCCACCTCTGCCCTCCTTTCTTCCCTCCACTCTTCCTTCATCTCTTCCCACCTCTTCGTTTCACTCATCATATGCCCCTTTTCTCCATCACTTCCTTCATCAGATCTTTTATCATCCCCAACAACTCTCCCTCTCCTTTTCCGCCTCCCTTCGGCGACCTCTTTGTCACCGCACTTCGTTTAAATATTATCCCTTCTTCTTCCCTCTCATCATCTCCCTCGTCTCCCTTTTCCCTCCTCCTTTTTCCCCATAAACTCTCCAAACTCCCCACACTGCTGCCCTTCATACTATTCACACTATCTCTCCTCATCCTTTCTGCATTAGACGGCCTTCCCACTCTTCTCTCCCCTCCCTTCCCTTCCTTCCCTTCTTCCCTTCCGTCACCCTTCTTCTCTTCACCCCTACCACTCATTTTTCTATGTTCTCCCTCCTTGTATCTTTTTAACCTCCTTTCCCTCGCTTATACTCCTTTTCAAATTTCCCTCCTTCTTACTTTCTTCTGTCTCTCTCGCTAGATCGCGCCACCTCCTCCTACTACCTCTCCCCACGTGCCGCTCTCTACTGCTTCGCTTCCCTAACCTCTCTTTCACCGCTCACCTGACTCCTCTATTACTCCCTGCAACCCCCTCTAACCCTTTCCCTTTATACCCTGTTCTCCACCACACCTCTCTCACTCCTTCCTCCACCTCTTTCCGCTCTCTCACACCCAACACTCTTTACTTTTTCACACTCTAACTCACACCGCTCTTCACACACTACAGCCTCTGATACAACCGGAAAAGGAAGCTCAAATTTAGTCTAACGTTTTACTAATATTCTCGAAGTTTCAGTTGACTAAAACTGATACAGTTCAATTTTTAAACATATTCAAATAGATGGCTGCGTTGATAATATAATACTTTCAACAAATTTTGTAACATTTTCAAGGAAATATTTAACGCAAAATATTCAATGACATACCTGGTGATTTGGTGGCTTCCCTGTGAAAATCATCATTAACGAACTGCTCCTTTTTTTGTAGACATTATTTCTAACACTTTCAAACACAGACTCTTTAAATTTAATCTCGTACTCGATATTATTATTACCTATATCATACATGCTCCCCACCGTCAAATGGCTTCTTCTCCTTCTTCTTGCACGTATATTTCAATTGATTTTAAACATTTTGATGAAATTATAGCAGAAAGGTGTAACGGTTCTTTCACTTGGTAAACAAAGCAATGATGTACTACCGATCGTCGCACGGCTACTACTACTAGCTCGCTTTTGATATACTGAGTCGGGCTTCGTCGGGGCAAAGTGGGTCCATGGAGTGGGGACAAGTCGCGCGGCGTGGAGATCGCTGAACGCGATGACGTAGGTTTTGCGGGGAAGTGAAAGGGAAATATTTTTAATTAGCATTTCTCCTAAACGGATAGAATTTAAAAAATTTTTTTTTTTGAATAATGCATTGTCATCCAGTTCTGAGCCATATGCCCGATTTCAAGTCTCTAGCTCATCAGGAAGTTAGTTTAAAATCAATTGCAAAATTTGCCACCGAACAAACAAACAAGAAAGCGAGCTAATAAAAACGTGGTAAAATAGTACTAAACTTAAACACTGAAACTTAGTACTATTTATAATATTAACACTACACTAACGATAAACTATGTAAAACTAAAAACAGAATAAAGAAAAGAATCGATAAATTATAGTAAATAGAATAAAAATATATAAAAAATATGAAAATATAAAATAAAATATGAAAATATGAAATATAATATAAAATAAAATATGAAAATATGAAATATAATGTAAAATATAATATGAAAATATGAAATAGAATATAAAATAAAATAATATAATATAATATAAAATAAAATAAAAGCTATAAAAAATCAAAACAAGATGTTAAATTAAGTATTTTAAACAGTATGAAATCGCTCGAAGTTGACAGAATGAAAGCTCAGGAACAACTGTTTCTCTGGTCTGAGAGAACTGTTTCCCTGAGCTCTGTAACAATCTTAAAGAATCCATTCTGCTTGTCTCATTCTATTGATGAGAGAGATTTTCCCGAGAAAATGTCTCTGTTCGTAAAAGTCTCCAATTACTCCTATCATAAATTTTCTTTCGCTGCGCTCAAGAGAGACGTATTTATTTAACTCTGAGTTCGCCGGACACTCGGACCAAGTGTAACCACATGTTCTCCAGGTATCTTCTGTGAATCCCCAGTGAAACCCTTAACACTCGAGTAGTGACTCTGAGGAACTACTAAAAATTCTATACCAATAGCCAAAATTTTTTTACACTATTAAATATGTTCGTATCTAATCATTTCCTAAACATTCAATTTTGTATCAGGCATTATATCAAATTCATAGCCATAAAATGAAAAAAATAATATTTAATAGAAATATTCTATGAAGACAGCGTAAACGTATGAATTATATGTATATTATACATTATTTTGTAAATTCGATACCGTCGGAATCCACGATCGAACTGACATAGAGTTTAATGTATTCATTATGCTAATATTCTTAGAACTATTAAAACAGTCAGAACATTTTAGAACGCTAAATAACTTCGAACTTGCACAATTAGAACATCGTGTATTGAACTTTTGAACTATTACGAATGTTAAGTGAGTTTTAAACTAGAGCGTTAATTGTGAAACCTAAAGCAATGATAACAGCCTCTTGTCGTGCAAAAGATTCTACAAGAAAGAGAAACTTGATATTTATTGTAGATCTATATTTCCTATATATATAATGCTTAAATATCGGTGATAGCAAACTAGATTTTTAGTCTGATTTAATTCAGCTGTTTGAAATCATCCTCATAACGCATTTGACCTGTTGTTATAAGGTAAAAGATTAAGAATACATTCAATCATATAATATATACATACCATTTATATTTTATTAATGCAGTAAGACTCCAGTGTTGCGTCAAGTGTGGGGACTCGCCGTTCCCCCTGCACCCCACTGACGAAATTCTGTGCCAAATCTCGCCGAGCAAATAATACCTCTACTCTGCCCGTGTGAGACTCACAAGAGTCTGAGATGTAAAAGTGGGGGGGGGGGGGCTGACTGCCGAGCCACCGGAGGGGCAAGTTCCTCGGTTCCTCCGATAATGGCATCACTGCGTAGGCGTCCCTCCAGCGGGTGGCACACGACACCGCATCTGCCTTTTTTTAAGTGCGGAAATGCGTTACGCATACCCCAGACCCCCTGGGGAGGGGACCAGGGTTATGTGGGGCTGTCCAGAGGACCCCCCGGTCAGCCTACCCAATAAAACCACACTCCCACCTAAGCTAATGTAAGGGGGGCCAGAATCTCAACCGAACTCAACTAGCCACCCCCTTAGCTAACCAACCGCCCAGGGACAGTTGTTAGCTCCCCCTACGCTACTCTATAAGACCCCGAGCGGAGGGACCCGGTCGGTGTCCCCATCCCTGGAGCCTTCGAGTTGGGCTTCCCTAACCCCAGTTCGGTCCACCACAGCTCCCAGAGCCTTCGTGCGCTGTCCGGAACGGCGAGAGGTGACCCCCTAAGAGGTCCCCTGTCGCCGCCTGGCCAGGGCATGAAGGCGCAGACACCAGTAAGGGAGAGTCGTCGAAAGCGTCTCGAGCACCCCGACTCTCCCCACTCCACCACCCATGAGCCATCCCACCGGAGCATCCGAACTCCGGTAGGTGGCCGGCACCCTTCCGCCGGGGACCGGATAAACGTCCCCATTGGGTGCCGGGCCAGCACGGGGGGAGTTTAGCAACTCCCCCCAGGGGACCGGGGTCAGCTCACGCCCCCAGCCCCTCCATCCGCCGCCCTCCGGGGCGAGGGCAAAATCACCGGGCGACGCCTTGGGGTCCCCACCGCACCGCCCCACGAGGTCTACCAGCCCCCCCCCCCACCGCGGGAAGGCCCAAGTTTACACGAGGGGGGATCACCCCTTGCTCCCTCCCCTCATTCTGCGGCCCCCTCACCAGAGGCCTACGTCATCCGCGGGATGTCCCCCGTGTCGAACTCCTCCCTCTTCTGACCACTCCCCCTCTCCTCCTTGGATTGGGGGGCGCTCCTCGACGGCGCGAGAGCATGCTTTGCTCCCGGCCTTATGGTTCGCGGGTTTCCCCGTTGCCGCACACACCGCACAGACGGGGGCGGCAGTACATACCGCTGAGATGTGCCGCCCGGTGAGATGTGCCCCCGCATCAGTAATACTGGTCGCTGCGGTCCACCGTGGCAGTGCACCGCTGTCTTACATGCCCAAGGGCCAGGCAGCGGAAACACTGCATTGGCCGCGTAGCCAAAACCACCACTCGGGCGAGGTCCATCCCACCCTCACCGTACCAGCCTTCTCCAAGGCCAAGGCCGCCGCTGCCGGGCATTGCACCCCGATCGTCCCGAGTCCACCGGTCGGGGTCTTGATACCCCGACCTTAACGGACTCGGGGGTGCTACCGCCGGCACTCGCCACCGCCGCGACCACCTCTTTTAATGTGACGGAAGGCTCCCTGCCAGTGAGGCGTATTTCCGCCTTCTTCGAGGACTTAGCAACCCTCACATCCATCCCATTTAGGGCCGAGGTCATGCTCGCAGCGAGCGCGTCGGCCTTGCCTCCTGCGTCAGCACCGGGTATCTCGATGATGAGGCCCCCGGTAACCGCCCGCTTCCATTTCAGGGATCTGATGTCCAAGACATCCAAGTTGATGTCATCCCGGACCTTCCGCATGGCCTCCTCGAAGGTGGCCTTGCTTCCATCCGGGACGATGAGAGTCACCGCCGCCGCACGGGGAGGGGCCGCCATCCGAGGTGGCGCCTTCTTCGGGGCGGTTCCTTTGCCCTTAGAGGCGGGAACCGAGGGCTAGTTGGGGGCGTTAGCCTTCCGCTGTGCCTTCCTGCCCACTACCTGGGAGCATGCTCCCTCATTGGGAGAGGACAGTGCCGCCAGGTCGTGGGACTTAGAAGTCCTGGGCTCTTGGGTGGCAGAGGGGGTGCAGGGGAGGCCACTACGGCGTTCCCAACGTTCTTGTTCTTCTTCTTTTTCTTCTTCCCACTAGGGGAAGAAGGAGAGGTTGCCGGGGGGACTGGTGGAGAGACCACCGGGGTGGCCATAAGAGGATGGGGGGAGGAGTTGTGCGCGTCTGGCCTACGGGGGGGGCGGGGACCCTCGGTTACGCAACTGACTGGGTTCCGGTCGCCCGCGCTGCACCCGCGTACGACTTAGCGGGGTTGCCACCTGCAGGATTGTACAGCAGCTCTTGCCGGAACGCCATTAGCTTGGCGTCCATAAGGGCTGCTATTTGGGCCAGCAGGACGGCATCCCCCGTGCGACAACCAGTTTGGATTCCGGAGAGGTCGCTCGACTATAGACGCTCTAGAGCGACTGCGCCTTCTCCGGGAAGGGGTTGTCGCTCAGGGCGGGTTGTTGATAGCAGTGTCGTTGGACATTTCCAACGCGTACAATACCCTGCCCTAGAACGAGATAGAAAGGGCTTTGGACGATTTCTAGGTGCCCCTCTATCTCAAGCCGGTGCTCAGGGACTACCTCCGAGGTAGAGTGATAGGATTTACCTGCCGGTGTGGGGTACCATACCGGAGGGATATATGTCACGGGGTTGCACAGGGTTCGATGTTGGGGCCGTTCCTTTGGAACCACGGCTGTGACGCGATATTACGGGTTTCCCTCCCCACCGCGACGGGTGTCATCTGCTATGCGGATGACACTTTGGTGTACGCGGCGGGGAAGGACTGGGAAGGGGCGGGACGCCTCGTGGAGTCCGCCTGGACTGTGTTCTCGGCCGGATTCGGGGAATGGGGCCGGTCGTGGCTGCCGCAAAAACCGAGGCGATATGGTTGTATAAATTGTCTCGGACGCGGCGGCCGCCCCAAGGATTCCAAATCCGGGTCGTAGATACCCTCGTCGAGGTCACACCCACAATGAAGTATCTGGGTCTGATCCTCGACGGTCGATGGCGTTTTGAGGAACACTTCCATCTCCTTGGCCCCCGTGCTTGCGAGGCTGCTGCCCAATATCGGGGGCCCGCAGGTCATGGTACGCCACCTCTACTGCAGAGTGATGCGGTCGATCGCCCTATATGGGGCTCCCGTATGGGTTCGCTCGCTCGAGGCCAGCCGTCATTCCACCGGACTCCTACAAAGAGTTCGCAGGCGGCTGGCTCTGCGAACTATACGGGGGTACCGTACCATCTCTTGAGAGGTGGCTGGCCTGCTGTCCGTGGTTCCACCCATGCAGTTGGAGGCGGCGGAGCGGGCGACTGTATATCAGATCGCCTGCAGATTCCATCGCCCCCATGGGGTGGAGCTAACGGAAGAAGAAGGACAGGAGATGGAGTTGTTGAAACGCCAGGCCCGGCTCGACACGTATGGTCGATGGAAAGAGTAGCTTGAGCTGTCCCATCGACCGTTGGTCTGGGCCCTCTTGCCAAGGATTGAAGACTGGTGCGAGAATCGGATAGGGTTTACCTTCCACTTCACTCAGGTGCTCACCGATCAAGGTTGTTTACGTGAAAGTGGGGAGGAAGCCGACGACACAGTGTCACCACTGTGGCGAATCGGTAGACACGGCGAGGCATACACTCGAGGAGTGTCCGGCATGGTCCGAACCTCGTCGTGTCCTGAGGGCCGCAGTGGCAGGGTGGGACCTCTCGCTCCCGAGCATGGTCGACCATTTGCTCGCAAGCCGGGAGTCGTGGAAATCGGTGGCCTCATTCTACGAGACAGGTATGTCGAGGAAGGAGGCCGCCGAGCGGGATCAGGAGCGCAACCCGACCTCCGCGAGAAGGATGACGGCAAGGGGACGTCTCCCTCGTCGTCGTGGAGCAACCCCCAATCCAGGGAGGAGAGGGGCTGCGACGAGAAGAGTCAGTGTCAGATCTGTATCTCCCCGTAGGGGTGCGGGGGACGAGTGGCACCCATGGGGCGGCGCAGCGGGGAAACTCAAGGCGATGCCACGTGATTTTGCCCTCACCCCGGAGGGCGGCGGATGGAGTGGCTGGGGGCGTGAGCCGACCCCAGCCCCCAGGGGGGAGTGGTTACCTTTCACCTCACCCAGGTGCTCACCGGAAAGGGTTGTTTCGGTGAGTACCTACATTGGGTGGGGAGAGAGCCGGCGGCACAGTGTCACCACTGTGGCGAGGAGGAGGACACGGCGCGGCATACTCTGGAGGAGTGCCCGGCATGGGCAGAGCCGCGACGTGTCCTTAGAGCCGCGGTGGAAGGGTGGGACCTCTCGCTCCCGGTCTTGGTCGACCACTTGATCGAGAGCGAGAGGTCGTGGAAGGCGGTGGCCTCCTTCTGCGAGACTGTGATGTCTCGGAAGGAGGCCGCCGAGCGAGCCCGGGAAAGAGACCCGGGCTCGGCGAGGAGAGCGATGGCGGGGGGGCGTCCCCCGCGTCGTCGGGCACCGCCCCGTAATCCAGGGAGGAACACGGGGGCGGTGCCGAGAGGTAGGAGTGCAGCGACGGGGGGGCCCTCTCCCCGTCGTTCTTCTGTGCCACAGGTGAGGGGGGCGGCGTCTGGGGGGAGGGCGCGAGGAGTAACCCCCTCCTCGCGTCAACTTGTGCCTCCCCGTAGTGGGGGGGGCTGTGGGTTTGTCCCCGGTATTGGCGGTGCGTAGGGGGCGGGGTAGCCTCCACCTATCTGGCCGCTTCTTTCAGGGCAGGGACTAAGGTGCTTTTGTGGTTACAGCTCAAAGCGGTACTCTCGACCAAGTGGCCGGCCTCCACCAGTTCTCGCGCAAATTCCCCTGGGAGGAGGTCCTTCAGCTCGAGCGGATGTTCTTCGACTGAGGGCACCTCTTTCCCAGCGGGTTTGCCCCCCGCCACGGTCTTTTCCAAGACCACTCTTGGGACGAGGAATGGCGCCTTGTCCTGCTTCTCCGCTGCCGGAACCCCACCGGCGCGGCCTGATATCAGTGATATCACGTCGTCCCCGATCAGACTGGGGGAAGTTGAACCTTCCCTTGACGCCGAGGTTCCCGGTTGGGAGCTCCGCAACGTCACTCCAGCACTCACCACTTCCTCCTCCCCATTTCTGGGGGGAGGGTTTCACTCGTCACCCACTGCGTTACGGTACCGATTGCATTGTGACTCCGCTGCCGGTATCGGAGTCCCGACAGCGGGCCTGTATACTGCTCGGGGGCGGCCGGTACCGAGAGTTGTACAACGCTTGCGAGAGATACACTCATCTCCCACCTCCGGCGCTTACTCCGGAGGTTTCCCATTGCCACGTTACGATAGCTTGGGATAAGGACTTTTTTATAGAGGTTTATCCTCCTCGCGGGTCAGCCGGTTAAGGCAAGCCCCCGTTCCGATAAAACATGACCACTGGGTTACGGTATGCAGCCCCGGAGAGTGATCAATTCGATCAACTATTTCCAGAGCACGTATATCCCCCCCCCTTACCTGCCTACTCCGTTCGCACTCCGTTCAGGCCGAGGCCTGAACAGAGTCCCGAGGTGCAGTAGGAGGAATTGTGACCGAAATGGGTTCACCAATTTCGCCGAGATTCCTCACCCCAGGCCACTCTCCCGGACACGTACCGAAGGTCGTGCCACGGGCAAGTACCCAGTTTAGAGGAACATCAGTTTCATCGGAGTGTCCAGACGAGTGAGGGGGATTTCCAAGAGGTATGGTGGCCTCGAGGTCATTCCCTCACCCGTCCAGAACCCATCCCTGTCTTCGCACCCCCACCGCATCTGCCTACCTTACCGACACTAAGGCCTACGTGCTCACCGACGAGATACTGTTAAAGACTGCCAGTCTTACGGGGGATCGTGTCTCGCGCATATTTCGGTGTTCTCTTACGCCCTCTGGGAATTATTCTGACTGGAGTGAGAAACAGAAGCACAATATATCATAACATCTATTTATGTCAAGATTTAAAAAATTCAAACCTTTCAAATTTTCTGCGAGCCTTTTTCCCATGATCCAATTGACCCCAAATTTTTTCCACGTCATTTTCTCAACATTTGTCACAATCCTGAGGGTGTCCCGAAAAAATTCGAAGGTCGAAAAATAAGGTCCACGCTAATGTACATACATGTACTGCGACGTTGTCCCCGATCGAGCGGTCTTTACCGCGCTCGGACAAGGGCAACTCCCGGGATTTTACAAGCGCCGAGGCTGGACCGTACGCGGCCGTGCAAATACGGTCCTCCCGGGGCAAAGCGGTTCTTCGGAGGGCTCGGCTTGAACGCGAAAAATTCTGTTCGGGCGCCAGGTACTCGGAAGTACCACTCAAAACGTAAAGTACAGCCCGAGCTCGGGGAAGCCGAGTCCGGGGCGAGCCCCCGCAAACCGCGAGACGGAAATCGCGACACGACTGGCCAGGCGTTAGGACACAGGGAATAACGGGGACTACCCTCACGGCGGGGCGGATCGCGCAGGTGTAAAGTAACGAGACGAGATTGGGCTCTACGTTATTTTATTGAAGATCTCAATACGTCGGTTGTACAGGAGGGCGACCACGTGGTCCCGACCCGGGAGCCCGCGCTCCTAGTACACGTTTGTCGGAAGGTGGTCGTCCGCGGAGCGCGTTTTGTCGAACGGAATTGTCTCGCAACGGTACGATGGACTGTACAATTCAAATCTCGTACGATCGAGAATTCGCAAACGCTGTTGATCGGCGCGCGGAATTCCGGACTGTCGCGATTGTCTCTCGAGGATGTTAGAGAACGGAAGTCGATTCGCCACGCGCGATTAATACTTCGTTACCGGATTTCGCAAGCTAGATGTTATCTCGCGACGCTATTCTTTTCCCGACGCGACTCCTGAGGAAGACTTCTTTCCTACGCAGAGGGAACGATCCAAACGAAATGGCTCAAAGCGTCTCTACACGAGACGCGAGCCCAAGGCCTGAGGTATTACCCTCGACCAAACGAAACATCGAGGACGAGACGGCACCGTGTCGTCCTCGGCCAAAAATGGACGAGCCAACGCGAAACGAAATCAAGGAATCACTGATCGACTTACCCTGGGTGTGTTAATTCCGCTGATGGACCGCTAGTTTCCCTCTGGGACCGTAGTACGGACTCGGGATTCGATTTGATCTCACTCTACCTCACCCGCGACACCGAACTTGATGGACGCGGAATTTGGGATTTTTCCGAACTACTTTAGCGACCTCCCTATTAGACAGCCAGCGCGACAGTGCTTCCGTGATTCGTATCGACCAGGATCGTCAATCATCGTTTCCCCCCCACTACGCGCTCGTTGCCGAATTTTCCCGAGTGGCTTCGCCCGCTCGCGACTAGTAGATCGCAGGATCGTCGGACAGGTCCTGGGGCCCCAGACCTGCGTCCTCTGTTTCTCTCGGAAATCCTCCACGCCACCCCCGTCCGGATTTCCAGCCACGGCAGGGTGAGACGTCGCACGGAACGTAATTTAACGATGACCTGCTGGAACTGTTTATCCGAGCTCGCCGTCTCTGTGGGGTGTTGGACCCAACGTAACGTTAATGTTGGCCACTTGTTCTTCCGAACTGATCCTCTGAGGGGCGCCTTCTCGGGTTTTCCGGGTCCAGTCGTGCCCCTTGGCACGGCCCTGAAACTTCGCCGTACTCGGCACGCGCAAGAGACGGCGTTAATTACCCATCTTTAGATTTTTGTCATTCCTTCAGGAGCGCTCTAGTGTCGGCGGGTGATTATCGTGACCGCTAGAGGTCGGTCCGGTCCACTCCGTACACGGTCAAAGGACCGTTTACGCGAAATAAAGTGACGGCGCAACTTGCAACGTCACAGTACATGTATACGTAGTAGCGGTGGGGCTCATGCTGAAAGAAAAGTCGGAGTAGACATGCTGGGGACTAACTCGCCGAGTTGGCGAAGAGGAGAAGCAGCCACATCTGTTCCGCGAGCCAGCGTTGCCCAGGCCTGGGTTAGGACAATAAGAAATAGTTGATAGTGGGGGAATCGATACACTGGTAGTGGGAGTCGTGAAGCGACAGCGGGGAAGATTTTGGAGGACCCAGGAGTAGGGAGAGGAGTCGTTTGCGACCCGCGAGCCTCAAGTTTTTCGGGCCTGGTCTACTTGATTACTATTTTGTATAATTTGTGAATCAGCCAACAGCTGTAGTCCCGTTGAAAGCACCGGTTCTAATTAGATCACCGAAGTTAAACAATGTGGAACGTGAACGGCACTTGGATGGGTGACCGTCTGGTAAAAAAAAACCGGAAAGTGACCCACCCGGATGTTTTTCACGTGTTGTTGGCAAAAGGTGAAGAAGGAAGAAAGAAGATTGGTAAACGAATTTGAAACCCTGAGAGGACCAAATATCATGTTACTACATGTGTAATTTGTGAATCGAAAACCAGCTGAAACTAATTATATCCTATTTTTGAATGTAGAATGTCCATACCATTATTTTAACAGTATCTTTATGTATTTCCTGTTTCAGTTACCGAATGCGAAACGCAGTCAACAACGTGGCAAATTCCGATGCATTAAATTTAATAGACATACGGCCAGTTGTGCAAATACACTGTCTAGCTATTAAGTTGGTATCTTCGTTCAGATCATATTTACTAATCGACATGTTGTTGATCTATGTTTCACTATATTTTTGTTACCTGTTTTATTCGTCTTGCACCATTCCATCGACAATATGCCGGAATATTATAAATGTGTAAACGAAGACACTCCAAGAAATACACGAACGACGTGATGGTAACGTATTTAGTGTTGGTGACATTAGTTGTAGCCGCGTTCGGATTAAATGTATATCGTGTAAGTATTATTAAACTATTCGATAATTATTTACAAAAAGGAACTTTCCTCTCCCTTTTTGATGAAATTTATATATATATATATATATATATATATATATATATATATATGCAGCTACACATTTTGAACAACATTCTCAGTTTCATATACTAGGGGCTCTCTTTTAGTTTTCGTGATATTCGCAAAAGCTGTTGCAATTACTGGATTGCATTTTCCGTACTCATGCATGCTCCGTGGCAACGTTCGCATGAGCTTGCGCCAGCAGTCTGTTTACTGTTTTCGTAAACACAATGTAAGGATCGGAGAAGCAACTATATAACGGGCGAACATTTTGGAACCAACAACGAAATAGAGGTTTTGAAACTACACCTTGTGATCGTTACATCCTTCCCGGCGCGAAACTGTCCCCAGACGATAGCAACTAGCACCGCCAAAAGCCCGCACCCGTCACGCCCACAAGCACGCCGCGATGTGACGGCTTCTCGCGGGCAAAGATAAGCGCATCCAAATATGAGTACCCACAGGCAAACGCCGATTATGCAAGGCAGCGCACCATCGTTTACCGACGTCAGTAGTCCTTGCGACGACCGATACGGGACACCGAGTGCCTTCCTTTAGAAACGACGGGGCGATGAGGATCAATGGGTGCGCCGTGCACACAGTACACGGAAAGAATGGACAGGATAATTTCAAAGAATTTGGCATTGTATCATGAAATGATCAATTATAAACTGTATTTGAGATACAGACGTTTATTCTGTATGTTTTATTAAGATATTACAATGAAGTATAAAGTAATAATAGTATTATATATTAATAGTTACAAAATGGATTATTACATATAAGTCGATCAGATTTACAACATTCCAAGGTAGTACTGGTAGTGTTACATAATTTACATTTACCTCGCTTGTGATTAGTTATTACTATACTGCGGATCTTTATGCATTTACAAAAAAATTGAGTAGATGAAATTCAAAATCATTGAAAAATTTGAAAATTTGAAAATGTCAATACATGATTTGTGCTCTATTACAATGATTCAGGGAAGAAATAACATTCAATTTAGTTTCTATTTCTTGCAATCGATCTAGACAATTTTTATTTTCTATAGAGATTACACTTGTTATACTTATTGATTAGTGTGCGCGCTTTTCCTTTTCGGACAGCTCGCGTGCACATTGGACAGAACTCAGAAGTCTGAGGAGCAGAGCGGAGTGCGTTGTGATAGGGCAATACACCCAACACTTGTTAGAATTAAACTCAATTTTATTTCGACTGCTTCAAGCGACTGTTCGGCAACGACTGACTACTTCGTAGGAATGTACGAGCCAAACCGAAGTAGGACGACGCGTACAGAAAAAAGGGAAATCCGCGATACGACCTTCTATACAACAACAACGAGGAATTGAGCGTCGCGACGCTCGGCGCTATCGGCAACAGCCGTCGAACGGCGCGAACAATTAGAAAATAGAATCGCTTTCGTTAATCTACTACGTATTTTTCTACGGTCTACTGTACATTCTCCAAAGTGATACAATCTTACATTGCAGTACTTAAATGATATTAGTTTTATTAATTGTACAATATTGTTCGTCTCCATGCTTGTGTCATACATGTGTTCGCTGTAATTTTTAAATACTGTAATTCGAACATTACTTAAAATTTTTACAATTAATTTTTGCATTACATTTTCTTGCGTTAGTTGATTTTTGTCCTCGTGAGGCGTATTTCCTCGTCAGCAATTTTACAAATGTGTATTACGCCATTTGGCGGTACAGTCATCGCTTGCCTATTTTGGCTGTAATTTGTTAAATTTATGAATGTGGGCCAATTAATATGGCGTGACGTTAACTTTGTTGCGAGATACAAACCTTCTTTCTCTTGAACTTTTACTAAATTAATGAAATACTCCCACTTAATTGGATTATTATTGTCTTCGTAAAAAACTTTATGGGTTCCCAAAGTATTTACAATAAGCTTCAGCATGTGAGGTTGATCCAGAAACAGTTGAACGTTTTCTCCTGTTACTAAATGAAGAAAACTGGGTTTCAAACAAGCTGATGACAGATGTGTTTCAAGACACATTTACCAATTAAATGGTTTTTCACACTCGTTGTCCAATCATTTCTATTCGATGCAATTAGGGTATATTGCCTGTTGCGACGTATTCGTCCCAACCGAATCTCTTTCCAATCTCGGTCCTTTTTATTATACCGATTTCAACATCTTCCAAAGCGATCGTTGTTCCTCGTCACCCGGTCCACAAAATTGTTTTATGCATTTTATTCCGGAACGGGTCCATTTACAACCAGCAATCAACGAATGACCCTACTGATTGTATTGGGACCTACAAGCCTCCACCAAATGTGTCTCTGTTTTACAACCGCTTACAGCGTGCCGTTCTTTACCAACATCTAAGCGAGCATTTCTGGCCACCATCTGGCCCGCAGAAAACTTTTACCTACCTCTTCCTTGTTTTAATCGTCACGTCCGTCTTATTCAGCATGCCTTGTTAGGTCCCAACGCCCTTTTTATATTTATTACATGCTACCCTTAACGTCGGAACCTCAAGGCCTGTCCGCTCGAGTGCCCTCACCTTTTTGTCTTGTTATTATCTGAGTGCCCACGCATTTTACCTGACTAACCAGCCAACCCGACAATTTCTACGAATTCAGTATCTACCAATCCGACGGCCTTTCCGGACATTTTTTGACACTTCTCCGAAGGGGCGGAAAAATGAGTGGAGAAGGGAGTCACGGAGGATTGTGTCGTTCGACCAGCGAAACCAGAATAAAACAAAACAGCAAGCGCGAACCACATCGTCATCAACCGAACTCTCGACCAACTAGTCGTTTATCGAAATAACCATATCGACCGTGCCACGAACGGCATTTATCGTATTGTCAATAATCTTGTAAACAGTGTAAACGTGAATAAACCACGCTTTTAAAATTGCAAGAGCACCGTATCGTCTTAACCAAGTTCGAAGTTTGTTAGTTCGAACCCGAACTAGAGCAATCGCGAAATATCGTCGAAATCGCGAACCGATCAACATTGCCAACAACAATATGTTGTCACCGTCTCGTATGCTGAACAGACACTTGTCGTAAGGGTTGGATTCTAATCCTGTTTCAATTAGCTCTCGTTTTAGAGTTTTGTACCACTGTAAACCCGACTGTTTTAGTCCGTACAATGCTTTGTTTAACAGTAAAACTTTATCACCTCCGCTTTTTATCGATTTTAGCCATTTCTCAGCTGTTTCAGCATGTTCTCATCATTAATCTTCTCTTGTTTATTTCCAACTGGCTTACCATTTGTTATTTTTGTTAATACGTGTTCTAATTGAGTTGGTATTTCCATATATACCGTCTCATTTAACTTGCTATTTAAATATGCAGTTATCACGTCCATATAGTGAATTTCCAAATCCATTTCTGTAGCTATTGCAGACAGTAACCGTACTGATGACATTTTTACCACTGGTGAGTAGGTCTCTGTATAATCTCTTCCGAATCGTTGAGTGCATCCTTTAGCGACAAGTCGGACCTTCTTTTTCGTACCAGAACCGTCAGATTTTGTCTGTAGTACAAGACGGTTTCCAATTACTTTGCAGTCCTTTTGTCTCTCAACAATATTCCAAGTGTCGTTTCGTACTAGCGCTAAATATTCCTCTTCGAGCACTGCATACCATGCTTCAGAGTCATCTCCTGCCTCTGCCTCGCTCCATGTCTCAGGATCTGCATCTACAATGAAGTTTGCAAAAACTTCATCCTCTATTTCTACCTTATTTTCACTTATGTTTTCAATGTTTCCTGTGTTTGAGGAACAATATATTTTTCTCGGACGACCCACTGATCTTGTACGTAATATTCTGGGTCTCCCTCTCCCTCGTCTCCCTTCTTGACTTAAAGTTCGTATATTTGTTCGTGGTGTTTCTGACATTGCACCATCGTTTTTGTCATCGACAGCATTTTCCTGTCTTCCGTCTCGGAATTGCATCTCCACATTATCCTTGTAACGATTACATTTAAGGCGCCAGGCTTCCCCACTGGTCGTACACCGCGACCACCGCAAGGTGGCCACTCGCGACATACGCGACCACTTGCGAGCGCACTACACCGCGGTCTCCACGATAGGGCCCGCGAGATAAACCCTTTTCTCGCAAGTAAAAAGGAGCGCGGATAGATATAAAGACTCGCATAGAATAACAGGACAGCGAGTCAGGTTACCGGAATAGACCGTGCGTTATTAGAGAACAATCTCGAAACCGAACTATCTAAACCGTTCAACCGAGGCTCTTCCGATTCTGTTACCATAAGCCTGCAGTGGTTATCGCCCACAGGTTCCTATTCCCTAGTGGTTATCGCCCAGGGATTCCGTTAGTATTATTCCGCAGTCTGCAGTGGTTAACACCCACAGGTTATCATTATTACTTCTCCCAAGTGGTTACCGCCCAGGGACATTCGATTCGCTAACATTTAAGTTGCGCCTCGCCAGAACGCTAATAAGCCGCCGAAATCGCTCCGCCGCACAGTGGGCCAGAATGGCTCGGTAGCTGTTCACGCCTATTTCACCATTATTTCAAAATTTAAAGGCCATGTTATATAGGTCGTTGAATTCGTCTTGGCGTCAGCTATAATGTTATTAAATAAAAAATATATAGTTATAAATAAACAATCAAGGTGACCACAATTTTTTATTAAAAAAAATAATTCTTTAAATTTTTTGTATTGAGATTCATAGAATACAGATTACTGATTACTTTTTGTAGGAAACATTTTTTTGTCACACTGCCGGAAATGTCTGAAAAATCGTGTGAATATTGAATAATAATTGAAAACTGGCTGTTTAGGCTTTGAAATATGAGTAATCCATAATTTTTCAATGAATTAAGTTTATTACGTTTAATGAAATAACAAAAATGTGTTATTACTGTCTTATTTAAAGAATTACAAATATTCAAACAAGATTAAATGTTATATTTTACAAAGTTACTGACTATAATCAATTCATCGTACGGATTTTCGGCTTATAATTGTGTTTATCTATTAATAAACGAAAATCTATACTATAATTCCTCTTAACAAAGGTAAAATACAGGTTTTCAATATGGAAAATCTGCTGTGATGCTATACTGCGTTGCTGTTGCTATGATCTCTCAAATACGAATGATTCAACTGAGCTAGCAATAAATTCGAATGTTTTTAATGGTCGAATGATATAAAAAATTCATGAGATAGGTTTGGGTTAGGCTTTTCATTCTTAAGAGCCGCTGAGTGGTCGTCATGCGTCTCGTGCAACGCGACACGCCGCGGAATTGCGTGTCACGCGACGCTTCAAACCATCATAATTTCCGGGGTGGGACGAGGGGGGACGTGAACTTTACAGGATCATTTAGAGGAAACTTTGCTGAAAATGTTCCACTTTGTTAGAGCACTATACTCTGCTATACTTTTAACTTTTTTCTTTGTCAAAGGAGAAAGACTATGACGATTTTCCTTAGCTGACTAAGCATTTTTTAAAATAATAAATTATAAACATTAACGTTTAGTTCCTGTGGCGTTCTCAACATAGATATACATTATTCATAAAAAAAAATGTGGGCACTTAATCCTCAGTAGGTTTTCCAGGACATCGTTATGAAGAAACGGAATTTTTTCGGTGATAAATCGTATCTGAAAAAGTTTGATCTTTGAACGCTTATTATAACAAGAGTTTTTAATAACTTTAATTAATATTATCGTTTTCGAATGTAATGGACATTTAAGAATCACTGTGCATTGGTTAAAAATCGATATGATGACTTTCATTTTTTAGCTCGTGAACAGCTACCGAGTCATTCTGGCCCACTGTGCGTCGCACAGTGTGTCGTCTAATGAAAAAAACTCCAAAAATCAGAGTATTCATAAGATCGGCAAATTTATGTATCCTAGAATATTATTTATAACAAAACGTAGTTTCTAAAACTACCTCCAATTGTATTTGAATATATCAATTTGTTATTAAAGTTGAAGCTGAAATTTTACTGTCAAATTCCGTGCATTTTTTTAAACATATTAATTACAGGAACAATATGTCAAGTAAAAGGTATTCCATTTTTCTAGATATTTCTGTTTCCACAGATCGATTCTTGGAACATTTATGTATAAAAAAAGTGTAGGGAAATAATGCTCATTTATGAAATATTTTTAAATTAAAAATTCGGGTATCTGATATGAAATTTGAATTAGGGATTCTAGATTTTCCTAAAATTATGCTTCAGTACTTTCTTATGTACAATATTTCTAGGAATCTTTTGTTCTTGAGTTTTACTTTTAATATTTGAAACCTCAAAAATCAACACCAAAACATCGTCTGAAATATGGCGGAGAATATCACATTTGATGATAATCCATATGGTTTCGTGATGATTCGTCTTCCCACCGACGCGTCGCGACGAGAATCTCTCCTCAGTGGTCTTCTGCACCGACGAAATGTCGTCGATGCTTCTGTTTCTCACTCCAGTCAAAATAAATCCCAGAGGGCGTAAGAGAACACCGAAAATTTTCCCGGGACACGTAGTCCCGTAAGGCTGGCAGTCTTTAACAGTATCTCGTCGGTGCTGTTATACATACATTTTTTCTTAAAATAGCCCCAAGAACACTTTAACAACTAAACAAGGCGCCACGGAAATCGTAATCTCCCCAATCCAGAAGTTGGGGAAAACGACCGGAATATCAAAAAAGTCAATACAAAGTGATTTTGTTTCATGATAATGTACCGGCACACAAAGCAAAACTGGTAAAGGAAACGATTGTAGCCTTTAGTTGGGAAATACTTTCGCATCGGCTTATTCTCCAGACTTAGCTCTATTCGATTATTACTTATTTGAATCGATGGGACACGCACTTGCTGAGCAGCGCTTCACATCTTACGAAAATGGCTTATTTCTCGCGTGGGCATCTAATTCCTCGTCGATCGCGCGTTTCCAAAGTGCGGAATCGTCGCGGCTCAAAGCTTCTTTGAAGCTGTTTGGCGGATCATGAATGACGGTGCACCCTTGGTATCGTTGCGGTGGATTTATTTCTTGACGCGGACGTAAGTTATATTTTCGAGCATGCGCTTGTACATTTTCGGGTGGATCGGTTTCAGGCGCGTTCGCGTTACTATCATCGTCGAGAGGTTCGACAGGCTGCGCTCGTGCATTGTCCACCGGTGCTTCGTGATCGGTTTCGTCGGAATCGATAGGAATCTGCACGTATTCTTCGCTCGCGGTATTCGGTAAGTTCTCGTTGAATATTACGTTTCTCGAGATAGTTATACGCCCGGTTTGAGGATTAAACAATCGATAATTTCCAGACTCGATTTCGTATCCTACAAAAATGAGCTTCTGTGACTTGGCGTCCCATTTTTTTCGAAAAATATCGGGGATGAGTGCGAATGCGTCACATCCGAACACGCGTAGATGCGATAAATTGGGCTTTTTCTTAGCCCACAGCTCGAACGACGTAGCTGCATTTGAACGCGCGCTCAACGTTCTGTTCAGAACATACAGGGCTGTATTCACGGCTTCAGCCCAGAGACGCGTCGGTAAATTTCGCGACGACAACATCGTGCGTGCGCTTTCGACGATCGTTCGCATTTCGCGCTCCGCGCGACCGTTTTGTTCGTGTGTGTACGGTGCCGACGTCAAAAGTTTAATTCGTCTAGCTTCTAAAAAATTCATGACGTCTTTATTTTTATACTCTGACCCGTTGTCCGACCGCAAAATTTTTATTTCATTCCCGAAATGATTTTTTATCATATTTATGTACCTTTTTAGCGCTTCAAAAGTATCGTTTTTGTGTTTAAGAAAATACACCGTACGAAATCCAGATGCTTCGTCTTTAAATAGCAAAAAGAATTTCGCTCCGCCGACGGACGTGTTTTGCATCGGACCGCAAAGATCGGAGTGTATTATTTGACCTGGAGCGACATTTGTACTTTTCTCGATCTTTTTGAAAGGTAATTTAAATTGTTTTCCAAGCAGACAATCCTCGCAAAAAGACTGCGTTTTGCCGACTACGGATACAGCGGAGACAATTTCGCGCTTTAGCATATCATTGATGCGATCGCAATTGACGTGGCCCATGCGTTCGTGTCACAGCTTTATCGGTGCAGCGGATGCGTAGTTCGCTTCGTATTTTACGCTTGGTATTATTAGTAATTTTATCAAATTATTCCGCTGTTTAATGCCCTGCGCTAACAAAACTTTGTTTTTTGAAAAAATATTCGCGTGTTCTTGATCGAAAACGATTGAACATTCATTCGACGTACAAATACCCGTATAGAATAAATTCTTTTTAAGCGATGGGACATACAAAACGTCGTTAATGACTCCGTCAAGCCATTCTTTGCCAACCAGCCTTTTTATGAAAGTTCTACCGCGTCCTTCGACGTTCACGTTTGTTTAATCGCCAAGGTACTGTTTCACGCAAACAATTGAGATTTTTCTCCGATTCTGAAATATTCGCGTCGATGTCCGCGGGGATTTTACAATTTTCGGAGACTACGAACGCGCTGAAATTCGCGGAATTTTCTGAGCTCGACTGGCTCTTTCCGTCGTTATTCGGATTTTGACTTGCGCCTTTCGATCGCTTTTTAGAAAAACAAAAACGCGCAACGCGATCCGGTTTTTTATAAAAATTACACGTCATGGGTTTCTTACGCTTGTCCGCATTGTTGCCGCCGAACCGATGATTGTTGCTCTGTTTTCTGGAGATGCTGACGGCAGCGAGAGTCGATGCTGTCCGTGGTTGTCATTCGGTTTTCTTCTCGCAGCAATCTTTCCCGTAGGTTCGCCAGCGTCTGCTCGGTTGGAGCGACGCTCTCCCATGCTGAGACGAAAGCGTTGTATTTGGCCGGCAACGTGCTCAATATTTTTGCCATGACCATCGTGTCCGAAACTGGCTCGTCGATGTCCTTGAGTTGTCGGGCGAGATTTTCTGCCTTGGCTACGTGTTGTGGTATTGTAGCTCCGGGTGCAACGCGGTACTCGTGAAATTTCGTGGTGAGCGTCAGTTTATTCGAAGCACTTTTTTGTTCCTGTATGCTCAAAAGTTTGTCCCACATTTCATTTGCACTCAAACACGTCACAAGATACTCGAGCTGGCTGTACTCCATAGACGCGGATAGGAAGAACATGGCTCTCGCGTCTCTTTTGATCCACGCGTTCCTCGTCAACACGTTTTCGTTCGTAATCGGGTGCGGCTTTACTTCTCTTCCTTCCACAATATCGAGAAGGTCGTGGGCGACGAAGACAGCCCGCATCTGGAACTTCCAGAGCTGATAGTTCTGCCCGTTGAACTTCGAAATATTTCGTAAATCTGATGTGTCCGACATCTTATCAGTTCGTTGTTGGAAAAATTAATTTCACAAAACAGGCCCACGAACGAAACACACGACACGAGAAAAAAAAACTTTTCACAAAGCGTTGTCAACAATAACTGAAATTAGAATATGGTTGTCCTGGACCCATAACCTGTTGAGGACTGGATTCCAAGAAAGACAGACGGAAAAGTGAAAAAGTTTATTGATAGACGTGTTACACCTATCATGGACTGAAGTCGAGTGAGTGGGTGACAAAAGAAATAAAAAGGGGAGCATCGATGCATAGAACAAAAGAAAAATACAATCGAAGATCGCGGGGAACGGCCCGCCACTGTCGCGCACGCATTAAGAATAGCGCAACTCATGCACAAGCCAACGCTCAAACTATGTGTGACCGTACGTCACTCCAACAAAATTATGTCCTCACACCGCACAGTGTGATATTTCGATTATTTAGGGGAATTTAATTCTTTAAAGATAATTAAGTTTACTAGCACGTGAGCAAGTTCTTTCTATTTCCGATAATTTTGTGTTCAAAATAAGGACACGACTAAGCAATAAATCCATTGACGTTTCTTTCTTTTTGAAGTCATATTTCATTAAGCAAAGAAAGAAGTAAAATAATAATTTAATTATTTAATAAATATAAAAATATAAAATAAATATAAAACATTTGTTAATTTCTATGATTTTTTAACGGTAGTATTTTGATAATTTTATGTATGTACATATATGTACGTATGTTTTCCTTCTTTATATTTTTGAATTATCATAAATAAAAAAAATTAAAAACTTCTATTTTATGTTGTAAATATGCCTCGTTTTTTATCTGCAAAAATTCTAAACTGTTTTTTAAAACGTCGGCTTTTTTAAAATAAACTCTTATCTCGAAAATCAAAAGAGAGCTCCAATCATATGAAAAAGAAAAAGTTGTGAAAAATGTCGAAATCTATGGGTTCGTAAATAACTGGAAGTACCTTCAATGGTTAGTGGTATAAATTTCTATCTTCATCTCTATTTCTATATATAAAAAAATCGTGTCTGTCTGTCTGTCTGTATGTTTGTGACGGCATCGATTGAGAACGGCTCAACGTAGAAAGCTGGGGTTTGAACAATTAGACGCGGCGTTTCTTCGAGAAGGTTTTAGATTAAACCGCATTCGAAAAAGTCCATTCGTTCAAAAGTTATAAGCAGAAACGTGACCAAAAGAGGGCGAAAAAAGTTGTCTTTGTTCACTAATGACGTCTATCACTTGGCTTTTTCCTGCAGTCCTCGAAAAAGGGCGAAGGAACGAGCCACTTCGGGATTTTATAGGCCAAAGGCTGAGCCGCGTCCCGCCGTGATGAGTGCGGTTCTCCCGAGGTAAAGGAACGCGGGTTCGAGGTATCCGGAGGCACGATGAAATTCGCGAACACTAATTTCGGGCGCCAGGCATCGAGCGATGTCACTTTACATAGTTCTCCACGCGGAAGTTTTCGAACTCGCGTTCACGATAAACGGGATAGCTCTAGAGGGTCCAGGTTTCGTACAGGATCGGACAGGGTCTTTCCCCACGGCGGGAAAGGTATCTTGAAACTGAACGACACGTGGCAACTTTGGAATAAACTATAGTTAATAGCTTCATGACCCAGTTAATAGCTTCATGACAGGGTTATTAAATTTTTCTACGCCCATAAAAGTAATTTCTCCAATACAATAATTTGCCATCCTGCAACTACCTGGATAGTTTTTACTACCCTAGACTAGGTTTGGGGCTCTTGCAAGACGAAATAAAAGCCTTCGAACATCTGCTGCATATTTCCTACAGAAAAAATCTCAAGACGTGGGATGTGCGAAGGTGCGTCAGTGCGAAGTACTCACTTTCTTCTATAAATAAAAATATAATTATGAACTATACATATCTAATTTATAATATTATACATTACAGCTACACAGAGCCTGCAGAAAGTGCCAGTAGTAATGTCAGCGATACGTCCAGTGATGACGCGATGTGAGGTGCTTCATATGTTTCGTCACTAAAAACGTTCAAATACTTAATTATTATTACTTTCATTGTGTTTTATATATGAGAATACGATGTAAGTTCAAATTAGTGTGTCATAAGATTTCCTGAAAAACCAGAGGTTGTAGACAAATTTTGAGACCAGATTCGAAATCTGTTTGAAAAAATCTACAGGAAATGATATAGAGTATGTTAAAAAAAAAATTTTTTCTGCCTGTGGTAACGCAGAAACCACATTTTCTTGAAATTGTGAAAGTTTAAAGAACTTTTCTCAAGGTTAAAAACCGTTCGTACCATAATCTCATTAATTTTCCCATATTCTGCAAAGATTCAGTTTTCATTTTAAAAAAATTCGTCGCTCTATCTCATTTCAATCGAAAGTTATTCCTTTTTGAATCGTGTGTAGCGGCCATAGGCACGTACAATTTAAGAACATTTGACGTGCAAATGGTCAGGCAAGTTTATGGAACCCGTTGGCTCGCAGCTGTTTTTGAGAAAGCCGTTACTCGTTTTAGCGATCGTTTTAGGGTTTTTGTGAGTGCACGTTTTGGCAATTAGACTTTCTAACCTTCGGCCTCAACAGCATGTACGGGTACCATAAACCTCGAGTTTCCGAAGGGACCGCGGGGCTAAGCAGGTAGGCGACAGCTAGACCTTCAGGCACCGCGGGCCCGTAGGAAAACCCGCTACATTACCAAATTTCCGGGACCGCCTCCACGTTCAGAAACAGCGCGTCAAGGACGCAAAGAATAAGGGAGGCGCGGAAAGAGTCCCAGGGAAATTGCCTGATTGGTTTAGGAAAAGGCTAATGCAAGGCCAACCAATCAGGACAAATTCAAGAGAAGTCCGAGCTGCAGAGAGACGAAGACGATGACCGAAAAGTCAGTCTAGTCCGAGCACGCAGCGAGAACATTTGTACCCTCAACCAGAAATAAAGTTCACTGATAGATCGTACACACAGAGTTGTTTCCCCAGATACAATCTTAACATTACATTGGTGACACCGACGGTTCAAAAGTGAAAAGTTTTTTTTTGGTGCGAGGTTTTACATAAAGTAGTAGTGTTCGCGCATTGCATTAGAAATGGCTCATCCAGCAACGTCAGAAACGATGGCTGAAGTGCACCGAGTGGCAGTGAAGGTACCACCTTTTTGGCCGGAGCAACCATCGATTTGGTTTAACCAGATCGAGGCCCAATTTATATTGAATGGGATCACAAGTGACGCGACGAAGTTTTACTATGTCATGTCGCAACTTGAAACAAAATATGCAATTGAAGTGCAAGACGTTTTTGCCAACCCGCCGGACAAGGACAAATACGAGACGTTGAAAACCGAGCTGATCAATCGTTTGACAGCGTCGCAGGGCAAAAGGATTCGGCAACTGCTGGAGCAGGAAGAGATCGGAGACCGGACCCCTTCGCAATTCTTGCGTCACATGAGACGTTTAGCAGGGACGACCGTTTCTGACGAGTTCTTACGAACCCTGTGGGCAGGTAGATTGCCAAACATGACGCGAGCTATCGTAACAGCGCAGACAGACCTACCACTAAACAAATTGGCGGAAATTGCGGACCAAATCCACGCAGAGGGAGCTGGACAACCGCAAGTAGCAAGCGTCGCGACGGACCGCGGAACAGATATGTTACTGCAACGCTTAGACAAGCTGGAGGCACAAATCGCAGAAATGTCCTTTTCGCGACCTAAACAACGCGGAGGTGCGTGGTTTCGACGCAGGTCGCGGTCGAACAGCAGAAATCGGGACCAGCAGTCATCATCGCACTCAGGGAACAAACGCGTATGCTGGTATCATCAAGTATTTAAAGAACGGTCAACCAAATGTCGTTCACCGTGCAGTTTCGAGTCGTCGGGAAATGGGACAGACCGACACTGAATGCGGCAAGCAGTGACGGCCTGAGAACCAGCCGCCTCTTCGTTACCGATAAAGTAACAAAAGAAGAGTATCTGATCGACACCGGTTCGGACCTTTGTGTGTATCCGCGTACACGCGTTAAAGGCAGACTGGAGAAGACGTCGTACGAGATGTTTGCGGCAAATGGTTCCACCATATGTACGTACGGGATACGTACAATCAACATCAACCTGCGGCTCCGAAGAGCGTTCCAGTGGAGGTTCATCATAGCGGACGTCGACAAGCCCATTATTGGAGCAGATTTCCTGAGCCACTATGGACTCCTCGTCGACCTGCGGAACCGACGCCTCCTGGACCAGACTACGTCACTGTTTTCGACCGGCAGGATCGCTGTGGACGAGGTCGGGTCAATCAAGACCATCGTGGGAAATTCGCCGTATCATCAGATCCTTGCGCAGTTTCCAGATATCACGCGACCGACAGCGACCCCACGCAAGGTAAAACACGACGTAGTACATTATATAACAACGACTTCGGGACCTCCGGTTTATAGTAAAACGCGTAGGCTATCCGCGGAAATGTACCAGATCGCGCGTACAGAATTCGAAGAGTTGTTGAGCCAGGGTCACATTCGTCCATCCAAGAGCCAGTGGGCTTCGGCCCTACATATGGTGCCTAAAAAAGATAACGGATGGCGACCCTGCGGCGATTACAGAGCTCTCAATACGCGCACGATCCCAGACCGGTATCCGATCCCGCATATAGAGGATTTTTCGCGAATGTTAGCAGGAAAAACGATCTTTTCTACGCTAGACCTGGTGAGAGCGTATCACCAGATTCCGGTATATAAAGACGATATTCCGAAAACAGCGATAACCACTCCGTTCGGATTGTTTGAATACACCGTAATGCCGTTCGGTTTGAGAAACGCCGCACAGACGTTCCAACGCTTTATAGATTCACTATTAAGAGGCCTCGATTTTTGTTATGTATATCTCGATGATATTTTAGTAGCATCAAGAGATGAAACAGAGCACAGGGAACATATTAAGCAGCTTCTCTCGCGACTGAATCAGTACGGCATTATTATCAATCCGAGCAAGTGTGTTTTCGCCGCGGCTGAGGTAAAGTTTCTTGGGTATATCGTGAACAAAGAAGGCACCAGTCCGCTAGCTGATAAAGTTAAAGCGATAGTAGATTTTCCGAAACCTGAGATCGTCAAACAACTTCGTAGATTTCTCGGAATGGTTAATTTCTACCGTAGATTTATACCAAACGCGGCACTCATACAGGCTCCACTTAATCGATTGCTTTGTGGTCGTAAAGTTAAAGGAAACGCTCCGATCGAGTGGTCACCAGAGACAGAGAAAGCTTTTCAAGCATCGAAGGAAGCTTTGGCAAACGCGGCGTTATTAGCGCATCCATCGAGTCACGCGCATCTCGCGATCATGGTAGACGCGTCAGATTTCGCGTTAGGCGCGACGCTGCAACAACAAGAAAAAGGTTCATGGAAGCCATTAGCATTTTACACGAAAGCCTTGTCTCCAGCACAACGTAACTACAGCGCGTACGATCGCGAGTTATTAGCTGTATATGCTGCCGTAAAGCAATTCCGACATGCCGTCGAAGGCCGAAAGTTCACGATATACACCGACCATAAACCCCTGGTGTTCGCATTCAGTCAAAAGACAGACAAATGTACACCCCGGCAGTTTAGGTACCTCAACTACATAGGCCAGTTTACAACCGACTTAAAGCATATTAGTGGTAAGGATAATGAGGTAGCAGACGCTTTATCTAGAATCGAGTCCGTAGTCGCATCGCTGAATTATGACGAATTAGCACGGTCACAACAAACGGATCAAGAGCTAGAAGAGATCCTGACTGCGTCTGGTACCTCATTACAATTAAAACGCGTAAAATTAATAAATAACGACGCTGACATTTACTGCGACATTTCGACGGGGAATATCAGACCATTCGTTACAAAACCTTTCCGACGCCAAGCATTTTTATCCATACACGCGCTTTCGCATCCAGGAATTAAAGCCACGGTGCGGCTAGTTAAGGAACGTTTCGTGTGGCCATGTATCGAAAAGGATTGTCGCGAATGGTCCCGAAGTTGCATCGAATGTCAACGCGCCAAAATAAGTAGACATGTAGCAAGTCCTCTCGGAACTTTCGCATTGCCATCCGCTAGGTTCGAGCATGTACACATCGACCTGGTGGGGCCGTTGCCGGTTTCTCGCGGAAATAAATATTGTTTAACATGCGTAGACCGCTTTACGCGGTGGCCAGAAGTTTTTCCTATCGAAAACATAGAGGCCAAAACCGTAGCAAGAGCGTTCGTTGCTGGATGGGTTGCACGTTTCGGTACACCTTTAAGGGTTACTACCGATCAAGGGAGGCAGTTTGAGTCACAACTTTTTAAACAACTCAACGAACTTCTAGGCACGACGCATTTGCGTACGACAGCATATCACCCAGCAGCAAACGGTTTAGTTGAACGGTTCCATAGACAATTAAAAGCGGCGATTAAGTGTCACGACGATGAGCGTTGGTCCGATGTACTTCCTATAATTTTGTTAGGCATTCGAGCAGCGTATCGCCTAGATTTGGGAGCATCAGTCGCAGAATTAGTATACGGCGAGAATTTAAGCTTGCCAGCAGAGTTTTTCGCTAATGTACCAGGAAATAGCACGGAACCCGTAGATTTAGTAAAACAACTCCGTAGTCATTTTCGTGATATAAGACCGGTCGCAGGATCACGTCACGGACGGAAGAAAATTTTCGTTTTCAAAGATTTGTCCACGGCATCACACGTGTTCGTACGGATAGATAGAGTAAGAGGTCCGTTAGAAAATCCGTATGAGGGACCGTTTCCTGTTATCTCCCGTGCAGAGAAGACGTACGTCGTTCGAGTTAGAGGCAAAGACGTAACAATCTCTATTGATAGACTCAAACCGGCGTACATATTAGAAGATATTGAGGGGTCAAGTCAAACCCAAATGCAGACGTCACTACCTACCGATCAAACTAGTACAAGGGACGATAGGCCGACTTCCGCGCAAGAACCGATTCGGACGCGTTCAGGTAGGCGTGTTAACTTCCCAGTACGTTTACAAGTGGGTCGGTAGTTCAATCGTAAATACATAGATAAGCAATGTATATAGTAGTGTATATAGATAACATAGGTAAGCAGTTGTAAGTTAGCATACTTAAGTTAGTTAGTAAGTATAGCGTTAGTTATAAAATAAGTAATAGTAATGACGTTTGCACTGGCAAGGGGGTGATGTAGCGGCCATAGGCACGTACAATTTAAGAACATTTGGCGTGCAAATGGTCAGGCAAGTTTATGGAACCCGTTGGCTCGCAGCTGTTTTTGAGAAAGCCGTTACTCGTTTTAGCGATCGTTTTAGGGTTTTTGTGAGTGCACGTTTTGGCAATTAGACTTTCTAACCTTCGGCCTCAACAGCATGTACGGGTACCATAAACCTCGAGTTTCCGAAGGGACCGCGGGGCTAAGCAGGTAGGCGACAGCTAGACCTTCAGGCACCGCGGGCCCGTAGGAAAACCCGCTACATTACCAAATTTCCGGGACCGCCTCCACGTTCAGAAACAGCGCGTCAAGGACGCAAAGAATAAGGGAGGCGCGGAAAGAGTCCCAGGGAAATTGCCTGATTGGTTTAGGAAAAGGCTAATGCAAGGCCAACCAATCAGGACAAATTCAAGAGAAGTCCGAGCTGCAGAGAGACGAAGACGATGACCGAAAAGTCAGTCTAGTCCGAGCACGCAGCGAGAACATTTGTACCCTCAACCAGAAATAAAGTTCACTGATAGATCGTACACACAGAGTTGTTTCCCCAGATACAATCTTAACATTACACGTGTAAAGTCAGTTTTACCCACTGTGCGTCGTAGAGTCGCCTAGCTGGTTAGGTTATTATTTCGCACACGCGTTTACAATCTTTCGGTGGTAGTGCGACTTGACCCGTTACTATCCTACGCAGCAGTGACTCGACGTGTCGCGAGGATGCGGAAGCGAAGCGTCGTTCCCGCTCCCTAATTATTACGCTGACCAATTACTGTCGCGCGCGGTGTCGACACTTTTCAGGGCCGGCACTCGACAGGGGGGCTCCCGACTGGCCGATTTCCCGATTTTCATAACGACGTCCTATTGGCCGCCGCGCCGGGAATACCGCACGGCAGTGATGCCAGAATCGTGGGTCGTGGGCAGTGATGCCAGAATCGAGGAACCGTGGAACTTGCCCCTCCGGCGGCTCGGCCGGCTGGGCCCCCCACTCCGACGCACCGTCGTCACCACGTTGCTTCTATTGCGCACGCGCTACACACGAACGTACCTCTACTCTGCCCGTGTGTGAGTGCCTCTTCGATTGCACGCGCGCTACACGCACCAGCGTACCTCTACTACGTCCGTGTGCGCTGTCTGTTCAACTGCTCTACGCGTGCGTTCCCCGGATTTCACGTTGAAATCGAAACGAATGTTTCGAGCGCCTGAGTCGAAATATCGAGATAGCGCGCAATCGATTCCCGGCGCGGCGCGAAGCACATTCCCCTGCAGTTAGTACACGTGCGATTTGAAACAGCTTTCTGCTTTTCTATAAATAAGATAAGAATATAAACGTATTAGTAAATTTTTGATTCCAAAGTACAGAATAAAATATTAATATTACCGCAAACTTATCTTTTTTTATAAATTATCCATTAGGCTCTTCGTCGTTGGTGCTCGTTGCCAGAAAATTCCCGTGCAGGTAGCACACGTGCGATTTTGAATGTTCTTCGTTCCTATATTTAAAGAAGAATTAAACGTAATGAAAATTGTAATTCTAATTGCATTATTGGGCGATACAATATAGGTATTAATATATACTTATCTTTCTGATCGACGTAATATATAAATAAAATCACTATTAAATCACTGTATAAATAAAATAACTATTAAATCACTGTATACATAAAATCACTATTAAATCACTGTATAAATAAAATAACTATTCAATCACTACATAAATAAAATAACTGTTAAATCACTGTATAAATAAAATAACTATTAAATCACTGTATATGTAAAATCACTATTAAATCACTGTATAAATGAAATAACTATTCAATCACTATAAAAATAAAATAACTAATCAATCACTATATAAATAAAATAACTGTTAAATCACTATATAAATAAAATAACTATTAAATCACTGTATACGTAAAATCACTATTAAATCACTGTATAAATAAAATAACTATTTAATCACTATATAAATAAAATAAACTCATAATAAACAAACAAACCGTCAATAACGCAAAAAATATATAACTATGTGGCTGTTAATGGAAAATGTACCCAGCAAGGCAGAAACTATAAACAATTTTACAAGTTCGTACACGCGTGCAAAGTTAACTGGCGAAAACTTTGTGAACGTGACGAACTTGTATATAAATGCTCTCCCGACATCAGATTTAAATGTCTTTCGTCGACAGACATGGTGCGACTAGACTCCTGTCTAGCATTGAGGGATGTGCGCACCACACACATGGAATTTAATAGGCAAGTGCCTATTTTATTCCGTTTTTTAGACTTGATGTCGGGAAGCAGCGAAAACACCCTTTCGGCCTCGGCATTCGAGTGAGGTAGACATCGAACAATATTTACGAGAGAAGAAAGGATTGGAAATTGAAGAACTTTTTGAGGGGTTTCTAATTTGCCAATGTTACGAGCCGAGGGTTCGGCAGCTTGCGGAAACCGAGGGAGTTTAGGAAATTTGAAGAGTTTTGGGGTATAGGCAGGAAAAGGTACATGAAGGACTAGCCGATGCCTGTTTCATCACCGGGGCGCCTTGCATGTGGAACACGGGAGTGGACTAGCCGGTGTCTATTTCACCACCGGGGCGCCACAATTAGGGTACACAAGGACTAGCCGATGTCTGTTTCACCACCGGGGCGCCTTGTATGTGGAATTGTGGAAAAGTGGACGTGCCGATGTCTGTTTCACCACCGGGTTGCCACTGTCGGTTACTAAAGGACTTTTTGGGATAGGGTTGTGGTTCCGCTGACTCGTAACTTATGAGTTTGATTCTGATACACCTCGAGCGGTAAAGGTGTATCGTCGTAAGATACTAACGACTGGAAATCGAATAAGGAATAGCGTGGTTGAAATAACTGCAAGTGAATTCACACACAATGATATAATCTTAACAATGTCAATACAAATGTTTAGTGTAAGATGTCGCGAACTAAGTCTCTCTGTTGTAACGCACCGAGGAATGCGGGGGCTATGCTTTTACAGAATCCCGTGGATGGGATTAGTACGAGAAGTAATACAACGATTAGGAATTGATACCCGATCTTATAATGAAAGAAATCACGACGTGGACCGACGCGCACAACGTGAACTCTAGAGATGAAAGCCCGACTATGCAGGGAATCTATGCCCTTATATACTGTAAAACCCAAGCCAAAAATAGACTAGGCAAGGGTGGGGATCACAGGAAAAACCCGATTCCCGGAAACGGAGACTCTAACAGCCGCGGCATCTGCATACTCTTATCTTGTAGAAACTCGTAGGAAAAGATCCTAAGAGTTCTTAAAAAGGCCATGTGTTTCAATGCATATGTCCAGAAGGGCCGAAAGTCGGTAACGGTCGCTGCCGCATACGTAACACCAATATCTACCTACATATCGTCGAAAGACAACTTCGCCCATTGGTCCCTCTGCGACCGCGAAGTGCCATAATACAAAAAGTCCCACTCTTTTTGTAATTCAAAACAATTAAAATTTCCCAATTTATTAGCAACAGCTTGGAGATTTCGAAGAGTAGAATATCTCTTGCCATTAAAAAGAGAATTACACGGTTTGAATACCGCTAATTGTTTTAAGAAAACATCGTCATGAGGAAGACGATCTCTGATTTCATTGCTTAGGGTAACGTAAAACCCTAAACAATTTTTCCGGAAGGAGTACACCGTAACTTCCGACATCCCCTGAGCAATTGCCTCTTCCAAATACTCCTCGCATTGGGAACCAAGATCCACTTGGTTTAGTGGAACTTGGTTCATTGGGAGGGAAAAATTAACTAATCTAATTAACTGAAAATGTTTAAGAAGAGCAGGTTTCAAAAACCTGCTTAAGAAAAGTCTAAGCAGCCTTGCCGAAAAGGGCTGCAATTCCTGCACTAATGTATTTCTACCTTGGAAGAAGGCATTATACCCATTCAGAATATTAAGGGAATCTTCCAAAAAGTGAAAATATCCCTTAATTTCAGATGATCTAAGAAGAGAAGAAAACTTCTTAGCCATTTCTGATTTTTCTGAAAAGGCTTGCTCATCAAAAAATGGGATTAAATCATCCCAAAGATCTAAAAATCGTTGCACACATCGATGCCTGGCAAGCCACCGTGTGTCCGACAACTTTAAAATTTTTAAAGGAGAGTGGTTATAACACTCCTGAAATTGGCGAAAAATAGCAACCCGTTTGGGGCTGCTATTTATAAAAGAAGCGACGCCTCGAAGTAATTGGTCGCATTCTTTTGGAATCATAGCACAAGCAGCACTGGCCGCCAATGCTAGGGAATGACACACGCACGGCAATGTAATTATTTTGGGATTCTTTTCAAGCAACTTCGTCTTGAATGAAGAAAATCTACCAGTCATAACAGCAGCATTATCGCAACTAAGGGCTGCGATATTATTCATGGGAATCTGCATTTTCAGCATTTGATTTTCGAAGGCGGCGAAAATCTTCCCTGCTGAACAGTCGCTAGCATCCAGATGAATTTATTGCAATAATTCTGTCGTTACAGTCAAACGACGTGGATCAACATATCGAATCGCAAATGTTAACCACTTGTCGTTTGTTAAGTCAGAGGTCTCATCCGTATGTATCGAAAATTTACAATGTCGTGCGTCGTCGACAATGCGTTGCGTTTCACGAACGCACAACACAATGCATATAATTTTGCTGCACTTCGTGCGGCCTACTTTCTTGCCCTGCAAAACTTGAGGCTCATTGCCTATATCTTGCATAAGGGCGAGGAGATTAGGAGCTACCGAAATTGGAACATTATGTTCGGCGAAGAAAGCCGCATACCTAACTTCGGCGATTTTAATTTTCTCGCCTAATGAAGAGCTGCCTACCTCTTCAGGTTGGTTACATTCAGCTGCAGGCTCCTCAAGATTGACAGAACTATCTTGAGTATCATTTTTATGAAGCAATTGCTTCATATTTTTGATGTGAGCCTGCGAGGACGAATGTTTCTGTATTTGTGAAAGCCCGCAAACGATGACTTTGTTGCAGGCTTTACAGAAACATTTGGATACGTCCGAAGAAACTTCTTGTAACCAGACCTTTAAAGAATCATCAGCGTCATACCAATGACGCTGAAACCTTTTAAATCTTTTGGTGGGCACATTTTCCATCGTCTCAGTAGCCGCCGATCTTTGACCCGCCACTGTAAAAAACCCAAAAACCACTAATAAACTACGCACACACTAAATATCACGAACATTATTTACTAAATTAGTTCACTATATCAAAATGCTTTCACCAAACGTAAACGCTTCCACCAAACGTAAACGCTTCCCCCCAACGTAAACACTTCATTCGCTCTCGTCGCTGTTGTCCCGAGATCGCGCGGGATAGTGTTTACGCGCATCCTTAATACGCAACCGATTCGTTTGTTTCCTAACGTAAATGCTGTGTTCTACGCCAACGTGTAGAAAACCGCGGGATGAATACAGTAACTCCCATGAGTATTTGTTGTGGGAATAAATAATTCCTGAGGGTTGGTACGAATGGGCATAGGTTTAGTTGGTACGGATGAATGAAGGTTTAGTTGGTACGGATGAATGAAGGTTTGGTTGGTACGGATGAATAGATGCTAAGTTGGTACGAGAGTCTTTTGAATGGTCAGATACGTTAGAAGAAATTGAGAGAGCACGTGTGTTGAAGCTACTTACTGTTACTGTTAATCCATTTCATATAATATTATATATTTATATACACTGCATACAAAAGTTTCTATATTAAAGTTCAACATTCAATATACAAAGAAAAGTGTATAGCACAAGAGTCATTTATTTAAACAAATTACAACAGTATTCGTAGGCCCTTTAAAAGAATAAACAGAAGGCCCTTTAACAAAATAACTCTGTTACAATTGTACCAAGCGACGTGATGTTTTGTAAGCAATTAGAAGCATTGGTTTACTAAATGATGTGCAAAAAAGATTTTCCAAAAATTACAATTTAGAAGGTTGCATGAAAAAATAAGGAAAGCAATTTTAAAACTTTTTTATTTGAGCCCTCAATCAAAATTTGAAATATATGTGTTGGTTATACCATGCTGAAAATCGAAATTGGTTGATGCAGGAAAAAACCACACACATCGAATGATGTACGATTCTGTGGATTTTAAGCAGAAACTGATCAAAAGTCGTGGAAAACTACGATTTTCATTATTCTTAACCGTATGTATGTCAATCGATTTCGATGACTCAAAAAATTAGATACCTACTCAATGGAAATGTCTACAAAGAACAAACAAAAAAACATAAATGTAAAGCGTAAATGATAAACGTAAAATGAATTTATATTTACAATTTATTTCATTATTTATTTTACAACTAATAAATCTGAAAACTGTTTCATAAACTAAAAAATACTTCTGCATTTTCGTATTCTCCGATCAGTCCAAATAAATACTATCGATCGGTTCTCATATTCCGATTTTTATTAATGCAATTGTTACAGTAGTAAAACGTTTCTATGTAAAATGAATACATATTTTTAACATAGTTTTTACATTTTTAATAATATGGAAGGTTAAAAAATGTAATTAAATAAGTAATAAAAAATAAAAATAAAAATCGCTGCTCGGGGATTCGAAGGCTAGCTCCAGATTGCGATTCATATGCTCGACGGATCGACGGTCGATTTTCAGTTTCGCTTCCGTAAAGTAATACAACATGGAAAGTGCTAAAAATAGATTGTGGCTGGCGCAAACGCACAAGCAGCGCACACGGACATAGTAGAGGTACGCTGGTGTGTGTAGCGCGCGTGCAATCGAAGAGCACTCACACACGGGCAGAGTAGAGGTACGTTCGTGTGTAGCGCGTGCGCAATAGAAGCAACGTGGTGACGACGGTACGTCGGAGTGGTGGGCCCAGCCGGCCGAGCCGCCGGAGGGGCAAGTTCCACGGTTCCTCGATTCTGGCATCACTGCGCGAGCCTGAGCACAGGGCGCTCCTCGCTTTCTCGCGGCCGCGATGCGCGAAGCCTTCGCGAGACCTGCGCACTGCTCGCAACGGGCGAAGCGCGTCTTTTCTCCATGGTAACGGTGGATGCTGGTGGGAGGCAGTGGGCGCTATGATAGGGACGGCTTTGTCTCAATTGAGACTAAAATGCCCAGGCCTGATTTAGATATTCCGATTTTTATTAATGCAATTTTTACAGTAGTAAAACGTTTCTATGTAAAGTGAATACATATTTTTAACATAGTTTTTACATTTTTAATAATATGGAAGGTTAAAAACTGTAATTGAAAAAGTAATAAAAAATAAAAATAAAAATCGCTGCACGAGGACTCGAATGCTAGCTCCAGATTGCGATTCATACGCTCGACGGATCGACGGTCGATTTTCAGTTTCGTTTCCGTAAAGCAATACAACACGGAAAGTGCTAAAAATAGATTGTGGCTGGCGCAAGGGCACAAGCAGCTCACACGGACATAGTAGAGGTACGCTGGTGTGTGTAGCGCGCGTGCAATCGAACAGGCACTCACACGGGCGGACTAGACATACGTGCGTGTGTAGCGCGTGCGCAGTAGAAGTAAGAGTGGGGGAAGAGCCGGTTAAAGCGGCGGAGGAGAAAAAACCCACGACCCACGATTCTGGCATCACTGCCGTGCGGTATTCCAGGATCCAGGCAGCCGCTCCTGCGGGGACCGTGTTGCAGGGCGAGACAGCGACAGAACGAGTATAGATGTTTTCCGTGGTCCCTTAGTCCCTCGTTTGCGCCTCCAGGTTGATTGGCCTGAGCTGGTGGTCCCTTTGTTTCCCTTTGCGAAGATCATAACACCAATGAGTGGTCGGGCATTCCGAGTCCGGTGTTGCGGCGACAGCATTGGTTCTCCTCTTTTCTGTAGTGAGTGGAATAGTACGTCCTGAAATAGTACGTCGGGCCAATAGGCGCGACGCCCGTCTGTGTACAGTCTATGATCTTACATTTAAGGACTTTCCAGTGGGAGTGCTTACTGTTGCTTTGTACGAGTTTTTCCTGCTAGAGGGTGATCCGGTCCTTTCGAACTCTCCTAAAGATTGATATGTTGTTTTGGGTGGGACGTGGTTAATTTGCCACGTCACACGTCACAACTTTTGAACGAATGGACATTTTGGAATGCGGTTTGCTCTAAAACCTTCCCGAAGAAACGCCGCGTCTAACGGTTTAATCTACAGCTTTCTACATTCTGTCGTTCGCAATTGATTCCGTCACAAACAGACCAAATACGACTTTTTCGCCCTCTTTTGGGTACGATTCTGCTTATAACTTTTGACTGGTAGCATCTATAATCAATTTGAGGTGCTCAGTGGATTCAGCTCACTGAGTTCTTTCAAATAGCCATTCAGTCGATCCTGTAGGTTGCACAGTTTATGAGGTATAACACAAACAGTGTGCGTTTTTATTAAACTTTTTGGTTTATCGACTTTTTAAACAGCTGTAGCTTTTCAACGGTAAGTTTTTGGAAAAATCTGAGACCACATTGGCGATTGGAAATTTAATTACTTTAATAGTCAACCAGGATTTATTTTTGCACGTGTATATATATATAGTAAACAATACAATAATATGTAAACTATGACAATAATACTTTACCACGGCGCATCTTCTATGCCATGCGTAACCATTGATCGCCATGCGTGTTCTAGGTTACGTACGCTCGATCGTATCGATCGATAATCGTTCAAGTCCTCGTGCGGACACAACATGCGCGGTCAAAAATCTATAACATGTTTAACTTTTATGAAAATCCGAGAGGAGTTCCTCTTTGTAAATAATTACCTCATCCATTACCTTCTATCCAAGGAAATATATCAAATTGCTTTCCGTGTGTCGCAGCTCTTCATGAGTATCACTTTGAAGGAGGAATATGACGAAGTATTCATTACTTTTTACTTCGTAGGAGCATATCTAGCTTTTATATGCGGAAATAATTACAGCGGACAAATATTGTTGGACAGTAGTATTAACTTTTTCCACGAAACGTAAGTTTACGTTTTTCTAATTATTCAAAAGATTTTTAAAAATCGAATTGTTTGCAATTTAAAACCAAGTGAAAATAGTAAGTAGGTTAAACAATTATTTATCAGTTTTTTCGACATATTCTTGCATATAGAATCATCCATTGCTCGGTTGTACCCAGAGTCGCCAGACTAGTGTCCCTGTTCTAGCTTCTTCTTCCACGACGTTATTCCCCACACTTAAATCGGTGAAATCGTTGAGGATTCTTTCAGCGTTTAAATCTCTAGCTCTGACTGAATTTTGTTGGCATTTTCCGTAATATCGGTTTATTCTTCAAAAGAATACATCATTTACAATTGCTTGTCCTATGTCCTGCGATATCGTCCAGAATTTGTCATTGCCAGGTTTAGTAAATACGCTGAAAGATACCCTCAACGTTCTTAACCTACACACCGTACCATTGAATAAATTTGTACAATAAATTGTTACAGCTGAATCTTGTACAGGGTGTAGAAGATTCGGATCGGTGTATAAGATTCGGATCGGTGAAGATGTGGAATACGCCTATGGCAGCCAAGATCAAACATTTCTTTACTCTCTGTATAGTTAACCCTTTGGTTACCCTGGACGAGATATCTCGCGCCCCGATACTTCCCGATAAACGCCTTTTGCGAGATATCTCGCGCCCCGATACTTCACGATAAACGCTTTTGACGAGATATCTCGCCACCTAGCACCAGTGGTTTGACATTATAGACGAAATATTTTCTGTTCTGTTCGGTCATTTTGTACCCAAGACAACGGAGTATGCAAAGAAACAAGGTATTTTTGTCAGAAGTGTGACGTACCTCTATGTGTAACACCATGTTTTGAAGTTTATCATGTAGAAAGTAAATAAAATATTTCAACAAATTAATAAAGATTTCATTCATTTCTCCCTTTTACAAATCAGGATATAGTTACTTATAAAATATATTTGCCTAGAGTGTCTAGGTGGGGCGGCGAAATATCTCGTCAAGAGCGGTTATCGGGAAATATCGGGGCGCGAGATATCTCGCAAAAGGCGTTTATCGGGGCGCGAGATATCTCGTCCAGGGAAACCAAAGAGTTTCTCGATGATGTAAATTCTCTCCGATTTCAACGAGCTTTGGATATGTGGTCAAGACCATTATTCTGATCAACATTTCTGTTCAAAGTTTTTGGCTGTCGGCTTTAGTTTACGAGATAATCGAGAAAAACTTTACTTGTCAATTTATTATGGGTGTTCATGATAGCAGACACGAGTTGCTAATATCTCCGAAACTACAACCGACAGTGAAACATTCCAAAGGAAAAACATATTTAAAACGTCGAGTTTTATAACATTATTTCAAGGTTATTGAAATCGGTGAAGACCCTTTTTTTTTTTTTTTTTAATTGGGGGAAAACCGATTAGTGGATAACCATCCTTGCCGCCGAAGGCAAGGATGACCAATGTCGGTCTCGGTATAATCGTTACCGACTAAAAACCCCAATAGTCGTCCCTAGACATTTACTGCAGGGACCCAGGATCACGTTAGCCGCCGTGGATTGCCCTCACCCCGGAGGGCGGAGGATGGCGGGGCCGGGGGAGTGAGCTGACCCCGGCCCCTGGGGGGGAGGTAGTCTCTCCCCCCCGAGATGGACCGGCACCCCGGAGGAACCTTTACCCGGTCCCTTGTAGGGGGTGTCGGCCATCTACCGGAGACGGGCTCCGGTGAGGTGGCGCGTGGGGGGTGGGGTGGGGAGGGTCGGGGCGTGCGAGTGCGCCTCCGACGACCCTTCCTTGCCGGTGTCGGCGCCTTCTTGCCCTGGCCGGGCGGCGGTGGTGGGTGACCCCCTTAGGGGGTCACACACTGCTGCTGCCCCGAGCAGCGCACGAAGGCTCCGGGAGCTGTGGGTGGACCGAACTGGGGTTCGGGAAGCCCAACTCGAAGGCTCCAGGGATGGGGACACCGGGCGGGTCCCTCCGCCCTGGGTCTGGTACTAGGTAGGGCACGGGGGGGAGCTTCACTCCCCTCCAGGGCGATTTGTTAGCTAAGGGGGTGGCCAGTTGAGTTCTCGGAGATCCTGCCCCCCCCCCTTACAATAGCTTAGGTGGGAGTGCGGTTTTAGTGGGTAGAGGCTGGCCGGAGAGTCCTCTGGACAGTCCCACATTACCCTGCCCCCCCCCCCAGGGGGTCAGGGTATGCGTAACGCATTTCCGCACTATAAAAAAAAAAAAAAAAAAAAGGATCACGTTAGTACTCAACTGGGCCCCTGCTGTCCCTTGATGAGACATCCCCTGGCAACCCCCCTTAGCAACCGGACGAGCAGCCGACGACCAGGCTTCTCGTCCCTCTTCCCATGGGTCGCACGTTGGAAGAGCTCGAGTTCGGCTCGAACTCCCCCTGCGACCCCCGGCGACCTCCGTCCACGGGCCCCTCCACTGCCGAAACAGCGTCAGGACGAGGAGGAAGGCCGCCGCACGCGTGGAGACGAGCTCCTCGGAAGTCTCCCCTCCCGTGAAAGCGCCAGTACCGGTACTCACGCGTTTCACCCCCCCCCCCTCCGGCGACATGGAAGCGACCCTAGTCGTAGGAGGAGGTCCATCCCCTTGCGAGGACTCCGGCTCTTAAGCCCCGGCAGAGCCTCCTAATCCCCCACCTCCATTGCCCCCCCCCCGTCGGGATGACGAGGCGAACCGGTCGGTGCAGGCGCCGCCGCACAGTGTGCCAAATGAGCGTTTTAGCTGGACAAAAGCCTAAATCGCCTATTTTTCTATATTTATCAATTAATATGTTTACAGATGCATAAAATATGAATGATTATTAAATTCTTATAACAGTTAGTTGATTTTTGTTAATTAAACAATATATTTTTAGTTATTTATAATTAAATATAAATTGCAACAAAGTTGGTAATGGACCTATATAGCACAGAATGATTTAAATGATTTAATTTTTAATTATGGACAAACAGAATGTAAATATAATTTATTTATTTATTTGTTTTTTGCAGATTCAGACATATTCTAACGGGAAAATTTTATTCTTTGCTTTAGTATAAGGTTTCAATTTACAAATAACAAATCTGGTTCATATTATTGTTTATTATGTTAATAAAAATATAATAACATAAAAATATAATAACAAAAATATAAATTATACAAAAATAATAAAAGAGATCAAGATCAAAGTATTAACTACGTATCTTCTTCAGAGCTCGAATCACCAGATTCAAGTTCTGTTAAACAATGAGACTGAAGAAAAGAATTTTCATAGGAAAACTTGGAGATATCATCGTTGTTTATTCCTTAAATATACAATGTACGAGACCAATCCATAGGTATCGAGTAGACTAAAGAAACCGCTAAGTGGTGACGGCATCGGCTGCGTCGGAACGTAAAACGCCGCAACTTCATTGTAACAATTCGTATAGTTTTGCAGCGTTTTGCAAGTCGAGTTTGGTATTAAAATAAAGTAGAGGATCTCTACTTTATAATATGTAAAAATCATCACGTTTGGCGACGTTTGGTAGATATTAATTCATTAACGAAGTCGAGTTACATATACGTTTCTGTGGAAAATTAAGTGTCATCTTTGACATTTTATTTACACAAATAGAGAAAAGCTATCGATAATTTGTAATCACTAAAGTTAAAATACATGGTTTGAGATGCTATATACGTCATATAAAGGAATTTTGATACTCCTTAGTAAGTTTTTAGCTCTTTCTAGCGCGCATGGAAATATGGCTATAAATTTATAGGTTAACCGTCCGTCTTTTAGGTGAAGTTTACACGCTCTGTAAACATATAACGAAACAATTTTAAGTTTTAATATTCAAGGGTTTTAATACAGGGTTATTTTAGAATACATTGGCCCAGTTAGTTTTTGTTGATTTGAAAGTGACTTTTGTCCAGCAAAAATGCTCATTTGACACACTGTGCGCCGTATGGACCGCCCCCTTCGCGGCCTCTTTCCCCCCTTCTGGCCCTCCCTTCCTCCCGAGCTTAGCCCATGAGGGGCAGGCCTTAGTGCCGGACCGATGTCCGGCCGGCATCCCAAGGTCACTACACAAGGGACACCTGGCGGCGTTCTTGCAGACCGCAGCCCTGTGCCCCTCATCGCCACATCGATAACACCGACCGATCCGGCTCGCCTTTCCCGTGTAGGCGCACTAGGCCCACGTATGATCCCTGCGCAGGCAGCGGAAGCACTGGAGCGGACGCTGCTCCAGCACTTCGACCCTTGCAGAGGTCCACCCCACCCTCACGCGGCCCACCCCGACCATCTTCGTCGCCGCTGCCGTTTCCTCCTGGTGTGGGTGTCCGGTGAACCACCCCCACCCGAATCTCCTCGACGGTACAGCTAGCTGCACCAGCGAGGGCGAACCAGTGAAGACCCGCATCATCTTTACCCGACTTACGGCAACTTTACCCGAACGAGAGAAGAAGCACAAACTGATTGTTTTAAAAACTCACTTATTCAGCCATAAATCCATTTGCTGCTTCGAAATGTGTGTCAATGGGTCAGTCGGTGACGAACTGCACAGATGTCTGCAGGTATACGACAGAACCGTAATCCAAGGGGCGTACGGCCAGGTCGACGAACTGCACAGCTGGGGTAGATAGCAGGTATACGACACTTTGACGGATACGTAGTCAACGATCTGGACTTTTCACTTCCACTTTCAAATCGATAAATAAATCATATGTTTATTTCACACAGATGCACTAAGAACAATTGCAATATCACTTGTATTACAGCACAAATCTTATGATAATAAACTTTAAATAAACAAACTTTCTAAAAGAAGAGCATCCCGAATTTTTTCTTCACTTTCACAGTCGAGGCACTAAAATCCTTCGAAATTGACCTGCCGCTTGTTGTCCATAAATAATTCTTGTGGTCAGGCCGGTAATTGGTTGCAAAAGGACGGCACCACGGCAAGTGCGTCCAGGTCAACGCACCTGTCACTTAGCACGTAGCAGGTAGTTCCTACGTTATTCCTGCGTTAAATATTTGGGGCCCTGAAAAGGGCTGTTCTCCGACGGCAGTCTGATACGTGGACGATCTCGTCTGATTCGCCTTACAGCGGCAGCAGCATTGAACCCGCTGCGGACGTACGCGACAAAGATGTAGAAGTTCTCTTGCGACGTGAACATTATGTGGCAGAGACTTAAGTAGATATACTATGGGGATTCTAGACCAGGGGGGTTCCTCCCCTGGGTGGTGGGGGTAGGCCCCCTCCCCCCACCGCTGGGTCATTGACCCCCCTCCCCCACGTACCCCACCCACGTATCCCCCTCCCCCTCCCCCACGTACCCCTACCTCTCCCACGCATACCCCCCATCCATTGCTTCCCCCTCCACCACTTAACCCCCTCCATTGGGGGTATCACATCCGGTGTCATGTTTCAAGGTTGACCTTGAACGTGTCCGAACATGACTCATCGCGGTGGAAGGAGGATGACTAATTTGTGGGAGGGGGGGTATGACTCATCATTAACCTTGAACGTGTCCGAACATGACTCATCGCGGTGGAAGGAGGATGACTCATTGTGGGAGGGGGGGTATGACTCATCATTAACCTTGAACGTGTCCGAACAGTTAACGGAATTTCTGAGAGAGGAGAGGCCAAACACGTGCAAAAAAATTGCAACGTCAACATGTTTTTTCATTTGAGACGCTGTTCGATTGTCCTCGGAATATGATATGCCTTTGCATGTAATTAGTGGTAGGGGTATGCATTATAAATTGCTCGTCACAGTCGTATTACGAAGTTATACCATAAGTAAACGTCGACAATAACGGTCATCATACGGAGTGATATTTCGTGTGTGATATTGTGTTTTCACATCAACAATTTACGTGTCGAGCAGTTCCAATACAGAGTCATATTGTCATCATTGTTGGTTACATCGACAAAGTGTCAACTATGTGGTCAGTAGCCGTCAACTCTCGAGCAGCGCCAGAGAATAATGAGTTCAATCCTCCGCAATTACACACACAGTAAGTACTCCTGCAACCGCTAAAAATATTGTTCATAATTGTTTCTTTGTAACTACTGAAAAAAGAATTTTCTTTCCTATCGGTTTCTTTTCTTATCGGCGCTGATAATTCAGAACAGAGAATCACGCGTGCGGTGCGTATATTAGGCAGGAGGTATCCCTTGACGAATACATTCTACAAGTACCTTGACATTGGAGTTCGAATTGGTGGCTGCTGTCATGTTGAATTGGCTATAGGAGACAATCAAGGCAATGAAATTCAATTGTCTATGGCTACGTGGAAAGATTTTCTACGTCAGAGAGAAGATATTATGCGGAACATTGTCAACTCAGGGAATGCTGTGCATGTTGGTGATATAACTGTGGAATTCCGTCGGTTAAATGATTATGTACGGCTTGCAAAATTATCAAATTCGACTAAGTGTATACAGATTACTCAGAAAACGATGAGAAAATTGTTTGATTTGGAATGTTGTATCGATCACATGTACTCATGGCTATCTGAGAACCTATATTCTGTACAGACAAAATATTGTAAGTTTATGGAAATAATATCTAATGTTACCGATGATTTTGCAAAAGCAATTGTGGAACATGAAGATTTTGAACGCAATTCATTAATAAATACAGAATTGTTGGTGTTACGTCCCGAAATTTGGGTTCGAGAGGTAATGAGATGGGTCACAGAAAAATGTCGAATAATGACGCTATTGATAGATCCGAAAGGGGAAATTGAATAGGAGGGTAACGCGAAAGCTATTCGATATGGGGTTTTTCTGCGGGGTACGCTGCGCGGCGCAGGTTCGTTCCCAGCGAGAGAGAAAGAGAGAGAGAGAGAGGGGGGGTTTTAGAGATCCCGGACGGCTGGACCAAGTCCGCCTGACCGTGAAGTGGAAGGAGCCTGAACGGCCAGACCAAGTCCGCCTAGTTCAGGGTAGGATCGTTGGCTCGAACGACAGGACCAAGTCCGCCTAGTTCGAGAGGAAGAAGGTTAAAGGGGTCCGACACGTAACTCTCAAACTCGCCGATGATACGACTCCACGACACACACACACGTACTCGCGCACACGCCACTCGTCGTAATAGGGTGCACTAACGTAAAGGAATTTTAGGAGAAGGTGGTGTTCTCTCAGATTACGGTGATCAACTATAAATTATTTACAGCACCCCGATTCGTTTCATCAGTGAGAACTGGTTTGTGTAGGATGTTCGATAATTGTAGACGTAACTGGATAAGTGTTCGACTTGTTTACGACTGAGCGACTGTCTCGATTGAGCGACTGGAAACGACTCCTGATAGATCTGAATAATGTTGTAGCTGTAACTGAAAATACTGTCGTGATACTGCGATAACTGACTGCTCTGCTCTCTGGCTCTGGCTTTTATAGGACTCCCATCAGGTGAATTTGTGGGAGAAATAACAATAGGATCGCACGCTTGAGTGAGCAGCCAGTGTATCTCGTGGGGGAAATAGAAGAATCGCACAATTGAGTGAGCAAGACTCCTATTGTTTCCAAATTCATTGGAGCACAACGAAATTCCTGTTTGATGACGTGTCGTTTAAGAAATAGCTTTTCGAATATGTGTGCGTGTGAACCGTGTGTCACAAAATGAGGAGGGAATGGAGTGACGGACATTACATTGGCTTTAGGCTTAGATGTAATGCTAATAAAATAAAATTGAAAGGTTATTCCAGCATTTTATGTGTGATTTTTTTTTTCATTTCCTGTCTCGCGATTACTATTCTTTCCTTTTCTTAAAAAAAAAAAAAAATGTGCATGAAGGAAAGGATGAGGGGGATTCATTCTCTCTCGGAATAGCAAATAGGCCGAGTCTCTCTACGAACCCTGTATTTATATGCGTTCGTTGCTATCCGCGAACGTGAAAATCAACAACATGGTTGTTAAACGCGATTCGTCTTTTCGCGCGCTCCCCATACGTCGCTACCTCACGTCAACCGTCTACAAACTGTAGGGACCAGTCGAGGAAACTCGAAGTCCTTAAAATAAGTAAGCATGAAAAACAGCTGAACACGATTTATGGTGTGCGTGACTAGACAAAGCTATTTTTGAGAGAACTGTTTAGTTTCAGAGTTTGCCAGGGTTTTAGCTTTCGTTAGTCACAGTCTCAATAGCGCATACGGGTACCATAAATCATGGAGGACCGAAGGACCTTCGACGAAAGGACCGCGGACGTCCACGTCCGGAAGAACCTCACGTGCGGAAGGTCTGGAGGAAACCAGCGTAATTGGAAGGGATTTTTTCCCTTCCCCCCAAAAACGAACTTAGGATAAAAGACGAGACGACTCGGACTCGAGTTCAGTTGTCGTACAAGAGTCGGTCTCAAAGTCTGTCAAACAAAATACATTGTGAAAAATAAATTCGCATAACAAAATTATCGTGATCTTATTAACACGCAAACCTACAAAGTGGTGACTTCCGACGTGATCACGAGTTTTGTTGTGAGTTTGTTTTTAAGAAGTGTATTGAAGTGAAGAAGCCAATCAAGGCAACAACGTGAAAAGCAGCTACTAGCACAGTTTCTACAATGGAAGGAAACTCAGATGAAATACCAACACTGGCTCAAGAAGTCAATCGCGTGGGAATCAGAGTGCCGAAATTTTGGCCGGAAAAGCCAGAACTTTGGTTTAACCAGCTGGAAGCACAATTTTTGCTTAATGGCATAACGGTGGATGCGACTAAATTCTATTATATAATGTCGCAGTTGGAACCAAAGTACGCGGTAGAAGTAGAGGACATCCTTGAGAAACCACCAGCGACTGACAAATACGAAACGCTGAAACGAGAATTGATAGTTCGACTGTCAGCATCACAGAGTCAGCGGATACGGCAGCTACTGGAACAAGCAGAAATAGGTGATAGGACACCTTCGCAGTTCCTTAGGCATATGCGTAGCCTAGCTGGTACGACAGTGAACGAAGATTTTTTGCGAACTTTGTGGGCGAGTAGACTGCCAAATATGACTCGTGCGATTGTTACGGCACAGACTGACATCCAGTTGAACAAATTGGCAGAAATTGCCGATCAAATTCACGAAGGGACGAACCGACCGCAGATCGCGAGTGTTGTGCCGGAAAGTGCGACGGACTTGGTGTTAAAAAGACTGGAAGCTTTGGAACTACACATAGCTGAGTTGTCAAAATCGCGAGGACGATCTACCGAAAGACGATACCGCCCGCGGTCTCGATCTCGTAATGGTGCAAGGCGCGCGAGGTCACCTTCCAGTACAAGGTTTTGCTGGTATCATTATCGGTTCGGGAACAAGTGCCGGCCGGAAAAGTGTACACCTCCGTACAGTTATAATGCGGGAAACGACAACGCACGCCACTGAACGCGGCTATCGGTGACGGGAGCAAGACAAGCCGCCTTTTCGTTGTCGATCGTGTAGCTAAAGACGAATTTTTAGTGGACACGGGCTCGGATCTGTGCGTATATCCACGTACGCGAGTGAAAGACCGAGTTACAAAGACATCATATGAACTGTTTGCGGCCAATGGGTCCACAATAGCGACGTATGGAGTGCGCACGTTCAACCTGGATTTTGGGTTACGTCGTACATTCCAGTGGAAGTTTGTGCTCGCTGATGTAGCGAAACCAATAATTGGAGCAGATTTCCTTGGACATTACGGCCTCCTAGTAGATCTACGAAATCGCAAGATATGGGACCAGATGACATCGTTGTCTTCCAGCGGTAGGGTTGCAGTCGATTCCATCACATCCGTGAAGACCATAATAGGAACTTCCCCATACGAGCAATTACTCGCGGAATTCCCAGGTATCACGAATCCCGCAACCACAACTCGCGAGGTAAAGCACGATGTCGTACATTTTATAAACACAACTCCCGGACAACCAACTTTTAGTAGACCGCGCAGACTATCACCAGAATTATATAAAATAGCTAAAACGGAATTTGAGATTCTCTTAAGTCAAGGCTACATTCGTCCTTCAAAAAGCCAATGGGCTACACCACTGCATATGGTGCCTAAGAAAGGTAACGAATGGAGACCTTGTGGAGACTATAGAGCCCTCAATGCCCGAACAGTACCAGATCGTTATCCCATACCTTACATAGAGGATTTTTCACGTATGTTAGCGGGAAAAAAGATATTTTCTACAATAGATTTAATTAGAGCGTACCATCAAATTCCCGTTAACCCAAGCGATATTCCGAAGACAGCAATAACTACGCCGTTTGGTTTATTTGAATATGTTGCGATGCCTTTTGGATTAAGAAATGCCGCGCAAACTTTCCAAAGGTTTATCGATACAGTTTTAAGAGGATTAGAATTTTGTTACGCATATTTAGACGACATTTTAGTAGCCTCCAGTAATGAACAAGAACGTATAGAACACCTGCGTCAGTTATTTGCTCGTCTAGATAAGTATGGGATAATAACGAATCCTGCTAAATGCGTTTTCGCGAAAAGCGAAGTTAAATTTTTAGGATATGCCGTAAATGGACAAGGTACGAGTCCACTGAGAGAAAAAGTACAGGCAATATTAGATTTTCCAAAACCTCAGCAGATCAAACAATTACGTAGATTCTTAGGGATGATCAATTTCTATCGCCGTTTTATATCTAACGCAGCCGAGTTACAATCTCCGATAAACAAATTATTAAAAGGAAGCAAGTTAAAAGGAGATACTCCCGTAAATTGGTCTAAAGAAGCTGAAGAGGCATTTGAAAATTTAAAAACCGCATTGAGTAATGCAACTCTTTTAGCGCATCCTGTAAATAGTTCAAACCTTTCTCTCATAGTGGATGCATCCGATTACGCGTTAGGTGCAACTTTACAGCAACGTGAAGGAGATTTGTGGAGACCTTTGGCCTTCTATACAAAATCTTTGACGAGTGCACAAAGGAAATATAGCGCATATGACCGCGAATTGCTTGCGATCTATTCAGCGATTAAAAGATTCCGCCACGCGTTAGAAGGACGTTCATTTACCGTATTTACCGATCACAAACCTATCATTTTCGCATTTAAGCAGAAACTTGAAAAATGTACTCCCCGTCAGTTTCGTTATTTGGATTTTATAGCTCAATTCACAACCGATATCAAACATATTAAAGGAGTAGAAAACGAAGTCGCAGACGCATTGTCGCGAATAGAATCGATTACCGAAGCAATTGATTATCGGGAATTAGCAAAGTCACAAGAAACTGACGAGGAATTAAAGGAATTCCTAAAAATCAAAAACAGCGCGTTGCAATTGAAGCGCCTCAGTCTGACATCTGAGACTTTGGTTTATTGCGACGTCGCGACAGGTAGGATTAGACCATTTATTACGAAACCATACCGACGCCAAGTATTCGACTGCATCCACGGGTTAGCCCATCCCGGTATTAAGACTACAGTAGAACTTGTAAAAGAGCGTTTTGTATGGCCAGAAATTAACAAAGACTGTGGCGAGTGGGCTCGCGGATGTGTTAAATGCCAACGTGCAAAAGTGACCAGGCATGTAGCTAGCCCGATCGGGAATTTTGCGTTACCTGCGGAAAGGTTCGAGCATGTACATATAGACTTAGTAGGACCCTTACCAGTTTCGCGAAATTACCGGTATTGTTTGACCTGTGTAGACCGTTTTACGCGTTGGCCTGAGGTTTTTCCGTTAAAAAACATCGAGGCTGAAACGGTCGCACGAGAATTTATGATAGGTTGGGTAGCAAGGTTTGGTACGCCGGTTCGAATTACCACTGACCAAGGTCGTCAGATTGAAAGTCATCTCTTTAAGCAGTTAAATAATTTGTTAGGGACTAAACATCTTAGAACTACGGCTTACCATCCTGCGGCGAACGGTTTAGTCGAGCGGTTACATAGACAACTAAAAGGTGCAATAAAGTGTCACGGCGATGAACGTTGGACGGATGTATTACCTGTAATTTTATTAGGGTTGCGAGCAGCGTTTAGACCGGATTTAAAGGCATCAGTAGCAGAGTTAGTCTATGGCAGTAACATTCGGTTACCTGCAGAATTTTTTGTTCAAACCCCAGAAAACCATAACAATCCAATAGAATTAATTAGAGATCTTAAAAAACAGTTTGAAAATTTACAACCAACAGCTGGGTCACGTCATGGAAATAGAAAAATATTTGTATTTAAAGATTTGGAAACAACATCGCACGTTTTCTTGCGTGTCGATGCAACAAAAGGCGCATTACAAAATGCATACGAAGGTCCGTTCGCAGTAGTATCTCGTAGCGATAAGACTTTTGTAATTACTATTAAAGGTAAAAACGCAACCGTGTCAATCGATAGACTTAAGCCGGCATATATAGTAAATGACGATATTAAAGATAATTTAGAATCACAGCAGTTACCAGTTAGAAACGAAATTATGGTAGTTCCGGAATCAGAACAAGTACCTGTACGATGTAAATAGTAAGTTTAAGCAGTATTAAGTTAGTTTAAGATTTACTGTTAAGAATGCTGCCGGCGCATATAAGTAAGATAGCGTTTGCACTGGTAAGGGGGTGAATGTAGGGACCAGTCGAGGAAACTCGAAGTCCTTAAAATAAGTAAGCATGAAAAACAGCTGAACACGATTTATGGTGTGCGTGACTAGACAAAGCTATTTTTGAGAGAACTGTTTAGTTTCAGAGTTTGCCAGGGTTTTAGCTTTCGTTAGTCACAGTCTCAATAGCGCATACGGGTACCATAAATCATGGAGGACCGAAGGACCTTCGACGAAAGGACCGCGGACGTCCACGTCCGGAAGAACCTCACGTGCGGAAGGTCTGGAGGAAACCAGCGTAATTGGAAGGGATTTTTTCCCTTCCCCCCAAAAACGAACTTAGGATAAAAGACGAGACGACTCGGACTCGAGTTCAGTTGTCGTACAAGAGTCGGTCTCAAAGTCTGTCAAACAAAATACATTGTGAAAAATAAATTCGCATAACAAAATTATCGTGATCTTATTAACACGCAAACCTACACAAACTATGCTTCTAGACGGTTTTAGAAACTTTTCGTCTGATTTTATTCTGGATTTTTCTATACATGCTACAGATTTAATTATTAATTAGTAATTTTAATTAATATAAATATATAAAATCATTAACTTTACTCACCGTATTTAAATTCATAATCATCACTGTAGTGAAGATTTGGGGATACCACACCTCATCTGCTATATTGTAGCGCTCCATGGCGAAGCGCCACCCCTGTACAAAAGCATCCAGTTCCTCAGGTGAATTAAAAATCTGTTAATAATATAAAATATTGAAGTGAAACTTCTTTGCTGAGGGTAACAATTTTCTGAAATAACGGATGTGACGTTTCGATGTAACGGATATGTGACGTTTCGATGTAACGGATATGTGACGTTTCGATGTCACGGAAGTGGAAAGTGGGGCGCGAAAATTTAAACTGAGAATGAACGGAGAAGAATAATTTCTTACCCCGACGGGATTCGAACCCCGGTCCACCGATTGGGGACAACCAATGATCTTTAGAATGATAGCGAACATTTTGGAATATATCGCAACGAATAAAATGCTCGGTAGTAGGATCAAACGAAAAGGTTACAAATTCATGGTTATGTTACGACTACAGACATATAGAGATATTTAGACTGCGCCGTCTTACGGGCGAGTTGAAGTAAAATCAAAAATAAAATAAAAATACTAATGTGTGTTTACCAAAATCTAAGTAGAATCCACGTTTTCAATCAAAATGAATAAATATATTTTCATTTAAAAACAAAATTAGTCGCGCAGAAGAAGCTCAGTGTGGTGTTTACAAAGTATTATTATACTGATATGTGTTTACCAAAATCTAAGTAGAATCCCACGTTTTCAATTAAACTGAATACATATACAGGGTTATACAAACGTAACTTTCATAAAAACTTATTTCTTACAAAAAAAATCAAGTTACATCAGATGTTGGAACTGCGATTCATTTTTCTACGATACAGAGCACCGCTCTTTGTATTACATTTCTCATTGTTGCCATCATTACAGCATCTCTTTTTATGCTATTACATGCATTTGTTATGTGATTCCAAAGTTATTGAACATTATTCATTGTTCTGTCGTGTACAACGGATTGAACATATCTCCAAAGGTACAAATCCAACGGAGACAGATCCGGAGAACACAGTGGCTAACGAATTGGATTATACGTTCCTGAACGTATGATTCTGAAGTGTACGTGATAAATATAAACATAATATGGGAAGCGACAGTGGTAAACATAAACCGAGACACCCTACTTATGGCGACAACAAAAAGTCTTGTATAAAGAGCGGAGCTCTATATCGTAGAATATGGATCGCAGTTCTATTATATTATTATTATATTATACTGATGTGTGTTTACCAAAATCTAAGTAGAATCCACGTTTTCAATCAAAATGAATAAATATATTTTTGCATTTAAAAACAAAATTAGTCACGCAGAAGAAGCTCAGTGCGGTGTTTACAAAGTATTATTATACTAATGTGTGTTTACCAAAATCTAAGTAAAATCCCACATTTTCATTCAAACTGAATACATATACAGAGTTGTGCTAACGTAACTTTCATGAAAACTTATTTCTTACAAATAGGAGCCGAAAGTATAGAGAAAGTGTAAAGAAAAAAAAAATATACGTGTGGAAAACCACGCGCGGTGGAAGTGAAACTTCTCGCAGTCTAGTAATGTTTAAAAGCATATTAAGATTGGAAATGTTAAAAAAAAACAAGATCAGGAACAACTGATACAAAAAACAAGATCAGGAACAACTAATACAAAAAAAATCATAGAAAAAGTTTCACTTCAAACATAATGAACGATCAAAATTTGCTTCGCAAAGAAGGAGAGCGTATGGGAAATGCTATGAACTACGTTTCTTTCTTTCTCATACGCTCTCCTTCTTTGCAAAGCAAATTTTGATAGTTCATTATGTTTGAAGTGAAACTTTTTCTATGATTTTTTTTGTATTAGTTGTTCCTGATCTTGTTTTTTGTATCAGTTGTTCCTGATCTTGTTTTTTTTTGTATTGGTTGTTCCTGATCTTGTTTTTTTTATTGTAATATAAAATATCTAACAATAAATAATATTTCTTTGTACTTACTATCAATTGTATATGGTTATGTGTTGGTGGGAAAGCGTTAATTATAAGATATTTCGACATTGTCGTAAAGATTTTTGATCTAGGACGACAACACCCATTATTTTAAATATGTATCCCCTCCAGAAAAGATGCAACGAAATCTCTGCTCATGAGATTAGAAAAGACGTTCGTTGCAGTAGATAAGAATAAATGACAAAATCTCAACTCGCGAATGCATTTTTTGAATCAGCGGTAATCGAGCCCTAACCCAGTCCAGATGTCTCAGAGTTTGGTGCGAAAGGATGCTGCTACTACATCTCGCTAGATTAGATAAGTCTGATAGCGAAAAGACTATGTGTCCAGATGTCTTGGCTTGACAACTCGATACCAGTAGCGAAACGATGCTGCTACTACAGATTATGAAACGCTCCTCTTACATCTCGAACGATATAGATAATGAAAACCGTAAAGCATGTTCGGGCACAATCCTACACGCGTTGAAAACGTAAGGGAAACTCCAGGGATTCTAACCCAACGGCTAACCCTAACCCAAACCCGGTTAACCAAGGAAGGTTACTGTAACCCGCCGTAACCCATATTATCCTCGAGGGAACGGTTCTCAAATCTCAGAGAGAGCGGGTTCACCCGCTCGGAGCGGGTTACACGTTCGTCGCCCCGCCCAGTGTGATTCGGTTGTGTTTCTCGCGGGACCCAAATCCTAAATATAAATATAAATATAAATCCTAGATATAAATGAATAAAAAGTATAATATAATGTGTACAGTTTTAATATTTTTATTGTATATTGTATTGTGTATTGTGCATGTATATTTATGTTTCCATGCTTATTCCATTAAATTCCTTTCAAAAATCCAATTAATCTTGGACAAGAAGAGCGTCACCCATATTTGGGTGACGAGCCCCAATTGAAGCATACCTAAATATGGGTGGCGCGGCGACGAATATGTTAAATAGAGATTCACGGAATATAACTCGAATCGTAAAGTATTTATGGCGAAGTTTCCGTTTACGTCCATTCTCAGAATTCGATGAAATTTTGGAAAAAGGAACCTATTTTCAAAATTTCATCAAATTCTGAGAATGGACGTAAACGGAAACACAGTCGTATTATACAGCTAACATAAAGAAACAGGTTCAGGTAATAATCATATTGGAAAGAGCTTTTTAAATAAAATTATTAAATGTCATCTGAAAAAGTTGAATATTGGGGGGTCAATAAACTGTCGGTTTTTTGCCGATTTGGCATTTCCGTACAGAGGTATGATTCATTCGTATGATCACTTGAAGTTTCGACTTTCGGTACAGTGTTTCTGCGGCAGATACATGTAGGATGGGCTATCAGGAAGAAATGACCGGAAACAAAACCTTTACTGCGAAAACGACGTTCTTCACGTTTTCAATTATTCGCGTTTGTCAATTGTTCCGGATCGTCAAATTGTTCGCGCTCGTCTCACACACCGACACACCACATGCATACGCCCACGCACTCGCACGCTGTGATTAAGTGTCGATTCCACATTCATATAATTTAATTAGTTGCTTAATAGTTTGATTGTTGTAATAGAAATTAGAAACTATAAACCACATTAAAATGGATCGTGAACATCCTGTGCGTCAATATTTTTATTATGATGTAACTGCTGGAAAATCTAAGTGCCTTATTGAAGGATGCGATGTAGAATTAACGGTAAGTTGACCATAAAGTTTACAATGTACAATTAATGTAATTTCTCCAACTCGTTATTTTGTATGATACTGTATTTTTAAATAATTTTATGCAGCATTGATGTATATACCTTTTTTCAACAAATATAGAAAACATATACAACAAATATAGAAAATATATCGTACATATATTTTACACAATTACGTTAAAATTGCAATTTTTTTGTTGTTTGATTTTCTATTTTTTAATTTTTAGGGAAAACATGCCGGTAATCTCACGCGGCATTTACAATATAATCACGCAAATGAGTTTACTATAACAGAAATGACAAAACAAATAAATCAAAAAAGAAAATCGGTAGGGAATGGTTCTGAAACTGCGGTGCCGCCAAAAATGTTGAACTATTCGGGTGCATCATTGATTTCGGCATGCGTAGAGCTAGTAAACAAAAAATGGTAGACCGCTGAGTATTATTGAAGACTCTGGATTTCGCAAAATAATTGATCCGATTATGGAAATAATAGACATTCCTGCTACTATAAACACAAGCAATATTCGGGATGCAATTAGTAAGAAAGCAACAGAATTTCGAAAACTGATACAATCAGAAATAAAAAATAAATTAATTAGTCTCAAAATTGATAGTGCAACAAGACATTTGAGATCATTTTTGGGCATAAATTTGCAATATATTAAAGACGGGAAAGTTATAATTCGTACATTAGGCGTAAAAGAAATTTTTAATCGAAGTACAGCAATAAATTTAAAAAATATTATTATTAATACATTATTGGAATACCAACTGGATATAGATGATATATATACAGTAACAACAGATAATGGGGCAAATATGCTAAAAATGATTAGATTTATCGAAAACGAACAAAATAAAAATGATACTGATGATGATTCCAATAACACAGACACAGATGAAGGACGCATTTTTGATCAATACACAGATGATTTTTATTTAGATGGCGAATGTTTATTTGAGAATAAAAAAAGAAATTTAAAAGTAATAGGCGTGAGATGTGTCGCGCACACGCTTCAATTGGCTATACAGGATACTATTAAAGAAAATAAAATTCATAGTATTTTGGAAAATGTTCGCTGCATAGTAAAAAAATTACGAAGCTCTTCGGTCCTCTTAGCATTAAGGACAATGAAATTAAAAATGCCCATTTTAGATTGTGTAACGCGATGGAGCTCAACATTTAATATGTTAGAGCGACTTTTAGAATTAAAAAATTTTTGCATAGAAATAAATGAAGCTAGTTTAGAAGACTACGAATGGGCCACTGTGCAAGAATTAGTAAATACATTACAACCCGCAACTATTGCAACAAAGCGTTTGCAATCTGAACAATTGACAATGGCAGATTTTTATGCAATTTGGATTGAACTAAAATTAAATATAAAAAAAGTTGAAAATGATTATGCGATCATGCTAAGCAATTACATTAGTGTGAGAGAGAAAATGCTTCTCGATAATGACGCATTAGTAGCGGCGGTTTTTCTTGACCCGCGGTATAAAAGTTTATTGTCAACAGAAGACAAAGAAAAAGCTATACGTCATTTAGTAAATATATGGGAACATCATGAAAACATACAGTTATCAAAAGTATTGGAAACTCCTGAAATGACACCAACTGTTGCGACGTCTTAGTCCCAACCGAACCTTTTTTTTTATCTACGTTCCGCTTTATAACACCCGGTCCACAGAATTGTTTTATGCGAGTTTTTTCCGGAACGGACCCATTTACAACCAGCTCTCGACGAACGATCCTACCAATTGTATCGGGACCTACTCGCCTCTACCAAATGTGTCCCTGGTCACAACCGTTTACAGCGTGCCGTCCTTTAACACCATCCAAGCGAGCGCTTCTGGCCACCACCTGGCCCGCAGAAAAATTGTTACTTACTTCTGCCTTTTTTTTTGAATCGTCACGCCCGTCTTATCCCGCGTGCCTTGTTAGGCCCCAAACACCCTTTTTAATTTATGGCCTGCTACCCTTAACGTCAGAACCTCGAGGCCTGTCCGCTCGAGTCCCCTCATCTTTGTCTCTTATAATCTGAGTGCCCACGCATTTACCTGCTCAACTAGCCAATCCGACAATTTTCACGAATTCCGTATTTACCAATCCGACGGCCGTTCTGGGCATTTTTTGACACCCCCTCCGAAGGGGCAAAAAAATGACTGGAGAAGGGAGTCACGGCGGATTGTGCCGTGCGACCAGCCAAAGTCAGATTCGAAAGAAACAGCAAGCGCGAAACATATCGTCGTCAACCGAACTCTCGACTACTTAGTCGTTTACCGAATTCTCATATCGACCGTGCCGAGAACGGCAGTTATCGTATCGTCAAGAATCTTGTAAGGGTGTAAAGTTAAATAAATTAAGCCTTTAAATTGCAAGATTACTTATCGTTTTCAACCAAGTTCGAAGTTCGTTAGTTCGAACCCGAGCTAGAGCGATCGCGAAATATCGTCGCGAACTGCTCAACATTTTGGTCCTTCGAGCCGGATATCAGTGACAGTGTGACAACGTGCAATCAGTTAGTTCACTGTGACCATCATCAGAAGGCAGCTGGCAACTACCTGCTGCCAACATCTACCACCTGATCGACGCATCACGGCCCAACCGAGGGTCGACAATTGAAGGAAAACTTGCCGACTGCACCGAGCAAATTTACGGCAAGGATCTCCAATTCGAACCATCATCGGTTCGAACACTCATCGAAGTCATCAACATTCAGCACGTCGCAAAGACATCCCAGATCAACAACCAGGAGTGAGACAGCAATCACCGGTTTATCAGCGAGGGATTCGACAACGTCACGAGAACGAGTCCACCGCAGAGAGACCCTGCTTCGAGACACCATCAACCCATCATCACCGTAATTCGTGAGTCAAGCATTCGTCATATTCGCCAACTTCCTTTTCTTTGCCCTTATCAATCCTATCGCGATGGCCTCCGCCGGAAATGCCAGTAACATCGATCGCGATCTTGTCCGTAAACGCGCTACGGTGAAAACGAAACTATCGAATTTCAAAAAATTCTTGTCAGCGATTGTCCCTCGAAGATGTTAGAGAACGGAAGTCGATTCGCCACACGCGATTAATACTTCGTTACCGGATTTCGCGAGCTAGATGTTATCTCGCGACGCTATTCTTTTCCCGACGCGACTCCTAAGGAAGACTTCTTTCGCATGCGGAGGGAACGATCCAAACGAAATTGCTCAAAGCGTCTCCACACGAGACGCGAGCCCAAGGCCTGAGGTATTACCCTCGACCAAACGAAACATCGAGGACGAGACGGCACCGTGTCGTCCTCGGCCAAAAAAAAATGGACGAGCCAACGCGAAAACGAAATCAAGGAATCACTGATCGACTTACCCTGGGTGTTTAATTCCGCAGATGGACCGCTATTTTCCCTCTGGGACCGTAGTACGGATTCGGGATTCGATTTGGTCGCACTCTAACTCACCCGCGACACCGAATTTGATGGACGCGGAATTTAGGATTTTTCCGAATTAATTAGCGACCTCCCTAGTAGACAGCCAGCGCGACAGTGCTTCCGTGATTCGTATCAACCAGGATCGTCAATCATCGTTTCCCCCCCACTACGCGCTCGTTGCCGAATTTTCCCGAGTGGCTTCGCCCGCTCGCGACTAGTAGATCGCAGGATCGTCGGACAGGTCCTGGGGCCCCAGACCTGCGTCCTCTGTTTCTCTCGGGAATTATCCACGCCACCCCCGTCCGGATTTCCAGCCACGGCAGGGTGAAACGTCGGCCGGAACGTAATTTAACGATGACCTGCTGGAACTGTTTATCCGAGCTCGCCGTCTCTGTGGGGTGTTGGACCCAACGTAACGTCAATGTTGGCCACTTATTCTTCCGAACTGATCCTCTGAGGGGCGCCTTCTCGGGTTTTCCGGGTCCAGTCGTGCCCCTTGGCACGGCCCTGAAACTTCACCGTACTCGGCACGCGCAAGAGATGGCATTAATTACCCATCTTTAGATTTTTGTCATTCCTTCAGGAGCGCTCTAGTGTCGGCGGGTGATTATCGTGACCGCTAGAGGTCGGTCCGGTCCACTCCGTACACGGTCAAAGGACCGTTTACGCGAAATAAAGTGACGGCGCAAATTGCAACGTCACAACGGATAAAACTGGATGAGATGTTTCAACGAATACTGTGGATCGAAAAGCAGGTAAAACGGTTGTGCAAGCGATACGAGTTGGTGATAATTGAAGTAGAAGAAGAAGACTAAATTGAGCGAAAAAAAATGTCTATCAACAAATTTGGTATGGTGTTGCGTGAAACGGATAAACGCGAGTCGAATATTTCTCCGATTTTCTGTCCCGGCGTTCTTAAAAGTTATGTGTGCAATAACGCTATATGTTGGAACGATGATGCTAAATTGTACGATGCGAAAGGTATGAGGATCGGTCGCGCGGCGAATCCCGAGGCAAACGATCACGCTGCAACCAAAGTATACGTGGACAAGCTTAACGCAAAGCTTGAGTCTGAGATCGTGAAAAAAATAAACAAAGAACTGAAAACCGCTAAAGAGACGATAAAGTCTGAAATATTAGCTAAACTGGATGAAAAACAAATCGAAGTCCTGAAAATCGCTAAAGAAACGTTAAAGTCAGAAATATTGACTATGATACAAGATGTTCGATATGATGTAACCGAATATATGAAATTAACCGATTCGGGTATTGACGAAGCCAACGCGAAAATCGATAATTTGAATGAGTCGCAAATGCAAACGCTCGAGACCTTGAAGGGGAAGATAAAAAGACGATATAAGTATGATACATCATAGACGATCGACTGGAGAACTTCGGAATAAGCTTTCAAGACAATATTAAGAAATTAATTGTATAAAAGAAACGTGTCGACCAATCTTGAGATCCATGCATATGATGTACAACCACCATACTGCGTACAGGGCAACCGTCATACTGCGTACAGCACAACCGCCATACTGCATACAGCACAACCGCCATACTGCATACATGCGCTATACCTGTACCTGTACCTGTACCTATACCTGTACCTGTACCTGTACCTGTATCTATACCTGTACTGTGCTGTCACGTATTATCAATACTAAGTAGCATTCATCGAGTAATCATTAAAATAAAAATACATTTTTAAAAAATACCACGTTTTTAAAAACGAACTAAAAAGTACAAAATAATGTTTCCTACTTCCATACAGATTCCCAACACTGTACTGATAGTCCTAAAAATTTGTGAAGGAAGCTGGGTTGTATAAAGTGGTGCACAAGTTTGAGGAAAACAGTTTATTAAAACGTCCGTGTTCATACACCGTTATGTAGCTTCTCTCCTCGTTTTTTATCTCGCTAGCGTTTTTATAAATTCGTGCGAGAGGCGTATCTAGTTTTGGCTACGCTGATTGGGCAACTTCTAAACAATTGCTGCCAATCAGGTAGCCGTCTTCTGAGGTTCACCCCCAACGTCCCTTGCGTCCGAGGCGCGCTTTTTGGGGGAAGTTCAGTACAGTGTTGGGAATCTGTATGGAAGTAGGAAACATTATTTTATACTTTTTAGTTCGTTTTTAAAAACGTGGTACTTTTTAAAAATATATTTTTATTTACATAATTATTTTCTGCTTTCTAGTCTTATGTATGTGAAAGTTTTCAATCGATTTTTAACATTTTTACCACGTTATGAAATTATAACAGAACATGTACTAAATTCAGACAGTATTGCGACCGCGACATATCGAAAAGTAAGTGCAGTAACGGTGTAACGATTCTTTCACTTGGTAAAAGAAGCGATGATGTACTACGAATCTCGCGCGGTGACGTACTATCATATACTGATTGTGAGCTCCGTCGGGGTGAAGTGGGTCCGTGGAGTGGGGACGAGTCAGAGTGCGCACGCATAGTAAAGTAGAGAACGTTGTCGCGCGGAGTGGGGATCGCTGAACACGATGACGTAGGTTTCGCGGGGAGGTGAACAGGACAAATATTTAATCGTTATTGCTCCGAAACGGATAATCTTTTAAAAAAAATTTTTTTTAATAATGCATTGTCATCCAGTTCTGAGCCATATGTCCGATTTCAAGTCTCTAGCTCATCAGGAAGTTAGTTTAAAATCAATTCCAAAATTTGCCACCGAACAAACAAAGAAGAAAGCGAGCTAATAAAAACGTGGGAAGAAAAGAAAAAAAAATAGTCAACCTTGAAAGAAGCGTTTAGAAGAAAAAAAAATGAGGGATGGAAATATTGTATAACTGAGAAATTTGAAGATTTTAAGAAAAAGTATATATGGGAAACCCGATAAAGTATACGCGCAGATACGACGTATCGATAAGCGACAGCAAGAGACGTCACTTTCAACGAATTGGATAGCCGAATCTGTCATTCGCAAAGCGAATAATCGGTGAAAAAGAGAGAGCGAGACTACAACAAGAAAGACGACGACGAGTAAAGAAACCGTTGTGGAAGAGCTGCATGCTCCGGCGAGACGTTTTTACCCCCGTAGACGTGTGATCGTGCAAGGATTCGATGATCTTTGGCAAGCCGATATAGTCGACGTTCAAAAATACTCGCGAAACAATCGCGGACATCGATATATTCTCACGATAATCGATGTATTTAGCAAATACGCATGGACGGTTCCTATGAAGACTAAAAATGCCAGCGACGCACAGTGGGGTATCTACCCGATTTCAGCGGCCATAGCTAGTTCAAAATTCGCTCCATATTGAAACCGCTGTAACTTTGCTAAAATTTATAAAAATTTGATGAAAGAAGAACCATTTGAAAGCTTGAGATTTCTACTTTTTGTATTGTATGCCGTTTTTACTGAAACCGATGTTTTGAGTGTAAAATTTGTCCATAAAGAGGAGCGTATCAAATTATATAGTTTGTAGCTATTTTTCAATCAAGTACTGTGGATAATAATCAATATTTTAACGTTCTTCGTCTATTTCATGTCCACTTTCGACAAGTATTATCATTTACAATTCAAATAAAAATAAATAAAAAAAAATAAATAAATGTTCCTTCTGAACATCCATCAACTGAAGAAGAACAAGGATCAGAAGAAGAAGAAGATAATGATGATAATGAAGAAGAAAAAGAAGAAGAATGCGAAAACGAAGGAACGATATCAGATAAGGAGGAAGTATTCTCAAGCGACGAATTTCGTTCCGATGAAAATTAATAAAAACACAGGATTTCCTATTATATAAAACGTACATTCTCATATATTTATTTTGCATCACCAAAATTAAATATCTTCATTAAGTGATATACATACAAATGTAATTTTTTCGATTTTTCAGCGTAAACTGACTGATTCAACTCAATACAATAAAAAAATAGAGACAAAGATCTATCTACGGTATTGTACAGCATACAATGAGCTTTTATGAGTTATTCAGTTCCTTCAAATAATTCCTTAGTAAGTACTTACTTTACAATAGCGAATGCAAACATGCAGGATGTGAGAAATGCTGCGATTGTCACGCGCGCGCGATGGCCATTTTTTCGTAAATCAACTATAAAACACGAAAGCAGACGTAGTCAGTTCCAATTTTTCTGGCATCTTAATCAGAAAACTTCAAAGAATACAATGGCAGAGAAATGAACACCGGGTCGCACCCGGAAGTATAACAAAATCATTACCAAAGTTTTAGAATCATCAAGAAAGTGACTCATCGTTGGTTATCTTTAAATATTAATAATTACAAAAATATATATAGTATAAAAGTGAATTTCTCTTAAAAGTGTACCCTATACTTAGCTAAAAAAAACTTATATGAAACAAAAATCTGTTAGTGTATGTGAATGAGGTAAAATTTACTAATAGGTGAATTCGTTGAGAAATGAAAGCGTTTAACGAAACTTCAAACTTCTGACTTTCAGTACTTAACGGATGCATGAATGGGAAAACGAATGATGGGAGATTGTTCCTCAGACATTCAACTAACTCAAGCCATAAAAAATTTTCAATTTATGTAAAATTTTTAAAATTGCTTCATGACCGCTGAAATCGGGCATATACCCCACTGTGCGACGTGTGCAATGCTTTCGCGTCAGCGCTGGAGAAGGACGGAAGAGCTCCGAACAACTTGCAGACCGACATGGGGACAGAATTCTACAATGAAGCGTTCCAAACTATTTGAAGAGTCGCAACATCAACCATTATTCTACGTTTAGCCCTATGAAAGCATCCGTCGTGGAACGTTTCAATCGCACGCTGAAGAATAGCATGTGGAAATTTTTCTCGTTGAGTGGAAAATATCGTTGGATCGATGTACTTCCCACATTGATCGAGGACTACAATAATCGAAAACATCGTACCATCCGTATGCGACCTGTCGACGTGAACCGTAAAAATGCCAGCCACCTTCTGTCCACCTGTACAGCAACGTGAAGATTGCTGGTGCTGCCAAATTCAAGGTCAATGATTGCGTGCGCGTCAGCAAGTTCAAACCCCTATTTGACAAAGGATACACGCCGAACTGGTCAACTGAAATATTCAAGATTGCCGCGGTGAAACGAACGAATCCTGTCACGTACCTCTTGGCCGACTCGAGGGGCAAACCTATCGCTGGAGGATTTTGCGAACACGAGATAAGCGCGGCAAAATATCCTGACATATACTTAGTTGAAAAAATATTACGCCGAAAAGGAAATAAAGTATATGTTAAATGGTTGGGAATGGACGCGTCACATAATTCATGGATATCTAAAACGAATATACTTTAATTGTATTTTATATGTAAGAGTTATGATAACTAATTTTTTTTCTCTAAACCGACTATAGTTTACTTTATAATTGCATCGCGTTGTCAATCCACATGTATACCTAGTGGAGAAAGTGTTGCGTAGAAAAGGAAATAAGGTGTATGTAAAATGGTTAGGATTGAGCAATGTAAACAATTCATGGATAAATAAACACAATGTATTATAAACATTTATTATAAACAATTTAACCTGTACATTGAAGTTAAACAATTTTATATCTATAGAGTAGGGTTAGAGCTACGAAGAAATTCGATAATGACCCCACGGTAATGTTTCTGTCGAGTTGGGTATGACATACCGTTTGTCATCATATGGGCTGAGAGCAATTTTTCGCTCTGATACAGTATACACTTTGTGCAATTTTGAACGTATACATGTCTGTGTACGAATCATAGCAATTTCATTTTGTAAACACCGCATGTAATCATCGAACGTTATTGTTGTCCTTACAACGCTAGTTTTTACACCTTTCGCTTTTTTTCTATCTGATTTTCCATCTACGCGTAATGTGTACATTTTCGCTCTCAACCCGACAAAGTCTGTCATTACCATCCCATTGTTCTCGTCTTTCATCAAGCCGGGAACCTTCTTATTTACAAGTGGGATATTATACCTATTCTCTATCGGATAATCGCTTGTGTCGAAACGGCTAATATCGCGTCTCATGGTTTCATAAATGTCCTCACACATAATATAACTAGAGGGGGGTTGTTGCTCGCTCGCTTCGCGAGCTTCGCAGGTGGGGGAGTTGTAGCTCGCATTGCGACCCCGCGAGAGGGTTAGTGGTACGGATGTTGTTTGGTGTGTGACTCTCCACGAGCCACACAAAGAACTTCCCGACTCGTTAGTTGTAGTATATTAGTATCATTATTTATTTAGTGCACGATTTAAGATGATTATATGTTTTCAGGGAATTTCAATAGTTTTCAACTTATCAAAATGTTTGCTATATGGCGTCGCATTAGTTGCATAATTGGAAAAAAGCAATTTAAAAAAAAAAAAAAAAATTAAAAAAAATTAAAAAAAAAAATTTTTTTTAAGTATGTCTAAATATATATATAGTTACGTTTGCTTCTTCGGTGTATACGCCTTTCGTATAAATTGCAATGTTGAATCAACTCCTTTCGAAAAAAACGAAAAAACTAAAAAACTACTTGACCAAAATGGACCAAAATCTAATCAGCTCTAAGTTACAGCGGGGCACATCGATTGCATCATTCATCGTTCTGATCACGTTGTTACTTTTTCAGAAAACGTTAACGAAAAATTTGATACCATAGAAACAGACATACGCACACACACACACACACACACACACACATACTAACAATTTGATAAAAATAGTCTAAAATGACTCCAATGACCATGAAACGTGAAGATCTGCAAAAAATTCGATTTTCGATTTTCGGGGTAATTACAATAACTTCCCTATAAATCGGGAAGTTAATAAATTAAACTGTCAGTGTCTGTATACATTACTTTACAAGTTTTACCATATTGAGGAATCATGTACTCATGATGAAATTCGTACAAGCAGGTTTTGGATATATCTAATATGCACATGCCTACATATATTGGCTTGTTGAATTTCACTATGACTTTGCGTAACTCCACAGCAGACAAGTTTTCGGAAAATATACAGTGGCTGTGGAAATTCGGTTTTGCAATCATTGCCTCTGCACCATATCGCCCGTCCCAACGTGTCACGAGTTTTACATCTACATGATTCCGAACGTTACAAATTCTTTTCAAAATCGTTAGCAGCATTTGTTCTAAACAGAGTATTTAACTCTATATATTCGCGGATCCATGGTGACTGTGCGAATTGGAGGATGCGATGAATCTTTGTAATACGAAGACCGTGGCGCGTGCACTGTTGTAGATTATAATAATGTATTACGTAACGCTGCTTATCGTGTAGCGTGGCAAGCAACTTGGCCTCTCTTTTGCCAGGTGGTTTGGTGTGTGCCGGACACAATGGTAGGTCAGCATGAACATCATGCAGACTTTGCGGATATTCTAGATCCACCTCGAGAATGTAACCTATGGGTGAATCAGAAGCAATCAAAGATATGTCAAAATCTTCAATGTCGTTAACCCATTGAAATTCGGCATATGGCAAAGGCTGACACATTGCCCATCCATATAAATTGTTTACATCGAAGTACATCAAGTATGACGATGGTTTCGATGGATCATACGACTGCATGTACTTGTTATTGGCTTCCGCATGTCTGCCAGAACATTGGCTCAAACCGCCGCGTATACCACGTTCGATGAACATCACCATATCGATATCAGTTAATAATTCAAATCTAATTTTTTTATGCTTTAGCATAGCATCCCACGTGAAACCTGGTAAAGTGTAATAATATGCTAGATCTAAACCGTAGCTCTTAATGCAAGTTTTACGAAAATTTTCAAAAACGTCAGGCAATAACAAGACATCAGTTTTCAAATACAGATCGCTGTATTCGCCCAAGGTTTTTATGTCGAAACGCTTCCACACATTCTCGGCATGTGCATAATCACGTTCGGATACAGTTTCGCCTGTCAGCGAGCTGTAAAATGACTCGAGTGGTGGCAAACAGAGATCGTCTAATTTATCTGTGCAATCGAGGTATTCGTATGGAAAGACACCCTTTCGCGTTAACAGCTTGAAATTTTCTGTGGAGAGATCTTGAAATTCGGAACGTAAAATTGTTAATTTGTTTATGTTGAGGAAAGATGCTAATTTGTCTAGACTTGTATTCAAAAATTTGTATGAATCGATGAATCTTAATTTAATACTTATATAATTATAAATATAATTGCTATAGGAAAGGCACCTCTTCACCTCTCTCCCCCCCCCCCCCGGTCAGTCTCATAGGACACAACCGATTGCCGAATAGGCAGTTGCTCTCTGGACTTTATTATACGCACTCCCGCTTTACTTGAGCGGTTAAATCGACCATTGCACTTCTTTGGCCGTCTATCGTTACGTTTTTAACTCCAGCTTTGCTTGAGCTGTTATCGCTGCTTCGCACTATACTTTAAGAGAAGAACCATTGCGCTTCTTTGGTGTCTCTCTTTCCGTCATTTATTAGTTCTAAGTTCTTCTTGTTCATAATTGGTGTCGGGTTAATTTAGTTAATATTAAGTTGATTTCTGTTTTAATAAAGTGGACGTACGACTTTGCCGTTAACAATTAAATGTTGAGTGCTGGTGCCGATTAATTCGAATAAAACCTTCCACTATTCCTTAACAAATACAATTATGTGAATCTGATTCCTGATTTTTTACATTTTTTGTAAATGAAATGTACTTTTCTTTAGTTATTGGTAATACGTTGACATTGCCTTCAAACGCATTAGTTATTTCTTCGATAATGAAATGCGAATCGTACCCGGATAAATTGTGGAAGACTATGGGTATACAAAATGAATTTTTATAATTTAAATTGCAATCTTGATGTGCGGGGCCTCTATATCGTCCTGTCAGATGACAATGGTCGTGCACCCGTTTTCCTCAAATGGTTTTTCACAAATGTGGCAATGAGTGCGTTGATAAATGCCTCGCACTGTTCATTCGTTAACTCTTTCATAGGTATATTACTGGATAAGGCGCATTTAACGAAATATGCTAAATTTTCTAATTCTCCGACGAACTATGAGACGCACTTCTCATCGCGACGACACCGATATACCGATAGAGATGCATCGTGTGAACAATGTACATAGTATGCGATGCTAAATACTCTGTGATGTTGGTATGCGTGTGATTGAAGTTTCTCATCTTCCTCCCAACAATCTTCCATCTTCTCCAGAGTGCATTCGAGGTCGGCGTACACCACAAATGGAAGCGGTTCTTTTCACAAATAGTTGCCGAAAGAGAGCCATTTATCGTCCTCACTAGGTAACATGATGGCGCAGCGATTCAGTTCTGCACAGTCTCTTTCATGGGTTTGCAATCTCTCGTTGGAATAAAAGTAGTGTAAACACCTAAAAAGAAAAAAAAAACAATTTTATTTACATGTGTTATCAAATACCATAACACTTTTGTAAATGTTGCACGTACCGATCACATATGAATTTCATCTGCTTTGTGTTTGCTCAATTGTGCGCTAACGAGTCGTGATAGGTTCTTAATCCACACATAATGCCCCACACTACTATCGATCAGGTCTTGTATGTACAGCAAGTTCACGTGTCGATTCCTCTCCTGATTAGTGAGACGAAGTGGAAATAATGAGACCGATTTTGTCCTTTTTGTCTTCTCGAAGATGTCTTCAAAACCATATACGTTAATCGAAATATCGTTCAACTTTTCAAACCGGGTAATTTGATTCAACAGCATGGGGAACTCGATGTCTTCGAATTTTTAATACAGTTGTGTATTGCGGGTATGAACTTTGGCGGTTATTGTGAGCTCTCGCTGGATACAGAGCTGCAATCACCAACCATGCAAAGCATGCATTGTCTTTGGAGTGAACGTTGATTGTAGCTTTCTTCAACGCTATTTCTCTCGGTACGCTGATCTGACACCCTGCATGCAGCGGGTTATATTTGTTGATACCGACTGTAAAATTAAGTATTCGTGACAACGCCCATCCGCTATCCCGTTCCTGAAATTCTTCCAACGACGTTAGGATTGGTCCCACGATGCACAGCTCGTACAGCTCTTCGAGATCGGTTGTGTAAAAGATTTCACAGTTCTTCGTGCTCACAATTTTGCGCGAGCGTTGATCACCTTTCACAAATTCACCGTTGAACACAGTGTTCACTTTTACAGACCTATGTTTTTCCAAAGCGTCCCATACTTTTTCAAGCACAATTTCCCTCGCGTCCTGGAGGAAGCTGAGAGGTTCAATATAATTGGAATTGATGCTTAAAAGCTGTTTCTATTTCACGCCATAAGAGCTCTGTACTTGTATGACCGGCACCTTCACGTATGAAACGTCTTCGCAAGGAGTATTTTAAACTCTCAAGAGCCGCGATACGTGCGATCAATGATTGTTGAATACCAGTTGATAATCGTGAACGTTTTGCCCGATTATATTCTTCAAGCAATTCGATGCATTCGTTGCACCTTTCCTCCCAGGCAAGGTTGTTGAATTAATAGGTTGATTGTATAAAGGAATCTTGAGACATTTTGGTTTAATAACGTAGAGTATAATTACACGTGGTACAATGCTTTTCTTTGAACAGGTCACCTCGTGCCGTCTCGAGTGAGAGCCAAAATCTATCTGATACGCACCGACGCGACGCTTCACTTACCACGCTCGTACTGTACAGTAATACTCAACTTGTACAGTGACACTCACATTACTCCTTCACACTAAACCAAATTTATTCGATATTTAACATTATTCTTCCCGCAATCTTAAACAATCAGATTGGTCCCACAATTGGCGTTCAATATTCTGAATTTCTTCCATGGCGGCACCGATTTCTTTATTACCTCACAGTCACTGACCAAAACTAATTTGGAGGGTGCAAATATATGGTCTCGCAATTTATAATGCATACCCCTACCACTAATTACATGCAATGGGGTATCATATTCCCAGGACAATCGAATAGCGTCTCAAATGAAAAAACATGTTGACGTTGCAGTTTTTTGCACGTGTTTGGCCTCCCCTCTCTCAGAAATTCCGATATACTGTTCGGACACGTTCAAGGTTAATGATGAGTCATACCCCCCCTCCCACAAATGAGTCATCCTCCTTCCACCGCGATGAGTCATGTTCGGACACGTTCAAGGTCAACCTTCAAACATGACACCGGATGTGATACTCCAATGGAGGGGGATAAGTAGGGGAGGGGGAAGCAATGGATGGGGGGTATGTGTAGGAGGGGGAGGGGGACGGGGGATACGTGGGCGGGGGTGGGGGGTACGTGGGGGGGGTCAATGACCCAGCGGTGGGGGGTCTACCTCCACCATCCAGGGGGGGAACCCCCCTGGTCTAGAATCCCCATAGTATATCTACTGACTTAGACTGACTGCAGTTTCCCCAAAAAGCTGCGTACACCCCCAAATATCCCCACCACGAAGTAAAACTGAGGATACAGGAACATTCTCAAAAACACGTGGTTTGCAGAAGTTGAAAGTGCAGCAGTGTGATCCTTGCCTTTCCTCCACGATAGAAAACAGGGATGCTCGTCTCCGCGGAAGGGATCGTGCCATAAATCAGAACTCTGCAGTTACTTGGGAATGTCCGCAGGACACCGGAACGGAAAAAATTTCTCCTGCACAGGTTGAGTTTATAAATTCTTTTTCGACCGTGCACTTTCTACTTCTGCAAACCACGTGTTTTTTAAAATGTTCCTGTATCCTCAGTTTTACTTCGTGGTGGGGATATTGGGGGGTGTACACACCTTTTTTGGGAAACTGCAGTCAGTCCAAGTCTCTGCCACATAATGTTCACGTTGCAAGAGAACTTCTACATCTTTGTCGCGTATGTCCGCAGCGGGTTCAATGCTGCTGCCGCTGTAAGGCGAATCAGACGAGATCGCCCACCTATCAGACTGCCGTCGGAGAACGGCCCTTTTCAGGGCCCCAAATATTTAATGCAGGAATAACGTAGGAACTACCTGCTACGTGCTAAGTGACAGGTGCGTTGACCTGGACGCACTTGCCGTGGTGCCGTCCTTTTGCAACCAATTACCGACCTGACCACAAGAATTATTTATGGACAACAAGCGGCAGGTCAATTTCGAAGGATTTTAGTGCCTCGACTGTGAAAGTGAAGAAAAAATTCGGGATGCTCTTCTTTTAGAAAGTTTATTTATTTAAAGTTTATTATTATAAGATTTGTGCTGTAATACAAGTGATATTGCAATTGTTCTTAGTGCATCTGTGTGAAATAAACATATGATTTATTTATCGATTTGAAAGTGGAAGTGAAAAGTCCAGATCGTTGACTACGTATCCGTCAAAGTGTCGTATACCTGCTATCTACCCCAGCTGTGCAGTTCGTCGACCTGGCCGTACGCCCCTTGGATTTCGGTACTGTCGTATACCTGCAGACATCTGTGCAGTTCGTCACGGACTGACCCATTGACACACATTTCGAAGCAGCAAATGGATTTATGGCTGAATAAGTGAGTTTTTAAAACAATCAGTTTGTGTTTCTTCTCTCGTTCGGGTAAAGTTGCCGTAAGTCGGGTAAAGATGATGCGGGTCTTTACCGATTTCAATAACCTTGAAATAATGTTATAAAACTCGACGTTTTAAATATCTTTTTCCTTTGGAATGTTTCACTGTCGGCTGTAGTTTCGGAGATATTAACAACTCGTGTCTGCTATCATGAACACCCATAATAAATTGACAAGTGGGGAGTTCGGGTCTATGAGTCGTCGCGAGCAGACGTGTTTACTTGCGCTCCGTCCAGATAGTGCTTGAATAAATAGACAATTCTACGTGTAGTGTATACAGTGAATTCTCTATACGCTATTTAGCGTGTGATCTATAATCCACCAGTGATCAAAAAATTCAAATAATGGCCTCTGACAACAGGGGTCGCCTATCCATCGAAAACCAAAGTTCTCCACAAGCTCCAGTTAACATGACGTACGCGAATGTAGCGACAAACAGTTCACTTCCAAGGAAGGACCAGGCCATTGTTCTAGATTCCATCGATGGTCTCTCTAATGATGATTACATAGACGGTCTGGAGAAACTAATAAACACCAGCAACATAATTTTTATCTCCAAAATCTCCGGTGGAAGGGTTTGTGTATTTTTATCCAGTGTCTCCTTAGTGGAAAAGATATCGGATAAAACTATTCAAATAGGTAATCTCTCACTAAAAATCAGACCGCTAATGGAAAAAAACAAAAGAGTTGTAATCTCTAACGTCAGTCCTGTCATACCACATGATTATATCGCTAATTTGTTAAAGAGCAAAGGAATAACATTAGCCTCTCAAATTAGCCACATTAGGGCTGGCTTAAACAAACCGGGTCGATCCCACATATTATCGTTTCGACGACAAGTTTATATTAAGGAAGAAGGTGAGCATCTCCTACCGGAATCTCTTCAAATATGCCATGAAGAAACGAATTACTGGATATATTTCAGTACAGACTCTGCAAGCTGTTTCATATGTAAACAGAAAGGACATATTGCGAAGGTATGTCCCAATGTTATTGAGAAACCGACTGTAGACAACATTACAAGTATGGTCAACAATACCGAGGTTCCCAAAGACTCAGTGTCTGAATTCCCGGAAATCAACAGTAATCCACTGAATACTGGATTAAAAAGGAATGCTCCACCGTCAACCACCTCCGATAAAACTACTGACGAACTATTACCGAAAGGCTCATCCTCTAAACACAATGAATATAGTCCTTCACCTAACCTAGAAAAATTAATTAAAGCAGACTTTTTGAAACCCAAGACCAAAAAACCAAAGATCATAGATACTACTAGTCCCAATGTTCCCTCCATAGAAAAAAAGTTACCGAATCTAGATGAAGCGTTACTACCTCCAAAAGAATTTATTGGAAGATCTTTTTCATTCCTAGGCTTAGACTACAATTAATTCAAACGATTTTTAGACAAAACTTTAGGACAACATGACATGCTAGGTATTGCACAAGAATTCACGAGTGATATGGTGGGCTTGATCAAAATGATCGACGTTGTGAAACTTCAACTAGAAGACCGTCCTCTCAAGGCGAGGTGTTCCAGAATTAAGAAAAAACTTCTACTGCAATCTGCTGGTGATCCTTCATTGGATTCTGACCAATCGCAATCGTCCGACAACTCCTACTACTAACAACGAAAATACCACGTTCCAATGGCTTGCCTGCGTCACAAGGACCTTAAAATTATATTCTGGAATCCAAGAAATATCTTGACAAAAAAGGAAGATTTACCTAAACTTCTCATTGACATTGATATTTTTGTGTGTGTCGAATCTTGGCTCTCGGAAAGTGATTTTCATCTCAGCGGATTTAAAACATTCAGAAAAGACCGATCATACGCAGTAGGTGGCGGGATTCTTATCCTTATACGTAATAATTTAGCTTTTATTGAAATCAACAACCTCCTTAGTCCAGATGAGACGGTAGAACTGGCAGGTATTAAACTCAATAACATTCAGCCCTCTCTCGATCTTATAGTGTGTTACAGAGCCACAGGGCTCACACTCTCCCAAGTACAATGGGACCTAATCTTTGGTAACATTGATAATCAAAACCACACTATTTTTATGAGTGACTTTAATTCACATCATATTAACTGGAATTGTAAGAATAGTGATCTCAATGGTGAAAGGTTACTTGGGAGCTACAACAACTCTAATTTGTTTCTTCACAATTATAATTCTATTACGCATTTTCAAACACGTAATAATGTCTCAACTGCTTCGAATCTAGATTTAATATTCTCGTCTATAAACCTAATTGAAAAAATCAATGTCACAGTCGATGAGGAGACTTCCCAGATAGCACCGTACGTCCGAAGGACATTCGTTTCATGTCCACTTTATGTCCATATGTCCCACATCCGTTACGGACGTCCCTTGGACATCCATTGGACCTAAATTTCGGTTGTCCCAGGGACATCCGTTTTTTAGGTCCTAAGGACATCCGATGGACTTCAATTTCGAACATCCGTGGGACATCCGTTATTTACGTTCCTCGGATATGTGTGGAACCTAAATTTCGGATGTTCCAGGGACATTCGTTTTTCAGGTGCTAAGGATATCCGTGGGACTTCAATTTCGGACATCCGTGGGACATCTGTTTATTACGTCCCGTCAGACATCCGTGGGACCTAAGTTTCGAATGTCCAAGTACGTTTATTTTTTAAGTCTTATAATAATCTTATGTGACAGGTGAGCAGAGTGACATAGTCAGAGTCAAAGCGTCGCACAGTGAGGTATTTGGCCGAAAATAAAAAATGTATTTTAACATTTAAAAAATCAAAATGATTTTTGCTTTTTGTCGAAAAAAATTTTTTTTCGAAATTTTAAATATAGAATTTTTAATTACTGTTCTTAATTACTAACTACTGTTCTAAGTACATATTTAAGTACTGCTCAACTTTTATTCGAAACATTTTATCCTCAGATTATCCAAACTCTTGAAAAGTAGTGATAATTGAATGCTTTGAGTGAGATATACAGAGCACTCAGATTTCATTCAGTTATCATTTAAATTAGTATTGTTATTAATATTTATATTATTATATATATAATATTATAATAATAAGAATATTACTAATCACTTTGTAAGTTTTTTTCCGATTTCAAGACTTTATATACGATTTTCCCGTTTCTCAGCCAAATACCTCACAGTAGCGTCGCTTCTCATCACCGTGCGTTTACGTGAAGTGAGGTTAGGTTAGTTTAGCACGTGTTCCCTGTGCACATGTTCGTAATATTCCAATTAATAAAAAGTGTGTGCGAGTGATTCGATGCCTTCAGCCACTTGTCAGGATTGTGTTGGTGACTCTCGTCACTGCGATTTCAGGTAAGCTTTTATTTTATATTTATTTTACCACGTTTTTTTCAGTCATTGAAACATTATTGACAATACGAACATACAAAAATATTATTAGGTTGGAGGGAATATTCTATCGTATTTTAAAGAGAACATTTGAATCAATTTATGAAAATACATGTTTGTTAAAGCGTACTCTTATGTAATTTGTAATTCGCGCTATACATGTTCGTTTGCTCGTCACCTGCGCTCACTTTAATCAAATGTATATGTCACTCTACCTTCTTGTATATGTTCTATTGTCGCTCTATACTGTCCTCTGTAGTCAGTATAGTTCACACCGTCTCAATAAACACTTCTGTTTGTCTTACACTCGAGTAAAACCGATCATCAAAGTTCCTTTTTCACTAGCTGGTTTGCGATATTAAAAATTAACGCGAAACGCTCTCAACATTAATGGTCCTTCGAGCCGGATACTGCAAGCATAACGTAAGTGGAAAGGAACAGGACGTTAACGCGCTCTAAACGTAGTCGAATATCTCGCGCCTCTCTTGTTAGTTTCTCGATTCTCAGTGATCTCGATACGTATCGTGCGTGAGTGGTCATCTCTAGTGATTTAAACATTCTGGAAAGAGTAATTTAAATCTTCTCAAAAAGACTGGACTCTCTCAAACTCTTTCTCGTGTGTGAGTGGAAACCGTTGCCGCTGACCGTTGGCATAAAATTCGAACCTCGTGAACTCAGTGACTCCTATTGTTGTGGTTGACTGTGACTGTGTAGATTTCAAACATGAGCGCCGCGAACTTCGAATATCTTCTCGAACAACAGCACACGCTTTTCGGACTCATTTCGCGTTCCGTTGAAAACATTCAGAAAGTCGGAGCCGAAAAAATCACTCGCCAGCGCGCGCAAGGTCGCCTGGAAGCTCTTCGAAAAAACTGGGTGAAATTCGAAGCGAACAACGACCAAATTTGTGCTACGCGGACCACATTTAATGCTGAATCACGGGAAAAAGTCAATGCACTTCCGTACTTCTCGGAAGATCTCTATGTCACTTGCGAAGAGACCTTTCTCGATGCCCAAGAGGCCATCCAAATCCTGCTAGACAACCTCACTGACACTGAGATTAATCAGAAAATGAAAAACCAGGATAGCGAGGAAACAGGAAAGAGCTCGAAAAGCGCAAGAGCGCGACTTCCGAAAATCGATCTGCCCAAGTTTAACGGTAATTACTCGGAATGGGCTGAATTTCACGACCTGTTCAAATCGATGGTTGTCTCCAATACTGACCTGGCGCCCGTGGAAAAATTAAAATACCTCAAGATGTGTCTCTCAGGGAACGCAGGTCTACGATTGAAGAATGTCGCTGTGAGAGCGAGTAATTTTCAAAACGCTTGGGACGATCTCGTGTCGTATTTTGAAAATAAGCGTATGCTTGTGGGCGCCGCGATAGAATCGCTCTTTTCAGTGAAATCGCTAAATCGTGAAGCGGCGTCCGATCTCGAGCGGCTATATTCAGAAGTCTCGCAAGCTCTCAGCTCTCTCGAGGCTCTCGACAGACCTGTCAAACAATGGGATGATATGCTAGTTTTTATGGTAGTGGGGAAACTTGACGCAACCTCAATTAAAGAATGGGAAAGTGAACTTGGCGCCAGTACAGAACCTCCAACCTGGAAACAACTTGTTCAGTTCATGATCTCGCGAATCCGATCGTTGCAAGCGTACGAGAGAGCTAAAGGAAAGCCTCGTTCCGAGACTGAAAAACCTAATTCTCGCCAAGATAGTGCAAAATCTCACCATACGACAACCTCGACAGGTACAACAAAGTGCTCTCTCTGCGACTTCTCTCACTACCTCTCGTCTTGTCCTACGTACCTTGGAAAGTCTACGGAACAGCGTCGTGAAATTCTTAGGCAGAAAAGACTCTGCTTTAATTGTCTAGGCCCGCATCAACGCAAGATATGTCGTACGTCAAAAAGATGTCGAATTTGCGGAGCTCAACACCACACCTCGATACACAGCGGAGACACTCCTCTCACAGCAGCTCCAGCGCATCAGCATCCCGAGAAGACTACAGATCCTGCAGCATCCGCGTCTTTTCTACCGCGCCGCGATCCGTCGATACCGAGCGGCTCAGCGACGAGCAACGTCGCTCAAGTTGGTAGCTTTGAACGACCGCCGCACAGAGCGGTATTTGGCCGATCTAGCTGGCCAAAAGTCCATTTTCCAAACTTATCCCAGGTAAAAAATGACAGTCTATTGGGAAAGCCAGGTAGTCCCGCGGAAAAACCCCATTGTTTATTGGTCCTCACCGTACAAGTTAACTTCAATGCTTAGTCGGCAATCATACGTTGTCTCGAGTGTCCGTTTAGAACTGTTCGTAGTGCGAAAGAAGTATTCTCAAAGTTCGTGATATTTTTAAGTTGTGTACTGAAAATCAATACTTGACTATGGATTCGGTAATAGCAGGTAATAACCTTTATTTTTATACATAAATTGTAAGTCATTACTTGTTAATTACATGTATTAATAATGGTTAAAAACGTGTCCTTACTTTTACATTTTTTACTGAAACGCATTTACATTCGATGTATTTTGTTATACTGCACGGTTCGATAGGGCTTTCTTTTTTTATAGTAGTGAAAGTATACCGTATGTGCTTTCTAAAAAGTATTAATTTACGCACCACCTCGGACCAACTTTTTATTTATAAGTATTTAAAGTCCAAAAGTGCAAAAAGTGATTATTTTACACGTAGCAATATTTTTTGTTGTGTTAGGGCCATCTGACATTATTAGGAAAACTCGTAAAGAGATATTTGATATCATGAAGTCGCAAAATGACTTAGATATTAATGGGAAGCTGGAGTTTGCCGAAAATTACTTGATGACATTGGACGCCTATAGTGATGCAGACATGGATACAATAAAGCGTAAATTTTCATTTGTAAAATCCGAAATGAAACGTAGATGGATGGCAGTTCGATCACGAATAGATCTTTTTGAAAAAAATAATAGAGATTGGTTGAATGGGGTATTTGAATTGCCGAAAATAGTTTCAAAGAAAGGACGGCCAAAGAAATCGTTTGAAGAGGCAAGCGAAAGAAGTAAAAGGCGCAAGACTGAAGAACTTCGTCTGTCTGACAGTCCTAACACAATTATTTATGCTGCCCAAATGGAATTACGAGCTCAGGGACAGAGACATGCATCAACTATACTAAAGGAAATAAAAGTAAATTCTTCTCGATCGCAATTTTAGATAAATTAAACTTTAAATGTTATCGGCGCCAGGTTCGATCAATTTTAGAACAACAACAAATGTGCAATTATTACATGTTTCTAACGTTTCGATCCCGATGTGGATCTTTTTCAAAGAATCATTATTGCGTCTGAAAACGTTTTAAATAATATAACAGTATGCAAAATTAAAGGAAACCAACTCAGTATATAAATAATACTTACATGTTGTGCAGAAAAATGGACAATACATTATAACAATTATTGAAGTTAGTATGAATACTATTTAAACCTCATGGTGGCAGATGTGTGACTTCTATCGTATCGATCCACCAATCGTTGACGAGTTCTGCCATATATATGTCACAGCACTCTTACCGGTTGAATAGCATGTGCTCAGTCACACATCTGCCACCATGAGGTTTAAATAGTATTCATACTAACTTCAATAATTGTTATAATGTATTGTCCATTTTTCTGCACAACATGTAAGTATTATTTATATACTGAGTTGGTTTCCTTTAATTTTGCATACTGTTATATTATTTAAAACGTTTTCAGACGCAATAATGATTCTTTGAAAAAGATCCACATCGGGATCGAAACGTTAGAAACATGTAATAATTGCACATTTGTTGTTGTTCTAAAATTGATCGAACCTGGCGCCGATAACATTTAAAGTTTAATTTAACTAAAGGAAATATCAGAAAACCCAGATCGTGCTCGTGAGTACGTGAAAGCGCGAGCGGTAGAGTCTCCTAACTCAAAGCAATTTCAAGTACCACCCCAAAAAGCTCTAGAAATGTTTGTAGAAGCAAACCTGACGATGTCACAATACGAAATTATTAGAAACACAACTGAAAACCTTCCGTGCTATTCCGTTTTGCAACAGTACAAAAAAACTTGTTATCCACCCAAGGAGTCATTTCACGTGACTGAGACCTCTGCTGAAGTCAATTTACAAGCCGTCATTACCCAGATAGCCAAACCGAACTCGGGTAGAAATAGGGTAGGGCGTACCGAGGTCAGGTATAGGGAATTATACGGGTTGAACGTCGCTTGGACGTGCCGAGGGTAGCCCCTACCGCGTTTCTACCGAAGGCCGATATGTCACTGAGGGCTCGTAACGTACCCTCGGTAGAAACGCGGTAGGGGCTACCCTCGGCCCGTCGTTCCTCGTTTCTGCCAAGTTTTAAGTAGGTCCCAGATTGTAAGAGGGCAGCACGGTCCCATTAATGTGCACATTATTTTATATATCTACCCTCTCCGTGCCGAGGGTAGCCCCTACCGCGTTTCTACCGAGGGTACGTTACGAGCCCTCAGTGACATATCGGCCTTCGGTAGAAACGAGACATTTGGCTATCTGGGTAACCATACTGCGGAAAGACTTCTGAAATATTTGGAAGATGTGTTAAACACCTTAAAGGACGAAGAATGCAAGACGCTTAACATGATTTGCAAGTGGGGCTGCGATGGATCGCAACAGGCACAATACAAACAAAAATTTCAAAATGACAGTGCCTGCGACTCACACATTGTTCAGAGTTCATTTGTGCCTCTGCGTATTACTTATGGGTGTAATAAAATTCTGTGGCAGAATCCAACTCCGTCATCGACGAATTACTGCCGGCCTATCCGCATTAGGTTCGTTAAAGAGACTGTGGATGTTACGAACGAAGAAATAGAATACATAGAAAATGCGGCATGTAAATTAGAACCTACTTGTCTGGTATTGGGTACTAGAAGTTATGCAGTTAAATGCGACATGCTGTTCACTATGATAGACGGCAAAGTTTGTAATGCTGCAACTGGGACAAAGTCTACATTACGATGTTATATATGTAATGCTACCACAAAGGAGTTTAATAATATCTCAGAAAGAAGGCTGGTTATTAGTGAAACGTTGAGATTTGGTTTGTCGATTCTACACGCCAGGATTCGTCTTTTCGAGAGTCTTTTGCACATAGCATATAAACTGCCAGTGCAAAATTTGCCTGCGAAATCGAACTCCGATAAATTATTAATTAAAGCAAATAAGGAAAGAATCCAAAAGGAATTCAAAGGGAAATTGGGTCTTAGGGTTGACTTTCCTAAAGCCGGCTTTGGCAACACCAATGACGGCAATACAAGCCGTAGATTCTTCGCCGATCCGAAGTTGGCAGCGGAAATAACGGGCATAGATGTTACACTGATAAAACGATTTAAAATTATCCTGGAATGTATATCGAGCGGTAACAAAATCCACAAAGATCGATTTGCAACATATACAAAGGACACCGCAGAATTATATATTAAATTATACAGTAGGCATCCTATGACCCCCACTATGCATAAAATTTTAATTCACGGGCCTGAAGTTGTAGAACATGCTGTGTTGCCGATAGGACAGCTATCAGAAGAAGCAGCAGAAGCAAGGAACAAACATTTTCGGTTATACCGAGAAAAATTAGCAAGGAAGTTCAGCAGAATAGACTGCAATACTGATGTGATAAATAGGTTGCTACTGACATCTGATCCTTTAATAGCAGCAGGGCGTAAAACTATAAATAAAAATAAGCAAAAATTCACGCCCGAAGCCTTGCAAATGCTAATTTGCGAAGAAAATTAGGAAGAATACGAATGTGAACACGACTCATAAATAGATTAATGTAACAAGTTAAAATAAAATAATATAAACAAAAATATATTTATATAAAATTATAAATTTGTGTGCAAAGTTTTTATCCTACGCTTTTTTTTTGAATTGCAGAATATAATGGCATTATTTCATTTGCAATTTTCATTTTAGCATAATAAAAACAAAGAAAACAATTTTGTTTAAAAAAATGTTTGGAACAAAAGTTGAACAGTGTTCAGAAATCTACAAGCTTGGACAAATAAAATTTCGAAAATATTTTTTTACAACAACTAATCAAGGTCACTTTGATTTTTTAATTGTTAAAATGTATTTTTTATATCATAATGCTGTAGCTGACCTTGAGACGAATTCAACGATATATAATTTTATGACCTTGAGACCATAAATAACGTTGCAATAGTTTTGGCCAGCTAGATCGGCCAAATACCGCTCTGTGCGCCGGTTCTCTTAGCCACCGCCGTCGTCAAAATTCTATCGCGTTGCGGTGAACTTCTCGAAGCCCGCGCGCTTCTCGACCAGGGATCGGAGATCTCTCTAATTACGGAGTCTTTAGCTCAACGTCTCAGACTCCCGCGCTCGCGTTCGTCGATTCCTATCGTCGGTATCGGTGCGGAATCGTCGCGTCCGTCGCATGGCTCCGTCGCACTGAATCTGCAGTCTCGCGTTCGACCGACGTTCACGTGTAAGGTAAACGCCTCTATCTTGTCGAAACTCACCGGATACTTGCCCTCAACGAAAGTATCCGACAATAGCTGGCCGCACCTTCAAGATCTCGAATTGGCTGATCCGAACTTTGCACAACCAGGACGCATCGATCTCGTGCTCGGAGCGGATGTCTACGGCATGTTTCTCGAAGAAGGCGTTCGCAAAGGTCCAGCCAAAGCTCCGATAGCTCAGAATACAACTCTCGGCTGGATCCTATCGGGTGTCGTCCCCGCAGCGAATGCAACATTGTCTCAGCCAACACCTCAGAGTTTTCAATGTGCACCCGATCACGAACTTCTCGAGCTTCTACAGAGGTTCTGGATGCAGGAAGAAGCGTTTTCAGTAGTTCCAGATCAATTGTCGCCTGAAGAAAATCAGTGCGAATCTCATTTCGCCGCTACTCACGCGCGAAATGCGGAGGGGAGGTATGTAGTTAGACTACCCTTCAAAAAACTACCAGACAATCTGGGAAATTCTCGATCGCAAGCTCTCAGGGTGTTAACCCGCCAGGAAAAACGCTTCTCCAAGGATTCGACCCTGCAAAACGCCTACGTCTCATTCATGGACGAGTACGAGCACCTGGGACACATGCATCGCGCGGCAGACACCACTCCGGACCAAAATCGCGTTTATTATCTTCCGCATTTGTGTGTAATCCGCGAATCAAGCTCCTCTACGAAGTATCGCGTCGTGTTTAACGGGTCTCAGCAGACAGATCGCGGTATTTCGCTCAACGACTGCCTGCATGAAGGGCCGAAGTTGTTGACAGATCTCTCAAGTTTGTGTTCTCGGCAGACGTGTCAAAAATGTTTCGTCAAATCCTTGTTCACCCAGACGATCAAGACTTTCAAAGAATCCTCTGGCGTGACTCCCGCGGTGAACTCGTAGAATTCGCCTTGTGCACCGTAACGTACGGCCTATCGTCCGCGCCTTTTCTCGCGAACCGAACTCTACGGCAACTCGATAAGGACGAAGGTCATCGCTTCCCTCTCGCGGAAGGAGTGATCAAGGAAGAAACCTATGTGGACGACGTCTTCTCCGGTGCGCACAGTCTCGAACAAGGCCGTGAGAAAATTGAGCAAGTCGCAAATCTCTTCAAGGCGGGCGGCTTCCTGTTGAAGAAATGGACCGCCAACCATGACGACCTGCTTCAAAACATTTCGACAGCTGATCGCGAGATTGCTCACTCTCTCTCTCTCTCGACAACGAACCTTCGTTTCGCACGCTCGGTCTAACGTGGCGACAACAAACTGACGCGTTCGTGTTTACGCTCACGAATACAAGCGAACCCGCTGTCACAACAAAGCGAACGGTATTGTCGCGTACTGCTCAGCTGTTCGATCCGTTAGGCTGGCTCGCTCCCGTTGTGGTACGTGCAAAAATATTCATGCAAGAACTTTGGTCTGCTCATCTCGGATGGGATGAACCTCTACCGCAGCATCTCGCTGCTCGCTGGATGGACTACGCGCGACAACTTCGGGATGTAACGTCCATTTCAGTGCCACGATGGCTCGGTTTTTCGCCGTTAACTCTCGGTGTCGAAATACACGGTTTCTCCGACGCGTCTCATGCAGCTCTCGGCGTCAGTGTTTACGTGCGCGTGTTCTACGATGTCGATGATCTGAAAGTCACTCTTGTATCCGCCAAAACAAAAGTCGCGCCTATCAAAAAACATTCGTCTACCGCTAAACGATCGCGAACGACTCGCGTAACAACTCCTCGTCTCGAACTCTCCGCGGCGGTTCTGCTCGTTCGACATTTGTTGCAGATACAGCGTGCTCTCAAGCTCGACGACGCTCCAGTCCACCTCTGGACTGATTCTACTACAGCACTCCACTGGATTCAAGGTCATCCTTCGCGTTGGAAGGACTTTGTTAGAAATCGCGTGGCTCAAATTCAGGAAAATTTGCCAAACGCTCGGTGGCACCATGTGCCTGGGGAAGAAAATCCCGCGGATCTCGCGTCGCGCGGTTTATCCCCCAAGCAACTCGCTGAAAATCAGCTGTGGTGGCAAGGCCCTCCATGGCTCAGTCGACATTCGACGTTCTGGCCCTCTTCTGTTCCGCCTCTGCCAGACGTCGACCTCGAAGAACGACAGAAATCGGTTGCATTCGCGAGATCCGATAATCTTCAGGAGTGGAATCTCTTAGGTAGATACTCGCGCTTAATACGACTCCTTCGCATTACAGCGTGGTCTTTTCGTGTTGTAGAGCGGTTTCGCTGTCGCGCTCGAACCACTGCGTACTCCTCACCTCTACTACCGGAAGAAATCGAAAATGCGCGTCTCTACTGGGTAAAATCGACTCAAAAAAGCTACTTCTCCAAAGAGATGCAACAACTCTCTCAGGGTGGCGTGCTTTCGCGATCGAGTCCTCTGATCCGTCTCGTACCGTTCCTCGACTCGGACGGAATGCTCCGCGTCGGCGGGCGGCTTCGCAACGCGCTTTTAGATCACGATGTCAAGCACCCCCTCATTTTACCGCAAAATTCGAAGCTTACACATCTCGTACTCGATCATGTGCATAGGACAACCCTGCATGGAGGAGCTCAAGCCATGCTCGCCACGCTGAGACGCTCCTACTGGATCGTAGGAGGCCGCGTCCCTGTTCGTAGTTTCGTCCTTAGGTGCGTTACATGTACTCGACAGCGAGCTGCTACCGCAACGCAGCTAATGGGTCAATTACCCATATCTCGCACTCTACCGTCGCGTCCGTTTCTTCACTCCGGAGTAGATTACGCTGGACCTTTTACTGTCAAAACATGGCGAGGGAGGGCAGCCAAAAAGTACAAAAGTTATCTCGTCGTGTTCGTATGTTTTTCATCTTCCGCAGTCCATCTCGAACTCGCGACGGATTACTCAACCGCAGGTTTTCTAGCCGCCTACAAAAGGTTTACAGGCCGTCGCGGTATTTGCGCTACGTTGACAAGCGATTGCGGCTCCAATCTAGTAGGAGCGGACAGCGAGCTCCGCCGTCTCTTCGATTCGTCCTCACGCGAACTCGCCGACCTTGCGAACCTTCTCGCGAACGATGGTACGAAATGGTCGTTCAACCCTCCAGCCGCGCCCCATTTCGGTGGTAAATGGAAAGCTGCCGTGAAGTCCGTGAAATTTCACCTCAGGCGCATCATCGGTGAAACTATTCTCACGTACGAAGAATTCTCGACGCTTCTGGTGCAGATTGAAGCTGTTTTGAACTCTCGACCGATCTGCCCACTGTCCGATGATCCCGCCGACCTCGAAGCTCTGACACCGGGTCATTTCATCATCGGAGAAGCTCTCAATACGATTCCTGAACCGTCTCTCGCTCATTTGCCAGAATCGCGTCTCTCTCGTTGGCAACTTTTACGTCAATTCCTCGAAAGATTCTGGAAAAGGTGGACAACTGAGTATCTACAGCGGTTCCAGATCTCAAATAAATGGCGCCAACTAGAGGAATCCATCAAGGTCAACCAACTGGTGCTGGTTGCGGACGAACGATACCCACCGTCGAAGTGGCCGCTTGCGCGCGTGACTGCTGTTCATCCTGGCAAAGATGGTCTCGTTCGCGTTGTTACCGTTCGGACTCAATTCGCTACGCTAAAGAGACCAATCGCTAAACTCTGTCGTTTACCAGTACCCACATCCGCCGCAAAAAATTGAAAACGATTCCAAATCTAAACGTTATTTCGACGTCGTTGTACGTCGTCGAGGCGGGCGGAAATGTTAAAGCGTACTCTTATGTAATTTGTAATTCGCGCTATACATGTTCGTTTGCTCGTCACCTGCGCTCACTTTAATCAAATGTATATGTCACTCTACCTTCTTGTATATGTTCTATTGTCGCTCTATACTGTCCTCTGTAGTCAGTATAGTTCACACCGTCTCAATAAACACTTCTGTTTGTCTTACACTCGAGTAAAACCGATCATCAAAGTTCCTTTTTCACTAGCTGGTTTGCGATATTAAAAATTAACGCGAAACGCTCTCAACAATGTTTAATATTATTCAATGATATAATTTCCATTATTTGTAACAATATGTTACCATTTTTCACATAACCTGTCAATTTCTGTTTTCCAATCACTCACTAACTAAGTAACTTTTTTTTTACATTACAGGTAAATTTACCTGCTTATTTAAAATACCACTTAGCTTTCTCTCTAACCTAATATATTCATGTTAAAATCTTCCCGTTTATTGGACAATGTTTCTCACCAAGAAATTTTAATTTTCAGATGCAGCGAAGATATCCAATTACATGTATACACAGAAAGAAACAAGTGTTTCCATAAAGATGTGGCGTACATTAGCGGAGAACCGTGGAAAGTAACAAATAGTTTTAAAAGATATTTAATAATAAAATTAAAAATTTATATTTTACAATTGTTATAAATATATATATTTATTATGTTATGAATTACTGTATATGTTAGTGTTATATGTGCTATTGTATTGTACTATGTGCCAAATCTATGTGTTTGTAATATATGTAATTTTGATTAAAGTAAAATTAAAATGCAGAACCCGTTTTCTATATAGTTCCTGTAAACGTCCTGTAAGGAACGTCCAAATAACGTCCTTATGTCCCTGGTACGTACCAGGGATGTACAAATAAAGTCCGTATGTCCCCAGATACGTCCCACATACATCCCAGATTGGTCCGAACGGGACATCCTATGTACATCACACTTTGTAAATCGTACCTCATTCGGACATTCCTGGGACGTATATCAGACATGTTTGGGACATACGGACATGATTCGGACATCCCTGGGACATACGAAGGTCCAATACGGACGTACTTTGAACATCCTTCGGACATCCGAGTGCTATCTGGGTTTGGGTTCTGATCATTTCCCGATATTCATAAATGTATATTGAGTTAGTTTTGCGATCGAAAAAAATTGATATTGGGAATATGACTTCGGCGCACAGGTTCAATCAAAAATAAACTATAATCCTTGTTTTATAACAAATTTGCAATTTTAAATCTTAACGTTTCGATCCTGATTGGGATCATTTTCAAAAGACATTTGCGTCTGAAAAACAAAATATATATTTAACAAAAACTAAATTTTTGTTCTCAACCGAAAGAACAACCAATAATTAGAATAGTGAACTTATTTATCTCACTTGTTATGTAAGGAAGAAATTTAAACTTTAACAGTCATATAGTGATTCCATGCTGGTAGGTAATGAACTGAAACCTTGGTGAAGGTTACAACGTATACATTGAATACGTCGGACAAAGGACTGCAACCTTGACCAATTACAAGCAAGCGATCTATGTTTGCTAGGTCGATAATAGGCGCCAAATTCAAACCTCTATATAGTTCGTAATCCTCACAACAACCACAAATATAATACCTCAATAATGTTGAGGTAATAGAACGTAATTTAACATTCAAAAACATTTGAGATTTAGAAGTGAATAAATCGGAATCAATGTTATAGTAGGAACTATAAACAAGAATACTATTGAGAATTAGAAACTTCATCATAACACATTACTGGCTCAGTAATGTAGCGTAATAGTCATGAATCTTAGGTGTTTCGTACCTGAGATTAACGCTTTGTTGTTTAATCATATGAATGGTTTCTAATAGTAATCTTCGATGTAAGTTTGATTCCTTGTCCAAAATTTTAACGTTTTCAAAATCAAATGTATGATCAAATTCATATGAATGTTTCGTCAATGCTGTGTGTTGTGATGGAGGTTGAAAAATATTACGTTTGTGTTCTGTTATACGTGTATCCTACCAGCATGGAATCACTATATGACTGTTAAAGTTTAAATTTCTTCCTTACATAACAAGTGAGATAAATAAGTTCACTGTTCTAATTATTGGTTGTTCTTTCGGTTGAGAACAAAAATTTTGTTTTTGTTAAATATATATTTTGTTTTTCAGACGCAAATGTCTTTTGAAAATGATCTCAATCAGGATCGAAACGTTAAGATTTAAAATTGCAAATTTGTTATAAAACAAGGATTATAGTTTATTTTTGATCGAACCTGTGCGCCGAAATCATATTCCCAATATTCATAAATGTCTATTTAAGCAATATGTATATCGTAAAAAAACATTTAAACTCAAATCAGTACGCACAGATTGGGAAAGAGTAGATTCAAATCTTAATGATAATTTTTCCGACTTCTTCTCTCCAGAGTACGATTTAATGAATTCGAAAGAGAAATATTCCCTTTTCGTGCAGATACTGAAGAATGCTATCACTCTCAACACACCAAAAAAGAAAATTGTTCTCAATAGCATACACAAAAACCCGGTACCATGGTGGGACTCCGAGTGTGACAAGGCTAAAAGACTCAGACGAGCGGCATTCAAAAAGTGGATGCACACTAATGATCTAGTTGACTTTTACTCATACAAAAGATTGATAGCCTTAGCCAAACGCACTTTCAAACAAAAGAAAAGAGAAAAGTTTAAAGAATTCGCAAAAAAGATTAACTTCAACACTAAAGGAAAGTACGTTTGGAATACTGCCAAAATTCTAAAAAACAAATGGGTCAAAATAACACCTTCTCACACTACGGAAAACCACCAAACAGCTGGCAGAATCAATGAAGCCTTGAATAAAATCAGCCCTCCTTCGGTCCCTACAGATCCAAATTACCTACCAAACTGTGAGGAAAATGTCTTTTTAAGCTCACCATTCACTTTCGCTGAGTTCAACCTGGCTCTTAGAAATAAAAAATCCTGTTCAGCTCCCGGTATAGACGGCATTGATTATGAAATTTTAAAGATAATGCCAGTAAAATACAAACTGATTCTCTTAGATATTTTTAATGAGATGCTTGACACTAGTATGTACCCAGAAGAATGGAAAAATTCATACATTCACTTCATTAGTAAATCAGATGGAAAAAACGTAAGGCCAATCTCTCTAACATCATGTTTATGCAAGCTGTTTGAAACAATGTTAAAATTTAAATTAGATTGGTGGATTGAGAGTAATAGCATTTTCCCCAAAACCCAATCCGGTTTTCGTAAAGGTCAATCAACAGTTGATAATTTAACCAATTTACTCCTTAACGCGGAAGAAGCTCTCAGTAATAAAAAAGACTTATTGGCGGTATTTTTGGACATAAACAGCGCTTTTGACAACGTTAATGTGGATATCCTCCTGAGCAAGCTAGCGGACATTGGATTTCCTCACAAGGTAATCAAATTCATAAAGTTTTTAACACATGAAAGATCAATTTATACAGACATCACAGAAAACAATGTCAGGAAGGTTTATAAAGGCATTCCTCAAGGTGGTGTGTTGAGCCTACTACTGTTTAATATTTATATTTCTAGAATTTCTTCAAAATATATCTTGAAGCGTTACTGTTTCACAGTTTGCTGACGATCTTGCTCTATATTGTAAAAGGTCTTCAGTAAAGTCAAGTAAAAACCTTTTGGAAAAATCGATCTCTATGATCAATAAGAACTTAAAGGATCTTGGACTAGATTTATCTCCGCAGAAAAGTGTCTTTGTACACTTTAATAAACGGAATATTCTACCTGGTGAGACCAAAATTATGATAAATAACGTAACTATTAAATCCAGTGAGACTGTGTGATTTTTGGGTATAATTTTTGACTATAAATTGTCGTTTAAGCATCACTTAGACCAAGTTCAAAAAAAGTGTCATAGAGCAATTAATATAATAAAATTTCTCAGAGGCACCTGGTGGGGGGCATATCCAGAAACACTAATAATACTATACAAGAGCTTTATTCGGTCCATAATGGACTATGGTAGCTTCGTTTACTTTCCAACACAGAAGAAACAGATTGGAGTACTTGAAAAAATTCAATACAGCGCCATAAGACTGGCTTTGGGACTCAGATGTAGTACTCCCACCAACATTCTCTTATCCACATCCAAACTACAGCTTATACAAGAGAGCTTCAAATTTCTGTGTAATAATTATCTATGTAAAATCCATTCTAACACAGGACTATTAATTCATAACACTGTTACTAGAATTAAGAAAGTTATTGACACTCGTAACTCGAAACTTAAATTTAGTAATCGATTGTTGATTAGTTACTTAAGGGATCAGGATAACCTAATCGACTGTATATACTCTTCCAACTGCTATAATATTTATAGTTATAACTATTCCGCCCTATTTAATGAAATCCACATTAATGTTGTCTTTGGCCGAACTGTGGCAAAATCTAGGAACCCCAATCTCTTAATCGACAACCTTTTGCGTGAAAAGGGTGCAACCTCCATATTCACGGATGACAGTAAAAGCAAGGATGCCTCAGTGGTTGGAACAGCTTGTATTTGTCATAATCTAAATCTAAAAGTAGTAACAAGTATAAATCGTAATGCATCTATATTTACCGCTGAGTGCATTGCGCTCATGGACGCCGTAGACATTGCTTTGAATAACAAAGACCAATGCTTCATTATATTTTCTGACTCTTTAAGCTGTTTAACTTCGCTTTCATATCCCTCCATAAGTATCAATCTTAACCCTTACATACTTAGTATCAGGAATAAAATTTATGAACACAGCACAAAATATCCAAATTCCAATAAAATAGAATTTTATTGGATACCGTCTCATCTGGGTATTCACGGTAATGAAAAAGCTGATGAGTTGGCCAATATTGCCAGAAACAATGTAGACCCTGACAGCTCTCTCAAAATACCGCATACTGATTCAAGGGAGGTATTCAAATCACGTGCTTTCTATAACACCAATGAATATATAATTAATGAAGGCCGATACAAAGGCAAAAATTATTTTGAGCATTTCCACGACGAAAGAAGAAAGCCCTGGTACACGGGGTATAATCTATCTCGAGAAACCATTGTTACGATAAGCAGAATTAGATCTGGTCATTATAGTTTTAACTTTTCTCTAGCGAAAATCAATGTGATAGATAACCCTGGTTGCTCATGTGGACATGAGATCCAGGATATTGATCATGTCCTATGGCAATGTCCTACCCATGACAGCCACAGAACTAAATTTATACATAACCTGAGTACACGGGTTTTTTTTTCTTCCTATGTCGTGTAATGTTTTGCTCCACAAACCTACATACACTATATGTAAGATCATTTGTACCTTCCTAAAAGATTGTGAGCTACATATATAGCGTCACGTATAGTGAAAGTAAGATTCTGGCAATGTAGCCTCCTTGATTTACAGCGATACAAGCTAACTCACCAACTGTGTAAAATTAAATTGTAGCTACCCTTTTGCCGAAAAATGTTAGATGCCCGACCCAACATTAAATCTTGTCTTCTTATAGTTCATTTCCTCAAGATTTGTAAAGCACGAAATTAATTAGATTTAATATTGTCTATATATGTATGAATATGTATTTACTGTAACTTACATTTGTACAGCAGATATAGATCTCAGTTGAGATCTGAAATGCTTAATAAAAAAAAAAAAAAAAAAATTGAAAGGTAAAGTTTTTCGCGATTATCTTGTAAACTAACGCTGACAGCCAAAAACTTTACAGAGAAATGTTGTTCAGAATAATGGTCTTGACCACATATCCAAAGCTCGTTGAAATCGGAGAGAATTTACATCATCGAGAAACTCTTGTTCGTTGTGATGTCACGGTGTACCACCAACGCTCGGCTGCCGGTGCCGCGCGGCACGGCAGCCCAGGGCGCGCTCTGATTGGTCCATGTTTTTCGTTAATAAGTCCTAAACAAAGCCGCGGACGCCATTTTTGCAAAGGAAAATGTCGCTTCAAATGACCCAAGGAACCTCCCATTTTCGGCTCCTAGGGTAGTTTTGGGACACCCTGTATAGTACGAATAGTACTCTGTGTGGGAACGGCGGCGACACGGAAATGGTCCGTGTCTGAGCGGATAGTATGAATCGACTATAATTCATGCTCTCTCCCCTCATCTGGCGACTCTGGCTGCACCACCCGTCCGACCACACATCCTGCCTACATACGTGTACCAGGTGTGTAAATATGAAACCGGAATTTGCCCATGCGTGGCGCTGGCTGTCAATAGGTCAGCCGTCAAACCGCATCATTGACGCCATTTTCCTGTTTTTACATCTGGTAAAGACTGTCAACTCACAACAGCACAGTTTTTAATAGTGTTGAACATGCCGAATTTTGTGTCTGGAAACTACGATTTGCGGACACCATTGATTTTTTGTTACCATTTAATGAAAACTGCTACAGAATCGCATCGAATGCTTGTCGAAGCTTACAGTGAGCATGCTCTTGGTAAATCACAGTGCTTTGAGTGGTTAAAAAAATTCAAAAGTGGCTATTTTGTTAGGATTTTTTAGGATAGGTTAGGAATTAGTTTCCATACGTTTAAAAGCGATGGAAAAATCCAGAAGTTGGGCAAAACGACCGGAATATCAAAAAAGGCAAGACAAAGTGATTTGGCTTTATGATAATGAACCATCACACAAAGCAAAACTGGTCAAGGAAATGATTGTAGCATTTAGTTGGAAAGTAATTTCGCATGCGGCTTACTCACCAGACTTGGTTCCATTTTATTATTATTTATTTGCAATGATGGGACACGCACTTGCTGAGCAGCTCTTCACATCTTACGAAAATGTACGAAAATGGCTCGATGACTGGTGTGCTTCAAAAGAGGAACAGTCTTTTGGCGGGATATCCATAAATTGTCAGAGAGATGGGAAAAATGTATAGTTACCGATGCGCAATACTTCGACTAAAATACTTTGTATCATAACCTATACAAAAATTCCGCTTCCATATTTACATACCTGATAAAAAGATAATTATTAACCGGCAATGTTGAATGAATTAGATACAATTCCCTTTGGTATCGTATACCACCGAAAATGCAAAAGATGGTGTTACTCGCATTAATGAGATCTCAGTCGGCAGTAGAATTTAATCTTGCCGGTTTATTCGTACCATGTTACGAAGGCTTCACGATGGTAACTGATCGCATATGTGTGCAGGTTGTCCCAGTATACGTATATGATACAACCACGAAAGTGATGAGTCTACTTGGATGAATATCCAGTTTTAAAATTAGTCGAACTATGCCTTGCAGCATGTAATAAGTAGAATCAGTGGCTCGTCGACAGACACGTCAGTTTATCGCTAAACATGCCATATACGATCGTAGTTTGTAGTTCATTGCAATGTTGATCGATTTTGATGAAATTTTCAGAATATGTATAATTGATACGGATCTACAAAACGTTTTATTAAAATTGTCAACAACATTTAATATTTCGTTTGTAATACTGGCCAATTATATTTAAAAAAATTTTTTTCATGTCATATACATAGTAAACTACTTGTTCTGACTCTTCAAAAAAGTGGCCCAATATATTACAAAATTATTATCATTTTGAAAGTGTTCGAATATTACTGCGATTCACTGTACAGGGTGTATAAAAAGTAATGGTCATCCATCCTAGGGGTGAATCTACACCTCTGGATCAATGGACATTTGTAAGAGAAACGTGCCGCAAAATTGTTTTTAATAAAGAAAATTGTTGTTAAAGTTTTGTTTATATTTTCGACGATTACATCATCGGGAAGAGAAAAAGATTGAAAGGACCCATATGTCGCAAACAAATAGTTATTGAGATATGAGCTGTTAAAGTTTTTGTAAAATTTGATTGCGTTGAATTATACGTATAGACAGAAGCCTTTTTTTTATAGTGCGGGAATGCGTTACGCATACCCTGCCCCCCTGGGGGGGCCAGGGTTATGTGGGACTGTCCAGAGGACTCTCCGGCCAGCCTCTACCCACTAAAACCGCACTCCCACCTAAGCTATTGTAAGGGGGGGGGGGGGGGCAGGATCTCCGAGAACTCAACTGGCCAATAGACAGAAGCCTACTCTTACTACAGCTCACACGGCCGAGTCGATGAGACAGAACATGATCGTGGCCATGCCGCGAGACAAACGAAATTTAAAACAGCATTCGTCGCTAGGTCCATAACAAGTCATCGTCTTCCTGCCCATTTAAATCATGAATTAGAAGTTTAGCTTGAAGTTGAATTTGCAAAAATGATAAGAATTGCAACATCATTTTTTAAAAGAACAGTTGAGATGGGACCCATGGTTTCTTTCACGAAGTTGGTCCTTATGACCAGTAGAATACGATTGAACAAAAATTTTTATTCTCTTGATTTTCAAGGTCAAGGTCAATTTTGCGGGGAGTTTTTTATGTCAATTTCCACTAAATCGTAGGTGTAGAATCACGCTACGGTGGCCGTGACATATAATTTCGTGACACCCTGTACATTACTTCCAAAGGTGAATACTTTCTGAGGCTGCTCTTTTTCTGGCGTGACCGTCAATTTTTGCCTCCTCCTATAAATTTTTGTCCTTTCCCGTGTTATCCAGTAGATTTGGCTGAGAAAATGCGAAAAATCCAAGTTTCGATCCTGGAGAGTCAATCAATCAAAAGTTATAAGTTTAAAGTTTACAGTGTTTTTGACAGTTTAGCGTCACCATGTTGTGTGTAGTGACGGCCACGCACAGCTTTCCGAACGGAGCCACTAGGTAGCAGCACAAGCATGCGATATGGAGGATTTGAGTCATCAATTGTTGGTGGAGCGAACTACGTTCGCGCGTTTCTTGCACGGCGAGAAACAGAAATTACTATACAGTCTACACTGCCACAATTTGACCGAAGGAGATCAAGTAGAAAAGAATGGTACACGTGAGATAACCGTAAACTGCTATATTCGAATATACAAGATGGCTGTCGATCACTCGAAACAGCGCGACTGTTCGCTATAACGGTTTACAGGCAAGAGCAAGAAGCCTTCTTTGGCACACGGGCGATTGCGCACAACCAGATGGAGTACAGTTCGTTTGCTCACAGCATAATTGCGCAGACGGTTCTTTTGCATACAGCATTATTGCGCACACGGTTCTTTTGCACACGGCAATATTCCACACACGTGTAGAATTCAACACATGGCGGATTGCGCACAGAAAGAATTCAAGCTGATGTTTACCATCGTGAGTTGTGCTGTGTGATTAGTTTATGGTTATTCTTTCTGGTTATATTTTCTATGCATAATCTGTCTATTATCAGAATTTGTCAGTGGTGTCATATAGTTGTGTAACATGTGCTTATACTATGAAAAGTTGATAAAAATATGAGAAAATTCTACGGTTTTAAGTCATTTATTTTTCATACAATCTGTCTGTTTTCATTCTGATCTCCACAACGTGTTTACAAAAACAGTAAACTGCGCCGCGTCGGAGCAGGCTTACATTGCTACGGAGCGTGCACAAATACCGAAAATTCAATTTAATACTAGCAACAGTTTCTTGCAAATACCTCAAATACTTGTAACCGTACTATAATTTAAGTTACGTTTTACTTTTATTTATCTCTATTATGCATTCGAATTAATTAATAACTAATAATTATTATTATGGATGGTACGAGTTCGTGCCTCCAGGCACTGGTAAGCGGAGAGGTTTGATTATCTGATAAATGAATTGAGATGTGTTCGGAGGTAAAAGTAGGGTATATTGTATCAAGTTGTGTTTACATAGCAATTTATATGAATAAGACCGTTCGTATGGTGTACACAAGGTGTCGTGGATATAATTATCAGATGTCTTTGTTATGACCGCGAAATGTATAGCGTTAATCACCTATACAATTATATTGAAATTATTATTGTGGAAAACACATTGGCTATGCAATAGTTTCAAATAGAGATATCCAATCCAGATCTAATTTACTGAGACTCCGACTTTATATACGGTCATGATGGCGCGATACCCTTTCACAAAGAAATAACAAACTTGCTCAAAGCATGACAAATATTTACCGAAAGCTCCCACTATCAAATATGGTCGCGATAGCGCAATTCTCCTTACTAGAAAAACTTGCTCAAGCAAAATAAAATAATTACCGAAAACTCCCACTATCAAATACGGTCGCTATTACGCGATACTCTTCATACACACCGCACACAGAATCTATCAGTCGCTCAAAACACTACGTCTGAAATTTGCTTCATTATTTCGCTTAGATGTTAGCGATTACGATCGTGATGTTATAAGTGTGACGCCCGACGTCTGCAACCGTCATAACCTGTATGTATTTCACCGATTGCTCGGAGGAATAGCATGCAGGATGACACGTAAAGACTCTTATTATCTTCGCTTTCCCGAAAGAGTATAACCTTCGGCACCGTCAGGTGAATCTGGCAATACTCCGGGCCTAGAGAATATAAATCAAATTTTACTGGTTGTCACGCCTAATTTCACGTATTCCCGTACAACTGGAGACTGTCGAAACATCCAGGTATTCTGCTGATTTCTCAGAGGAATATCCCGTATGCCAACGCGTACGAAGTTCGCATCATTATGCTTCACCAAAAAGTATATCCTTCTACGCCAATCGGCGTGCCCGAATACACTCCGGTTCTAGGATAATGAATTTGAACAGTACTTCGTCTGGTTGTATCTCTACACGCGTAACTTCTGAACGAAATGACTGTCGAAGCACACAGATACCTTGCTGATTTCTCAGAGAAGTATTCTGTCTGTCGAGGCGTACAATGCTCGCATCATTATGCTTCACCAAAAAAACATATCCTTCTACGCCAAGCGGCGTGCCCGAATACACTCCGGTTCTAGGATAATGAATTTGAGCTGTACTTCGTCAAATCGTTGCTCACAACGGATAACACACAATTCCTGTTCTAGCACAGATTCCCGTCGTCTCGTACGTTCCTCAATAAATGACTACTACGTGGTTACGTTCGTTAACACTCGCTATTTAATCGCTTGGCTGTGCCCCTGTGCGGCTTGCATCAGTGACTCCTCGGTTTGAGGCGCATACGAGACAATGGCAATCCATCATTGAACCAGTACCGGTTTTCGCCGGACCCTTTAGAGTCGTGTGTTATCCGTTCCGCTTCCAGACGTAGAGTGCCGGATTTTCGTCGCGCATCGACCTCCTTCGATCTGTATCGAGAGGGGATCGGTGCGCGCGCATCCACATTAGTGGGAATGATCTGCCATCCTTTGTTTTAGGAAGGATGACCGATCTTGCCGCGGCTCAGCGTGGTGGCGGCTCGCATTCGTCTTTCCCTTGTCAACCAATATGTAACCTGTACGGTTACATACTAAGACCGAGCACCGGGTAAATGTAATGACAAAAGTTGTTCAGAACATTGTCCTTGACAACATATGTCAAGGTCAAGGTCATTGGAGCTGCTTCCCCTAAACGTAATACAGTAAAGACCCGAATACTTTCCCGGGATCGAGCTCCTGATTCTTGTCCAGGCCTACTCACTCCACTGTCTGCTTGTGCCGCGCCGCATGGCGGCGACTATTGTTGTCGGATCGGGTATATCGGTGTGAACACCATTTCATTGACACAACGAATCGAATATTCAAACATCTTAAGTTTCATTATTTTTTTATGGGACTTTTAAAAACGTATTTCTGGCATTTTTCTGATTAAAACAATAAAAACACGATGTAATTTCAATTGTATTTAGTGGTTTAATAGACTGTGAATGTTTCGTATGGGAAAGAAAGAGACGCGCCCTGTCGCCGTCGCCGGCAATTCAAAGGCCCGCGTGTTCTCACAATGTGTATTGCCAATTAAGAATGCTTTATTTTTCATTACTTTTTGGTTTCAGTGACTTTATGGTGTAACTGTACAGTTATGCGGCATTTTGTATGTGCAGTTCGCGCTGTGCTTCTACGGGCTGCAACTCCGTTAATTTGCAAAATTCAAGTCTAATTCTTTGAGAATTAGTTTGAGAATTAGAGAGATGTTTTCGAGATGTTAAGTTGTTTATTTAAACATATGTTATAGCATATGTTGAATGTATAATAAATTATAAATTATGCTTCATATGTAGACTAAATATGGGCCAAATTATATCATGTTTGCCAGAAACAAGTCAGTGAAAATCTCATTAAAAAATAATGAAAAATAAAGCATTTTGAATTGACATTACATTGTGAAAACACGTGACCCTTTAAACTCTGCCGACACCGTTGCTCTATTGTAGTCTCGCTCGGCGCGATCAGAGTGATAGACGCAGCCATAAATCAGGAAAGCAAGTCTAGATTGCGATTCTTGTCCGCTCCATGAACAGCCTCTTAGACAAGAATCAAGGGATTACTCTAATTGCCAAAAACAATTCTAATTTTCACTCTCCTAAATATATTCGTAAAATACATATGTGTGGGAATAATGCATCTGAAGGATAAGGCGATAGTTTGAAGCGAATCGGTAGCAAACCGGGATTTTGGAGATTATTTTTTTAAGAGCGATCGAGGGGGATATTGGTTAGGGTTAGACAGAGTAAAACAGACTCACGTTGTTCCGATTTTGGATTAAGTATAATATTATTATAATAAACATTAGGAAATTTGAATAGAATTGCACAAACATTGTGTATATCTTTTATAATGTTTGTATTAACTTATTCATAATTACAAAATAATATTTAAAATGTTAGTAGCACAATAAACGCATCTAATACAGATTGTATGGAAAATAAATGACTTAAAACCGTAGAATTTTCTCATATTTTTATCAATTTTTCATAATATAAGCACATCTTACACAACTATATAACACCACTGACAAATCCTAATAATAGAGATTATGCATAGAAAATATAACCAGAAAGAATAACCATAAACTAATCACACAGCACAACTCACGAAGGTAAACATCAGCTTGAATTCTTTCTGTGCGCAATCCGCCATGTATTGAATTCTACGTATGTGCAATATTGCCGTGTGCAAAAGAATCATGTGCGCAATAATGCTGTGTGCAAAAAAACCGTGTGCGCAATCGTGCTCTGTGCAATCGTCCGTGCGCCATCTGGTTGTGCGCCAAAGAGCCAACCCTTGTAAGAGCTGGTAATGCGTCTCTTGTGACGCCTTTGCCAGTGTTCCGATTGAAGCCTCGATTTCTCGCACATGTGCGGCAATTTCAGCCTCGGAACGTAACCTTTTCGATGAAATCGGGTAGCTTGAGCACCCCGCAGACTTTCAAAAATTATTAGTGTATAAATATGAAAAGCAAGGGGTTAAGCTACCCTTAAAACGTTAGCAATTAAGTTTTAAGACAGAACACTCGTCCCGCCAATAACACCGGTACACTCCCGCCGATATAACTGCTTCAGGGCGACAGGGCCCTGGCCGCTCTGTTGCGTCATTGGAGATACGCTACTGTTTTGGTCGCGCATGCGCGAGAAATTGAGGCTTCAATCGAAACACTGGCCTTCGCCCGAGGTCAGTGTAGCCAACTTCGATGGAGCGATCGCACTAGGCAGTTGCCTAGAGTATTTGCGCTGGTGACGACAATATCCCAGCAGATAATTCCAATAATTAATTAGTTGGTTGGTAGTAAGGTCGGGTGATAAGGGTCCAGAGAGAGCCGGCTTAGAAATCTATGGGATCGACATCAATGCCTGCCTTTGGTGTCACGTAGCGGCTCCGCCTCGGTAGGCCGCGCGCGACCGTCACTACACATAACATGGCGGCACTAACTTGTCAAAAACACGTAACTCCACTTCAACTTTAAACACTTGTAACTTTTGAACCATTGATCCTCCAAGATTGAAACTTGGATTTCTCGCATCTTCTCGTCTAAACCTGCTGGATAATATAGGAAAAATGTAAAAAGTTTATAAGATAAATGTAAAATTTCTAGTTACGCAAGAAAAAGTTTACCCTATTCCTAAAAATCACACCAAATTTCCCAGAGAGCTGTTTCCAGCTTATTTTGCTACGTAATATCATCTGTTTTCTGTTTGTGTTGCGTATACTGGCACACCTTGTGCAGGCTACTTAAAATAACGGTAACTATTTAGAAATTGGACTTCCTCTTAGATTTTGATGACGTTTAAATATGTTATAGATTTCTACGGTTTGAACAACTTTTTCTTACCGTTACAACTTTTTCTGCATGTTACCGCCGCTCGATTTTAGTTTACGAGATATTCGCAAAAAACTATCGCTAATACCGTATTGAATTTTTCATATTCCTGCACGCTTCGTGGCAACGTAAGCTTGTCCCAGCAGGGCGTTTGTTTACATTTTGCTTCTAAACATGCTGTGGAGGTGAGAGAGAAAACAGGGTCTCACTCTGGTCATACATATATGGGGTGAGCTTTCAATTTTGAAAGACTGCTCCTGGATTTTCGTATGCGTGGTCGGGCCGGCCTGACGGCTGACCCTCACCGCCCCCTCCACGACCTAACCACAACTCATTCTGATCCCATAATTTTTTCATTGCACCTGTCATCCGGAATTTTAACTAGTAATGGAAAATATATATGTTGTATATTGTATACCTGTGTTATTCATTTTGTGGTTGGATAGAAACGCCATTAAGCGATCCCTATTAGCAATAGTTTTTTGCGAATATCTCGAAAACTAAAACCGAGCGGCGGTAACATGTATAGGGAAAAGTCGTTCAGAATGATGACCTTGACAACAAATTTCAAGATTATCAAAATCTGAGATGAAGCTGACTTCTAAATAATTACCAAAATAACAATTGACACCTAAATTCAACGAGCTCTTATTTCAGATGATAAGCTCATCTTTTTCCTACTTTACCCTCCTTTGTTCGGTACAGTAGAACATTTAGAAGATCAGCAACATGTATCACAAGTTACATACTACTAGTTCCAAATAGTGCTCTCGGCGAAACTTAGCGTGATTTCAGCCATTAGAAACTCAAGCCACGCATATTTCAGTAGAATCGAGTGCAAACTAGTCAAGGTACTTCAGTAGGAATGCTATGTCAGTACTGGAGTCAAACCAAGCCCACTTCGAGCCAAACCTAACCCGGGAGGGGAAACCCCCCATCTCCCGTCCTCACCCCATCGACATCCCTGGCCCCCTGAGCATTGCCCCTCCCCAAATTTTTGAAGGGACATTCGTCCCTTTCCCCAATTTTTTTAGGGGCCATTGATTGTGGAAGTGATGTTACACAAAGTATGAACTAAGTAGTTCGCAGGGAATATCGTCACAAAAGTGACGTCACAGTGGCGTTTCAAACCTGCAGGCTCTCTCTTACCCCCATACTTTCCAGTTTTTAAAGTTCAAACACCGCAAATACATCCGGGGGGGGGGGGAATCGCGCTAATTCTCGGAATCTCGCAAAAACTGCAGCTTTTGGAGCGGCAGGAAGTCACTGTGAAATATTATACCGAGCGTGTCGAAGATTATCGAACTAATTCGTTTAAGACGTTGCACATGTGGGATGAAATATGCGAAGGTCTGGCAAAAAATTTTTGTTAAAAAATACCCTTTATTTAAAAATATGGTTCTTGTCGACCAGTATATAACCACTTCGCTCTCACGGACGTGTTATGACGCGACGTCGCTACCGTTCGTACAAGGTCACAGACGCGTTATCACGCGACGCAATGCCGCACAGTGGGCCGGATTGAAAATTCACGCGACATTTGTGAATAACTTTTGACTCATAAGACATATCGCAATGAAATTTGATATGCATATTTATCAATATAATTCCTTATCAATGATATGCAATTTGATATGTTTTTTGTTTGTTTAATCACTTTTTTATTAATGTTATAAACAATTTTATTATAGATTGTATAATAAATCAAACATACTATAAAATATAATAAACATTATGTAATATATGTATGCTAAACTATATAATAATTAAGAATATTTAATAATAAACTATATAAAACATACATAAGTATAAGAATAAAAATAAAATAATATATAAAAAGAGAGAGAATAAAATTCATTTTATCTTTAACAAATTTAAAATGATGTAAATAAAATGTAATGCTGTAAATAAAAAAAAATAATGTTAGTTATTGCATAAATCATAAAAGAATAAATTATATTCCTCGGATAAGTGTCCAATAGGAAGTGTTCGGCGTCGACTGACAGTCGGAGGCGCCTGAGGCTGGGACCGCTCAGAAATGAGCGCGTGAGGAAAAGGCGAGAAAGAAGGAAAGAGAAAATTGTTCGGCGAAGTAAATTTGCACACTGCGATTTATTTTGAGTAGATCGGTGGTTTGATTCGCGACCATAAGAAGGTAGACGGAGCGGAAATCTTGGAGCGTGGCTGGACGTTGCCTTTTGAGCGCGACGGACGATCTTGAGTGATTCTTGTAAAGAGAATCACCGCGGACGGAAATCTTGACCGCGTACGATAGGAAATCTTCACGCGAGGCAACAAGCACGCAACGCGACGCGAAAGACAAGAATTCAATTGATCGACGAAAACGAGCAAACCGATGGTGATATCTAGCGCAGTGATTGTCGCAGAGGAAAGACTGAGAAAAGAACGCAAGATGTTAACAAGTACACGTGAGAACTGAAAAGACGCGCATTCCGCCAAGGGAGGGCCTTTAAATATTCGGCGAGTGAATCGACAGGGTCGTACGCGATTGGCGCAAGATCGCTAGCATGATCCTTAGCATCGAAACCGTTCGGAGTTCAAATTGTGGACGGTTGCCGGCAATAGACGCGGACACGGCCTACGCGGCCTCGAGTAACGGTAGCGCTTGCTTGTCAACACGACTGAAAAAGTGCCGTCTTCGAACGATTTCGCAACGCGACTGATAATTACCACAATTTGAACTCCGAATCTCGAACATACCGCCCGCCTCGAAACACTAGTTTCGAAACGAAGCCGAAACGCACGCAGACGTAAACATAACGGAACCGTTCGAACTATTACTAATTAAACGATAAAGGGAATGCGTGTTACAATACCCGCGCACGCCAATCCCAAATTTAGAATTTTGAATTCCGCCCGCCATGGAAATTGTACATGAACATGAGACTTGAACTTATGGTCATTTCGAATGACGGAGAATTGACGCAACGAGCCGCCCGCCTTGACGAGGCGAGGGCATGACGGTTGAATTGTGCGTTCGCGCAAGAACGACGGTTCGCGGGACGCATACGCAAGATGAATTAGAATAAAACGAGTTTACATGAATTGAGACAGAGTTACATCCATTGATACAAAATTTTTTTTTTTTTTTTTTTTGATACATAAATAAAATACGCAGGGTATAGAGGACGCGTTTACATTTATTTTTCGGAGTCGCAATTGACGGGCAAAGGGCACAATTTAACGATTGGCCTTTTGAAGCTTGAAGTAGCAGTTTTGACGGTGACTACGCGAATGTGTTGGTCGTCGCCAGGGTGCACTTGCACGACTCGTCCGAGCTCCCATTTGCACGGAGGGAGGGTTGGATCGCGTAGAAGGACTAGCTGTCCGACAGCGATTGGGGGGCACGGGCGTCGCCACTTACCGCGTTGCTGAAGCGTATTTAAATAATCGTGTTGCCACAATTTCCAGAAGCGCTCTGTCATGTGGCGGACTAGCTGCCATCGAGAGAGGCGATTTTCGGCTGTATCGAGAAGCGAAGGTTGAGGAGCGATTGTAAGGGCTGACCCGATGAGAAAATGCCCTGGCGTAAGCGGCTCGTAATCATCGAGACTGTCGCGAAGAGGAGCAATGGGTCGTGAATTTAAACATGCCTCGATCGCGCATAGAAGAGTCGTAAATTCTTCGAAAGTCAGCTTTCGCTCGCCGAGAACGCGACGGAGATGGTGTTTTACGCTTTTTACGCCGGCTTCCCACAGTCCGCCGAAATGCGGTGCTGACGGGGGAATAAAATGCCATGACACTCCATCAGTGGCGATTCGATTTTGAAATTCAGGATCCCGAAGCGCGGCGCGATAAGACGAGGTCAACTCCTGATTCGCTCCGACGAATGTTGTGCCATTATCGGAGTACATATTTCCAGGCAAGCCTCTGCGGGAGCAGAACCGAACGTATGCGTTTAAAAACGCTTCAGAGGAATAGTCCCCAACCAACTCTAAATGCACTGCTTTAGTGGCCAAACAGACGAAAAGCGCTATGTACGCTTTGCGGGACGTTATTCCGCGACCAGCGGAGGCTCGGATCTGGATGGGTCCGGCATAGTCCACACCGCAATGCGAGAAGGGTTTCGAAGGGGACACTCTCGCTGCAGGGAGATTTCCCATGATTTGAGTCGGGACCGCGGCTCGTTCTCTCACGCATCGGACACACGCATGTATGACGGATTTAACTTCTCTTCGACCTCGGAGAAGCCAATAATCTTGACGAAGAGTGTGGAGGGTGAGTTGTAACCCTGCGTGCAAGGTTCGAGCATGGGCTTGCTCGATGATAAGGCGGACCAATGGGTGAGGCGCCAACAAGATGGGATACTTTTGGTGGAGTGAAATCGGAGCATGGCGTAGTCGACCTCCGACTCGAAGAAGTCCGGCCTCATCGAGAAACGGGTTGAGCGATTGGAGTGAGTCCTTTGGCGGGAGTGACTTTCTACTGGCAAGCGAGTCGATTGCGTCACGAAAAAGGCACCCTTGTATTTTTCGCAGCCAAAAGTTTTTTGCGGTGGTGCACTCGGCCGCTGACAGAGCACGGCCTGGATGCCGAAGTTTATTGCGAGAATTACGCACGAAACGATGCACATAGGCCGTTACCCGAATTAATTTGGGCCAACTGGAGAATCGGGATTCTAAATCCCAGGGGGGAGTTGGGGCCACGCTGTGATGCACGACCTTTAACTCGGCATTTTCCTCCAGCGGAGGATGTTGAGGTTGTTGAGGCCATTCCGTGGAATCGTGGCTAAGCCAAGATGGGCCTTGCCACCAATGACGAGAATTTATCAACTCATCGCTAAGAAGTCCGCGCGACGCGCAGTCAGCGGGATTGTCCGCTGTCGGAACATGACGCCATATCGCGTGTGGGAGGCGAGATTGTGCATCGGCAACCCGGTTGGCGACGAACGTCTTCCACTTTGAGGGGTGAGATTGCAGCCACGCGAGCGCCACTGTAGAGTCGGTCCAACAATAGCATGGAACTTCGAGAAAGTCAAGAGACGATGCAACAAAATTCATCAGACGACACAAAAGAACGGCTGCTTGCAATTCCAGCCGTGGGATGGTCAGAGGAGTCAAGGGTGCGACCTTGGACTTGCCAGCAAGAAGAGAGACTTTGATGGGTCCAGCGGCGGTGATACAGCGGACAAAAACGACGGCGGCGTATGCAACCGTCGACGCATCTGCGAAACCGTGTAGTTCGATCTGAGAGACTTCCGGACCAGACTCAATCCACCGTTCTATTTGGAGGCCATTTAAAAGAGGAAATTTCGAATACATGCATTTCCATTGTTCATAATGATGACTCGGGATGGGATCGTCCCATCCTATACGAAGGCGCCACAATCCTTGAATAAGAATTTTTACGCTTATGATCGCGGGAGTGACCCAACCGAGAGGGTCGTAAATCTTCGCTATGGTTGATAAAATAGAACGTTTTGTGGACGGTATCGACTCGGATAGATTCACATTGAATTGAAATGAGTCGCGAGAAGGGTTCCAACTTATCCCGAGGATTTTGACTCGATCGTCGGGAGCGAGAGTTTTTGAACAGGCGAGTCCATGATCTTCCTGCTCGATATCGGACAGAAATTCGACCGAATTACTAGCCCATTTTCGTAATTTCATGTGACCGCGTTGGAGAAGTTGAACTAATTGATCTCGAGATTTACGAATAGCCGACAGATCGTCGCCGCCGTAAAGGACATCGTCGACATAAATATGAGAGCGAAGCACTGGAATCGCAAGCGGGAACTGTTTTCCTTCATCATGAAGAAGTTGTTGAAGAACGCGGAGCGCCAAAAATGGGGCACAGGTCATGCCATACGTTACAGTTAGTAACTGGAACTCTTGGGTCTCCTCAGAGATGGAGGTTTTCCAGAGGATTCGCTGAAAGTCAACATCGCGTTCATCAACAAGAATCTGACGGTACATTTTGGCAATGTCAGCAGTATAAACGAATCTAAAAGTTCGCCATCGCAGAATGACGGCAGAGAGATCGGTCTGTAATTTTGGACCAGGGAAAAGGTGGTCATTGAGAGTGGACCCGTTTGACGTGACGCTGGATGCGTTAAAAACCACGCGAAGATGAGAGGTCAAGCTGTCAGCGCGTATTACTGGATGGTGCGGAATATATACACACTGAGAAGGTGAAGACGAACGGGGCGCGGGACGCATGTGTCCTAAAGCCTCGTATTCTTGGAGAAATTCTTGATATTCAGCGGCCAGGTCTGGTTTAAGCAGAAGTTTCCGATGAATGGAATGCAGAACCTTGTCCGCTGCACCACGAGAATGACCAATGTTAATCGGAGGGCCCGAGCGGAACGGAAGACGGACAATGTACCGCCCGTCGGAAGCTCGCGATGTGTGCTTTTGGAAATGTTGCTCACACTTTTCTTCTTCCTTAGTGAGGAGGGAGCTCGAAGGGATTTCCTCAATTTCCCAGAAGCGACGGAGTTCGCTCGAAAGGGTGTCGTCTTGGACACAATGATGCATTGCGATGCGTGGGTTTTCGCACGGCTGTGGGCCGTCAAGCGACATGGAAGAGAAAGGGCCAGAGATGACCCAACCAAAAATTGTATTTTGGGCTATCGGTTGCCCGACTGAGCCTTTCCGCAGACCGTCTAAAATTATCTGTGAATAGACGTCGGCACCGAGAAGAACATGAATCGCAGCCGAACTGGACGGATCCGCATCTGCCCAATTTAGCTCGGATAAATGGGCGAGAGTGCGATTATCCTGAATGCGCTTCGGCATGTATGTCGACAGAGATTTGAGAACGAGCGCGGTGGTCACGACCGAAGGGCTCAGGGAATCGCGAGGAGCGATGTGGAGGCGCACAGCGTGGCGCAACGTCCCGATATGGACTCCGCCGACGGCGGAGATTGAGGTCGAAACACGAGAGCGTTTTGCACGGAGAAGATGCACCATGGCTTCGGTTACGAAGCTCGCTTCTGACCCTTGATCAATCAATGCTCTGACTGTTATGCAGCGACCAGACGGAACCCGGAGTTGTACCCATGCGGTGGCCAAGAGAATGCCCGAGTTTGGGGCAGCGGGGGTGGCAGCGAAATGAGAGTGGATCTCATTCGAATTTGAGAGAGAAGTAGAGGGCTCCGGAGGTGGAGGTGACGGGGTCGAGTCTTCTAAATGCAGCAATGAATGATGACGTTTTCGACAAACTCGACAAGAATATTTGCTGGGACATTCGCGGATGGAATGAGTGTGACTCAAACAGTTAAAGCAACGCGAAAACCTTTTAACGAGCTCGCGCCGGCCGCTGGGGTTTTGAGTCGTGAATTTCGGACACGCACTGAAATTATGAGAAGCTCGACATATAGGGCACGAAGGGCGCGATGAACTAGAAGGCTGCGAAGTGATCGCAGCATGCACCCGCGATGAGCCGGCGGTGGGGCGACTCGAGGCGGGTGGAGTCGTGGAGGTCTTGGTGTCGGAATCGAGCGCAAATTCCTCCAACCCGCGAGCGCGTGAGTCAATAAATTTTGAAAACATTTGAAACGACGGCGGCGTTACGTCGTCGCCAAGTTTTAACTTCCACGCCTTCCGTGTAGCAGAGTCCAGCTTTTGGGACAGAAGATAAACCAGGAAGTCATCCCATAGATTTTCCGGTTTTCGCCCGAGTTTATTGAGAGAGTCGACGGTGACGCGGACACGATCGCGGAGACTCTGGAGATCCGTAGCAGATTCGCGAGATAGCGCGGGAAGATTTAACAATTGCGAAAAATGCGCTGCGATTATGCGTCTCGGATTATTGTAACGCTCCGTTAACGTATCCCAAGCGATTTTAAAATTCTCATCCGTCACCGATAGCGTTGAAATACATTCAAGAGCGGGACCTTGAAGAGCGGACACCAAATGATGGAAACGCGTTACATCGTGAAGCGTAGAATTTTTGATAATGAGCGCGGTGAATTTATCGCGGAACGCTTCCCAGGTCTCGTATCGGCCGTCGAATTGCGGTACCTTGATTCGAGGAAGCTGCGAATCTGGGACGGACGAACGCGCATGGCCATCGCCCTCCGAATTTGGTTGACTTACGGTTTCGTTGGTCAGCGAGTCGAGGTGGTAATTCATGAAGGCAAGCGAGTCCAGGTACACCTCCTCCGTAGCTGCATAATGATCCTCTTTGAAGTACGGAATCTTCGCTCGTTCCTCCGGCTTGATTGCAGTGAAGAGTCGCGAGTGTCCGATCTCGAACTTCCTCCACTGCTCTTGAAGATGGACAATCCTTGTCCTCAACGTTGACTTTGTCCAATTGTTCTTCCCCAGCTTTTTTAAGTTGGTAAGAGCACGTTCTATGGCCAACTGAATTTGAGTATGGGCTTCGACGGTGTCTGCCATGATGTGCAAATCTCGTTCACTCCCGCACTTGCTTATTCGTCACGATCCGGCTCGAAGGACCAAAATGTTCGGCGTCGACTGACAGTCGGAGGCGCCTGAGGCTGGGACCGCTCAGAAATGAGCGCGTGAGGAAAAGGCGAGAAAGAAGGAAAGAGAAAATTGTTCGGCGAAGTAAATTTGCACACTGCGATTTATTTTGAGTAGATCGGTGGTTTGATTCGCGACCATAAGAAGGTAGACGGAGCGGAAATCTTGGAGCGTGGCTGGACGTTGCCTTTTGAGCGCGACGGACGATCTTGAGTGATTCTTGTAAAGAGAATCACCGCGGACGGAAATCTTGACCGCGTACGATAGGAAATCTTCACGCGAGGCAACAAGCACGCAACGCGACGCGAAAGACAAGAATTCAATTGATCGACGAAAACGAGCAAACCGATGGTGATATCTAGCGCAGTGATTGTCGCAGAGGAAAGACTGAGAAAAGAACGCAAGATGTTAACAAGTACACGTGAGAACTGAAAAGACGCGCATTCCGCCAAGGGAGGGCCTTTAAATATTCGGCGAGTGAATCGACAGGGTCGTACGCGATTGGCGCAAGATCGCTAGCATGATCCTTAGCATCGAAACCGTTCGGAGTTCAAATTGTGGACGGTTGCCGGCAATAGACGCGGACACGGCCTACGCGGCCTCGAGTAACGGTAGCGCTTGCTTGTCAACACGACTGAAAAAGTGCCGTCTTCGAACGATTTCGCAACGCGACTGATAATTACCACAATTTGAACTCCGAATCTCGAACAGGAAGCAATGCATGTCTTATTATATTTGCCCCATGAATTAGAAGTTTGTGAACAGAAGGAGTATTGTTGTGTAGTCAGAGGTCCGCTGCCTACAGTGGTGGATAACGCGACGCGGTTGTCTTCAGATAACAATATCTTGAAGACCCGGACCCACCCGGAAATAATTTTTGTCACGTTACATAGAGGAAGGTTCACTGAAAAGATCCTTACTTGTTAGAAAGTGGGACCTCGTGAGACCTGAAAGATCGCGCATGTCAAAGATACAAATATTTAACGATTATTTTCATTTTGTTCAGTATTTTTTAAAAATATGTTATGTATCATAATTGTCAATGAAAAGTATGATTTTTTATCAATAAAGTGTGCATTTTGATGTAGAAAAAAATTCAGGGCAAGAAGTTCATCACAGTTACCAGGACACTTTAAGAATGAACAGCCACATTATGTAGGGAAAATCGAGATTTCTAAACTGTCTAACTTCATGCGTGCATTACAACTACAACTGCTATTGTATTTGACTAATTTTTTCATTTTCGTGGTCGATGGACATTTGGAAATTGTTAGATTATGTAATTTAATAAACGAAATTAACTGAACTAAACTTTATTAACACAAGCAAACGAATTAATGAGCACACAGAAGACAGATCTTTTAGGTTCAAATGTCATACGTCAAGTGAGGATCACGGGCTAGAAAATAAACTGCTGTGTAGAACAAATAAAAAACAGTTTCCTAAACAAACTGAAACATACCAATATTGAATTATATCGAATCGATTATAATCGAATATTAGATTAATTTTGACACATTTCAATACGCCCCCTCAAAATTAAACTATTATAATGAAGAAATACCTTCCTTGTGCTCTGCCTGGGACTAAATACATATGGTCCAACATTTGTTGCTTAGGATTAGGAAAAACCCAGAAAAACCTAATCAGACCATTCAAATTAAAACATTATAACATATCATAATAATTAAACAAACAAGACTTAAAAATCATAAATTATTCTCTTCACTCTACGCCCATTTCGATTCTCATTTTCATAAATTTTTGTCCTGTAATAGGTTTAGTCAACACGTCAGCCACTTGGTCACCTGTAGGAATATATTTCAAAGTTATTATTATACTTTATTCTCCACTTGTTCTCTGGTGAAGTGATATTTGATATCAATATGTTTTGATCTTTTATGACTTGTCGGATTGTTTGCAATACATATACAACCATTATTGTCTTCATAAATTATTATGGTTTCTAACATTTTTATTTTAATACTGATTGCTAAAGATTTTAACCATAAAGCTTCCTTAACTGCTTCAAATAAAGCCATATATTCAGCTTCAGTTGATGAAACTGCCACTGATAATTGCTTTTTTTGTGTTCCAACTAATTGCACATCGTTCAAATAATTTAAATATGTACCCTGTTGTACTTTTTCTATCAGAGGTGTCATCTCCCCAATCAGAATCGACATAGCCTATCAAAATGTTATTGTATTCACCTCTAGTATACGTTAATTTTATATCTATAGAGCCTTTTAAATATCTTAAAACTCTCTTGAGACAATTCCACAATTCTTTATTTCTTTTATTTGCATACCGACTTAATATATTAACAGCGACACATAAATCAGGTCGCGTACAAACCATTATATACATTAAACAACCAATAATATTTCGACAAGGTGCGTCATATTCTTCATCTGAATTCAGGGCTTTGTAATCAAGTTTATTTTGTTTGCACATATTCATATTAAATTTCTTTAAAACTTTTTTTATATATACACTTTGATCTAAAGTTATTTTATTTCTAGTTCTTTTAACCCTTAGTCCAAGAAACAATTTAATCTCTTTCAAATCTACCATTGAAAATTTGTTCATTAAATATTCTTTGAAACTATTCAAGGTTTCATTATTAGCTGTTGTAATTGCAAGATCATCTACATATAGAACGACATAAATATTTTTCGAAACATCTTTTCTGTCTAAAATGTAAATACAACGATCAACTGGAGAATTTTCGAAACCTTTTTCTTTAAGAGCCTTTTCAAATTCTTCAAACCAGCATCTTGCTGCTTGCTTTAGTCCATACAAGGCCTTATTTAATTTACAAATCTGATTCTTTTCACTTTTAATTCCCTCAGGTACTCTCATATAAATTTCTTCCTTTAATCTACCATTCAAGAAAGCTGTTTTAACATCCATATGGTGGATTAATAAATTAAACTGATTCGCAAAAGCAATAATAAATCGAAAACTTGAAATTCTGGCGACAGGAGCAAAAGTTTCATCATAGTCAACTCGATACTTTTGACTAAAACCTTTTGCAACCAAACGAGCTTTATATTTTAATGGGTTTCCAAATTCGTCATTCTTAATTGTAAACACCCATTTATAATCTACAATATTTTTGTTTTCAGGTCTTTGTACTAATGTCCACGTTTTATTAGTTAAAAGAGAATCAATTTCATCTTTAATAGCTCGTTCCCATTGAACTCTGTCATCTCTACTACTAATTTCTTGATATGTTGCAGGAATATCACACACTAATGATTGAACATACATTAAACTATCATCTGGTATATCATCTTCGTTGTACGAAATATGTGGACGTCTTTTAGTCCGATCACTCCTTCTTACTTCCGATTGCATTCTCTTATTACTGCGATTATTCTGATCAATCTGAGATGAAGAATTATCGTTCTGATTACTTAAATTTCTAGGACTCAATAGATTGTAGGGTACTTCTGACGAATACAGCATACCATAAAGTTGACCGCTTATTCCTGTATCACTTATAACTTTCAGTGTGTGCCCCTTTTTGTCGCTGTTATGTACATTCCATTCTTTGCCACTGAAATCTTTATCGGTGTATTTAGTTGTTCAAAATCTAATGCCAAGTCTTCTCTATTAATTAAATGATCTGATGCTCCTGAGTCCAGTATAAATTGTATCTTCGTTTTTTCTGTATTTTTCAATTCGTGATCTCCTGCCATAAACACAAAACCTGTTGTATTTGCAGCTCCTTCTGATGGTTGTGCAAATTGCACGGTCTGCAATGTTCTTCCTTTTTCTCTTCCTTTAAATTCTAGAGCCTTCTTATAAAAATAACAATCCTTTTTTATGTGACCTTTTCTTCCACACTGATGGCATTTTATTACATACGATTTCTTTGATTCAAATTTATTAAATTTATTGCTTTTTCTTTCTGCATATCGATCCTGGAATTCATTATTGTTTTTTTCTTTTGTTTTCGGTTTTTCTATATGCATGAAGAACCTTTGCACTCATATCCTCATTCTCGTGTGTCAACTTGACTTCATAATCTAGAAGCCTTGTTTTTACAAACGCAGTAGTCAAATTGTTTTCCGCTAAAGTCTCGATGGCCGTTATTACCCCATCGTATGATGATGGTAGAGTTAACAGTAAATGTGATATTATGTTTAGTCTGTTTCTTCTAATTTTGCACCAGCTCCCATTAGTTCAGCAATTAAACCATCAAACACTGTAAAGTGTTTCATTAAAGATGTGTCACCTTGTAATTTTAAGCTTAAGAGTTTCTTCCGTAAGGCTAACTGTGTTGCAATACTTCTTTTTTCGTATATGCTGTCAAAATTTTCAAAAATTTCCTTCACAGTCTTCTCCGGTGTTATAAAACCTAGGAGAGAATCTGCCAAAGAGTCCACTATCACCCCTTTAGCAGTCCGTTCAGCTTTCTTCCACTCTTCCGTTACATTGCGTGAAATTTCTTCATCCAGAACTTTTATAAAATTTAGTTCAGCTAACACGGCACGAATTCTCAATTTCCAAATACTACATCGTTCTCCGTCAAACACTTTAATATTTCGCTTTGCGTTCATTCTTTCCTTCGGATGACTCATTGTTCGTTTGAAATGTATGTTTTATGATCTGTGTTTATAGTCACTATTGTTTTATATTTTATTTCACAGACGATTAACACACACGTTACCTGGGCCCATAACCTGTTAGATTATGTAATTTAATAAACGAAATTAACTGAACTAAACTTTATTAACACAAGCAAACGAATTAATGAGCACACAGAAGACAGATCTTTTAGGTTCAAATGTCATACGTCCAGTGAGGATCACGGGTTAGAAAATAAAATGTTGTGTAGAACAAATAAGAAACAGTTTCCTAAACAAACTGAAACATACCAATATTGAATTATATCGAATCGATTATAATCGAATATTAGATTAATTTTGACACATTTCAACAGAAATCAACAGCAATTGAAAAAATTTCAAAATTCGAAAGATGATATTTTCGCAAAATGTCGCGGGAATATTCAATCCGGCCCACTGTGTGCCGCTTCCGCGGTGCCACGGACGTGTAAACACGCGACGCAATGTTGTTCGTGCGATGCCACGGACGTGAAAACACGCGGGCTTGTCTTTGCTCCGTCTGAGGACACCGCTTATTAACTTCCCGATTTATAGGGAAGTTACTGTAATTACCCCGAAAATCGAAAATCGATTTTTTAGCAGATCTCCACGTTTCATGGTCATTGGAGTCGTTTGAGACTATTTTTATCAAAATGTCGGTGTGTGTGTGTGTGTGTGTGTGTGTGTGTGTGTGTGTGTGTGTGTGTGTGTGTGCGCGCGCGCGCGTATGTCCGTTTCTATGGTATCAAATATTTCGTTAACGTTTTCTGAAAAAGTAACAACGCGATCAGAATGATGAATGATGCAATCGATGTGCCCCGCTGTAACTTAGAGCTGATTAGATTTTGGTCCATTTTGGTCAAGTAGTTTTTTAGTTTTTTTCGAAAGGAGATGATTCAACATTGCAATTTATACAAGAGGCGTATCCTCCGAAGGAGCAAACGTAACTATATATATATATTTAGACATATTTAAAAAAAAAATTTTTTTTCAATTATGCAACTACTGCTAATGTAACCGCTTACAATAATCGAAAAATATCCCGGATGCGCGCACATGAAAGTAGAAAGTAGAAAATAATGATACTAATATACTACAACTAACGAGTCGGGAAGTTCTTTGTGTGACTCGTGGAGAGTCACACACCAAATAACATCCGTACCACTAACCCTCTCGCGAGCTCGTAGAGCGAGCTACAACACCCCCACCTGCGAAGCGAGCGAGCAACAACCCCCCTCTAGTTTGTATGTCGTTTCAGTTAGTTCCTGTTTAATTGTTCACGGGAGTAGACCATCATGCGGAGAATTAGAAATCGTATCGTAAGTGACAGCGATAGTAATAGCGAAAGTAGTGTAAATGACGATAACGTTCCATTGTCCGAAAGATGGAAAAATTTAATGACTAAAAGAAAATGGAATATTCCCAGTTCTACAACAAACTTTGAAGCATAAGTTTTTAGTTATACCGACATACATAGCGGTGTACTACAGTCATCCGGTATATCGGAAAACAGTTCTCTTTCGATTTTTTAATTTTTCTTCCTGAATCCTGAATCCTAAAATCAATGTTTTTCTTTAACTATACCATTCCCAGAATTAATAATTTTTCGAATTAAAGGACTTAATCTAATCTAATAAAGAGAATTTGTATAGGCAGTCGAGTTCATTCGAGGCTTATTTTTCATATCTGAATGCGATAAAAAGTTAAAAACAATATCGATTCTGGGTTACGGATGTATTGCTTTCAAGGTAAGAGTAAATACGTAATTTTTAAAAAATGTTCAATTTCGGAATTAAACGACCCTAAATGATCGAAACGTTACACTGTGCGATGATAAATACTCGGGCCGATACTAATTCCGGCAGAGTCCCTCCGGCCCCGATGAGCGACTCCTCCCCCCATTTCCCGTTGGCCTATTGCACCTTTTGCAGCTGTTCAGCGTTATTCCCGGTGCACCTCACCCGTAACAGTGCACTCGTTGTGCTTCCCGGCAATCTCGCGACCTATGTCCGATCTTTCGACAGTTCCAACATTCGAACGACGAACTCCCGGACGCGCGTTGTTTGTCGCGCGGCGGTTCCGTTCGCCGATCGTTGTTCTCGGTTTCCTCCGGTTTTCAAGGCGGGGGTCCATACGATCGTTCCCTAGGTTCGGAATGATATCCCGATTCTCTCCGCCCGGCAGCAGAAAAATTGTTCGCGCTCGGCACTGGAGAGTCTCGTTTACTCGCTCCGAAATGGGGTTCTCCGTATGCGGGGGTGGGGATTCGGTCGCTCTCTCTACTACTCCCGGCAGCTATCGCGTTCGCGTATTACACGTACAAGGTTTTTCCTCTCCCCGGTTGTTTTTGAGAGGTGTAGCGAGTGGGGTCGTACGCGAACCTCGGATGGGCCATCTCCGATGTCTTCGGATTTCGTTTTAATTTTTCAATATCGGGCTCGCGCTCGGCCTCTATCAACGCGTCCTCCAACTGGTCGAATGTTGTTAGGGTAGCTAGCGCGATCGCGTGTCTTAATCTCGGTTTCGCCCCCCAGTATGCCCTTTTCATCTTTTTCTCCTCCGGCCACGGTGGATCTAATCGGTCGAACATCGATCGCATACTGACAATACAATCGCGAAGGGGTTCGTGTTCCCCCTGAGCCCTATCCTTTATATTTTGTATCAGAGTGTCGCGGTATTCCGGATCGCCGAAAAATCTACGAAACGCGCTCACGAAATCCTCCCACCTCTCCATTTGGGCTTCCCTCGCCTTGTACCAGTACAGTGCCGTATTTTCTAGGCAAACCGTCATGCACCGTAATAGATGCCTGTCTGCGATGTTGCCATATTTCCGGTGTTCTATGAGGCGTTCGAGGAAGGCTTCAGAGTCTTCTCCGGGCGCCCCGGAAAATTTTATTCGCCATCGTCTCATTACTTCTGAGATGGGGGTACCGCGGCAATACACGCCTTGACTAGTACTACCAGGGGAGGGCGGTGGGTCGTACACTTTCCTTTCGAGAGTCGGTACCGGCAGGACGAAGTCGCGAGGTGGCGACCTTGCCCCTTCGGTTCGCTCCTCGTCAGAGGTTATCGCGCCCGAATTATCATTTCCGTCCGCGGCCTCTTCGTACACGGAATGGAATTCCCATTCGTCCCCCCCATCAACGTTAGGGCGAAGCATACTTGTCGGCAGCTCAAATTCTCCTCAATAGCGCGACCCTCTATTATCGTACTAATCCGATCTAGTAATCTACACTCGTTGTTGATTACCCTACGCGACAGCAAAGGGAACTCGATCTCGACCGCTCCGCGATATCAACAGATGCGTAACGCAAAACAAAAAATCCTCAATTCCTCCGGCAATACAATAACTGTTCGAATGTTATCGGCTACGTCGGCAGCGCGAATCTTCTTTCGATTCGGATCGTGCCCTACCCAGCAATTTGTACAATTGTTCGTACAGATCATTTTCTCTAATAAATAAATCGCCACAAGGTTATCGCAAACGAACAACTCAGCCCGGCAGCTGAGAGTTCTTCTCGCAAAAGTAAGCGTAGTATTGGGGTAAACGACAAGACGGCACGCGATGTTACTTTCTACGCCACGGCACAACTCTCAAAACGTCCCGTCCATCACCACATTTTATATTCGATTCATCCATACTGGATGAACCATACAATTAAAAAAAAAACAACAAAACAATAGCAATGCACAATATATCGGTGGTCTAACCCAGGCCTGGACATTTTAGTCTCAATTGAGACAAAGCCGTCCCTACTATAGAGCCCACTGCCTCCGACCAGCATCCACCGTTACCATGGAGAAAGAACGCGCTTCGCCCGTTGCGAGCAGTGCGCAGGTCTCGCGAAGACTTCTGTGGGGGCAACGAAGACGCGAGACATGCACGGTCGCGACGAAGACGCGCGTTGAATGAAAGAAAGGTTGGTAGGAGAAGCAGGCGTTTCAGGGGCCCTAACCTGCCCACGCCTGGTCTAACCGGTGCTATCACTGAGAGTTTGAACGCGTCAAACCCGCAGAAAATAAAATAAAATAAATTAAAACCGTCCGCGAAAAAAAATAACAAACGATAATAAATAATAACACCAAAAAAAGAATTTTAAAATAACAAATTAAAAGTAATGAATTATATAAAATAACTAAACTATCACAGAAATGACTAGAAACTAATAGGTAGAACAACGAGTGACAAAACGATAAAGAAAGAGAGAACGAAGTAAAGGGAGGAAGAAAAGGAACGAGAACAGAGAACAGAGGGAGAGAGACACGAAAGCAGAAGGAAGAAAGAAAAGAAGAGAAGAAAAGAAAAGAGCCGAGAAAAGAAGAGAGAAAAAGAAGACGCGAACTCGCTGTTCTCGTCCGAATTCGAAACAAAGAAATTATTTACAATTGACACGAAAATGAACGAAAGAAAATAACCGATATAAATAACGAGATAAACCAACACAAATAAATAACGAAAATAAATAAGGAAAAATAAATAGAAAAATTAAATAAATAATCGAACGAAAAATATATAAATAGCACAGGGAGACCGAATCAATCAATAAATCTCATATTAAATTGAAATCAATAAATTGCAATTTAATTTCAATCCCGAGCATTATCGAACATAGTAAAAACATTTCAAATATCAATGTAATATTTTCAAATAGAAAAACACACAAAATATCATGAATCAGTTTAAAAAAAGAATTGCACATAAGAAAATCAATTTCAATGAATATCACATAGTATATAGAATAAATATTATTCCGGCAGCCTCATTCAGAAATCAAGTTCGGAAATTTCCATCCGAAATTCAATTTATCAACGGGTACCGGCAAACAATAGTATTTCATTGAAGGACAGGTCGTGTCCGTAAACATTTCTCGCTTCGTTGGTTCTGCGAAAGTCGTAGAAATTCCATGGTCGTAACGGGTGTTCGATTTCGACGTCCGGATGGCCACGTTCGCATCCGGACTCGGTTCGTTCGACGAAAGAAAATTACGAGAAGTCAATTTTTCGTGAGAGCTTCGAATCGTTCCGCGCACCTCTTGACGAAAAAGCCCTTACACATATCGCTCTTTCAGCGAGAAGTCCCTGTTCGGGCACCAAATTTGTCACGTCGTCTAGCAAATAGTCCCCGTCAGAAGGGCGAGAACTCTGACGACACCGAGTATTTACAGGCCAGGAGGCCGGGCCGCGTTCGGCCGCGCGAAACGCGGTTCACCCAGTACAAAAGTTGTTCGCTAACTCGTCGATTTTTCCGGGAATCTCGCGAATATTCGGGCGCCAAGCACGAAAGGTGCCACGCTAAAGATTCGCGTTCGTGGATGAAACGTATGACTCTCCGGCGAGCTTGCGATAACCGGCAATAGACGTAGATTTTCCACGGACGGATCCAGGATACTACGCAGAACGAACACGAGGCGTTCCCCGCGACGGGAAGGTTTCTCACGAAATCAATATTCTAAGAAATTTGGTTAACCAGAATTTATTTGCGATAGATGGTATAATCGCGCTGCCGGCCGACACCGGCAGCGTTGACGAGATTAACCGTGCGTAACAATTTTTCGGCGACGGATGGAGATCGTCCGCGCGCCTTGTCCTTTTGGACTTTCTCTGAATCGCGTCGAACCCGGCAGCACGCGGCGTTAGCGTTACCGTACGCGATCTACGCGTTTCACGCCCGGATTCCGATAGAATACGCGTCACTCATTACGCGAATGCGACGCGAGCATGTGGCGACGTCCCCCCGTGGGACGACACGAGGTTGTAAAATTTACGGCGACGCGCGGATCCTCGCAACAAAATATAGGGCTTGGCCCCCGCAAAATAAATATTCCCCGCACGTCCAACGCTCGACCAATGTTCTCGCTCGCGGACTGGCTGCAACCGGCAGCCGCAACGTGACGTCGAACTTCCGCGACGCGGTCGCGAACACGCCACACGCACCGAGCCAACGCGAAATAAGAAGAAACACTCAATGAACGAAAGAAAATCCGACAGAAGCTTACCACAAGTCCGTTCGTATGCGAAGGAGGAAGTCGCCTCTCCTCTCCTGCCAGTAGCGTGCATCGCAAGAACTATTCGCGAATTATATTTAATCGTTTGTCGCGAACCTTAGCCAACGAGCAAGTGATTCTTTACGCGTTGACTCGGGAACGCGGAAGTGAGGCGTCCCCCCTTTCCGCTCGCTTCGCCCCGCGGCACGCTTAGACCTATCCCGCTTGGATTTTCGGTAAGGGCCTCGTTCTACGCGACGGTCCTTGGCGTCCGGCGATTGGCGGCTTCTTCGGTAATGATGACCGAGGATTCGCCGCTTCTCCTTGAGGCGATCGACGTTCGCCAATCCGGTAGCGGGCCAGGTTGTTTCCCGGTTGAGGTGACGCTGAAGGAGCTGAGATTTCTTTTTGGCCGCATCTGCTCTTTGGCGGCGACTCCAGGTTGTTCGTCCTGGGCCGTGTCGGTCCCTCGGTAGCTGGATCTTTCGCCGGCGTCTCTCGCGTTCTATTCTTCCGCGGGGAAAAGTGTTCCGGGTCCCCTCGTCTTCATTTAAAAAAAATTTTATCGCTCTATCTCATTCCTATCGAAAGTTCTTTCATTTTGACACAGAATTCATCGGTTTGGCCCATAGTGCGCCGTATCTCGTGGAACATGTTCAAATAATTATAATATATTAGTATTGCACATCGCTGGATTCGGCAATTTCAGCCTCAGTAACGAAACCTTTTTGATGAAATCGGGTAGCTTAAGGACCCCGCAGTCTTTCAAAAAATTATTAGTGTGTACATATGAAAAGGCAAGGGGTTAAATTACCCTTAAAACGTTAGCAATTAAGTTTCAAGACGGAATAATACCGGTACACACCCGCCAATATAACTGCCTTAGGGTGTCAGGGCCCTGGCTGCTCTGCTGCGTCATTGTAGATACGCTACTGTTTTGGCCGCGCATGCGCGAAAAAAGGATGGCTCAATCGGAACATTGCGCACGAGGCCTGCGCACTGCTTGCGACGGACGAAACGCGTGCTTCCTTCATATTAACGACTGGTAACACCGGATGCTGGAGAGGGACGGTGGCTCTACGGTGGGGACGGTGTGTCTCAATTAAGACAAAAGTGCCCATGCCTGATGTACATAGTATGCGATGTTAAATACTCTGTGATTGAAGTTTTTCCTCTTCTTCCCCACAATCTTCCGTTTTCTCCAGAGTGCATTCGAGAGAGGTCGGCGTATACCACAATGGAAGCGGTTCTTTCCACATATAGTTTCGAATGAGAGCAATTTATCGTCCTCGCTAGGTAACATCATGGCATAGCGATTCAGTTCTACACATTCTCTTTCATGAGCCTGCAATCTTTCGTTGGAATAAAAATAATGTAAACACTTAAAAAAACACAATTTTATTTTCATGTGTTATGATAGACCATGATATTTTTGTAAATTGTGTACATATGTAAGCTCAACACGTCTTTATTCGTTCTTTGCTGATTTGGAACTGTCAGCAACATTTATTTAAAACAAAACCAAAACATCACGCAAACTTGTTAACAAAACACGTATTATACAAATCGATAAAAATATATATAACGTATAAATCAATAAAAGTATATATAACGGTCAAACACAAATATTCAACATTCTTATACATACCATCACCGATGAATTTCATATGAGTGTTTTTGCTCAATTGTGCGTTAACGAGTCATATTAGGTTCTTAATCCACACTACTGTCAGCGCGGTCTCATATGTACAACAAGTTCACGAGTCGATTCCTCTTCTAGTGATACGAAGTGAAACAAATGATTTTGCCCTTTTTTTCTTCTGGCAGATGTCTTCAAAACCATACACGTTAATCGAAATATCGTTCGACTTTTCGAACTGGGTAATTTGATTCAGCAACATGGGAAATTCGATGTCTTCAAAGTTTAATACAGTTGTGAATTGCTGGTACGTACTTTCGCGGTATATGTTAACTGTTGCTGGATACAGAGCTGCAATTACCGACCCTGCAAAGCATGCACTGTCTTTGGAGTGAACATTAATAAGCTTTCTTCAACGCTATTTCTCTCTGTACGCTGATCTGACATCCTGCATTCAGCGGGTTAAAGTTGATTCCGACTGTAAGTAGAATATTCGTGACAATGTCCATCCACTATCCCGTTCCTAAAATTCTTCGAACAACGTTAGGATCGGCCTCATGATGCATAGCTCGTACATCTCTTCGAGATCGGTTGTGTAAATGATTTCACAGTTCTCTGTGCCCACAACCGTTGATCCCGAACAAACTCAGCGTTCACTTTTTAAGACTTATGGGTAATTATTCTGAAGTTAGGCATCCTCTCAGACTTAGATGAAATTTAAATATGCTTATAAATTTCTACGTGTTGAACAACTTTTCCCTATACATGTTACCGCCGCTCGACTTTAGTTTTCGAAATATTCGCAAAAAAACTATCGCTAATACTGTATTAAATTTTTCGTATTCCTTCACGCTCCATGGCAACGTAAGCCTCTCCCGGCGCGGCGCTTGTTTACGTTTTGCTTCTAAACACGCTGTGGAGATGAGAGAGAAAACAGGGACTGACTCTAGTCATACATACATAGGGTGAGCTTTCAATTTTGAAAGACTACTCCTGGATTTTCGTATGCGTGACCAGCCCTCTCCGCCTCCTCCACAACCTAACTCATTCTATTCACATAATCTTTTCATTGCAGCTGTCATCCGGAATTTGAACTAGTAATGGAAAATATATATGTTGTATATTGTATACCTGTGTTATTCATTTTGTGGTTGGATAGAAACGCCGTTAAGCGATCGCCTATTCTGACATACGAAAATCTAAAAGAGAAAATTTAATACAGTATTAGCAATAGTTTTTTGTGAATATCTCGAAAACTGAAACCGAGCGTCGGTAACATGTATAGGGAAAAGTTGTTCAGAATGATGAAATTGACAGCATATTTTAAGATCATCAAAAACTGAGAGGAGGCCCAACTTCTGAATAATTACCGACTTATGTTTTCCCAAAGCACTCCGTACATTTTCAAGTACAATTTCCTTCGCATCCTGGAGAAAGCTGAGAGGTTCAATGTAATTGGAATTGATAACGGCGGCTGTTAATATGCGACCCTTGAAAGCCGTGTCTATTTCAAGCCGTAAGAATCCTGTACTTGTTCAGTACCTTCATGTACGAAACATCTTCTCAAGGAATATTCTAAACTCTCAAGAGCGGCAATACGCGCGATCAACGATTGTTGGATACCGATCGATAATCGTGGACGTATTGCCCGATTATACTCAACAAGTAAGTTGCCCCCCCCCCCCCCGACGGCATATATTTGCTACGTTTGAACTTTCAAAACCGGAAAGTATAGGGGTAACATAGAGGCTATGAAACCCTATTGTCAGTAAGATTGGTAAAGTGTCAATGCGTGTGGTCCACAACCGCCAAATATTACCGCTTGTAACGTCACTTTTGTGACGTTCCCTCCGAACGACATAGTTCATACTTTGTGTAACGTCACTTCCTCAAGTAATGCACCCTCCCCCCTAAACAAATTTGGGGAGCCGTCGAATAACCGTAAAAGATTGGGAGAGGGCAATAACCCGGGGGGGGGGCAAGGCTCGGGGGCTGGAGAGTCGAAGGGGATGAGGACAGGTGGTGGGGGTTCCCCCCGATTAGGTTTGTCTCGAAGTGGGCGTGGCCTCATTCCAGAACCGATATAGCCTTCCTACTTATTTCTTTGTATGGAACTTTCTCAAATATACACAATATTCACATAATATTCAATGACGTTTAAATATTGTTGCAGTATTCCGGAGTAAATATTTGTTCCTGACCAACACAGTACGCCGCACGCAGTTATAACGTAGACCTATTTACGTTATTTATATTGCAGATCCTTGCGATAGTCAGCCAATGAAATTCGAAACTATATACGGTATTGAACTATTTGTTGACTTTGTAGGAGTAATAAAGTACGTTAAAGAGCAGAAAAGAATGATTTCTTGTTGTATGCACTTACTTATTACTCAACTGTGGAGGTTTGAGATGTGATTCGATTTGTAACAGCTCGGCTGTTGCACGTCACTCCCTTTCTTATATGGCAGCCACGGAGCTGTCCATCGCCGACACCGTTCAGAACATTTCTGACTTCCATGCCATATTCCTTCCCTATTGTTCCCCGTTCTGCGCGGACCTGGTCAGCGCTGGTTCACATCTGGCGACCAGACCCACGCAAGCCCAATCCTCTCTCTTGTCTTTCCCAGGTCTCGCTTGGGCCTGACCCAAGGTCTACAGCCAGGCCCTGACAAACCTTTCCTTTTTTTACGGCTTCCTCTCCTGATTGCCTTTTTCCGTTTTTTTCGTTTCATAGCATCCTTCCGCGATTGAATCTTTCCGCGGGTCCTTACCCGATCTTTCGCTCCGCCTGGATTTGGCTGTACCCGCTTTCCCTTACTTTACTCAGTTCTTACTTTCCTCTCCTTACTTCCCACTCCTTACCTTCCTCTCTTCTATGTCTTACCTCCGCCAGAGGCTATGTTACAAACATTTTCCTGCACTCTGTCGCGAACTGTTGTAGAGACAATTTCAGGTCTCCAGTCGTACATCGACAATCTCAAATAAAAGTTATGTTGAGGAACATTACTGTCGCGTCTATTTATTCGATCGATACCTCCACACTTATAACTAAGGGTACCAGATTTTCAGGGCATTCTCAGATATCGGCGCGACCTTGGTATGGACTGTAACATGACAAACTGGCCCCGTCCTCTCCAGGTTAGAGAGGAATCTCTAAAATCGAAAGGACCGGACCGCCAACTGGCAAAACAATTTCGGAAATAATAGCCGCAAGTGCTCTGCCTGGGACGTATCGAAATTAAAAAACGATACCGTAATCGCTTTTTGAGCGTCGCTCACGTTGGCGCGACGCAAAGTTACAGAACTGTAACCCGGTCCTAGGAGGCCCGGATGTCTCTTCGTCAAAGCAAATATATAACGCTCTCACGCCCTGGGGCCACTTGGAACGCCTAACCACAAAGATATCTTCGGGAAGAAAAAGAAAATGACATTTGAGTCCAGGCCAGCACCTATATCATCCTAATCCCGCTCCGGTTTAAGTGAATGAATGCCATCGTATCATTATCTAGATGTCGCTCCCTGCTCTGCACCCCGGGACGCCTTCTGTGTTTAAAAATCCGGGTGGTTTCGTGCCTATAAATATACCGTGCGATTGGTATTTTAGTTCGCGAACTCTTACAAGGACTGCCATGAGGGGCTTTACCCCAGGAAAGTGATACACCTTGACGTGGTCCTGGGCCTTGCATGCGCGAAGTATCACACTACTAAGTTTCTGTTTATAAACGCGAGTGTCCCGGTCGGTAAAGAAGTTCCCTACTTTACCCATAGTTGGTAACTGCGTAAAGACTGCTAGTCTTATGGGGGATCGTGTCTCGCGCATATTTCTGTGGACACTTGGTCCAACGTAGGAAGGTCGAAGAAAGAATTAGACACTATATCGACGTAACAGAATATATATTTTTATTAAAGCGTCTACCTCGCGCGTGTCACGTTTGTAATCTGAATCAGACTTTTTCTTCTCTCGGGCGCGCGTCTTAAAAACTAAGCTTACCAACCGCTTAACCTAAAAACTTAACTAGTGACTAAAATATTGGCAACTTAAAAACTAACTATAATCCGCGAATCAAGCTCCTCTACGAAGTATCGCGTCGTGTTTAACGGATCTCAGCAGACAGATCGCGGTATTTCGCTCAACGACTGCCTGCATGAAGGGCCGAAGTTGTTGACAGATCTCTCTGACGTCATCACTCGCTGGCGCGTATTCAAGTTCGTGTTCTCGGCAGACGTGTCAAAAATGTTTCGTCAAATCCTTGTTCACCCAGACGATCAAGACTTTCAAAGAATCCTCTGGCGTGACTCCCGCGGTAAACTCGTAGAATTCGCCTTGTGCACCGTAACGTTCGGCCTATCGTCCGCGCCTTTTCTCGCAAACCGAACTCTACGGCAACTCGATAAGGACGAAGGTCATCGCTTCCCTCTCGCGGAAGGAGTGATCAAAGAAGGAACCTATGTGGACGACGTCTTTTCCGGTGCGCACAGTCTCGAACAAGGCCCTGAAAAAATTGAGCAAGTCGCAAATCTCTTCAGGGCGGGCGGCTTCCTGTTGAAGAAATTGACCGCCAACCACGACGACCTGCTTCAAAACATTTCGACAGCTAATCGCGAGATTGCTCACTCTCTCTCTCTCTCTCTCTCTCGACAACGGGCCTTCGTTTCGCACGCTCGGTCTAACGTGGCGACAACAAACTGACGCGTTCGTGTTTACGCTCACGCATACAAGCGAGCCCGCTGTCACAACAAAGCGAACGGTATTGTCGCGTACTGCTCAGCTGTTCGATCCGTTAGGCTGGCTCGCTCTCGTTGTGGTACGTGCAAGAATATTCATGCAAGAACTCTGGTCTGCTCATCTTGGATGGGATGAACCTCTACCGCAGCATCTCGCTGGATGGACTACGCGCGACAACTTCGGGATGTAACGTCCATTTCAGTGCCGCGATGGCTCGGTTTTTCGCCGTTAACTCTCGGTGTCGAAATACACGGTTTCTCCGACGCGTCTCATGCAGCTCTCGGAGTCGTTGTTTACGTGCGCGTGCTTTACGATATCGATGATCCGAAAATCACGATTGTATCCGCCAAAACAAAGTCGCGCCTATTAAAAAATTTTCGTCTACCGCTAAGCGATCGCGAACGACTCGCGTAACCACTCCTCGTCTCGAACTCTCCGCGGCGGTTCTGCTCGTTCGACATTTGTTGCAGATACAGCGTGCTCTCAAGCTCGACGACGCTCCAGTCGACCTCTGGACTGACTCTACGACTGCACTCGACTGGATTCAAGGTCATGCAGGATTTTGTTAGAAATCGCGTAGCTCAAATTCAGGAGAACTTGCCAAAAGCTCGGTGGCACCATGTACCCGGGGAAGAAAATCCCGCGGATCTCGCGTCGCGCAGTTTGACTGCCAAACATCTCTCTGAAAATCCTCTCTGGTGACAAGGTCCACCATGGCTCAGTCGACATTCGACGTTCTGGCCCTCTTCTGTACCGCCTCTGCCAGACGTCGACCTCGAAGAACGACAGAAATTGGTTGCATTCGCGAAATCCGATAATCATCAAGTGTGGAATCTCATAAGTAGATACTCGCGCTTAATACGACTCCTTCGCATTACCGCGTGGTCTTTTCGCGTCGTAGAGCGGTTTCGCTGTCGCGATCGAACCACCGCGTACTCCTCACCTCTATTACCGGAAGAAATCGAAAATGCGCGTCTCCACTGGGTAAAATCGACTCAGAAAAGCTATTTTACCCAAGAAATGCAACAACTCTCGCAGGGTGGCGTGCTTTCGCGATCGAGTCCTCTGATCCGTCTCGTACCGTTCCTCGACTCGGACGGATGCTCCGCGTCAGCGGGCGGCTTCGCAACGCGCTATTAGATCACGATGTGAAGCACCCCCTCATTTTACTGCAAGATTCGCAGCTTACACATCTCGTACTCGATCACGTGCATTGGACAACCCTGCATGGAGGAGCTCAAACCATGCTCGTGTCACGGGATTTATTCGTGACGTAAACAAAACACTAACTGTTTATAATTAAACCGGAGTTTCACTGACCGGTATCAAAAAGAAGATCAGGAAAAACAAATACAAAAAGAAAAAAACAAGATCAGGAAAAACAGATACAAAAAGAAAAAAACAAGATCAGGAAAAACAAATACAAAAAGAAAAAAAAACAAGATCAGGAACAACGAATACAAAAAAACCACGCGCGGTGGAAGTGAAACTTCTTGCAGTCTAGTAATGTTTAGAAGCATATTAAGATTAGAAATGTTAAAAAAAAAAATCATAGAAAAAGTTTCACTTCAAACATAATGAACGATCAAAATTTGCTTCGCAAAGAAGGAGAGCGTATGGGAAATGCTATGAACTACGTTTCTTTCTTTCTCATACGCTCTCCTTCTTTGCGAAGCAAATTTTGATCGTTCATTATGTTTGAAGTGAAACTTTTTCTATGATTTTTTTTTTTAACATTTCTAATCTTAATATGCTTCTAAACATTACTAGACTGCAAGAAGTTTCACTTCCACCGCGCGTGGTTTTCCACACGTATATTTTTTTTTTCTTTACACTTTTCTCTACACTTTCGGCTCCTGTTTGTAAGAAATAAGTTTTCATGAAAATTACGTTAGCACAACCCTGTATATGTATTCAGTTTGATTGAAAATGTGGGATTCTACTTAGATTTTGGTAAACACACATTAGTATAATAATACTTTGTAAACACCACACTGAGCTTCTTCTGCGCGACTAATTTTGTTTTTAAATGAAAATATATTTATTCATTTTGATTGAAAACGTGGATTCTACTTAGATTTTGGTAAACACACATCAGTATAATATAATAATAATATAATAGAACTGCGATCCATATTCTACGATACAGAGCTCCGCTCTTTATACAAGACTTTTTGTTGTCGCCATAAGTAGGGTGTTTCGGTTTATGTTTACCACTGTCGTTTCCCATATTATGTTTATATTTATCACGTACACTTCAGAATCATACGTTCAGGAACGTATAATCCAATTCGTTAGCTGTGTTCTCCGTATCTGTCTCCGTTGGATTTTTACCTTTGGAGATATGTTCAATCCGTTGTACACGACAGAACAATGAATAATGTTCAATAACTTTGGAATCACATAACAAATGCATGTAATAGCATAAAAAGAGATGCTGTAATGATGGCAACAATGAGAAATGTAATACAAAGAGCGGTGCTCTGTATCGTAGTAAAATGAATCGCAGTTCCAACATCTGATGTAACTTGATTTTTTTTGTAAGAAATAAGTTTTTATGAAAGTTACGTTTGTATAACCCTGTATATGTATTCAGTTTAATTGAAAACGTGGGATTCTACTTAGATTTTGGTAAACACATATCAGTATAATAATACTTTGTAAACACCACACTGAGCTTCTTCTGCGCGACTAATTTTGTTTTTAAATGAAAATATATTTATTCATTTTGATTGAAAACGTGGATTCTACTTAGATTTTGGTAAACACACATTAGTATTTTTATTTTATTTTTGATTTTACTTCAACTCGCCCGTAAGACGGCGCAGTCTAAATATCTCTATATGTCTGTAGTCGTAACATAACCATGAATTGAGCATTTTATTCGTTGCGATATATTCCAAAATGTTCGCTATCATTCTAAAGATCATTGGTTGTCCCCAATCGGTGGACCGGGGTTCGAATCCCGTCGGGGTAAGAAATTATTCTTCTCCGTTCATTCTCAGTTTAAATTTTCGCGCCCCACTTTCCACTTCCGTGACATCGAAACGTCACATATCCGTTACATCGATACGTCACATCCGTTACTTTAGAAAAGTGTTACCCTCAGCAAAGAAGTTTCACTTCAAAAAAACAAGATCAGGAACAACCAATACAAAAAAAATCATAGAAAAAGTTTCACTTCAAACATAATGAACGATCAAAATTTGCTTCGCAAAGAAGGAGAGCGTATGGGATGCTATGAACTACGTCTCTTTCTTTCTCATACACTCTCCTTCTTTGCGAAGCAAATTTTGATCGTTCATTATGTTTGAAGTGAAACTTTTTCTATGATTTCTTTGTATTAGTTGTTCCTGATCTTGTTTTTTTTTGTATTAGTTGTTCCGTCCCGTCGGAATAGAAAACGTGGAGTTCTTTCGTACATATTTATGGTGTGTTCGTGACTAAGAATCTTCCTCGAACATTAAGTAAATTAGGGTCATTCGACGACCATTCTAAACATCGCCAGATGTTTGGTTTTTTTTAAAGGACAATGTACCATAGAATTGGTCCCTTCGAACGACCACCCGCGTCCATCAAGGGTAGAGTCAAATTACCGGGACCCGTCGCACCTCCTTCCCTAGGCTCCTTCAGAGCTACGAGAAGGAGGTCTAAACATTCTTGAGGATGATGATTGGTAAATGCAACTTTCGGCAAGGAACCAATCAGTACATGTGTTTCCTCATCGCGGTCGGACAAGAAGTCGAACTCCGACAGTTCCTTCTTAGCTTTCGGACAAGCATCTTTGAATCCGCGGATACACAAGTACAACGCACCGGCCGTTGTACTTGTCAATCATTAAGTCTGCTTCCAAAGACTTCTAGTGCAGCAGTTAATTGTCCAGCGATCAGGACACGCGTCAAACCGGGATCGCATCTTACATTAGATCCGCGAGCATCAGTTTTATTGTATCGATTCAATCCAGATTAGTATTATTGTTAGCACACAGTGGGTCAGCGGATAGAACGCGCGACTACGACCAGTCGGTCTCGAGTTCGAATCCCCGCGCCCGGGCACCTCTTGAATTAATTCAATGTGCTTTTTTAAAAAAAAAACTGTGGTGCCCAAGGTGGTTCGGAACCCACCTTAAACTGTAGGTCCCGTCGTTTAATAACCATAGCAGTTGAAAAAGCGACGTAAAATAATCGAAACAAAGATTAGTATTATTCAAATCTGCGCGCGTATAAGGCAGGACCTGCTAGATCATCCTTACTGATGAGTCCACTAGCAGGTCCGGGACGAAACGCTTCTTTTACCGTAATTCATTGTCACGCGAACCAATTATTGTCTTTTGCGTTCTTATATCACCAAATCTCTTGAACTACTGGCCCAAGATTAATTTGGCGGGCACAGATCCGGAAAATTCGCGAACCCACAACTCGCGACAAAACATTAGTTGTTCCTGATCTTCTTTTTTTTCTTTTTGTATTTGTTTTTTTGTTTTGTATTACTTGTTCCTGATCTTGTTTTTTCTTTCTTTTTGTATTTCTTTTTCCTGATCTTGTTTTTTTCTTTTTGTATTTGTTTTCCTGATCTTGTTTTTTTTTAACATTTCCAATCTTAATTTGCTTCTAAACATTACTAGACTGCAAGAAGTTTCACTTCTACCGCGCGTGATTTTCCACGCGTATATTTTTTTTCCTCGAGTCTCGCACTACCGATGCACGGCTGCCGACTCCTTGTCGCTGATTGAAAAGTCTTTGCGTTAGGTTTTGGATCGTATTTTTGTTCATGGTACTGATGGTCTGTTCCAAGATTTATAACTTCGACAAAATTATATGGGAATAGACCCACTTTACCTTCAGTCTTCCTATCCACCAACCCTAAAATTGTGAAAAATTGTGAACACTTGCTCGAGAATTCAATACTAATACTTATCTAAACACACGTTTCGTACATCTGTATTAATTAAAGATACTTTGAAAGTTAGAGTCACTGTATTTTTTTCCTCGAGCCTCGCACTACCGATGCACGGCTACCGACTCCTTGTCGCCGATTGAAAAGTCTGCGTTAGGTTTTGGATCGTATTTTTGTTCTTGTTCTTGATGGTCTGTTCCAAGATTTATAACTTCGACAAAATTATATGGGAATAGACCCACTTTACCTTCAGTTTTCCTATCCATCAACCCTAAAAAATTGTGAACACTTGTTAGAGAATTCCATACTAATATTTATCTAAACACGTTTCGTACATCTGTATCCATTAAACATATTTTGAAAGTTTGAGTCACTGTATGTAAACTTTCCTTACCTTATCAAGAGCATCTCTAAATTAGAGTGTTCATTTGTATGTATGTATGTAACATGATATTTGGTCCCCTCAGGGTTTCAAATTCATTTACCAATCTTCACCATCGCCTTTTCAGCGGGACCTACTGTTTATGGTGGGTTCCGAACCACCTTTTGCCAACAACACGTGAAAAACACTCCGGGCGGGTCAGTTTCCGGTTTTTTACCAGACGGTCACCCATCCTAGTGCCGTTCACGTTCCACATTGTTTAACTTCGGTGATCTAACGAGAACCGGTGCTTTCAACGGGACTACGGTTGTTGGCTGAGTGTTCATTTGTATTATTTTTGTATTTGTTTTTGTATTTGTAGGCATGATCATTTATCCTCAGAATGATCAGTACATGCAGAATGATCAGTGTCTATCATAGTGACAATTGGCATATGATAGCCAAAGTACGACACAAAAGTTTGTGATTTAACATTTTCTAGATTCCTAGAAAATACAGTATCAATTGTTGTCCCCGACCTGGTAGTTGGTGTATTGACATTATTGTTGATGTTTAAATTGAATTCGTGATCCAAAAAGTCAATTGGAGGTTGACTTTCAGGTTTGGAGAACTGGACATTAAAATCACCGCTCATTATCAATGGTAGTGTCCCCCAGTCCTTTTTTAGTAATGCTGCACCACCTGGTGTGTATGGTAATAACACGCGGTGAATGAATTCGATTATATCATCAAGCTTGCTGTTAGGTGATATATACACAGCAACAATTAACAGAAATTGTCCATTATTAAGACGATATCTTGAAGCACAGATATCTCCAATGGCAGTTGTACTCACATCTATTGCATTCATTTGTTGAACAGATATAGCTATATGTGGAGTGATAGTAATTGACTGATGAGCTGTATTTCGGTAAATAGCTACACCAGCGGCTCTCTCTTGTGATCTTTTAAATGTGACAATACAATCGAACTTCGTTATATCGACCTTTCCGCCTTGTTTCAACCAAGTTTCACTCAGCACCAATATCGTTGAATTTCTTACAACTTCATCATGTAAATCTGTTGCGTGTAAGCTTAAACTTTGACAATTGTGTGAAAATATCGAAATGCCTTTTTTATTTCTATTACACTGTCCAACACCAAATTTTTTTTCATATAACTATTAGGTGGATCTTATAGAGTTTTTTGCGCTGATTCCGAATCTGGCCTTAATTTTTCCCCTACACGCACAGTTTTTGAAAAAATGGCTTTGAAAAAAAACGTATTTTTCAACTTTAAACAAATATTGTGACGTTATTATAAAAGATATTGAATTGTTCTTTGTAGCAAAAGATTCTGTAGACTTTCCTGAATACAGTGATAGCCGATAGTAATACATTATGAATGTATAAACATGTTTAAACAGTCATTAAAGACGGAGAGACACCACTTTTGCAGAAAATTGTGATGATATTTCTCCATTTATATCAAAAAGTAAGGGTCCAGTGGAAAATCAAACTATACTACACGATAGAGCAGACTTTTATCTTGAGAAACCACCCTGTCAGGTTTCGAACATCGACGTTTTTACCTAGCCAGAAAGCAAAATATCATCGCGGAACACGAGTCGCCGCCAGTGGTACTCTGTCACTAGCGCGGTCGTTCGACGGGATACGGCGCGGCGCGGCGTAACGGCGATGCAGTCGCTTCGAGCGCGCAATTATGTCAGCTTATTTAAATGTTTTATTTATTATTGTTATTTATTACAATTTCCCTATTCTATTGAGATATTTATTCTTTATTTATTATTTTATAACATTTAAAACATACCTAAAACTTCTTTCTTCCTGACCGTCGTTTATAAGATGTTTCTGCTTCTGTTATTAAATTCCAACAATAGTCTGCAAGCATGGATGTACTATCTTTTCCCAAGTATCTTGTTTCCATAACCAAAATGTCTTGATGGAATCTTTCACCGTGCTCATCACTCACATCACCAAGGTTGTCCGGAAAAAAGTCTAAATGCGAATGTAAAAAGTGCAGTTTGAGCGACATATTACATCCCAACTTATGGAAGGAATCTATTAGTCTTCCCACTACTAGTCCGTAGTTTGGTGAGCGATAATTTCCCAGAAAATTTAGACAAATATTTTCAAAAGCTCTCCAGGCTGTTTGTTCAGGCTCACTCATTTTGTTGATAAATTCTTCATTGCCTAAAAGTGTTTTTATTTGTGGTCCTACAAAGATTCCTTCTTTTATTTTCGCTTCGGATATTTGTGGGAATTTTGTTTGTAAAATTTAAATGCCTGTGTATCATTATTCATTTTTTTTACGAATGCTTTTATTACACCTATTTTTATATGTAATGGAGGTAAGTATACAGGGTGTCCCAAAACTACCCTAGGAGCCGAAAATGGGAAGTTCCTTGGGTCATTTGGAGCGAGATTTTCCTTAGAAAAAATGTTATCCGCGGCTTTGTTTAGGAGTTATTAACGAAAAACACGGACCAATCAGAGCGCGACCTAGACGCGAGTTGGCACAGACGGCCAATGGACAGTTGGCGCGCCGAGCCGATTTTGCCAACTTGCGTCTAGGTCGCGCTCTGATTGGTCCGTGTTTTTCGTTAATAACTCCTAAACAAAGCTGCGGATAACATTTTTGCAAAGGAAAATGTCGCTTAAAATGATCCAAGGAACCTCCCATTTTCGGCTCCTAGGGTAGTTTTGGGACACCCTGTATTTTATTCGGCTGGACTAAACGTTTGTACATAATATTTTTCTGGCCTGGGATATGGGTGTTTCTTGCTGGCCAAGTTTTGACCGTATAATGCTTCGTTCTAGCCCGACTATCCCATTCACACAAGAAACAGCAATATTTGGTATATCCAGCTTGTAGTCCCGTAACAATTGCAATCACTTTTAAATCTGCGCATACATGCCAATTGTACTTATTGTAATTTATTTTTTCGAATAACATTTTAAAAATTTCGTATGTTTCCTTTAATTTGACGCCATATGCAATCGGGATTGACGGATAAATATTTCCAATATGAAGCAATACTGCTTTTAAACTTCTTTTCGATGAATCGATGAATAATCTTCATTCTTCGGGTCGATGTTCTAATTTTAATTTTCTAAATAATGCGTCGGTGTCTGGACAATAAGACAGTTTGTTGTGTTCCAAAAAATGTGTTTTTAACTCTTCACTTCGTTTCCGAAAATGTGATATGGTAGTGCCCTGTTCAAGAAGATTCCACTGCTGAAGTCTTGATCCTAAAATTTCTGCCTTCTCCTTGGTCAAATTCAAGTCTCGCACTAAATCATTTAGATCTGTTTGAGTGATCAAATGCATTTCTGTGTTTATGTGTTCTTCTACAATTTCGTCGTCCGATGCACCATCAGATGAGTTTGAGTTTATATCAGTATTAGACACAGGAGATACGTGAATGTCGTCTTCCGGAACAGGTTTTATAGCTGATAAAATATTCGGATATGTAATTTTCTTTTTGTCCTTCCTTGTATGTCCATGGATAGTCGTTAAACAAAAGTAACAATCTGTTGAGTGATTCGATGGCTCTCTCCATATCATTGGGACACTAAACGGTATCTTCTTTTTCCCATTCTTTACAAATGACAGCAACCTTATCGCACAACTTCTGCAGCACACATGAGGGGCCCAATACTTGTCTTGATCACCAAGTTTGCAACCAAAATATTGTTCATAAGCTATTTTAATTTTTTCTGTTACATTTCGTCGCGTTTTTTTAGCCACTATTTCACCACACACGTAACAAAACGAATTTGGATCGTTTAGGCAATTACGCGACATTGTAAGCTATAGAAATTAAATTAACTTTACAACTCTAAATATACTTTTATACTTTTACTAGAAGAAGTTTATTAAGAAACGTGTTACAGTAAATCCTGATAATTTGCGCGGGCTAGAAACCTGGTAAGTTGCATCGGCCTACTCACTCCACTGCCTGTCAACGCTGTCCCGCGCCGCAAGACGGCGACTATTGTCATCGGCTCGGGTATATCGGTGTGACCACCACTACATTGACTCAATGAATCGAATTTTCAAACTTCTTAATACTCATTATTTTTCATGGGACTTTTTGAAAACGTATTTCTGGCATCTTTCTGAGTAAAACAAGACCAAACACGATATAGTTTCAATTGTAATTTAGTGGTGTAATCGACGAAGAAAGTTTCGGTCGCAATGTGCGTAGCCGTCGCCGACACCGTTGCTCTATTGTAGTCTCGCTCGGCGCGATCGTAGCGGTAGACCCAACCATAAATCAGAAAAAGCAAGTCTACCTGGTAAGTTGCTCAGTCAGAGAACAGCGTTTTTGCAACTTACCAGGATTTACTGTACACAGATCACGGCCTCGAAAGAATTCCCATGCATCTGTGGACAGATTCGGCCGTCGCCCTCGCGTGGATTCGCAGCCCCCCATCCAAATGGAAAGACTTTGTTCGTAATCGCGTCGCGGATATTCACCAAGTCGCTCCGCAAGCCTATTGGCACCATGTCCCCGGGACATGCAATCCTGCGGACTTAGCGTCCCGCGGAGTCTCGCCGCAATCACTGCAAAATTCCATTTGGTGGAGGGGGCCTGTTTGGCTGCAAGAGTTCTCTCCCGCATGGCCCGCGGAAACTCTATCTCCGGATCCACTCATAGACGTCGAAAGACGGCCAGAAAAGACGTCCGCGGTACACGCCACGCCAACCCCCTCGTGGGGGTTAATCAAGATATTCGTCGCTCACTCGATTGCTACGCATTACCGCGTTGTGCTCTCGAGCCGTGCGCCGAATGAAGATGAAACGAGCGGATCGCGGCCCTGCAGATCCTCTGTCAACACATGAAATTGACCAGGCTCGGCTGTTCTGGATCCGCCAGACTCAGAAGGATCATTTCTCACTCGACCTTCACAACTTGAGTCATGGCATCATCCCCTCTAAATCGAGTTCGATTCGCAATTTGATGCCCTTCACTGACGCAAACGGGATATTACGCGTGGGAGGGCGCTTGCAACACTCCCTCCTCGATGCAGATCAAAAACATCCGATCATACTGCCGCGATCCTCCACCCTCACCTCACTCGTCATCGGCCAAGCGCACATACGGAACATGCACTCTGGTCCGCAGCTTACGCTATCGACGCTACGACAGTCGTACTGGATCGTCGGCGGTCGACAACCAGTACGAGAGTTTATACACCGCTGCGTAACGTGCGCCCGCCACAGAGCCCGTCAGTGTACGCAACCCATGGGCCAACTACCGTCGCGGCGCGTATCCCGCGCGCGTGTATTTCTAAACTCCGGGGTAGACTACGCGGGCCCGTTTCCTTGGAAAACTATGCGCAGCCGCGGAGCCAAGACCCTCAAAGGATACCTTGTTGTTTTCGTGTGCATGGCTACCGGGGCAGTGCACCTCGAGTTCGCCTCCGATTATACGGCCGACGCCTTCATCGCGGCGTACAAACGGTTCACGGGACGACGCGGCATTTGCAGTACACTGACGAGCGACTGCGGCACGAACTTTGTCGGGGTAGATGCCGAATTGCGCCGAATGTTCAAACGCGCCTCGCAAGAGTCCCACGCGATATCAACCCGTCTGGCCAACCTCGGGACTCAGTGGATATTCAACCCTCCTTCCGCTCCACACTTCGGTGGCAAATGGGAGGCTGCGGTAAAATCCACCAAATTTCACATGCGTCGCGTAATCGGAGATGCCCTACTCACGTTCGAGGAATATGCCACACTGTTTACTCAAATCGAAGCCGCGTTGAACTCTCGACCGATCTGTGCACTGTCCGACGACCCGTCTGACCTATCCGCACTCACACCGGGTCATTTTCTTATTGGCGAGGCACTCAATGTCATCCCTGAACCCAGTGGCGCACCCAGGATTTAATCTTGGGGGGGGCCCGGTTGAACGGACAAAATTTTTTGGCCTGGTGCAAGAATTAGCGCGAATTAGACAATGAATGACCTTTTTTTTTTTTTTTAGACAAAATATCCCCTGACGGTACCCAGGGCTGTTCCACGAGTTTACTTTTAAAAGCTAAACATGTTTTATATACAGTGAGCCGGATTGGTATTCGGGCGCTCCGGGGGGACGATGACTTATTTAGTGTTGTGCTGTGCGATTTGGACTTTTTTGGGGGACTGGAGCGATGGGTTTGCTGCGGGATGTGTGAGGAAGTTTTGTTGGGGATTGCAATTGATCGGAATTGTACAATTCACAACTTTTTTGTGTGGGCCTGTATTGAAAATTTGAAAAATACGTTTTGTGGATCTGTCAATTAAAACTATTCTGAAGGTTTCGACAGAATCGGTCGGCGTTGCAATGAGCTACAAACATAAAATATCCAAAAATCATCGAAATCGTAGAGGAAGCAGCTATTCTACAGTTTGACCAATTTTCCAGTGTCATTATTTTTGGGGGGGGACTTGGCCCCCTGGCCCCCCCCCCCTGGGTGCGCCACTGCCTGAACCGGACCTCACTGACACCCCTCGCTCGAGATTGTCACGCTGGCAATTGCTCCGCCAGATGTTAGATCACTTCTGGCTGCGGTGGTCGCGGGAGTATCTGCAACAATTCCATTCAGCATCGAAGTGGCACACCAAGTCGCAGCCATTTCAGGTAGGCGATCTGGTACTCGTACGAGATGACAGGCTACCTCCTTTCAAATGGCCTCTGGCGCGCGTAACCGAGCTCCATCCGGGAAAAGACGAGATCATCCGAGTCGTTACCGTGCGCACCGCTACCACTACATGCAAACGACCAATTGTGAAACTCTGCCGATTGCCAATCGAAACAAAACAAGACGCGTCGTAACCATACCGCCAGCTGTTATTGCCAAACGGGCGTCACGGCAAGGGGGGGAGAAATGTTCCGGCAGACGTCACCGAATTAAGCCGACCCGCGGGCCACTCGGTAGGCGTCGTTCATTGTCGTCTGTGCCCCCGACCTCGCGGTAACCGAACAGGTGTTTTTCGGTTACAAGACAACGGCTGGTGTGACCCCAGTCAATGTACGATTCCGCTACCTGCTTGATACTGCATCATTGCGTAACCGATTCGGCATACTTGCCTTACTTAGTTAATTGTATGTGTACGTGTAACTGCACCGCGCAGCGTGCATCCATCACCGTCGGTGCGTTCAACCGAATAATTTGTGCAAGTGATTGTCTGTGAAATATACGTTTATTCAATAAAGTGATCCTACATCATTTACCCACTACGAGCTCTCAGATTCTTGTTCCGATCTCAAACATTTGTTGGTCCTTCGAGCCGGATAGATCGGCGGCTCTCACTACTTCAATCTGAGATACGTAGTTGGTAATTTCACGACAAACCGCCGCAATAAACGCGTATGCGATTCACAGTACGAATCGCATAGACAATTTGAACCGTTCTGTGACCGTTAGTGCCGCTTGTTTATTGTTGGTGTCGTTCGCGCCTCGCGTGACTTCGCCCTCGTTACTGTTCCCGCAATTTTAAAAATGTCAACAGCCAAATCGTTGATCGCTCTACAATTCGATTTGCACCATACCATTGGCCGCATTATCGTGAACACAAAAAAGAAAGGTACGGCCAATCTCACCGAATCGTATATACAGGCGCGAGTGGACGGATTGGGATGAATTCCGCGCGAACCACGTCCGACTCCAGGACTTATGCACAGAAGAGATCCAGAAGCATGACTATTATGTCGATGGCCTCCGCCAAACGACTGAGGAACTGGTCGTCGACACCCAGGCAGCACTGTGCTCCATGCTCAAGGATCTCGAGCCTCGCGTCCGGACGTCAACTGACGAGTCGCACTCTACGACTCGAGACAAAGCGTCTTCAGCAAAACTCCGCCGCCTGGACGTTCCGACATTTTCAGGTGATTTCAATGACTGGCCGCCATTCAAGTCCTTATTCACGTCGCTAGTGTTGAACAACTGCAGCCTCACCACGACCGAAAAATTTCATTAACTTCGTTTGAGTCTTCACGGCGAAGCGCTCGATCTAGTTCGAAATTTACCGGTCGACGGTGAGCATTTTGATCGCGCGTGGCAACTCATCGTTCGCCAGTATGAAAACACTCGCGTCCTTGTCGACAGTTTACTCGCCACATTGTTTTCATTGACCCCCGCGAAATCGGAATCCGCAACAGAGCTCAAGCGAATCCGCGGGACGGTCAAATAAGTGCTGGATGCTCTCGAAGTGCTAAAGTGTCAAGTGCAGCACTGGGGGCCATTCATCATTTTTTGGGTCGCTCAACGCTTGGATCCGGAAACGCTCAAAGCGTGGGAATTGCATCTTGCGGACAACACCGAGTACCCGCCGTTTTCTGAGCTCGACAATTTCCTCGAACACCGCGTACGAGCGCTGGCGAAGGTTGAGAGCGCGACGCCTGCCACAGCACCAAGACATGCACGACCTGCACATCGAGACACCATACGTCGTTGCACGATGCCTCAGCAGCCTCCTCGGACTCAACCACGACATTCGACTTTTCTTCAGCAGCCGCACATCACGTCATGCCGGGCTCGCCCAAGGTGTCACTGCGTCGTCCGATGCTCCTGGCCACTGCCCGTATCAACGTGATTGCCGCCAACGGGGACTGCATCCAGGCGCGCGCGCTTCTAGATCAAGGATCCGAGGTCTCCTTCATCAGGGAATCCGTCTGCCAACGGTTGCATCTTCCTCGACAGCATGCCAGCTTACCGATTTACGGCATCGGTGCGAGTCGAAATGTGACCACCAGAGGCGTTTCTACGTTCGTCATCTCGTCACTCAACGAACTTGGACACAACGTGGAGACACATACAGGGGTTGCAACTAGCCGACCCATCTTACCTGGATCCCCAGCCTATCGACATTGTTATTGGCGTCGACGTCTATAGCCGCATAATTCGACCCGACCTCAGGAGAGGTGACGACGATGCTCCACTCGCCCAGTGCACCACGCTTGGGTGGATCATCTCCGGGCCCACTGCCTCCTTCGGGACACACCACACTTCCATTGGAGCCTCCAGTTTCCAGACCGGCGTCGATCGGGACCTCTACGCCCTCATCCAGAAATTCTGGGTCCAGGAGGAGCCGAACAGCCAACCCGAGGCGATGATGACTGACTCCGAACGTGAATGTGAGAACCACTTTGTACGCACTCACTCCCGCGACGAAACCGGGCGTTATATCATGCGCTTGCCATTCGCGAAAAGCCCCAATGAGCTCGGTGACTCGCGTTCTTCGGCGCTGCGTATACTATGGCGAAGCGAGAAGATGCTCGCGTCACGTCCGCAATTCCGAGAAAAATACGTCGACTTTCTTTCAGAATACAAACGCCTCGGCCACATGCGCGTGATAACTGAATGCGAGACTCGTACAACAACCGCGTCCTATGTACTCCCCCACCACGGAGTCCTCCGCGAAACGGGGGGGGAATCGAAAATTCGCGTCGTATTTAACGGATCGCATCGCACGACGTCCGGGTCATCGCTAAACGATTGTTTACACACGGGCCCGAAAATGCAGACGGACTTGGCGGACATCATCCTCCGATGGCGCAGATTTCGTTTCGCGTTCTCTGCAGACGTGGAAAAAATGTACCGACAAATCCGCGTACATGACGAGGATCAGACATTCCAGCGAATCGTCTGGCGTCCCGATAGCTCGGTACCGGTTCAGGAATACGCGCTCACAACCGTCACATATGGACTCGCGTGCGCCCCGTTCCTCGCATTAAGGTGCCTCCGCCAATTAGTTTGCGACGACGGTAACAGGTTTCCGCGAGCGAAAGACGCCCTACTGCGGGAGACCTACGTTGACGACGTGTTATCCGGTGCGAACTGCCTGCAAATCGGCCAGGAAAAAATTCGTCAACTCCAGCAGCTTTTGAGTGCAGGAGGATTCGTCCTCAAAAAATGGATCGCCAATTGCGCTGAGTTGATCCCCGCGGAAGAAAGGCGTCCGGCATTGTCAACCGGTCGAACGTTATCCGTCGATGCCCCGCATCGCGCCTTAGGACTCGCGTGGCAGACCGATTCCGACACATTCGCATTCTCTTTTCAGGCACCACCGAACGCGAGCACATCCAAGCGAGGAGTGCTGTCGACCATCTCACAGCTATTCGATCCGTTAGGATGGCTCGCACCCGTCACCGTGCAGGGAAAAATCATTATGCAGGAGTTGTGGATGCAGAAAACTGGATGGGACGACACTCTTCCGCCTGAGATCATGCACCGCTGGGAGCGATTCTGCGCGAATTAACGGAGATTCGTCATCGAAATGGACGGTGATGGATGCACGCTGCGCGGTGCAGTTACACGTACACATACAATTAACTAAGTAAGGCAAGTATGCCGAATCGGTTACGCAATGATGCAGTATCAAGCAAGTAGCGGAATCGTACATTGACTGGGGTCACACCAGCCGTTGTCTTGTAACCGAAAAACACCCGTTCGTTTACCGTGAGGTGGGGGGCACAGACGACGGTGAACGACGCCTACCGAGTGGCCCGCGGGTCGGCTTAATTCGGTGACGTCTGCCGGAACACGGACTAAAGTCGAGGGAGTAAGAGACAAAAGAAATAAAAAAGGGAGCATCGACACATAAAACAAAAGAAAAATATAATCGAAAATCGCGGAGAGTGTCTGGAGCTAACGTTCGGTCTGTTTGAGACCGAACAACGATTAAAATATTTACACTAAAACACACACAAATTGACCAGCCGAATAAAATATACTTACCTCCATTACATATAAAATTAGGTGTAATAAAAGCATTCGTAAAAAAAATGAATAATGATACACAGGCATTTAAATATTTACAAACAAAATTCCCACAAATATCCAAAGCGAAAATAAAAGAAGGAATCTTTGTAGGACCACAAATAAAAACACTTTTAGGCAATGAAGAATTTATCAACAAAATGAGTGAGCCTGAACAAACAGCCTGGAGAGCTTTTGAAAATATTTGTCTAAATTTTCTGGGAAATTATCGCTCACCAAACTACGGACTAGTAGTGGGAAGACTAATAGATTCCTTCCATAAGTTGGGATGTAATATGTCGCTCAAACTGCACTTTTTACATTCGCATTTAGACTTTTTTCCGGACAACCTTGGTGATGTGAGTGATGAGCACGGTGAAAGATTCCATCAAGACATTTTAGTTATGGAAACAAGATACTTGGGAAAAGATAGTACATCCATGCTTGCAGACTATTGTTGGAATTTAATAACAGAAGCAGAAACATCTTATAAACGACGGTCAGGAAGAAAGAAGTTTTAGGTATGTTTTAAATGTTATAAAATAATAAATAAAGAATAAATATCTCAATAGAATAGGGAAATTGTAATAAATAACAATAATAAATAAAACATTTAAATAAGCTGACATAATTGCGCGCTCGAAGCGACTGCATCGCCGTTACGCCGCGCCGCGCCGTATCCCGTCGAACGACTGCGCTAGTGGCAGAGCACCACTGGCGGCGACTCGTGTTCCGCGATGATATTTTGCTTTCTGGCTCGGTAAAAACGTCGATGTTCGAAACCTGAAAGGATGGTTTCTCAAGATAAAAGTCTGCTCTATCGCGTGGTATAGTTCGATTTTCCGCTGGACCCTTATTTTTTCAGATGAATTAAAAAATATCATCAAAAAACAGTGCAAAAGTGGTGCATCTCCGTCTTTAATGCTTGTTTACACATGTTTAAACAATCATAATGTATTACTATTGTACATCACTGGATTCGGGAAAGTCTAGAGAATCTTTTTCTGTAAAGAACACTAAAATATCTTTTATAGTAACATCACAATCTTTGTTCAAAGTCGAAAAATATGTATTTTTTTCAAACTCAAATTTCTCTAAAACTGTGCGTCTAGGATAAAAATTAAGGCCAGATTCGGAATCAGCGCGGAAAACTCTATAAGAAATTCATAGTGAGAATCGAAACATCAAAAAAAAGTTTGAATTTGTTGGACCGTGTCATTACACAAAATTGTAAAAATACAAAATATATTCACATTTTATTGTGGAAATGTTTAATTAAATAAATTAAATAAATAAAATAATGTATACAGAATAAATATACTAATAAATAATAAATAACAATATTATAACATTCAAATAAGCTGACATAATTGCGCGCTTATAGCCGCTTCATCGCTGTTACGCCGCGCCGCGGCGCTCCGTATCCTTTTTTTTTTTTTTGAATTGAAACTTCTTTGCTAAGGGTAATAATTTTCTAAAATAACGGATGTGACGTTTCGATGTCACGGATGTGACGTTTCGATGTCACGGATGTGACGTTTCGATGTCACGGATGTGACGTTTCGATGTCACGGAAGTGGAAAGTGAGGCGCGAAAATTTAAACTGAGAATGAACGGAGAAGAATAATTTCTTACCCTGACGGGATTCGAACCCCGGTCCACCGATTGGGGACAACCAATGATCTTTAGAATGATAGCGAACATTTTGGAATATATCGAAACGAATAAAATGCTCGGTAGTAGGATCAATCGAAAATGTTACAAATTCATGGTTATGTTACGACTACAGACATATAGAGATATTTAGACTGCGCCGTCTTACGGGCGAGTTGAAGTAAAATCAAAAATAAAATAAAAATACTAATGTGTGTTTACCAAAATCTAAGTAGAATCCACGTTTTCAATCAAAATGAATAAATATATTTTCATTTAAAAACAAAATTAGTCGCGCAGAAGAAGCTCAGTGTGGTGTTTACAAAGTATTATTATACTGATATGTGTTTACCAAAATCTAAGTAGAATCCCACGTTTTCAATTAAACTGAATACATATACAGGGTTATACAAACGTAACTTTCATAAAAACTTATTTCTTACAAAAAAAATCAAGTTACATCAGATGTTGGAACTGCGATTCATTTTACTACGATACAGAGCACCGCTCTTTGTATTACATTTCTCATTGTTGCCATCATTACAGCATCTCTTTTTATGCTATTACATGCATTTGTTATGTGATTCCAAAGTTATTGAACATTATTCATTGTTCTGTCGTGTACAACGGATTGAACATATCTCCAAAGGTAAAAATCCAACGGAGACAGATACGGAGAACACAGTGGCTAACGAATTGGATTATACGTTCCTGAACGTATGATTCTGAAGTGTACGTGATAAATATAAACATAATATGGGAAGCGACAGTGGTAAACATAAACCGAAACACCCTACTTATGGCGACAACAAAAAGTCTTGTATAAAGAGCGGAGCTCTGTATCGTAGAATATGGATCGCAGTTCTATTATATTATTATTATATTATACTGATGTGTGTTTACCAAAATCTAAGTAGAATCCACGTTTTCAATCAAAATGAATAAATATATTTTCATTTAAAAACAAAATTAGTCGCGCAGAAGAAGCTCAGTGTGGTGTTTACAAAGTATTATTATACTAATGTGTGTTTACCAAAATCTAAGTAGAATCCCACATTTTCAATCAAACTGAATACATATACAGGGTTGTGCTAACGTAACTTTCATGAAAACTTATTTCTTACAAACAGGAGCCGAAAGTGTAGAGAAAAGTATAAAGAAAAAAAAAATATACGTGTGGAAAACCACGCGCGGTTGAAGTGAAACTTCTTGCAGTCTAGTAATGTTTAGAAGCATATTAAGATTGGAAATGTTAAAAAAAAAACAAGATCAGGAACAACCAATACAAAAAAAAAACAAGATCAGGAACAACTAATACAAAAAACAAGATCAGGAACAACTAATACAAAAAAAATCATAGAAAAAGTTTCACTTCAAACATAATGAACGATCAAAATTTGCTTCGCAAAGAAGGAGAGCGTATGGGAAATGCTATGAACTACGTTTCTTTCTTTCTCATACGCTCTCCTTCTTTGCGAAGCAAATTTTGATCGTTCATTATGTTTTTATAGTGCGGAAATGCGTTACGCATACCCTGGCCCCTTCGGAGGCGCACTCGCATGCCCCGACCCTCCCCATCCCACCCCCCACGCGCCATCCCACCGGAGCCCGTCTCCGGTAGATGGCCGACACCCCCTACGAGGGACCGGGTAAAGGCCTTTGCACACTAGGACGCCCCTCCGCCAACACAGCACAGCGCCGCCTCGCCGTTTGCACATTCTTCTATGGGTTTCCATAAGGACGCGCACACTGTACCTGCAGCGAAGGGACATTCTGGGCGAGGATGTTCTGCCGGCGGCGTTGGATGTGCTTTTCGTACGGTATACGAGAGACGATCTTAACTATTCGTAAAAACGACTAAAATGAAGAGTGCAAACAATAGAATTGGTTCGTCGATTTCGTATATTTGTCAATTAATGATAATTTTAGTTGTACTAATTTTCAAATTTTAAATATCCATATGATACAAATATTATTCACGCGACTTGTACTGCCAATTTTACGATAGTTGTTACCCGCACCCCATAAACGATAGGTGCTCTTAATTTAATTACAAGAAAACATTTGCAGAAAGTTTATATTTTATGGCAAGGAAGGTAGTACACAATCGTTGAATTAAACAGAAATTATTCGGCAAATCTAGTTTTTATAAAATATTAATTTGACTATTCTTGACATCTGAAAAACAGCAAAATCATTAATTGACAATCTTTATTTTGCCTCTGTAAATTGATAGTTTTGATGAAGAAGATTGATGAGTAGCAAAAATCAGATTAGAGCGCTGTATGCCCCCCCCCCCCTTAGGAACTATGCAACATTTCTTTCCGTACAACGAATGACTTTGAGTTATTTGAGATCGTCATTGTGTCAGGCTCACCCAGCAAACTCCAAAAACTGTTAGGTTTCAATTGTCTGCTATTTTGGGTCTATGAAATTGCTGAATATTCTTTAAACATTCTCAAATAAGGGTTGACGGCGTTTATCCTAAAATTACACCTTTCACAAAGTGAAAAAACATTTTCAATTTGTTTATGTCCAACCAGTAATCCAATACACTGCCCCGTACGAGCGATAGGAGAACAGCAGTGGGTTAACACTTTTTGCACTCGGAGCTATTTTATTAACTCGAAAATCAAACGTTCCTTCTGACCTAGAATATTTCCCCTACTAGCACAAAATATTGTATACACATTCATATAATAGTAAAAATAGATTTAATCTCTTTTTAATATTCAAATACTGATACAAATATTAAGTAACGAAAATTTTTTTTTTAAATATGCAGGGAATATCTATTTCATGTTACGAGACAATTTTTTTTTCTAAATATTGAATGAATCTTTTTTTCATATTGGAAATAGAAAATTTTTTCCTAATATACAGATAATATTTATTTCATGTTATGAAAAAAATATTTTTTTCTTATTATAAAATGTGTAATATTAGGAATAGAATTTTTTTTTTAAATATGAACTTTTAATTTACTTTGAATTCGTGTTTGTCACTTAATCGACATACATTTATATTGTAAGAACATTAATTGCGTAATGTTCTTATTATGTGCGACAAAATTATTAGTCCTCGAGATATTTTCAAAACCTGTATTTATTGAAAAAGATGCTTGTTTAGGATTGGCTGAGCGTGTCGGCAGCGTGAACGCGCCGATTTACTGCGCCGCCTCGCTATTGGCGGATTCACGCGTAACCGCGAGATCGAGAGTCGATAAGCAGCTCGCAGTAGCTTAGACCAGCACCGTCGGACATCGATTACGATCGATTATCGACCCCGAAATTGGGATTACTATTGGCGGATCGCTCTATCGATCCGCCAATCACTAGTTCGACGGTCACGGTAGACTGCCAGCTGTTCCACTCCGATCTCAACGTGCAGTTCGTTATCGAATGTCTTTTTCGACTCATCGCTAGCAAATCTCCGGTTCTAATTCATCTATCGCGCGTCTACTGACCGGTACGTGAATTAGAAGTATCTACGGATTCCCGCGACTATTCGGGAAATATCTGAGCAATAAATACAAGCTCTACTACGAGAGTGGTTTATTGTTAATTCATATACATTTTCTGTTTAACACACGGTTGTTATTTTCAATTAATGTAACAGACGAAGCCCCATAGGGGAATAAAGAAGTGACTAGTTTTGTGAATGAGTGTTTTGCTTTCCTGGTACTCTAACAATGCTCATTATATAGTTTTCGTACTCAATTTACGATACGTAAATTGCTACTGAATGACGAAATGCTTACTCCTACACAAATCAGCTTTTGTTATAGCAACAATGTCGACACGGTCTTTACGTTTACTTGGCATTTGGTGTGGATTCTTCTTAAATAATAATGTAAAATAATTATTATAACATCTTTGGTCTGCAAATTGTTCCACCGGTTCGAGACAAAGATTCAATTCCTGTGTAGGTACTATAGGGTAACTGCACCAGTGAATGAACATTTAAGAAATTGTTCAGGAATATATTTTATTTAAAAAAAAAATATGTGGATTAAAGGAATCTCATATATGCCAAATAGCTCCCTATACTTCATTTGTCAAAAATAAATGAACACAAATACAATGAAATTAGTATTATTTTTGTTTATTAAACGTTAAATAAAAAATATGAAAAATACCAGTCAATGAACACTACATTCCAGTAATTGAACAATGATGGTCCAATGAATGAACTGAATTACTAAACAATATTCTCCTATTTATTTAACTCTTTAATCACAAAAAATCCCCTAGAATTAAGTTTCTTTGGCTCCGTTATCTTTGTTAAAACATCCTGTCTCTTGTACCAAACCGTATCTGGAATCTCTGGCCATTTCCATACCTTTCCTTTTTCACATTCTACCATGGTTGTCATATTGGGTTTGATTTTCCGGATTCTGAATTTTTTTGTCTTCCAGAGTTTCGTGATCTTCGCTGTCAGATTTTTTAGAATCACTATCTTTAGAAGTGGAATTAGGACTAATATTATGGGAAATATTCTCTTTTCTCTGTTTCTTTTTCGGTAATGTCACCTGTGCGTTCTTTTTCTCTTCCGCTTTTCTTTTTCTGCATTTCTTTTCTCTGTTCCTTTACTGGGCTATGAGTAATATCGTGGACCAGTGAATAGACACAACGAATTTTTAACGTAATATTCATTTTATAGCTATTTTTGTGATTTATATTCAATACTTAAACCCTCGTACATCTATATTGTTAGTAACTTTTATCTCATGTGTAAAAGAAAAGTATAAAAACTCATGTGTAAAAGAAAAGGTCGTGTATACATACCTTACTAGTTTTAGCTCTGTTATACACACTCAACGCACTTGGTGAAAATAGACCATCATAGAAACTAATGGTGACGTGACCAATATAAACCAATAAGAATACAACTACGAAAAAGAGTCATATATTCCAGGGCTCGGAAATTTTTACTCGCGACGGCCGACAATCGAAAGCTACGCCTCCTCGACCCGGCCGCGCGTCTCGCTCCCCGTAGCGATCTAAGTGCTCGGAGCTGCTCAGGCGCGTGCCATAACATAGGCGCTATTCGTGACGCATCAGGACGATACTCGTGGCAATAGGTTTCCACATTACCATTGAGGTACTATTGCTAATGCGTTTTTTTTGTTAGTGGTATCCCCTGTAGGCCTATTCCACTATGTCGCACGATAATTTCGGACAAAAATTGTAGAAAATTAATTACAAAAATAAATTCGTAAGATAAATTTTGAAAATAATTATTAATTCTATTGTGCGACATAGTGGAATAGGCCTACAGGGGATACCACTAACAAAAAAAACGCATTAGCAATAGTACCTCAATGGTAATGTGGAAACCTATTGACACGAGTATCGCCCTGATGCGTCACGAATAGCGCCTATGTTATGGCACGCGCCTGAGCAGCTCCGAGCACTTAGATCGCTACGGGGAGCGAGACGCGCGGCCGGGTCGAGGAGGCGTATCTTTCGATTGTCGGCCGTCGCGAGTAAAAATTTCCGAGCCCTGATATATTCAATTGGCCCAAGAGTCATTATCGCTAGTATGCCGTGCGGCTTAAAATTTGTTGAAATATACAAAAGTGTTCATTCACTGGTGCCCGTTCATTCACTGGTGCAGTTACCCTAATTATAAATCTCCGTACCGTAATCGTTGTACCGTTCGCCCATTACCTTGAGCCTTGAGCCCATCAATTTTATGACAGGTGAAGACGGGTGCTGGGCTACTCTAAAAATGAGGCTGTTGTGAAAATAAGTTCCTTTGACGAGCATGAATTGCTTTATGACCACCGTCCGACGAAAACACGAAGGGAACGCCGCGTGATCAACACCTGTTGGAAGGGACTTCCTCATACTATATTATAATGTATCAACTCAGAATCCATAGCAATACATTGCAACGTTGTGATAGCGGAGCAGCAGTAGGCTAAGACCAAAGATTCTGCTGTTCTGCGATCGTTCGTAGCGAGCAATGTATTGGAACATAAACAATTTACTGTAGCGACTATAACTTTACTTCAGGGACGAAAAGATAATTTTCGAAACTTGTAAGTTTCGACTTGCGTTTATTATTTCATTGTAACGACTACAACTCTATTAGAGGGACTGGGTAGGAATTTTCGAAGCTCGCCAGTCATTTCTTTTATTGTCTACAACGATGCGCTATTGCGGATGTATTCATAAATAATAAAACACAATTTCTGTTTATGACAATGAATATCACCAACCAAGAAGTATTTTCATCATCGATAACGGTGCCTTATTTTTTGAGATTTTTAATATTTTACAAGCAGGCTTTTCAAGTTAAAAATCTGAAACCAATTGTAGAGTATGTATTTAGGTTCTTGACATGTGGGAGATTTTTCTCAGAATTTCCAAACATCATGAACTAGGGAAAATGGGGTAAAAGCTGATTTTTCGATTTTACCCCATGTAACTACCTTCCCGCGATTTTTCAAACACATCCAATGATCTGACGAAAAAATGTTTCCCACAAAAGTTGATCAGAGTATTCGCGTTCTTAGATATTGTTCGGCGTCGACCGACGGTCGGAGGCGCCTGAAGCTGGGACCGCTCAGAAATGAACGCGCGAGGACAGGCAAGAAGGAGCGGAAGAAACAGAAATTAATTTCGGTCTATGCACAACCCTGTATTTATTGAAAAGCGCTAGTTAGGCGCGACGATTCGGCTTGCTATGACGGAGATCTTGCACGTGCGAATGGCTGCCGTCGGATCGCGACAGAAATCTTGCGCAGCACCTTTCTTCAGGAGCCGCCGCGAGAGGAGATCTTCGACGCGATGCAAAGGAGATCTTGCCGCGGGCAGCTGCACGATACGCGACGCAAAGAACGTAGCAAACAACCGAATCAGCGCGATTATACACGTAATGCGCACACTTAACAAAATCCACAAATGGATCGCGACAGAGTGCTCGCTGAGCTTGGGTTAGCGCGTGTATAGAGAGCGCGAATTAACGAGCGCGCACTACGCAAATTTACATCAACAAAAAAGAAAGCGCGTAATAACGAGAAGCGTTTGATTTGTATGAACGATCAACGGTGGGAATCGCAGAACTAGAGCGAAAGCGTAAGAACGCGAGGCAATCCCGTATATTTGAAGAACAAAGTAATACTCGAGGTTCTCCGACAGGCGAGGGCCCTTAAATAACGTTGAGCGAAGACGGTGTGTTCGAAACTGATTGGTTGAGACTGTCACCTGATTTCGAGGAGATTCGATGTTGTCGTGAAATTTTGTCCTAAGACAAAGACGTCCCGTTCTTGACTCACGGTAACGCGTGATCGAGACGCGACTCTAAACAGCTATAAAAACTGCGGAATTTTCGGTTTGTCGCTTCCAACCGTTGAATTTCGAACATACCGCCCGCCTCGAAACATTAGTTTCGAAATCTATCGCATCGGCACGCAGACTTATGAAATAACGGTATTACACGCTGCTACCTAGCTTAAACGATAGAAGGAGTTTGTTACCGTACTAGCGATCGTCAATCGCATGACAACGCCAAACTGCAGGCCGCCCGCCTTGACAGAGCGCGGGCGTGTGTCTGGAATGGCGGGGATACGAGCGCGACTTTTTTACAAACGCAGTCGTCGCTAACTATCTATGAGGATATACTTTATTTATCATCGTAACGCAAATGAAACGAGGAAACGCGGCTGGTTTTCGGCATCTGGGACGTTGTCCCAAGGAACGCCTTTGAATTAACTCTCGGAGTTGCAAGTGACGGGTAAAGGACACAATTTGACAATTGGTCGTTTAAGACATGAAGTAGCAGTCTTTACGGTAACCACGCGAACGTGGTTGTCATCGCCAGGGTGGAGTTGCACGACTCGTCCTAACTCCCATTTGCATGGAGGGAGATTCGAATCGCTTAGGAGAACTAGCTGTCCGTTAGAGATTGAAGGGCGTGGACGACGCCACTTTCCGCGTTGTTGAAGCGTGTTAATATAATCATTTTTCCACAACTTCCAAAATCGTTCGATCATATGACGAACTAACTGCCACCGAGAGAGGCGATTTTCGGCTATCTCAAGCAACGAAGGTTGCGGAGGGGTTGTGATAGCGGAACCAACAAGGAAATGACCCGGCGTTAACGGCGCAAAATCGTCAAGAATGTCGGAAAGAGGTGCAATAGGGCGGGAATTTAGACAAGCCTCGATTGCGCAGAGAAGCGTCGTAAATTCCTCGAATGTTAGTTTTCGCTCGCCTAATACACGTCGAAGATGGTATTTAACGCTTTTGACGCCTGCCTCCCACAGTCCGCCAAAATGCGGCGCGGACGGGGGAATGAAATGCCAAGTCACTCCATCACCAGCGGTTTGGTTTTGGAAGTCTGGGTTTTGAATCGCAGCGCGATAAGACTTGGTCAACTCCTGATCTGCTCCGGTGAATGTAGTTCCGTTATCGGAATACATGTGTTCCGGTAAGCCTCGACGGGAACAAAAACGAACGTAGGCGTTCAAGAACGCTGAAGTGGAGTAGTCAGCAACTAACTCTAGATGCACCGCCTTGGTGGCCATGCAGATGAAAAGGGCAATATAAGCTTTACGGGTTGTGATCCCACGGCCAGCTGAAGCGCGGATGTAAACAGGGCCGGCGTAATCCAGGCCACTGTGCGAGAAAGGTTTCGATGGAGAAACTCGCGCTGCTGGGAGATTCCCCATAATCTGAGTTGGAAGCGAGGCGCGTTCTCGCACGCATTTGACACATGCGTGTATGACGGCTTTCACTTGACTTCGGCTTCGGAGGATCCAGTATTCTTGCCGAAGAATATGAAGCGTTAGCTGTAAACCAGCGTGTAAGGCTCGGACGTGGGCCTGTTCAATGATACGGATTACCAAAGGATGTGGAGCCAACAGAATTGGATGCTGCGATTGAACTGGCAGCGGGGCGTTATGCAACCGACCTCCAACTCTAAGAAGACCATCTCCGTCAAGGAACGGGTTGAGTGACTCGAGTGAATGCTTGGGCGGAAGCGACTTTCTGCTTTTGAAAGAAGCAATGGCTTCTGGAAACTGGGCACCCTGAATGCGTCGTAACCAAAAGATTTTGGCAGCGGTGCATTCGGGGGCTGTCAATGCGCGTCCTGGGGGACGATGGGAAACGTCGTTGCTACGCCTGCGAGCATTTCGAACGAAACGGTGGAGATAGGCCGTTACTCTTATTAATTTTGGCCAGCTGGAGAAACGGGATTCTAAATCCCAAGTAGAAGCAGGGGTCGTGTTATGAACCACGACCTTTGACTCAACTGTGTCTTCCACAGCGAGATGTCGAGGTTGACTTGGCCATTCGGAGGAATCGCGAAGTAACCATGGTGGTCCGTGCCACCAAAGATTTGAATTAAGCAATTCATTGCTTGTGATTCCACGGGACGCGCAGTCCGCGGGATTGTCGGAGGTTGGAACATACCGCCAGGTAGCTTTAGGAAGACGAGCTTGTATGGCGGCAACACGATTCGCGACGAACGTCTTCCACTTTGAAGGATGCAACTGTAACCATGCGAGAGCCACCGTCGAGTCGGACCAACAATGGCATGGGCAATCTTGAAGGTCGAGAGAAGACGCGACGAAACTCATCAGACGAGTTAAAAGAACCGCTGCTTGTAATTCAAGACGTGGAATGGTCAAAGGTGTTAAAGGCGCGACCTTTGATTTTCCCGTGAGAAGAGATACTATAATTTGTCCTTCGGTTGACGTAACACGAGCGAATACCACTGCAGCATAAGCGACTGTCGATGCGTCTGCAAACCCATGAATTTCAATCTGCGAAACCTTGGAAATAGATCCGATCCATCGTGGAATTTGAAGTCCGTTTAAGGACGGAAGTCGCGAGTAAATGGACTTCCATTGTTCTAATTGTGGATTTGGGATAAGATCGTCCCATCCTATACGGAGGCGCCACAAACCTTGGATCAGAATCTTAGCGCTTATTATGGCGGGAGTTACCCAGCCTAGAGGATCGTATAATTTTGCTATGGTCGAAAGAATGGTTCGTTTTGTTGACGGCAACGGTTTGGACAAATTGACATGAAATTGAAAGGAATCTCGCGAAGGATTCCAGCTAACTCCGAGGATTTGACTCGATCATCGGGGGCAAGAATTTTGGAGCATGCTAACCCATGATCTTCTGGATTAATGTCTGAAAGAAAGTCAACCGAATTGCTAGCCCATTTCCTTAGCTTCATGTGACCGCACTTGAGCAGCTGGATCAGCTGATCGCGGGATTGCCGAATGGTAGAGATGTCATCTCCTCCAAAGAGAACATCGTCGACATATATATGAGAACGAATAACGGGGACCGCAAGCGGGTACCGGCCTCCTTCGTCTTCTACGAGCCTTTGTAGAATGCGAAGAGCTAAGAAAGGAGCGCAGCTCATGCCATATGTTACTGTAAGTAACTGGAACGCCTGCGTGTTTTCAGAAGGAGTGGGTTTCCAGAGTATTCTCTGGTAATCCACATCGCGTTCATCGACAAGAATTTGGCGATACATCTTTGCAATGTCCGCAGTGTAAACGAGTTTGAAGGTCCGCCACCGTAATATGACGGCGGAAATATCGAGTTGCAATTTGGGACCAGGGAGAAGATGCTCGTTTAGAGTGGACCCATTCGATGTAACGCTGGATGCGTTAAAGACAACGCGAACGTGCGTGGTAACGCTGTCAGCGCGTACCACTGGGTGGTGGGGAATATACACGCACTGAGCAGGCGTGAGCGACACAGGCACTTTGCGCATGTGTCCGAGAGCTTCGTATTCTTGCAGAAATTCTCTGTATTCCGCAGCCAAAGATGGTTGCAATAGAAGTTTTCGATGAATGGAGTTTAAAACCTGGTTTGCTCTTTCATGAGAATAACCAATATCAATTGGAGGACCCGTGCGGAACGGACGCCTAACTATGTACCGTCCTTCTTCTGTTCGTGAAGTGTGCAGTTGAAAATGGTTTTCGCACTGCTCTTCCTCTTTGGTTAAGGGGGAATTCGAAGGGATTTCTTCAATCTCCCAGAAACGACTAAGCTCGCTCGACAAGGTATCGTCTTGAACTATATGATGCATCGCGATGCTTGAGTTTTTATGAGCTAGTGAGACGTCGAGCGAGGGCGAAGTGAAAGGGCCGCATATGACCCATCCGAATATGGTATTTTGAGCAATGGGTTGCCCGACTGAGCCTTTACGCAGACCATCTCGAATGAGATTTGGATATACGTCTGCGCCAAGAATGAGATGAATCGGTTCCGAACTTGAAGGGTCCGCGACGGCCCAATTCAAATCGGATAAGTGAGCGAGCGTTCGACTATTTTGGATGCGCTTTGGCATGTAAGTCGAAAGAGATTTCATGACGAGGGCGGTTGTTTCGACCGAAGGAGATTCACGATCACGAGAAGCGACGTTGAGACGTACGGCGTATCGTAAAGTACCGACATGAACGCCGCCGACGGCAGAGATGGAGGTTGCGATGCGATTGCGTCTGGCACGCAGGAGATGCACCATAGCTTCAGTTACAAAACTCGCTTCAGATCCTTGATCGATCAAAGCTCGAACTGTAACGCTGCGACCGGACGGAACGCTGAGATCCACCCACGCAGTGGCTAAGAGAATTCCGGAACTGGGATCCGTGAGAGTGGACGCGAGGTGCGAACTGACCTCGGTGGACGGTGATGACGAAGAAGTCGCGGACTCCGTGATCGGAGTCGCAGAAGGATGTGCATCCTTATGCAAGAGCGAATGGTGCCGCTTGTGACACACGCGGCACGAATATTTGCTGGGGCAATCATGGACTGTATGACGATGACTTAAACAATTGAAACAGCGAGAGAATTTTTGAACTAGGTCGCGACGACCGCTGGGACTTTCAGCGATGAATTTCGGACATGAACTCATGTTGTGAGAAGCCCGACAGACAGGGCATGTAACCCGCGAATCTCGGGAGGGGTGAGAGGTGCTCGCAGCATGTACACGAGAGGAAACGGCGGCGACATTGCGCGACGAGGCTTTTGTAGACACGGAGAGCGTGCTCTCATTATCGTTTTCAAATTCCTCGAGACCGCGAGCGCGTGAATCAATGAATTGTAATAATCTTCCGAATGAAGGTGGGATTACATCGTCGCTTATTTTTAATTTCCACGCCTTTCGCGTTTTCGGATCTAACTTTTGAGACACCAAAAAGACCAAGATATCGCTCCATAGTTCTTCGGGTTTCCGCTCGAGTTTCTTAAAAGAATTTATGATAACGCGGATTCGATCGCGAAGATTCTGTAGCTCGGTTTCCGATTCGCTTTTGAGCGCGGGAAGATTTTGCAACGAAGCCATGTGAGCGGAGATTAAAAAGAAACGCGCTGTTAAGGTATCCCACGCAATTTGGAAATTATCCGCTGTAATCGTTAAATTTCCAATACAATCTAGAGCGGGACCCTGTAGAGCGGAAACTAAATGATGAAGTCGCGTGACATCGTGAAGCGTAGTGTTATCGATAATCAGCGAGGTGAATTTATCGCGGAACGATTCCCATGCCTCGTATCGGCCGTTGAAATTCGGTACCTTTATACGGGGAAGTTGATTTTCTGGGACGGATGGAACTGCTTGTCCGTCGCCCGCTGAAATCGGCTGGCTTACTTGTTCGACGGTCAGCGCGTCGAGATGAGTCGTCATGAAGGACAGAGTGTCAAGGTACACCTCCTCCGTCGCTGCGAAATGATCCTCCTGAAAATAGGGAATCCTCGCTCGTTCTTCCGGTGGGATCGTAGCGAAGAGTTTGGAGTATCCGCTTTCGAACCGCTTCCACTGATCTTGAAGGTGAACGATCCTCGTCCTCAAGGTGGACTTGGCCCAATTGTTCCTTCCCAGTTTCTTCAAATTGGAAAGAGCACGTTCGATTGCTTGCTGTGTTTGTACATGTCCGTCGACGTTGGCTGCCATGATAACGGTTTCGCGCACTTCTTCACCTGTTTTTTCACTTCGCGATCCGGCTCGAAGGACCAGAATGTTCGGCGTCGACCGACGGTCGGAGGCGCCTGAAGCTGGGACCGCTCAGAAATGAACGCGCGAGGACAGGCAAGAAGGAGCGGAAGAAACAGAAATTAATTTCGGTCTATGCACAACACTGTATTTATTGAAAAGCGCTAGTTAGGCGCGACGATTCGGCTTGCTATGACGGAGATCTTGCACGTGCGAATGGCTGCCGTCGGATCGCGACAGAAATCTTGCGCAGCACCTTTCTTCAGGAGCCGCCGCGAGAGGAGATCTTCGACGCGATGCAAAGGAGATCTTGCCGCGGGCAGCTGCACGATACGCGACGCAAAGAACGTAGCAAACAACCGAATCAGCGCGATTATAAACGTAATGCGCACACTTAACAAAATCCACAAATGGATCGCGACAGAGTGCTCGCTGAGCTTGGGTTAGCGCGTGTATAGAGAGCGCGAATTAACGAGCGCGCACTACGCAAATTTACATCAACAAAAAAGAAAGCGCGTAATAACGAGAAGCGTTTGATTTGTATGAACGATCAACGGTGGGAATCGCAGAACTAGAGCGAAAGCGTAAGAACGCGAGGCAATCCCGTATATTTGAAGAACAAAGTAATACTCGAGGTTCTCCGACAGGCGAGGGCCCTTAAATAACGTTGAGCGAAGACGGTGTGTTCGAAACTGATTGGTTGAGACTGTCACCTGATTTCGAGGAGATTCGATGTTGTCGTGAAATTTTGTCCTAAGACAAAGACGTCCCGTTCTTGACTCACGGTAACGCGTGATCGAGACGCGACTCTAAACAGCTATAAAAACTGCGGAATTTTCGGTTTGTCGCTTCCAACCGTTGAATTTCGAACAGATATCTTGATATAAAAAATCAAAAGTAAAATTTTTATGCAAAAACTGAAGATCACCTCAATTTTTAAAATATCAACATACAATTTTTATTTCATAATATTCTAACTGGTATCGAGACGAATTCAACGACCTATAACAATATAACTTTAAATCTTGCAATAACGGTGGAATAAAAAGTTTTTGGGCCACAGAAAGTACTGGCGCGGTGCTGGCGCGGTGCTGGCGGCGGCGTTGTGCGCCTAGTGTGCGGCAACGACCACCAGCGCGGCGTCCACTGGGCGAGGCGACGCTGTGCTGAGTTGGCGGAGGGGCGTCCTAGTGTGCGACGGCCTTAAGGGTGTGGATCTCAATGTGACCTTGAAGATGGTCACGCCAAAACCAACGAGTGGCCGCTACAAGAAGCTGAGTTAGCATTTTCGTCAAGTAGGGGAGCTGGGCACATTTTCTTTTAGAGTTGAATGCGAGGAGCAAACAGCAGCGCCTCGGCGGTGACAGCAGTATGTACTCTGATGCATGCGGTGTGCCCGAGTGAGAGTGTTGCTACACAATCTCTCTCGCTGCTCGCGGCGCGTACGTGTGCCCAGACGAACGACATGGGTTCGGTGTTCGCCAAACCATTTCTCTAGCACGCGCATTTCGGTGCTCTACTCGGGCACAATCGCTAGATAAAAGATGAATCTAGAGGGGATGTATCCCAAAAATGACCTAATTGTACAATTTCAATGAGATATTTCAAATAGTCGGCAGCATGCTGACCGGGAGACTCTCCGAGCAGACTCGACTGGCAGTGCCCCGACGCGCTCCCACACAAACACGCTCGGGCAGCGCGTACGTGTGCCCAGGCGAACGGCAAGGGTTCGGTGTTCACCGAACCATTTCTCTAGCACGCGCATTTCGGTGCTCTACTCGGGCACAATCGCTAGATAAAAGATGAATCTAGAGGGGACGTATCCCAAAAATGGCCAAATTGTACGATTTCAAGGGGATATTTCAAATATTCGGCAACATGCTGCTCTCCGAGCAGAGCGCGTCGGGGCACTGCCAGTCGAGCCTGCTCGGAGTGTCTCCCGGTCAGCATGCTGCCGAATATTTGAAATATCCCCTTGAAATCGTACAATTAGGCCATTTTTGGGATACGTCCCCTCTAGATTCATCTTTTATCTAGCGATTGTGCCCGAGTAGAGCACCGAAATGCGCGTGCTAGAGAAATGGTTCGGTGAACACCGAACCCTTGCCATTCGCCTGGGCACACGTACGCGCTGCCCGAGCGTGTTTGTGTGGGAGCGCGTCGGGGCACTGCCAGTCGAGTCTGCTCGGAGAGTCTCCCGGTCAGCATGCTGCCGAATATTTGAAATATCTCCTTGAAATCGTACAATTAGGTCATTTTTGGGATACGTCCCCTCTAGATTCATCTTTTATCTAGCGATTGTGCCCGAGTAGAGCACCGAAATGCGCGTACTAGAGAAATGGTTTGGCGAACACCGAACCCATGCCGTTCGTCTGGGCACACGCACGCGCCGCAAGCAGCGAGAGAGATTGTGTAGCAACACTCTCACTCGGGCACACCGCATGCATCAGAGTACATACTGCTGTCACCGCCGAGGCGCTGCTGTTTGCTCCTCGCATTCAACTCTAAAAGAAAATGTGCCCAGCTCCCCTACTTGACGAAAATGCTAACTCAGCTTCTTGTAGCGGCCACTCGTTGGTTTTGGCGTGACCATCTTCAAGGTCACATTGAGATCCACACCCTTAAACAGGCCTGGGCATTTTAGTCTCAATTGAGACAAAGCCGTCCCTACCATAGCGCCCACTGCCTCCCACCAGCATCCACCGTTACCATGGAGAAAGAACGCGCTTCGCCCGTCGCGAGCAGTGCGCAGGTCTCGCGAAGACTTCTGTGGGGGCAACGAAGACGCGAGACATGCACGGTCGCGACGAAGACGCGCGTTGAATGAAAGAAAGGTTGGTGGGAGAAGCAGGCGTTTCAGGGGCCCCTAACCTGCCCAAGCCTGGCCTTAAAGGTCCCTCCGGGGTGCCGGTCCAGATGGAGAGACTACCTCCCCCCCGGCGCACAGTGGTCCGGATTGAAAAATCGTGACCCATTTGGTTATAACTTTTGAACCAGTAGAGATATTGCAATGAAATTTTCACTAAAAATATTTAAAAAATAGTAATTTTTAACTATAGGTAATTAAAATTTTTTTGCATTTGTTAAACAATAATTTTTTATTAATTTTTATCGATATTTTTGATTAAAAAAAAAATTTTAATATAATCTTACGAACTATTTTTTACTTTCTAAGCATGTATTTTTTTAATATTTATGTATCATACATGTAATGTTTTATGGCATACGTAAAATATAAATTCGAGAAATCTTGTTGCAATCAACTCATACTAAAATTACCGAAGAGACAAAAATGCACCACAAGCGTGTCAAAGATATTTTTTATAACAATTTATAATAATTATAATTTTTTTATTGGAAAATCGTGAACCATGTTCGTGTAACTTTTAAATCTTAAAAGATATAGGCGTGAAACTATAACACTATCTATAACTAAACCACTAAACTGATAAACTGATAAACAAAATAAAAACCTAATAGAACTGTAAAGAAACAAAATGATACAATAACTGAACAAGAACTTTTTTGAACGGCCAGAACGTAAAAATGTTGTGAATATCTCGCTATGAAGGCTCGAATGATTCTGAGACGTCCAAATGCGAACAGAGAGTTGAAAACTGCTTATCTGTACCATAGTATAAACATATGAAGTGCCTGTAACCTAAACATTTTCCTAACGAGCTAAGGTTCTCGTTCCTAGTTCGTTCGTTTTGTTCCTGGCGGAGTTTCATCCATCCCGCGCGCGGTGCATTGATGCATTCAAACAATAATATTTATCTTGGGGGGATGTCGGGGGAAAAAATTTTTGTGGGATGTTGTAGAGGAAGGAATGCCGAACATTTTCCGATATGACAGTAAGGTGAAATGAGCTGGACTTGAAAGATATCCTCTATCAATTAAAGACAATCATAAGAATTTTTCATCATTTTTTCAGTTCTACTTTACTAATCTATTCTATACAGTAATTATTAATTTAAGGTATGATTTCTCATCGTCGAAGAATGCTTTTTATCGAGAAATAAACCTCCAATCAAAATATTAAATGAAATCGCCAAGGTTCTTAGAAGAAGAAAGGCAATTTCATTAGAGAAAAAACATCATTTCTAGAATGCCCAACTTTGAGATTCGTTTTCTCTGAAACTATTTATTCAAGTTCATTAATATTTTATTTTTGAGATATATGGACATTTAGGAACAAGAATCTGTTAAGTAGAAGTCGATATCTAAAAGTTGATTTTTGGCCAAATGGGTCACGATTTTTCAATCCGGACCACTGTGCGGCGCTCCGTATCCTGACGAACGACCGCGCTAGTGGCAGAGCACCACTGGCGGCGACTCGTGTTCCGCGATGATATTTCGCTTTCTGGCTCGGTAAAAACGTCGATTTTCGAAACCTGACAGGGTGGTTTCTCAAGATAAAAGTCTGCTCTATCGTGTGGTATAGTTTGATTTTCCACTGGACCCTTACTTTTTGATATAAATGGAAAAATATCATCACAATTTTCTGCAAAAGTGGTGTCTCTCCGTCTTTAATGACTGTTTAAACATGTTTATACATTCATAATGTATTAATATCGAATATCATTGTATTCAGGAAAGTCTAAAGAATCTTTTGCTACAAAGAACAATTCAATATCTTTTATAACAACGTCACAATATTTGTTTAAAGTTGAAAAATACGTTTTTTTCAAAGCTATTTTTTTCAAAAACTGTGCGTGTAGGGGAAAAATTAAGGCCAGATTCGGAATCAGCGCAAAAAACTCTACAAGATACACTCAACAGTTATATGAATAAAAAAAGTTGAAATTTGTTGGACAGTGTTATTAGACATGAAGTCTCGTAATTGTTGTCCCACTGTTTGTAGTTTGTTGAGACTCAGTCTTTTGAATTCTGCCTGTAAATCTGCTGTTGATGTTGATGCTCTTCTTCCATGATAAAAAATTGGATCATCTCGAGGTGTGACAATGTACAGTCCATCAATACTCGTGACTCTCGATAGCGCCACGTATAACAACTGTTGTGAGTGAGATTTCTCATATTCGTATACAATTTCAGCAAACGTCCCTCCTTGTGATTTGTGTATTGTGACAGCACAACATGAAATAATAGGAAGGTGACTTCTTTTAGCCGCAATCGTTTTATTATTATTCATATAAACTGTCGTAGTTCGTCTGCAAATGGACACTGCTGTTCGACTGATATTGTTTTGATGTACATAAGCACTCACCTTCTTTTTCAATTTTTCACCGAATTTCAATCCCTTCGGGATTTCCATCCAGATACGTGTCACTTGTCCTTCTGCATCAGATTCAATGTGAACCAATGTCACCATTTGTCCATTTGCTAATCCATCAGCAACATCTACGTTCAGTGGTTAGCATGTAAGATTTATTCAGCGCCAAAATGATTTCATAGGGGAGACCACCAGTGTCGATTACTGACATTTTGTGTAATTTTTGTCGGAAGCCCATCTCTTGTTCTGCATTTTGACAGCCAACAAAGATATCCTGAGCGACAGAGGTGATTTTATTTTCAGCCGAGTTAAGAATGGATAAATTGTACTCATTTACCGACTTGTTTGCTAGGAATAACCGAATTCCGTCAGGACATATCTTATTGGCTTCTTCTTTAGTGAAAAATCGTGACTCGATTAATTGTAATTCATTTGTCTCCAACCGCAAACCATTACCAATTTTTGTCAATACCTCGGAAAACATTCGATTCGATTGTCTCATCACTTCATTTAATTCAAAAAATTTCAACTCACGCCAAAGAGTTGGTTCTGAAATTGTTTGTTATATTTGTTTGAAAATTGGCGTTGCACGTACTGGTGGTAATTGTCTTAAATCTCCAATCAAAATCACGTCAAGTCCTCCAAAATTCGTTTCATATTTTGCTGTTATTTACTTCAAGCGAGCATCGATCTGAGATAAGAGTTCAGCGCTAATCATACTTATTTCATCAATAATGATGACTTTGACGTACTTGAATAAAGCTCTAAATTGTTGTACAACTTCAATTGATAGTGATAACAATTTTGATAGTGATATTTTCAAAGCTGTGTGAACTGTGGTACCGTCGATGGCGACAGCAGCTTTTCCCGTTGATGCGCATGTAATATACGCATTACAATAATTATCCGTAGGTGAATATTGATTATAAATTTCCATCAACAAACGAATCACAAAAGTTTTTCCACAACCTGCAGGACCAGTAAGGAAAATTTGAAATGGTGCCGCAGAGTCAGCGAGAATGTTGTGAATAACGTGCATTAGTAAATCCTTCTGTCTTTCATTAGACATTCTCATCAGATCATAATAACGATTATTTGGCATCAGGTTCTCCCGTTTTTTAGCGATTGCGCCGAGTTTGTGCAACGTTGCAAGGTGAAGATGGTTGTCTGCTTACCAACTCCACCAACGGTATCATATTATTTCCCTCATTCTCTTCTCGGCATAATTCTTTACAAATTTCGATAGTTTTTTTGATGTCTAAGTTTGACTCAAATTCTTTCCGTCTATTGAGAATTAATTCTTCGTTTTCATCATAAATTGTAATAAACTTTAATTCACTTAAAATTTCATTTTCCTCGTTACGAAAAGGAATATGCAACGTGACCATCTCACGCTTGTACTCGTTGAGATCTGACCCCATGTCATAATTCCTGTACCGTATAACACGTGATTGTTTCCGTCTCGTGTATTTCTCACCAGAAATATTATAATTTGCAACGCATTGTGCCAGGGTACACTCCTCAAGATTTTCGGGTCTTCTTTGGTATTTTTCAAAACAATTTTCCTTCCAAACGTCTGTCGATTCGTCTTCCAAGCCGATTTTCTCCATTTCTTCTCGTGTCTTACGCACTCGTTGACGCTAGTAGGATATATAGGCGGGTTCTAACTCACAGTTATCATTGTAGGTAGGTTTCTACCTTACCGGCACTTTACCGTATAGCGCGAGCATATTTTGCGGGGGGCGGGGTGAGGGGAATTTTCATGGTGGTATTGCGTAAGCCACCGTTCGTAGGCGAGGGGGGAGGGGGAGGGGGGATTTTTAGTTTTCCAGGTATTACATTTAAGATCGGCTTCCTGGTATTGCGTGAGCCTGGTATGTTTATAATAATATAAACATCCTGTCGACGGCGGGAGTCGCGATATCGGATCTCTGTTCTCATTCGGCTTATCATTTTTTAAATAAACATCCTTTGACCCAATTACATTTTCTAGGTATTGCGTTCAAGGCCAGTTTCCTGGTATTGCGTATGCCTCATTCGTAGACGAGGGGAGGGGGGGAGGGGAGGGGGTATCCATCGATATATCAATCTTTTCAATGCATCGCGCGTCTCCTCATCTGTATCGCGCAGGATGTAAGAGAACACTGTTTTATGTCTGTCATCGCCATACAGCCAGTCGGCGTAAAATACCTATAGGTATGCCGAATTGGAACGTATAAACATCCTTTAGCGGCGGGTGTCGCGAGTTGTCAAGCCATGATATCTTTTCCCACACAGGCTTTTTCCTTATCGTTTCATTCATTCATCTTTGTTATTATAATTGGTGGAGAGGGGTAAGAACGAACGAACAGGACGCGAATCACCGTCATACGATTCGTGAACGTTCCGTCGTTGCAAGCGTTTGTCGTGTTAAAGTCGATATTCACAATTACTCCGTGATTTTCTCCATACGTAACGGTTTTCCGCGTACTGTTCGTTGGACTTGTTGTTGTGAGGAACGAACGTGTCGGAAGAAAAAGATTACATGGCTGCCCCAACGTTGAAAAATATAGCGTGGCCTCACGTTATAAATTCATATTTGAGCAATCATTTCTCCAACGAGCGGAAATCGATGGTGGAACGGTTAATGCGAAACGACGCAACGAGTCGTGTATGCTTCGCTTACACGAAAAGATTTAGCCAAGTTGTCGCGCAATGGCCTGCGATCGATTCTCCATCCGTGATATTTGACATCACCGAAACGGGCGAACGTCGCATCGTTGGTTGCGAAGTGTAATTATATTTTGAAAAACTTTTCCGGTATCGAGTTGACCAAGCCTCGAGACCGACCGGGTTTCGATCAGTTTCTCACGATTAGCGCGATCCAAAGTGCCCATCGTCCGGAGACGGTTCTGTTTACTCTCATTTTGAGAACTTTTCCGGCGTTGAGTTGTTCAAGCCTCGAGACGCATCGGATTTTCGGCCAGTTCTCACAATTAGCGCAGTCTAAAGTGCCCATCGTACGGGGACGATTCTGTTCACTCTCAAGCATCCCTATTCGGGGCGCCCAGGTCATGCCATAAATCCTTCCAATCTTAAGTATCGTCTCGACATCGGTCCAGGATTTGTTTAAAATACGTTGGTGCTACATGGATCCCCGATTAGCGTCGATTAATACATATACATTCGTGAACGAAGATTTCAAGAGATGTCTTGAGGAAGGGATTTCACCCCCATTTTTCCTGGAGGGGATGGATGCATATAAGAATAGGATGCTGCCCGCGCTCCGCATAATTTTCAAAATGTTCGTCGACATTGCAATTCAATAGACGTTTGTAATAGACGAGAATCTATCGCTGAAGGAGGCGATGGAAAAATTGGTAAGTATAAAGAAATATTATATGATATATATTATAGTATATTGTTAGTTATTAACAAATATTTTATTTTATTTTTCAACAGACATTTAACTCGATGGAGGAAAGAGCGGCGTTCGTACGGGGATGGAGGTACGCGATGAGGCGGTACCACATTGACATTGAGGAATGGGACGAGGAGTACGCGGCGGCGGTTAAGACGCTGTTCATCGATACCGTGAGTATAAATTGATAATTTTTATATATTTATTAATTAATTAAAAATAATACATAACATTTTTTTGTTTTTTGTTTGCAGACTCAACAATGAAGACAATATAATATATAAAATTAATAGAATTTAATTTTTATAATTAATCATTTTTTTAAATAAAAGAATCTTATATTTTTACATTAGTTTTTCATTTTTTAAATTTATTTTCGTTCGAGCGTCGGTTCTTTCGCGATTCCACAGGTATCCACACCGCGAGGATTTGGCGGAATGGTATCCGGATCGACTCCAAGCGGCACGTTGCCACAGTCCAGCCCACGGCCATAACCGCAGAATCTGGACCAGATACGATGCTCCTTCATGGGATCATCGTCGTTTTCCCATCGGCACAGACGTATACGGCACTCGAAGCATTCAACGCTGTCTTCATCACCCAGATGGAAAAATCCTGCAGCGGCGAGTTTCTCCGGTTCGATGATATGTGAGTATCGCCAATCGTGAAAACTTTGTAGTCTGTCGCGTTCGAGACGGTAATCGTGCGGTGGTGTTGTGTGATCGATTGTTGTTGCGACGGATTTCGTAATCATTGTAAAGCACTGTGGGGGAAAAATCGAACGTGAAAAGAGTGTTTTTCGACTCGCAGAGGGGAAAAATTCAAAAGATGTAGGCGCGCGTTTTTTATAACTGATAGAGATACTTTACGTGTTTTTATAATTTCTAATCCATGCTCGAAATGTTTGCACTTCGCGAAGACAACTATGGTACGGTTTCGTTTTAACGTTTTTTTTCGGTCGCCAACAGTGAAGTCTGCATGGTACGTCATTGGTAATTTCATACATGGGATCGTGAACTAGCACATCGTATTTCGGGCAGTTAAAATCTTCTAAATTTATTGATTTTATTTGCATTTGTTGGAGGATGTTTCTCTCGAAACATCCACCTTTGTAAGCCACAACAGGATTCGCGTAATCGCGCACAAAATTTTGTATAACGTCGAATATATCGCGCTGCCGATAGTTTTCAAAGCCAAAATCTTTAAATGGAATTCCATGTATGAAATTACTGACATACCATGCAGACTTTTTATCGGTGTCGGATAAACAACGAAAGTGCTTCTCCAATCGAAATTCGGAGAGTTCTAACGAGCCGTCGTCGCGACAAACATCGATCATGGCTAATTCTTTGCATATAAATCTTTTTTCCACAATGAAACCGTCCATGTCGATTATTTGAGTGATTCGATCCATCTAAATAGAGAAAAGTTTTTCACTAGATTTTTACATAGTTTTAAAATTTTTTTATTATACTTACCGTTGACGTTGACCGAGCGGGTGATTAAGATCGCGATATATGTAACTTCATATAGCGACTATGATTGTTATCGTTTGTGACGCGCTATTTATAATGAATACCCCCCACCACCATATCTCGTTCTATTGAGAGAGGGGGATAATATTATTATTATTATTATTAGTTTAGTATGTGTGTGTATGAAAATTATTTGAGAAGATGTTTTTTAAAAAATAAAAATTATTTCACGAAGATATGTCTCATATTTATTACAAATTCCTTACAATTCTTATTAATAGTATGTATATATGTATGTGAAAATTATTTTGAGAAGGTGTTGTTTAAAAATAAATTATTTCATGAATATTTCTCTCATATTTATTGCAAATTCCTTTTTACAATTCCTTTACAATTCCTATAGAGTAATGCGAGTAAATGATAAAGTATATATTTTTTATCGGTATAAACGGTTTAAAGTAATTTTTGAACAATGCATTTTTATCGGTATAAGCGGTTTAACTAATTTTTCTAACAATATTCGTCAATGGACTGTACTCCACGATGCGGTCGTGTATCATCAAGCAGTAGGCTGTTGTCGACGGGTGGACGTCGGTTCGGCATTCGAATTCAATTCGTACGTCGACCGTAGCATTTTTTAACGCTTCATTTTGCCGAGAACAATCGAGAACGACGAACGGGCCGTATCGCAGGAAATCCGTGATGTTGAGTAGCGCTTCACCGTTGCCATAGTACGATTCTTGGAATTTTGCATACATGTCGTAGAGCAACGCGTATTTACCTTTCTCGAAGTCGATATTTAAATCATCGTACGGATAGGTTTCAGAGTTCAAGTAAAGCCGAATATTTGTCAATGTGCAATGATCGAATCGCGTAGCCGTTTTCGTTAAGTTATTCTTTCGATCGGTTTGCAAAGCGAATATCACGTATCGCGGTTTTTCCATTTGCTGAGCCGTTTTTATCGCCCATGTATGCTTCGTAGTCGTCTGTAGCAGAGGATATTCGTACAGATCCCGTGATCGATAACTCATGCCGATCGGTCTATCGTTGTCTAAAATATGTAACATGGACAGCTTATGTATTTCGTCCAATGCAACGTACGGCATTCGCCATTGAATTTTGTACAGATTCAGAATAGGTTTCGCGTTCTCGGAAGGACTGTACAACGCGTTCACGTCGGTACGCGAGCGAATCAAAATCAATTCGTGTCGAGCATTTATCACAACGCGTTTGTAGTCTTCGCAGAAGCCTAATAAAACGCTCATAGGCACGCAAAAGTTGAAATGTATCGCAGCCGTGTCCGTTGCAGTCAGTTTTCGCCGATTATCGCCATACATCCAGCCAGCGTTGGACAATGCTCGGCTTCTCGTTCTGGACAAACTCACATAATTCTTGAGAGTTGTCGTTGCACCAGGATTTCTGGACCGATCGATTTCCACGCCATTCAATTCGTAGCGTATTTCCTCGAACATAAACGCAACGGCATTGTTCTCGAGAGTTACCGTATCGATGGGGAGTTCTCCTCCAGCCGCTAATTGAAGTTTTCCCGGTAAACTAAGTTTTCCCTCAATGTATAGGAAGCTTTTACACGGGAGCGTGTAAAGGTCTTGTTGTTGAATGGGTATTCTTATCTCGTCGCTGTTTTCAAACGTCGTGTTGGCATACGGATTGTACGTATGCAGCTCAATCTTCGTTATGCGATTGTCGAAGATCGGTGCTTCGGAGATGTTCAAAATATCGTCGAACATGATTTTACCTCTTACTTTTTAACAATAAATCCCAAAGATCTTAGATACTTGGCGTTTTCCACGGTTAATTTCTTACGAATCGGTGACTTTACGTTTTTCTCAGCGGGTAGTTTCTTGCGAATCAATGTGTTGCTATTGTTGTTGTTGTTGTTGCTACAGGTGTTGTTGTTCAACGTATGGAATCCCGTATTGTTATGAATTAGCATTGCTTTGTCGCGCATGCAGTCGCACCGTGATTTCTTCACCTCGAAAATCAATCAAACTTCCGGATTGATCGACTATGCGAATCGTTAAATCGTCAATTACTCGTGCAACGATCGGAAGGTAAATGACTCGCGCGGGTGTTTCCGACAATTTATACCCTGGCGGTACCTGAGGCGCGAATTCATGTATCGTGTGAACGAGTTTACCATTGTCGTACGATCCGGTGGTTATGTTGCATTCCACTCGTACGATATTCACGCTAATGATATTCACAGGCGCGTTCGACGTATGCCACGCGTTCGGTGGTAAAACACGACCCATGGAAAATCCTAGGATAGACCCCACGTTGCAAGGCTTTGCAAAGTTTATTTGATATTTGCTTATAATTTCACTTTTCATGGTGTTGGTGTTCGCTCGTAAGATTAGCGGGTATTCGATATCTGAGGTGATTGACGACTCGTCAACATTTTTTGGGGGATATCGTGCACATATTTCACGTCTCAAGTACGCGTTTATCGCCTCCAATTCGTACGAACCGTCAGGTATGACGATCTCCTCATCATTTTCGCCAAAGTAGAATCGATTGTTTCCAATGTTGGCGCTGATGTTCGGTATCGTGTAATAAGTTTGCAAATCGAGCAACCCCAGCTCGTATTCGCCATTGCTCAGATCTATGGGTGGAAAGTGCTTGGACGACAGTACGCTGCTTCTCCCCGACAACGGGAACGTAAATGAATTTTTCGAATGCATCGTGCAGAGAGAGAGAGAGACTCTTTCCAGAGAATTTATAACACAGTTTCTCGGAGAAACTTTACACACAATTGTCCACACACGCTTTCGTCGTAGTTTTGAAAACGTTTGTGATTATATAAGATGATCGCGTTCACGCCGAAATAGCGAATCAACTCGATCGGCGGTCGAAGATTTCCAAAACTATCAAAATATTTGATACGCAAGCCGTGTTTTATATAGGCGACCCAGTGCGTCCCCGGCCCACGACTATTATCTAGATTGACTATACCTCGCTCGTTTACCCACGCGCGTGGTGGCAAATCGTCACGCATAAAAACTCCGCGAAAGTACGGTAATTCTTTACAGATGGCCATCAATTCAACGTCTGTCGTCGAGTTGTCTTTCTTCGTTTTTTTTTCTTCTTCTCTCCCCCCTTTAAACCTTTCCCATGCTTATACGGTGTGAGACGTAACCCACGACCCTCCATGGCTCGATTGTGTCGCTCCGCTTCTCGCAATTGTTTCTTCGCAGCTTTTGCATCGTTTATGACTTTGGCTACTCCCGCGGCACCACCCGTCAATGCTCCTATGGCCGACAAAGTAGGCAACAACAACGGCAGAAAACCACCCCGTTTGGCGATCGGGAGAATTCTTTTCTTTTTTCTCTTTTCACCTTTTTTCTTTATCAAGCCCATGCCCAATTTCGTTTTAACTTTCATGGCTGCCAACACTGCAGCTGCGGACACCTTCTCTCCCAACGCAGCGTCTCCAGACGTTAGCCGATGCAGCGCTCGATTCGCCAAAACGCGATCGGCCGCGTGACGATTTTCAAGATCCTTGTACTGCGAATACGCTATATCGTGCTCGCGACAAGCCGCATCCAACGGATTGATTCCTCGATCTCCACGAGCTAATCGCGCGGGCAGTTTCGTACCGGGTCCGCAGAATTGATAACCAGGTATATGAAATTCAAACGGTAACGCGTTTATAGCTCTGTTTAAAAACCCCTTACCCGTATGCGGACCGAAACGTCGTCGTCGTTGTCGTGAACGATGATTCGCGCGCATAAGCTATTTTTTCTGCTCTCTCTTTTTTAAAAGAAAAGAACACGTTCGGAGGGGTGGGGGGTACGAAGAGTGACTGATACCGACGGTGTTTGAGCTCTCGTATAAATACTACCCGCCCACCCCCCTCATCGAATCAATCGGATCATGCGTTTTGTAAGACAATCTTTGGATATTCGTGTTCCAATGTGTCGCACGTTCGACGATTGCGACGAGACGATCCGAAAACACGGATCATTGTTACCATGCACTGTACGATGCGTCATAAGCGGTCCGTCAGGATGTGGTAAAACGAACGTTATGATTAGCCTGTTGGAAAGCGTGAACGGACTACGATTCGCAAACGTTTACGTATACTCGAAAACGCTGAATCAACCAAAATATCAATACTTGAGCAAACTGTTCTCATCCGTGGGGGAGGATGTAGGCTACTTTGCGTTCGCGGACAACGCTGACGTGATCCCCCCAACAGAGGCAAGCCCCGATTCGATATTCATCTTCGACGACGTGGCGTGCGACGAGCAGGATATCATGAGAGAGTATTTCGCGATGGGTAGACATTCGCACGTCGATTGCTTCTACCTGGGTCAGTCGTACGCGAGAATACCTAAACATTTAATTCGTGACAATGCCAATATGTTGATTCTATTCAAACAGGATACCATGAACTTGCGTCACATTCATCAGGATCATGTAAATACCGATATGTCGTTCGAGACGTTTAGCGCGTTATGCGCGAATTGCTAGTGAAAGAAGTATGGATTTCTCGTAATCGATAAAGACAGCCCTGCGAATCACGGTCGTTACAGACGTGGATTTAATGAGTTTGTCGTACTGTAACGGACACAGTTGTTCGGTAAGGGTTGTCGGTGCTGTATCGTGGTTGTAAATCTCTCTCTTACGCTTCCAATCAAATATGTCGATTCGAAATGAAAAGAAGGAGAAGCTGCGAGCTTCGATCGCGGACGAAATAGCGAAGACCAGCGATACCATACGTAAAAAGTATTTAGCGTTGAAAGTTGGGAAAATGGCGACCGAGGAGAATTTGCAAGTGAATTTACGACCAATCGTTGAACCGTTGAAAGAGCTAGTTCAAAAAACGGCTACTGTCGACCCGAACGCGTTCCCGGATATCAAGGAAACGCCATCCCCTCCACCCCCACGAAAGAAAAGAAGATACACAGATATTGAAGGAACGTCACAGTCGTCCTCTATGAAAAAAAGGAGGATCAATGATGACGACGGTGAGATCGAGCCGCGACAGGATACCTCCGAGTCGTCGAGCCCGACAGCTTTAGAAATTTCGATGCGTGATATTTTTGAAAATCCTGAAACGCATCAAGAGGAAAATCAGCATCTATCCGAGAATTTGGGACCTTTGGCGCGCGAGTATTTAGAAAAATTTTTCACCGGACCATCGAAAAATTCCGACAACGTGTACGGGGTGTATCTCCGAGACGATAAGCTGATGCTGGGAAATTCTACGTTCGACGTGGACAGCAACGATGATATCATCGTTAACGGAGAACGGTGTGCGGGGACTCGCGGTCTTTACGAATTGATATTCAATAAAATACCTGATGAACGGTTGTACACCGAGGATGATAAGAACGCATACAAAAGAATTCTCATTCTTACGGATGCGCATCTGCGCAGGAATCAGGTAATAGGAAACAAAGGTTACAAGTATAAGAAAATTATAGGGCCATTGTTTTCGTCTCGAGGTGGAGGACGGATTGAACTTCCAACTTTTATGCGTGTAACCAACCATCCAATCGATTACGTGCATTGGGACGATCCGAACGAACTCGTCGATCGTCTGAAATTGTTAACCGCTTCGAAGTACGCCGGTCATTCCAACCATGACAATGAAATAATGTCGATAATCGAAGAATTTCGCGGAGCCGGTATAATTATAAATTAAAGCGCATACGTTCGTCGAGTCAGTGACTAATGAAACGTCAATCGATGAAATTGTTACGGCTCATAAAAAAATGCGTATTCGTCTTAATTGTTGCGAAACGAATCAAACGATATCATCGAGAGAAGACGACGACGACGACGACGACGGCGAAAGCTTGAACTTGAGATTTCAAAGTCTTAGGATAAAACTTGATGAGATATTTCAACGAATACAGTGGATCGAAGAGCAGGTAAAACGGCTGTGCAAGCGATACGAGTTGTTGATAACTGAAGAAGAAGAAGAAGAAGAAGACTAACTCGAGCGAAAAAATGTCTATCAATAAATTTGGTATGGTGCTTCGCGAAGCGAACAAACACGAGTCGAATGTTTCTCCGATTTTCTATCCCGGCGTTTTTAGAAGTTATGTGTACGATAACGCTATATGTTTGAACGACGATGCTATATTGTACGATGCGAAAGGTACGAGGATCGGACGCGTGGCCAATCCCGAGGCAAACGATCACGCTGCAACCAAAGTATACGTGGACACGCTTAACGCGAAGCTCGAATCCGAGATTGTGAAAAAACTGATCAAAGAACTGGAAACTGCTAAAGAAACTATAAAGTCTGACATATTAGCTAAACAGGATGAAAAACTGATCGAAGAACTGGAAACCGCTAAAGAGAGGATAAAGTTTGAAATACTGGCTATGATACACGGTGTTCGATACGATGTAAACGAAAATACGAAGTTAGCCACCATACATTAGTAAACTGTAAGAAGCTTATTTAAATTATAGACAGACAGACGGACAGACAGACAGACAGACAGACAGACAGACAGACAGACAGACAGACAGCCATACTGTACCTGTACCTGTACCTGTACCTGTACCTGTACCTGTACCTGTACCTGTACCTGTACCTGTACCTGTACCTGTACCTGTATCTGTATCTGTATCTGTATTATCGTTATTAAGTAGCACTCATCATAAAAATCATCAATCTTGAGAGAGCGCTGGGAAAAAAGAGTGGAGAGAAATATAACTGAGATTTTAAGAAAAGTATACATATATGGGAAAACTCGATAAAGTATACGCGCAGATACGACGTGTCGAGAAGCGACAGCAAGAGACGTCGGTTTCAACGAGCTGAATCAGTCATCGTTTCAATTATTGGAGAGAGAGAGAGACGATTGAAAAGCAAATAATCGATTAAGAGAGAGCGAGACTACGACGATGAGTAAAGCAAACGTTGTGGACGAGCTGCATGCTCAGGCGAGACGTTTTTACCCGCGTAGACGCGTGATCGTGCGGGGATTCGATGATCTTTGGCAAGCCGATATAGTCGATGTTCAAAAATACGCGCGAAACAATCGCGGACATCGATATATTCTCACGATAATCGATGTATTTAGCAAATACGCATGGACGGTTCCTTTGAAGAGTAAAAATGCGAGCGACGTGTACAAAGCTTTCGCGTCGGTGTTGAAGAAGGACGGTAGAGCTCCGAACAACTTGCAAATCGACATGGGGAAAGAATTCTACAATGAAACGTTTCAAGACTATCTGAAGAGTCGCAACATCAACCTTTATTCTACGTTTAGCACTATGAAAGCATCCGTCGTGGAACGTTTCAATCGCACGCTGAAGAACAGCATGTGGAAATTTTTCTCGTTGAGCGGAAAATATCATTGCATCGACGAGCTTCCCACGTTGACCGAGAACTACAATAATCGAAAACATCGTACCATTCGTATGCGACCCGTTGACGTGAACCGTAAAAATGCCGACCACCTTCTGTCCACCGTGTATCGCAAGGTGAAGACTGCTGGCCCCGCCAAATTTAAACTCAACGATCGCGTACGCGTTAGCAAGTTCAAAACCCTATTTGACAAAGGATACACGCCGAACTGGTCAACCGGAATATTCAAGATTATCGCGGTGAAACGAACGAATCCTGTCACGTACCTCTTGGCCGACGCGAGGGACAAACCTATCGCCGGAGGATTTTACGAACACGAGATACGCGCAACAAAATATCCTGACATATACTTGGTTGAAAAAATATTACGCACGAAAGGAAATAACGTATATGTGAAATGGTTGGGGATGGACTCGTCATATAATTCATGGATACCTAAAACAAATATACTTTAATTGTATTTTCTACTCATATTTTATCGGCTACACTTTATATGTAAGAGTTATGTTAATTAATTTTTCTCTTCTTTTGTTCTATAGGAATTGTAAAAAAAATGTAATTTGTAATAAAATAAAATACAAAAGAGATATTCTCAAATAATTTTATTTTTAAAATAATGTATTCTTACAAAGACCTTTTCAAATAATTTTTACACACACACACACACACTATATACATATTTAATCTATTTTACGCGAACGCCGCGATGATGTCAGCGCACGAAGCCGCTAGTTCGCAATCGATCAATGAACTTTGATCGAAGGATTCGCTCTCGACGATCGCTTTCGTAACATTCTTCGCGTTGCTATACTTCACCGTACCGACGAAATTCATGAATTTAGTAGTCACCGCGGGAACATTGTCGATCAACCATAAATACATGTTGTGTACACAGAATTCAAGATTATACAAGTTATGCATAGTTTTTTCTGTGACGTACAGAGCTACGAACTGATTCGACAATTTGACTAGATTCATTCCATTGAGATTAACTATTTCTAACGTTACATCATCGCTCATTTTTCGACACTGATTCTGCGTAGACGATGAAATTAAATCGGAAATATACTCCTTCGTGCGCAGCAGCTCTGTCCATGCGTTCAGGGAAAACGTTATCTCCTTACTGCGGTTATCTCCTATAGCCAGTTCCACGTAAATATCATCGCCAACGCGCACACCAATTTCAAGATATTTGAAATAATTGCCGGCTATGGAATATCTTCGACTCAAGATCCGTGCGCTGCGCAAACTCCTCAATGATGACGATGATTGCGATATGGGCTGCTGCTGTTGTGAAACCCTGCAACAGATTACAAAAAAAAATTAGAAGTTTTTTCTAAATTTCTTTTCTTTTTTCACATTTCTTTTCTCTACTTACATATTATTTAGCCTCCTCTTTTTGTGTGACTCCTCGGCGTGCGAACGTTCACATTCGGCGAGCGGGCGACGGTTGTGCTGCATCGTTGATTGTAAAGCGTAATTAGCGATGGCTGTCTCGATCTGAAGCTTGATGCTCGGAATACGTCGTTTTATACGATGTCCCCCTACCACTTCCTTACCGATAAGATTGGCAAAATGGACGCATCCCCTCCCCCCCGACAGTTATATACATACGTAATCTCCATACCACTTCCTTTTCTTTTACGATGATGAAAAATGATTTCTTAATGGATGTTGTAATGTCCCCAAGGAAGAGTGTCGACCAAATTACTGCAAATATACCGCTTATCGTCATGCGGGCTCAACGCTAATTTCTTTTCAGACATCGAATACACCTCATGTCGTAGGGACACTATGCGATTACCGGTAACGCTCTTTTCCGTATGATTGCGAAGACATTCGACATAGTCATCGAAACTTATATCCCGAGCGGTAACGTTTGTCCTGATACCTTTGATCTTTTTATAATCCTGATCGCCGTGCACGCGAATCGCATACATTTTCGAACGAAGCCCTACGAACTCAGTCATAATTTTACCGCCGTTTTCATCTTTCATCAAACCGAGCTGTTTATTGTTCGCGAGCGGAACACCGTAAACGTTGTTTGCGGCATAATTGCTTGTGTCGTATCTGTGGATATCGCGTTTCAACAGTTCCTCGTACGCGTCATCGCAAGCGATCTGATATATCAAGCTATCCGTGTCAGTGTACAAAATCTTACAATTTTGCTGGAACTTTGGGTGCATGTACTCGTAATGAAAGCTGTACAAATGAAATTTTGAAATATCTAATATTGACATGCCTACATAGATTGGTTTGAAAAATTTAACTAGCAGCTTTTTCAGCTGAATCGCGACAAAGTCCTCGGAGAACACCGTGCAGCTATGTAAATTTGGTCTAGCTATCAATCGTTTGACGCCGTGTCTACCGCTCCACCGAGAAAGTAATTTCACGATTGTATGATTTCGAACATTCTCCATAGTTTTTCCAAACACGGCATTGTTCATTAATTTAAACAAATTTTTAGAAAAATCGTTGGTGGCGTTAGCGCGTAATTTCGTGTTCAAATCGATGTAGTTGTACAACCATCGTGACTGCCGAAACTCCAGAATTCGATGTACTTTCAACAATTTCAGATTATGTTTTAAACATTGCTGGAGGTATCGGTAATGTACAACGTATCGTTCCTTATCGCGAAGCGTTGCCATCAACTTTTTCTGTGTACTCGAGTCGGTCGCTGTGTCGTGACTTGGACAAAACGGAAGATCCGCGTAAGCATCGTTAATTTCGCGGGGATACTCTAAATCCACCTACAAAATGTATCCTACGGGACTATCGGCCGGAATGGATTCGACGTCGAAATTATCCGCGTTCACCCATCGAAAGTCTCTCTGCGGCAGAGGTTGCGACATTGCCCAACCGTACAAATTATTCACGTCGAAATACATTAAGTAGGTGGACGGTTTGGTCGAGTCGTACGTAGACAAATATTTATTGTTGGCGTGCGCATATCTGTGAGAACACTGGCTCAATCCGCCGCGTATTCCCCGCTCCACGAACAAAAGCATGTCGACGTCGGTCAACAACTCCAATTCGATCTTTGTCATTTTTAACATCACGTCCCACGCGAAACCGGGGAGCGTGTAATAATGCGCCGGATCGAGCTTGTAATTCTCGAGACAGTCGTCGCGAAAATTTTCAAAAACATCCGCCAACAACAGCACGTCCAATTTTAAATATAAATCGCTGTACTGCCCAAGCGTTTGTACAGCGAAACGCGACCAAACCGTATTCGCGTGAAGGTAATCGACGTCGGATATCTCGCTGCCGTACAACCGATTATAAAATGCTTCACGCGGCGGCAAACACGTATCGTTCAATTTGTCGTACGATGTCAGATAATCGTACGGAAAAACGCCTTTTCTGGTCAATAGTTTGAAATCATCGCGGGAAAGATGTGCAAATTCTCCTCGCACGATGCGTAATTTACTTTCGTCCAAGTACGACGACAGCTTGTCCAGACTCGAGTTCAAGAACTTGAACGAGTCGATGAAGCGGAATTTCAAAAACTTTGCATACTTTTGCGCTTCACCCTGCTGTCTCTCGATAGGAACGTTCTTCGTGAAAGAGATATACTTCTCTTTCGTCAATGGCAACACGTCTATGCGCCCCTCGAACGAGTTAGCTAATTCTTTGATAATGAAATGGGTGTCGTATCCCGATAAATTATGGAAAACCACGGGTATCACGTACGAAGATTGATAGCTTAAATTGCATCCGTTATGAGCCGGACCGCGATACGCGCCCGTGAAATGACAATGATCGCGCACCCTCGTCGCGTCGGAAGTGTCGAACGGTTTCTCGCAGACATGACAATGCGTAGCCGTACGAAAATTTAACTTTTCCGTTTCGGTTAGCGGATTCATCGGTACCGTTCGATCGAATATCGGCTGTAATTTATGACTCAGTTCGGACAACCTGTTCGCGAACTATGCGGTGCATCCCTCTTTATCGCGATAAACCTGATACTCGCACAAAGATTCGTCGTACCGGCAATGCATATAGTATCCTATGCTAAACGCGTGGTAGTGTTGATACTGTACGCGTGCCGCGCGGTCTTGTCCTTCCCGTCCCTCGGGCAGCAGCAGGCACTCCAAGTCGGCATAGATTACGAACGGCGCCTGCTCTTTGTTCGTGTGGTTCTTAAACCGTAACCACTTATCTTCTTCCGATATTGGAAGCTCCAGAGCGCAATCGTTCATCCTTTCGCAGTCGGTCGTATGAACGTTTAAACTCTCCGGCGTGGCAAAATATTGCAAGCACCTGTGGGAAGGGGATAAAATTATGTCTTTTTTCATTCAAACAATTTTTAAAAAACAAAAAAAAAAATACAACTTACCGATCGCAAATATACTTCTGATTTATCTGCTTGCTAAGCTGCGACGAAACCAAGAGTGATAGATTTCGTATACACATGAAATGACCGTGCGTCTTTGCAGCATTCTGTAGAAACAGCAAGTTGACGTGTCTCCTCCGTTTCTTCTCGGTCAAATGCAGCGTTACGTACTTCTTGCGCACCCATTCGAACACGTTCACGGAAACGTCGTTTTCTCGTTCAAATTTCCTGATGTTTTTGAACGACATAGGCAGTTGAAAACCTTCGGTTTTCAGAAGCACGTCTTTGTAGTGCGGATACGCCGACACACGCGACGAATTTCTCTCGGCCGGATAAAGACCCGCCACGATCGCCCAGAAAAAGCATGCGTCGTTGCTGATCACGTTCACGACCGCTCTTTTCAGCTGTATCGCTCTAGGCACGCTGCATGCGATGGTGCAGCCGGCTTGCAATGGCTGGTATTTGCTAAAGTTTACAATCAGATGTAGTATCTTCGACAGCGCCCACCCGCTGTCTCGCTCTTGAAACTCCTCCAACGATGTCAAAATCGCAGGCACAACGTCTTTCTGGTACCACTGCCGTAGATTGCTCGTTCGAAACAAAGCAACGTTCCGCGTGCCGAAACTTTTCACGGAAACCTCGTTGGTGCGCTGCATGAATTCCGCCTCCAACGTTATGTTAGCTTTCAACGCTGAATGCGTATTTAAAAATTCTGTAACGCGTCTCGTAATTATTCGTTTCGCGTGCTGTAGAAATTGTTTCGGGTCGATGTGTTCGACGTTGATAACGATGCCGCTCGATATGCGACTTTTAAACGCCGACTCGATATTTTCCCAACGAAGCGTCGACGCTCTCGCACCTCTGCGATCGTACAAACCTCTACCGACGCGCGACGAGGAAATACGATGATTCAATGAAACGTTCAAAGTTTTCATACGGCACATAGTCGATGTTAGACTAAATTTCTCGCCTAACGATAATTGCTCCTTTGCACACGATAGATAATTTACACAACACTGCAGAGACTCGATGTACGAGCGATGCCATTCGCGATACTCGTCCATGGTTTTCACTAGCATTGACATGCGTGTCAAACACTTTAACATATTTTTACACGTTTCAATCATTTTGATACCTCACGGTTGTTACCACACACACGGTATACTTGGAATAACTTTAACGCATCAAACGACGGAACGTTCGCGTATGACTGCATTCGCAGCCGATCGTGTCCTACTGATTCATTTTGATACCTTCCACCCCCCCTCCCTCACTCCATACAATACAGAAGAGGAAAGAAATGATAAGGAGAGCGAAAACAGATGCTGTGGTCAGATATCTCGGCTTGGCGACTCGATGTCGGTCGTCGAAAGGATGTTGATATTACGAATATACAATAAAGACGAGGAGAGAAATGATAATGAGAGAGATGTAATTGGGTCAAAGGATGTTTATTTAAAAAATGATAAGCCGCATGAGAACAGAGATCCGATATCATGACTCCCGCCGTCGACAGGATGTTTATATTATTATAAACATACCAGGCTCACGCAATACCAGGAAGCCGATCTTAAATGCAATACCTGGAAAACTAAAAATCCCCCCCTCCCCCTCCCCCTCCCCACTCGCCTGCGAACGGTGGCTTACGCAATACCACCATGAAAATTCCCCTCACCCCGCCCCCCGCAAAAATGTGCTCGCGCTATACGGTAAAGTGCCGGTAAGGTAGAAACCTACCTACAATGATAACTGTGAGTTAGAACCCGCCTATACAGGGTGTCCCAAAACTACCCTAGGAGCCGAAAATGGGAGGTTCCTTGGGTCATTTGAAGCGACATTTTCCTTAACAAAAATGTTATCCGCGGCTTTGTTTAGGAGTTATTAACGAAAAACACGGACCAATCAGAGCGCGACCTAGACGCGAGTTGGTAAAATCGGCTCGGCGCGCCAACTGTCCATTGGCCGACTCTGCCAACTCGCGTCTAGGTCGCGCTCTGATTGGTCCGTATTTTTCGTTAATAACTCCTAAACAAAGTCGCGGATAACATTTTTGCAAAGGAAAATGTCGCTTCAAATGACCCAAGGAATCTCCTATTTTCGGCTCCTAGGGTAGTTTTGGGACACCCTGTATATCCTACTGACGCTCCACAGGCCACATTGTAGGAATGAATACAATAACAGATGAACTTTTGGACATTGGTTCACGAAGCAGAAACCACACTGCCTCTTGACTTGTAATTTCCACAGCATTTAGCATATCCACTCCCATTTTTCTAGTGACATCAATCAGATCAAACTCTGGATTATCATTCATTACTTGATTTGACGCTGTAAGTTACTGATACCTCTATTAGTTTTATTCACATACTCAACCACATACGCAGTACAAGAATATTCATCCAGAATAAATTGAATGTCTGTATTAGATTGTAAAACATTAAAAATGAATGGATTGAATGGATTGTGCCACTTTTCGCTAGGCTGACGCTTCAAAAAGACTCGGGGTCGTGTTATTCCAGCACGAAGAATACTTGCATAATGTTCATTTGACGTAATATTGTTATGCTCGTAAAACGCGTCCATGTCCGAATAATTGTGATTCTCCAAATTGTCCCTTATTTGACCATAGTCTTGACGAAGTTGATGGAAATTGTTCTCTGTCTCCTTCATCGGAATCAGTATAGTCGTCTTTTTGCATGGCATGAATGGAGCCTCGAACCGACATTTTTGTGGTCTATTTGCAACTACTCTCTTGTAACACGTAAAAGTGTGCTTATGCGTTTGAAGTTTTATATTTCCAGATGCATCTGTAGTTGAAACTGAAATTAATTTATCAATCATTGCAATGGCATCCCCACTGTTGACCTGAAGTGCATCAACTGGAGCATTCTCAATCCACAGCAAAATGTGAGCGTGAGGGCTCCCACGGTGTTGGAATTCAATCCTTTTAAAGTAATGAATTTTCGATGTAAGCAAATTCATAATGACATTTACTATTTTATTGAAGTAAATAGCACACGTTACGGCGTCTTCATTCACTAATATGCATTTATGAATACAGTACAGACTTGATTTTTGTCCCAGGTTCGACGACTCGATTTTTGTCCAGGCCTACTCACTCCACTGCCTGTCAACGCTGTCCCGCGCCGCAGGGCGGCGACTATTGTTCTCGGCCCGGGTATATCGGTGTGAACACCACTACATTTACTCAATGAATCGAATGTTCGAACTTCTTAATTTTCATTATTTTTTTGTGGGACCTTTCAAAAACGTATTTCTGGAATTTTTCTGAGTAAAACAAGACCAAACACGATATAATTTCAATTGTATTTAGTGGTTTAATCGACTGTGAAAGTTTCGTATGGGAAAGAAAGAGTCGCCGGTAATTCAATGGCCCGCGTATTCTCCCGCGCGATCGACCGAACAACCAAATTTCCATTGCCGCCGGTGAACACCGGCGGCCTGTATTCCGTCCAGCTCGTTCAATAAATGATTGTTATTGTTGCCGAAATCTTTGGAGAATTGTTCTTCCTACGAGAAACGTTCCCGTCGCGGGGAATGCCCCGTTCCTTTCCCTCACGTGGAACCCTGACTGTGTTCGCGGCTATTCCAGGTTGTCGCGCAGTCCTCGCAGAATCGAGATCGTTTCATAGAATTCGCGTCAAAGTGAGAGTTTCGCGTGACACCCTATAGTGTCTGGCGCCCGAGTTCGATATTGTCCAGCTCTTCACGTATTACGACTCGAATCTGCGGAGGATTGTTTGTCCCGGGAGGACCACGTGTCGCGCGACCGAGCGTGGCCCGGTCCCCAAGCCATAATTTCCCGAGTTCGGTTCTCTTTCGGTTCCGCAACGAGAAACGACGTGACAGTATGCTCTATTCTTTAAAATACCAATGCGATTAACATATTTATTAATAACATTATTAATAATATAATATAAATTGATTATTTTTCTGATTGGGTATTCGTTTCTGGTTGCCTTTCATTCGTCATTGCACAGCCTAAAAAAAATGTGTTATTATTAAAATAGTACATATAACGTACGTATTATTTATTATTTGTCTATTTCTATTGTCTTACCGAAGATTGATATATGTAGACCGTGTATAACTTCTTGTATTGCAGGTGGTAATGATCCCTGCACACTTTTCAAAATGGTGAAAGATGTTTCACACGCTTCTCGTATATCGGCGGACAGTGTCAATCCGTTATTTTCATTTCTTGACTCCGCGATCCTTTCTCCTCCCTCCGCGGCTCTTCCTTCATCTCCTCCAACCGCGGCTCTTCCGTCATCTCCTCCCTCTGCGGCCCTCTCTTCGTCTTCTTCTTCCGCGGGCCTTTCTTCCAACGATTGTATCAATCTCCGCTCTTCTTCACTACATTCGCGTGCATAATTCTCAATATCCTCAACCGTTATGTTGTGTTCGGAAATGATTGAGAAACGTTGCTGCGTATCGGTTGTTGATGTATCTTCCTGTGTATCTTCAACTATTTGGGTATTGGGCATAATGTTCCTCCACGCATTCTTTATATCATGGAGGGTCAGCTCTTTCCAACATGTGCTGACCGCGTATATGCAGTCTTTTATTGTGTATTTTTTTAAAAATTCCTCTATTCTATATCCGTGTGTAACGAATTGTTGTAATAGTTGGTGTCTGAATCGCATTTTTAATTTTGCAATTACTCCTTGATCCATTGGTTGGATCAATGCTGTGGAGTTGGGAGGTAAAAATTTGACTTCGAAATTTTCGTCGTGTTCATAGTTACACAGAAAAGTGTGACCTGAACAATTATCGACAATTAAAACCACTTTTCCGCACAGTCTGTTTTCTAAATGATGTTGCTGTACAGCTTTTTTGAAATGATTTTCAAACCAGTCTAAGAATATCACTTGATCAATCCAAGCATTTTTTTGCGCTTTATAAACAACTGGAAGTTCGTTGATACAGTTTTTCAAAGCTCTTGGTGCTTTATACTTATGTATTAAAAGAGGCATAAGTTTATGTGTCCTAGTAGCATTCGCGCACACACCGATCGTCACTCTGTCTTTCCGCACTTTATATCCATGTTAAAGATTAAAACAACGTATTTTTTGTTGTCCAAGCTTATTTATACAATTTATACCATATCGCTATGTTTGTACATCGTCGAAATAAATTGACCGCGACCTAGCGATCGGCTCGGGACGCCGTCGTCCCCGCACCGTCCCCCCGCTCCCCGCGAGCTCCGCGGGTGGATCGAGCAGCTCGGGTCCCGCGGGCGCGGCGGGGGAAACGGCGGCGGTGGATCGACGCGCCCAGCTGATCGCTCAGTTCGTCTATTGACACTATACCACGACATTCGATTTCTTTCATTTTCAACGGTTACGTAATCGTCTCGTCGAACCTCTCAAAATCGAAATTCTCCGATTTACGTTAACGTCTCGATATCGTTCCAATTGCGGAAGCGATCGAGAAGTTAAATCAATCCACTTACATACACTCTTTTCAGTTTCGCACGCCAAGGTTTTTGATGGCAAAGTTTTCCATAATAATCCGATTTCATCCATATTGTAAATATTTTCTAGATTAATATCTTCTTCGTCAATGTATTTCTCGAAATCAGTAATGAATAAACCAGCTCCATATTCATCGGCACTGGCTTTTTCGCCATAGATACGAACCAGTCGAATATGGCGACGTCTTTTGAAGTTTATGAGCCATCCATTGCTTAATTTAAAATTGGAGCACTCTTCAAACCCTTCCTTCAATGCATGTGCTTTTTGTAGAAGCAGCGCATCCGATACAATATCTCCTACGGCTCTCCTTTCTGCAAACCATAGAAATAACCGTTCTTCTAATTCTTCATACATCGGTCTCTTTAAAGATTTCCGACGTATCTCCAATTTTCCTTTTTCTACGAAGCTGTTGATATTCTCAGCGTTCTTTTGAATCCGTTTAATTGTCTTTGGATGCACTCTATACTTTTCGGCGACACATGCAATGGGACTTGACTCCAAGTCCTTTAAAACTGCCACCCGTTGTTTCATAGTTAAGAAAACCTTTCTAGCTCTTAACATTTTTATCACTTTCACCAAAATTTCACACGCGATGAGAATGTCTTGTACACAACTCTGGAATAACCGGTGATGACACTACGGCGACTTGTGACTAACTGACCCTGTAAAAATTTGGAAAACTTCGCAGGAAGTAGGTGTACGTAGGTAAAAAACAGGGGGAGGAAAGTAAAGACAGGAAGGCACGGAAAATCCTAGGTGGAGGGGTAAGGTAAGGTAAAGGTCAGATAAAGACACGCGGAAGGTAATTACGGAAGGATGTTATAAAAACGGATACAATTGGAAAAAGGCAGTCAAGAAAGGATGTCATAAAAAGAGAAATGTTCGCTAGGTCCTCACCGTACACCTTAAATCTGGAAGAGGCACAGGGGAGGATTATACCTGCATTGATTAGCTAGTCGTTAAATGTGTACACAATGTACCAGAACTGACCAGACCCGCCGAAGGGAGGCTTCTTGTACGAAGAGATTAAATTCATGTCAAATGTACAGTTATGCGGCATATTGTATGTGCAGGTCGCGCTGTGCTTCTACGGGCTGCAACTCTGTTGATTTGCAAAATTCAATTCTAATTCTTTGAGAACACATTTTCGAGATGTTTAGTTGTTTATTTCAACATATGCTATAGCATATGTTGAATGTATCATTAATTATAGATTATGCTTCACATGTAGAGTAAATATGGGCCAAATTATATGGTGTTTGCTCTTGTTTTAATCAGAATATTGCCAGAAACAAGCCAATAAAAGTTTCATAAAAAAATAATTAAAAATAAAGCATTTTGAATTGGCATTACATTGTGAGGACACGTGGGCCTTTAAACTGTGCCGGCGACGACGACACGCTGCGGCCACACACCGACACCGTTGCTCTATTGTAGTCTCGCTCGGCGCGATCGGAGCGGTAGACCCAGCCGTAAATCAGAAAAACAAGTCTACATCGCGATTTTTGTCCGCTCCACGAACAGCCCCTGGGACAAAAATCAAGTGAATACTGTATAGCTCATTTGTTGTAGTGATTCATCTGAGAGATCGTTACCAGTGTTTTTCAGTTTATACAATAATTTCATTAAATTAACCCAACCGGTTTCATTAGCACTCAATGTCAGAAACATAGTTGGTTTACCATACTGTCTGATCATAGAGAACAAGTCTTTTTTCCTACCAGCCCAGTAGTATGTAGAATTTGGTATACATTTGAAAAATGCGAGATTTGTTTCTATTGCCTGATTAATGTACTCTGCAGACTCAATTTGGCGTCTAGTAATTTTATCATGATTTTCAATATGTTTGAATGCAATGGTCAAGGAATCACGAACTCTTTGTCGCATGATTTTCATAGCAACATAAAGCAGGTGATGAGGAGTGACCCCCGACGATCGGCATGCCTCAGTTCACTAGTAGCCATCATGAAAGGCGTAACATAACATGTATTTGTTCTTTAAAAACCCTGAACTGTCCGGGATAAATTGCTGGAAATGACAATTCTTCTGCGTGTTCATCAAAGAGCAAACTATGAGGTACGTTTTTTTTCGCCTGGAGAAATTCTTACATACTTCTCTTCATTCCACATTAACGTTTGTTGCTGGGCAACGAGACAGTCGTCATTAGGGATATCTTCACTAATGTCATCAACTAAAATTTGTTCATTCGCCGTGTCGTTGGAAAAAAAACTTTCATTAATTTTGATGTTGTAAGATTTGTACAGTGGAGTATCGCAGAAATACTGCAGCCAGACTTTTATGTTTCTTTTATTCACAAAACCACTTAAATAACTTGATTTATGTATCCGTTTCCGTTTGATGTGCACGTTGATGCAGTAATCATCGCTAACGTCCCTTGGTAGTGCATTTACCATAAGATTTACGTCCACAGGGACATTGATGATTTGTCTAAGAATTCCGTACTGAACGCTCATGTGACGCAGTCTTCTAATTTGCATGAAGGGAATTCTCGGTGAAATAAGTCGTTCCGATATTAAATCCAACTCTGGCAAATGTGCTGGCTTATCTGGATATTTAAATCCATTTGTCGTAGCATATGTTGGAATTTTGTTTCTGGTTAGTGCAGAGATACAACAGTGACATGCCTTGAAATCCGTAATGTCAATCTGCGGAAATTCGCTTTGTAATAGCTCGTGACAAGAGTGTTGTACGATTTTCAAATCGTTCTTAAACCATAATCTGTTGCAAATATTGCACACATGGCCGAAACTATTGTCTTCAAATTTTTTACGAAATTCTTTCCGTACGTTTGCGTGGGTGTCAAAATCCCTGTAAGGCAAAATTGTTTCTTCTTGCGGTGGCGTGACAGTCGGTATGTAACAGACCTGTAGACAGGCCTGTCACTAGTAGCCGCGAGTCGAGTCACCCCGAACAAACCCGACCGCAACCGAACGATCGCGGAAGAAACCGTGGGAACCGCGAGCTAAATTTTCCCACGGTCTATGGGAAATATTCCCACGGTCACACGTTATCCCCACTCCTAACAGGCCTATAAAAGGCACGGCAAACGAGCGCGGGGCACGAGTCGTATTCCTGACACGCACCTAGTAAGACCGCTGTCCAGAGAGTAAGTATCCAGTGCTTACTCTACCGATCCTTGACTCCCGTCGGTGACGAACTACGTTCCACCACCCTGATAGCCACGGTGTACCACCAGCTATCCTGGCCACGGTGTACCACCAGCCAAGTTGCTACGGCGAACCGCCAAGCACATAGTCACGGTGTACCACCGACTATCCAACTACGGTGTACCACCAGCTGTTCGGCCACGGTGTACCACCAGCCACGTTGCTACGGCGAACCGCCAAGCATATAGTCACGGTGTACCACCGACTATCCCGTCACAGCGAACCGCCGACGGAGACGTTAACGAGCACGATGCATCATCACTCGTTATGTAGAACCGCCTAGGAGGAACATGACGCACGGTGCACCACCACGTCGCACTTCCGACAATAACGACCTAGGCAGGGTGATCTAGGCGACAGCCTCGATCTAATTTAGTCCTAGCCCCGTCCTGTATCCGCCCTGAATCCGCACCAGGTCAAAGATCGCGTCGCGTACCGCCTCGACGAGCAGAAACGTCGGGGACCGCCCGTTCCAGTCGCGACGCGCATTTCACACGTACAGCGAGCTTCATAGGCAGCGAGCCCCAGTGAAAAAGTCAATCAACACGAGTGATTATTTTCTAACCTCTCCCGCACCAGCACGACGACGTAACTCCTCGCCGACATCGAACCTGGCACGGCGAGCTATCCAGCAACGAGGAGAGAACGAGCTAAGACGACCGAAGGAAACGACATGTTACAGGTATATTACAAATGTCTGTCGAGGCCCTCGCATTGGCTGCATTCAATAATGCCTTTCTCCGCGCTCTATACTCACGCGCCCGCAGAAGAGAAGTATTTGTTTTCTTTGTTTCCATGTTGTTTAATGACTATCTCCAGGTGAATAAACACTTCCCAAAAAAAAAGTAAAAAAATACTTGTAAGATTTAAAACGAAAACGTGGAATTCTACTTAGATCTTGGTAAACACACATTAATATAAATAAATAAAAAATAATAATTAAAAAAATAATAATGCAATATAAATTAGGTTGCATCAGATGTTGGAAGTGCGATCCATTTTCTACGATACAGAGCTCCGTATATATTTAATTATATAGTATAATTTATATTATATAATTAACTAACTAACTTTCATAAGTTTTCATGAATGTTACGTTTGCACAACCCTGTATATGTATTCAGTTTGATTGAAAACGTGTATTCTACTTATATTTTGGTAAACACACATTAGTACAATAATAATAATAAAATAAAATAATATAATAATAGAACTACGATCCATTTTCTACGATACAGAGTTCCGCTTAATGTACGAGACTCTTGTTGTCGCCATAAGTAGGGTGTCTCGGTTTGTGTTTACTACCGTCGCTTCCCATATTATGTTTATATTTATCACGTACACTTCAGAATCATACGTTCAGGAACGTATGACCCAATTCGTTAGCCACTGTGTTCTCCGAAACTATCTCCGTTGGATTTTTACCTTTAAAGATACGTTCAATCCGTTGTGCACGACAGAACCATGAATAATGTTCAATAACTTTGGAATCACATAAAAAAATGCATGTAAAATCATAAAAAGAGACGCTCTAATGATGGCAACGACGAGAAATGTAATACAAAGGGCGGAGCTCTGTATCGTAGAATAACTTGATATATTTAAATGTAATTTTGTATTTTTTTATATACATACCACTTTTTATTCTGTTCCACGCACGGTAGTTTTTAGCTATTAGCTATTTCTTTCCAATATATCTCTGTAAAATAAAAAAAAAGAATATTTAATGTAAAAGTATTCGCACGTGGTGTCGTAACATAACCATGTATTATTTTAAATGTAATTTTGTATTTCATATACATACCTCTTGTTTTTTAAATATATATCTAATATATATAATAACCGAAAAGTACTATCACTTAAACACACTTTATTAATTAATAAATTCACTTCAAAAGCACGATAAACTGTACGCAAGCGCTGAAGCCCACAATACAAAGAGTGAGAGAGAGCGCTATAGATCCCGACAGTGTGATCTTCAACTCGCCCGTAAGACGGCGCAGTCTATCGATCCACTTCCGTAACGTCGACACGTCACATCCGTTATTTTAGAAAATTGTTACCCTCGGCAAAGAAGTTTCACTTCAAAATATAGGCAAGGCCGTAGCAATGTCACTATACGTATCGCGAATCGTAACGGGATAAGGAGTCGGAAGGTATAAAAGAGACGTGCTTCATTTGTTTCAAACCCAAGACTGACTGACATATTATGGAGCTCTGCGTTTCTTATACATGTTTTTGTTACCGGGTGGCCTCTGAACAAAGGGACTGTCAAGTATCTTCGATGGTGATGGGTCGCATACTGCTTATCTCAGGTGTCGTGTACGGACACCGATTATTAAATGACTGACTGAATATGCTTCACACCCCCCTTCTTAGATTTGATTTGGTCTCCAAATCGCACGACCTTCCGCACAGGTGTTGGGATCTCTTCTACCCAGATAACCAGGGCTGCACTGCAGCGAAATGCCGTAGCTGAATGCGATCTGCACGGTAGCTGCAACGAAAACGGTACTGTTTGCTGCATCGCCGTAAGAGGGCAACACGGTCGAACTAATGTTTCGAATGCCGTATAGGCGTTGTGCTACTGGGGCTCTCGCCGGTCACATTAATGCGACCGTGGTGCCCTCTTACGGCGTTGCAGTAACCCGCTGCAGCTGCCGTCAGTGATGCCAGAATCGTGGGTCGTGGGTTTTTCCTCCTCCGCCGCTTTAGCCGGCTCTTCCCCCACTCTTACTTCTACTGCGCACACGCTACACACGAACGTATGCTAGTCTGCCCGTGTGAGTGCCACTCTGAACAGACATACGTTCGTGTGTAGCGCGTGCGCAGTAGAAGTAAGAGTGGGGGAAGAGCCGGCTAAAGCGGCGGAGGAGAAAAAACCCACGACCCACGATTCTGGCATCACTGGCCAGTGTGTGGATCTGGGGCACCCATTCGCACGCGATGGCCACCAGATGGCGGCGTCTTCAGCTTCAGTAACAGAAAAATGGGGTACCTTGAGTACCCCGCGATGAATTCGAATTCGCGAATTTTTGGACTTTTTGTAGCTCTTTCTCCACTAGTAGCTGCCATTGTATATTAAAATATTAATAATAACTTAACTCTCGTTGTGGATCGCACGTCCCGCCAATAATACTGCACCGGTACTGACTAACTGACCGGAATAACCAACATACTCCCGCCAATATAACGGCCTCAGGGCTCTGGCCGCTATGCTACCTTATTCTAGACACGGCACTGTTTTTGCGCCATCTGGTGGCCATCGCGTGCGAATGGGTGCCCCAGATCCACACACTGTCACTGGCTGCCGTGCAGATCGCGTTCAGCTACGGCGATAGCTGCCCCGCAGTGCTGCTCCAGCATCGATGCAGCTGGTTATCTGGGTATGGTTGCGTAGGTGTCCATTGGTATGCATTCAGAGGATGCATGTATGTTCGGTGGTGCTGATGGTTGACTTCTGGTTGTATTTACATTTTCCATTGTAATTTCGTTGCAACAAATTTTGAGACAGAAGTTTCTGGGAATTAGATTTGATATACATTTAAATAGTCCTATTTTGCGAAAGGTATACAATGTAATGCGCCCTAATGAGATCCAACCGGCAATTTTGAGTATGTTGTAAGCTATGTCTGTAGCGGAGAGAATTGTGCGTTGATTTTTAAGCCTTTCCAATCGTGAGTACATTAAGTCTAAAGAGTTCCTGAAGTTATTGAAGTTTGGAGTGATTTTTGGAGCCCTTGGAATATAGTCGCCTAATAGTTCAATTTCGTCGTTTGTAAAATTAATAGCCAATGTGTAGTTAGTGGTAATTATTTTGGTCTCCAGTGTCTTTCCTTCAATCTTCATTACATTATTGTTATAGGTTAGTAGACAATCGGTTGAACTACATAGTATTACGGGTTCCGAAATTTCTATTTTCTTATTGTTATTGCAAAATGTCTGGATGGCTATACTATCTTTAAGGATCGCTATGTATTTGTTTGGCGTATGCATTGGTATGAAAGTAATGTCGTCGATTTGGAATATGGCTGTACCACAAGCAGTATAATCCTTTTGAGCTGTTTGGCATCCTGTAGTGTAATTGTTTCGTGTGGTTTGTGTTCGTTCACAAAAATAAGCCCTATTGAACTGTCTCTGCAATAGTCGTGTATGTACTGTTTGTCAATTATTATTTTGGAGTTGTGTAGCTGTAGCACAGTGTCGTGATCTAATATGGGTGCAAAAAATACATTATTAATTTTATGCGGTATAGCGTAATATCGGATAATTTCCCACTCTTGTTCCTCTAGAATCGGCATGATTATTTGATATATTATTTTTCCATTTGAGATCTGTGTTTTGAGTTTACTGATATCGATTAGAATTTGGAAATTCTCCGGTTTTCCATCTATATGATGTAGTATTAAGTTTTTCTGAATAATGTTGTTGTATGCTCTCAAAAAATCATCTATGTTTATCAAAGTAGTGTCAATAATTCCGCGTTTTCCAAGTATAAGGGTAAGATAGAAGTCATTTATTTTAGCTGTTAGGTCGCATATCAGTAAGATATATACACCGGTTCTAACTCACAGTTATCATCGTGGGTAGATTTCTACCTTACCGACGCAGCTGAACCAGCAGGTTCTGTTACATACTAACTTGCCGTATAGCGCGAGCATATTTTGCGGGGGGCGGGGTGAGGGGGATTTTCATGGTGGTATTGCGTAAGCCACCGTTCGTAGGCGAGGGGGGAGGGGGAGGGGGGATTTTTAGTTTTCCTGGTATTGCATTTAAGATCAGCTTCCTGGTATTGCGTGAGCCTGGTATGTTTATAATAATATAAACATCCTTTTGACGGCGAGAGTCATGATATCGGATCTCTGTTCTCATTCAGCTTATCATTTTTAAATAAACATCCTTTAACCCAATTATATCTCTCTCTGTCCTTATCATTTCTCTCCTCGTCTTTATTGTATATTCGTAATATCAACATCCTTTCAACGATCGGCATCGAGTCGCCAAGCCGCGATATCTGACCGCAGCATCTGTTTTCACTCAGTCTTTCCTTATCATTTCTTTCCTCTTCTGTATTGTATGGGGTGGGGGGAGGGGGTGGAAGGTATCAAAATGAATCAGTAGGACACGATGGGCTGCGAATGCAGTCATACGCGAACGTTCCGTCGTTTGCTGCGTTAAAGTTATTCCAAGTATACCGTGTGTGTGGTAACAACCGTGAGGTATCAAAATGATTGAAATGTGTAAAAATATGTTAAAGTGTTTGACGCGCATGTCAATGCTAGTGAAAACCATGGACGAGTATCGCGAATGGCATCGCTCGTACATCGAATCTCTGCAGTGCTGCGTCAATTATCTATCGTGTGCAAAGGAGCAATTATCGTTAGGCGATAAATTTAGTTTAACATCGACTATGTGCCGTATGAAAACGTTGAACGTTTCGTTGAATCATCGTATTTCCTCGTCGCGCGTCGGTAGAGGTTTGTACGATCGCAGGGGTGCGAGAGCGTCGACGCTTCGTTGGAAAAATATCGAGTCGGCGTTTAAAAGTCGCATATCGAGCGGTATCGTTATCAACGTCGAACACATCGACCCAAAACAATTTCTGCAGCACGCGAAACGAATAATTACAGGGCGCGTTACGGAATTTTTAAACGCGCATTCATCGTTGAAAGCTAACGTAACGTTGGAGGCGGAATTCATGTAGCGCGCCAACGAGGTTTCCGTGAAAAGTTTCGGCACGCGGAACGTTGCATTGTTTCGGACGAGCAATCTACGACGCCACAGTGGGACGAAACAAGCGATTCCCTGGACATGGCTTTTTCACCCAGTTACTCCTTTATAAAATTTTAAATGTAGGTCATACTCTAAGTATTTTTTCGTGCTGAATCGAATGGCGAAGTCCGTTTGGCGATAGGAATGATACGAAAGAAGCTACAGCACATTTATAGAACAATGATCTTGGATTTTTTATTTTTACTTAAAACATTTAATATTTACTTAAATATGTACTTAAGAATGAATAAAATTTATTTTTTGTTTGATTTTTTGAAGGTATGATTTGTTTAATTTTATAAACCAATTTAAAATAGAAAACGAAAGCGCAAATAGGAACGTATTATTATTATATATTATAGACGGACTGAGTCCCTTTTGCATAAGTGTTTACAATATCAATGAAAAGAAAAAAAGAGAAAGATACAATACTGCTCGTGTAATAACAAAGAAGGGACATAGACAAAAGAAAAATTTAATAATGGTACAACTGATATGGTATCATATAATCCTGCGTAGCTGCATTTTAAAATTTTGTAAAGAATCACTGAAAAAATCAATACGATTAGTAATAGTGCATGATTTTGAGATATAAACATATAAACAAAAAGTAAAATAAAATTTCAACTTAGCAACTGAAAAACTTAAGAAATGAAACAATTAAAAGAAGGTACCTTTAGTTAACCTCCATCATATTATCAGTTTCTTCTTGCAGTTTGGATTCTTCAACAAAGTCCAACATATAATCTTCTTCTTCTACCTCAGCAAAACTTAGCGAAGCGTCCAAAAAATCTGAATCTATGTCATCTTCTTCGGGGACATCATCAGCAACAAGAAGCAACGTTTGAGTTTCCGGGAATAACTTCTTTGTCATTGAATTTTTAAAAAGACCGCATGGCCTCAGTGTTGAAATCCTGGGATCAAAGCTGACGAGAAGATTATTCAGGATATTCTCATTTGTTGATTTTCGCGACATTTTTCTTGCTCTAAACTCTCTGCAGTGGCGAAATACTTTATTGTGAGCTTCTTGCGCCTCTTCCGAGAATTTTCCGATTGGAAGAATAAAACTATCCAGTATTTTCTCCCCATGGATCAGTACTTTATGTACAGTAGGTGGCATGTAATACCACCCGTAGTGTTTTATGTACATCTCTGCGGTTTTTCGGGCATATAATCCAAATTTTTTGGGGCAAACTGGTTTACCCGAAGAAATCGCTTGTAAAATTACTCCAAATCTTCTATATACATCCTCATTAAGTCCAGTTATGTTTGCTGTAACCTTGGGATCGTTAAAAAACATTCGTGCCATATTACCATCGTTATATGTTCCAGCACCTTGCTTTACCCGATCAACGTGAAGACCCAGCTTATCTTTAAATTCATTTTTTATTTTTATTTTTCTTTCTCGCTGTTGCTCCTTGTACGAAACTGTGTTTGCTGACCACTTTTTAAAATCAAGGTTATAACAAACATGCAGCAGGCACTCGAAAAATCGAATTTTGGCATGAAGAGGAGAAATGCCAAACCTGTAGTGCTCGGCATTGGAAGTTGTTGCGTCGATTTGTTTCAAATCATTCATCATTGATGGTGATGCACCGCACACATAACAACGCATGGATGAACTTGTGTCAGTCAACACATTTATTGTTTTTCCATCAATCATTGTCATATGAAGTTCGTGTTCTATTTTGACTTCATTAATCCATGTAGGGATTAGCGACGCAATTTCTGATTCCATTCGTTCATTCTCTAGTAGGATTGTTTCTGGAGTTTCTTTGCAAAACACGAATTTCACAGGTCTGCAAAAGTGAATCGACGAGGGTCTCTGGTTTTCCCAAACAATTGATGAGTCGTGTGTGTCGATTAACCTGATTGGAACGAGTGTAGTCAAATAAAATGCTGAGTCATCCGCAGATGTGCCACTGTTCGAAGAATAACGCTGTTTGTACACACTATGGCTATTTGACCCGTCACATCCCCATTTTGAAATGAGTTTCAGGCATTTCCCGTTTGTTAGGATATTATCAATGGGGGTGGTAGATAAAATTCTCGAGGTTGTATGGTTCAGAAGAGCTTGAAGAGGTATCTTTGCTCCCAACTCAGTTACCTCACGTTCTTCTGGATAACATTCCTTCTTGGCTTTGTTGAGCTGGTAATATGAGGGAAATATTGTTGATCCTGCTTTCAAAGTAGCATTTCTCAAAATGGAGTACTTTGACTTGGACAGGTTGAGAGATGTAATTAGGGCAAGTGTATTCTCACTTGAGAACGAAATGTCAGATTTCTCACCATACTCGCACATTTTTATTAATTCCTCCGAATCGTCTGAATAGTCCAGCACTTTTTTAACAATTTTTGCCTTGACATAATGACCTTCATGCCTCAAATTCATTTTCGCGGCAAAAAGTAATTCCTCCCCCGAATAGCTTGCCCTCAACTCTTCAACCCTGCGCATTTTTTGCCTCTCAGAGAGTTCACCGAAAGACTTGAGCGTATTGTTGATATGATCAGGGAGCTCAAGAAATCCCTCTGGATACTGAAAGACTCTGTTGAGCCAATGTTCATTTTTAGAAAGAAAAAATTCTTTTCTATAACTACATTGCACCCACTTTTTTTTTTAAATGTGCACAAAATATTTTTAGTTTATTCTCTAGGAGTTTTTTGTTACGCCTAGAAACATTCGCAGGAACGGTGAGGGTTCGTAAAATCTCCTCTTTTAAAATTACACAATTTTGTAAATCACTAGTAAGTTATATAATTCACGGTTTGTCGCGAACATGGTGATGAGCCAGGACCGAGAATTGATCGATATAAAACCAATAAGTGAAACGGGTTTTATTACTGTTGAGGACTAGGTTACTCCGAAAAAGGACACACGTAAAAATAGAAGTTTAACACAGCACGATCAAAAGACGAATGTAACATTGGAAGAAAAAAAAACAGGATAGGATCACATGAAATAAAAACAATATCGGATCACATGAAATAAAAACAATATCGAATCACATGAAATAAAAACAATATCGGATCACATAAATTAAAAACAATATCGCAATTCGCGCATGAGCGGAAAGCTGAGAACTGATACTGAACGATAAGAGCAGATTCTCTGTATCTCGATCGACAATTGTTCAAAACTACAATTAATGTTATTGGTTCGATCAATTGGAGACAATAAGCAAACTTGCAAAATATCAAATGAAATTTAATTCAACGTTTCGGTCTGAATTTAGACAATTATCAAGAATGTAAATTTTCTGTATTGCGTCTGTAAGAATTTATCAATTAATTAATATATGGTTACGCGAATATATGGAACCAACACGCTGTTCCTCGACTCTTAAGAATTTAAATTAGTACATTTTTCTAAGCAAGTGAGTTTATACATTTGTTTTCGTTTTTAATACCTTAGTGTTTTCTGCTTATAAATTCTTACAGACGCAATACAGAAAATTTACATTCTTGAAAATGGTCTAAATTCAGACCGAAACGTTGAATTAAATTTCATGTGATATTTTGCAAATTTGCTTCTGTCTCCAATTGATTGAACCAGTGCGCCAATAACATTAAGTGTAGATAAGAGCAGAATTAAGAATACATAGTCAAAAAACACTGCGTTTTACTGGACTTTCAAATATGATTTCCGGGAAAAATCGGACGAAGTGAGGTATGATTTCTGCGTATTTCTCTCGCTAGATACCAACAGTAAACACCTGTAGAGTCCGTTTATCGGATCAAATCGGAACATTTATCTATCGTGTGCAAAGGATCAATTATCGTTAGGCGATAAATTTAGTTTAACATCGACTATGTGCCGTATGAAAACTTTGAACGTTTCGTTGAATCATCGTATTTCCTCTTCGCGCGTCGGTAGAGGTTTGTACGATCGCAGGGATGCGAGAGCGTCGACGCTTCGTTGGAAAAATATCGAGTCGGCGTTTAAAAGTCGCATATCGAGCGGTATCGTTATCAACGTCGAACACATCGACCCAAAACAATTTCTGCAGCACGCGAAACGAATAATTACAGGGCGCGTTACGGAATTTTTAAACGCGCATTCATCGTTGAAAGCTAACGTAACGTTGGAGGCGGAATTCATGTAGCGCGCCAACGAGGTTTCCGTGAAAAGTTTCGGCACGCGGAACGTTGCATTGTTTCGGACGAGCAATCTACGACGGTGGTATCAGAAAGACGTTGTGCCTACGATTTTGACATCGTTGGAGGAGTTTCAAGAGCGAGAAAGCGGGTGGGCGCTGTCGGAGATACTACATTTGATTGTAAACTTTAGCAAATACCAGCCATTGCAAGCCGGCTGCACCATCGCATGCAGCGTGCCTAGAGCGATACAGCTGAAAAGAGCGGTCGTGAACGTGATCAGCAATGACGACGCATGCTTTTTCTGGGCGATCGTGGCGGGTCTTTATCCAGCCGAGAGAAATTCGTCGCGTGTGTCGGCGTATCCGCACTACAAAGACGTGCTTCCGAAAACCGAAGGTTTTCAACTGCCTATATCGTTCAAAGACATCCGGAAATTTGAACGAGAAAACGACGTTTCCGTGAACGTGTTCGAATGGGTACGCAAGAAATGCGTAACGCTTCATTTGACCGAGAAGAAACGGGAGGGGAGACACGCCAACTTGCTGTTTCTACAGAATACTGCAAAGACGCATGGACATTTCATGTGTATACGAAATTTGTCACGATTGGTTTCGTCGCAGCTTAGCAAGTTGAATCATCAGAAGTATATTTGCTATCGGTAAGTTGTATTTTTTTTTTGTTTTTTTTAAAATTGTTTGCAGGAAAAAAAGACATCATTTTATCCCCTTCCCACAGATGCTTGCAATATTTCCCCACGCCGGAGAGATTAAACGTTCATACAGCCGACTGCGAACGGATGAACGATTGCGCTCTGGAGCTTCCAATATCGGAAGAAGATAAGTGATTACGGTTTAAGAACTGTTGGATTATCAATCAGTTACAAAAATGAATCAACGATCTCAGTATCGTGTTCTTAAACAGAGATTACGAAGTATCGATGGAGCCTTCTCAGAAGTATATTTTCTTTCAAGAGCCGAACTGTGGGGGGCTAACCTAAACAGTTTCAAGATACGAAGGGACTCGGGTTTTTCCTTTCAGGGGGTTCCAACGATTCTTTCTTCATACAGTTAGTCGAAGCTAAGATCTCTCATAGCAAAGAGCTTCCTTCCGCGCCGTGCAATAAAGACTAGTTCTTATAGAAAAGATACCAGTGTAAATTTATTTACACCCATATCCAATAGGTTATGGGCCCAGTTAATGTTGAAATACTCTCGTAATTTAGTGAACTGTGTTTATAAAAATTAAAGTTAAGTTAATTTTAATTAAAACATATAAGCATATACGGAACTAGTGACGTTTAACTTAGTGATATTTAATTAGTGACATTTAACTTAGTGACGTTTACTTTAGTGACATTTAATTAACTGTTCAAAATATTTTAGTATATATATAAGTGAACATGGAGAACTTGAGAATGAGAAGGAACATTAAACCTTTTGATGGTGAGAGATACAGTCTATGGAAATTAAGAATTCGGTCACTATTGAACGAATTAGATGTGTTAAAAGTAATAGATCAGAACATTCCGGAAAGATTAAATACCGAGTGGATTAAGGCGGAAAGAATCGCGAAGAATACAATCATAGAGTATTTGTCCGATTCCTTTTTAGAAAAAAAAGCTTAGATGCTATATACGAGCGAAAAAGTCTCGCGACGCAATTAGCGTTGAGAAAGAAACTTTTAAGCTTAAAATTAGAAGGTGATACACCATTAGCAAAACATTTCACCGTATTTGACGATTTGAATGCTGAACTATTATCCGCGGGTGCAAACGTGGGTGAGGCTGATAAAGTGTCAAATTTATTATTAACTTTGCCTTCCGTATATGACGGTATAATAACTGCTATTGAGACTTTATCTGAGGACAATTTAACATTAGCCTTCGTTAAGGCGCGTTTGTTAGATCATGAGGTAAAATTGAAAACAGAAAGTAATCCTACAAGTACAAAAGTTCTACAGGCACACAGAGTACACAATTTTAAAAGAAATAATACAGGGATGAAAAAGTTTTTTCAAAATAATAAGAGATTCAATAAAATGAATACGCCGAACCAGCCTTTTAAAGTTAATCGAGTGGGAAATATGAAATGTCATCACTGTGGGAGAAAAGGACATAAAATTCGGGACTGTTTCCATTACAAGAGGAGTCAGCAATACCACGAAGATAAGAAAAGGACGGCACAAACGACTCAAGTGACAGAACCGAGCGAGTCGCAGGTAGAAGCTGCAGGTTTCGCGTTTATGGCAGGAAACCTAGAGAACAAAGAAACGGAAGAATTGACATTCCTACTCGACTCAGGGGCCTCGGACCATCTTGTGAACAGGGATGACTGTTTTACAACCTATTACACGTTGCAGCCACCCATAAGGATTTCTGTTGCTAAGAACGGAACATTCATAACGGCGACAAAGAAAGGCAACATCAAGGTGACGAGCAACCTTGGGATCGAGGGTGTTCTGGAAGATGTCCTCTACTGCCAGGACGTCCCGTACAATTTATTATCAGTGAGGAAGATGCAACAGGCAGGGTTGTCCATCACTTTCGATGAGGAAGGGGTCCACATAACGAGAGATGGTAAATTGGTAATGTGTGGTAAGCCCCTAGAGAATTTAACATGCCTTGAATTTAAAATTAATAGAAAGATAGTAAACTGTCTTTCAAAAGTTCAAAATGCCATCAGCAATAACTATGAACTGTGGCATAGACGATTGGGACACATTGGAAGGGCTAAGTTTATACAGTTGAGGGATAAACAAATGGTTGATGACATAGAACATATTAAAAATGTTATACCAAATGATAGCTTATGTGAAGCTTGTGTAAATGGTAAACAAGCAAGATTACGTTTTGAAAAAGCTAAGGACAAAAGTCATATAAAACGACCATTGTTTATCGTTCATACTGACGTTTGCGGACCTATCACTCCATCTACCGTTAATAATAAGAATTATTTTGTATTATTTGTGGATAGTTTTACTCACTATTGTGTCACATATGTGATCACGTATAAATCAGATGTATTTTCGGCATTCAAAGATTTTGTTGCAAAAAGTGAAGCCCATTTTAATTTGAAAATTGTTAATTTATATTCTGATAACGGTGGAGAATACTTGTCAAATGAGATGAAAGACTATTGTGTGCAAAGGGGTATCAGTTTTCATTTAACAGTTCCACGAACACCTCAATTGAATGGTATTTCCGAACGCATGGTTCGGACCATTACAGAAAAAGCACGTGCGATGATAAGTGGTGCTAGTCTAAATAAAGTGTTTTGGGGAGATGCAGTGCTTACTGCAACTTATATAATTAATTTGACCCCGACTAAAGCTTTAAAAGAAAATAAAACTCCATTCGAATTATGGCACGGTAAAAAGCCTAAATTAAAGTATTTAAAAATTTTTGGTTCAACTGTTTATGTTCATAATAAAGTCAGAAAAACAAAATTTGATGAAAAGTCATGGAAAGGAATTTTACTTGGCTATGAACCGAATGGTTATAAGGTGTGGGACGTGGATAAAGAAAAATACGTTGTAGCTAGAGACGTAATAGTAGATGAAACGAATTACTTAGAAACTCGACCAGGAACGAGACCTAAAAAGCTCGATGGAAACATCTATAAGAGAACTGATGCATCTGACATTAGGTCAAAATCAGTGGAAATAGATGAATTGTTTCATAAATCTGATAATGATAAATCAGATGTATTAAAGTCGAGAGCAGAAGTAAATTCGGAAGAAAAGTTAAATGAAAACCCAAATAAATTTGTAACAGAAACAAATACGCACCATGAATCTCGTTCTCAAAATGATAAAGATAAGATAGCAGAGAAAATCGAACCTAGAAGGAGTGAAAGGATTAAGCAACAATCTTATATTTCGTACAATGAATGTGACACACAAAATGATATTATCATGTGTGCACAATCTTTTGTAAATCACATACCAAATTCATTTCAAGAGATTGAAAGTAGCAATGATATTATTCATTGGAAACAAGCAATAAACAGTGAAATCAATTCACTGCTGTTAAATAAAACTTGGACATTAGTTGAGAAACCTAAAGGTATAAACATAGTCGACTGTAAATGGATATTTACTATTAAGAGCAATGAACATGGAAAACCGTCGAAATACAAGGCACGTCTTGTTGCACGTGGATTCAGTCAGGAATATTTAACTGACTATAATGAAACATTTGCACCAGTCGCAAGAATGGCTAGTTTTAGATTTATAGTTGCTTTTGCTAATCAATTTAATTTATTGATACACCATATGGACGTCAAGACTGCATTTTTAAATGGAAAATTAAAGGAGGACATTTATATGAAAGTTCCTCAAGGAATTACTTGCAAAAGCAACCAAGTTTGCAAATTGAATAAGGCTATATACGGTTTAAAACAGGCAGCAAGATGTTGGTTTGAAGTATTTGATAGAAGTCTTGTAGAAAAGGGTTTTCGAAGTTCATCAGTCGACCGTTGTATTTATATCTTAGATAAAGGCAATGTATTGCAAAATATATATGTTGTATTATATGTGGACGATCTTGTGATTGCTACTGCAAATTTGGAAACGATGAATAAATTCAAAGGTTATTTAATGAATAAATTTAAAATGACAGATTTAAAAGATATTAGTTTCTTTTTAGGAATAAAAATTGAACGTCATGAAAACAAAATAACCTTAGATCAAAGTGGATATATTAAAACTGTTTTAGAGAAATTTAATATGAATGAATGTAACCCCGTTAGTGCACCTTTGCCAAGCAAGTTAGATTATCAAGCTTTAAATTCTGAAGAAAAATTAGAAGCACCATGCCGTAATCTGATTGGTTGTCTAATGTACGTAATGTTATGTACAAGGCCAGATTTAAGTGCGGCAATAAATATATTAAGTAGATACACAAACAAAAATAATAAAGAACTCTGGCAGAATTTAAAGCGAGTATTAAGATACCTTAAAGGTACAATTAATATTAAATTAGTATATGTGAGAGTAAATTATGATAAAATTATAAGTGGATATGTCGACTCTGATTGGGGTGGTCATGATGATAATGACAGAAGGAGTACAACGGGATACTTATTCAAATTATTTGAAAAATGCACAATTTGTTGGTCAACAAAAAGACAAGCATCTGTAGCTGCCTCTTCTACTGAAGCAGAATATATGGCCCTCTTTGAAGCCACAAGAGAAGCTTTATGGTTAAAATCTTTAGCGGAAAGTATAAGTATAGATATTTCAAAGCCAATAGTGATATATGAAGACAATAATGGCTGTATAAGCATAGCAAATAATCCAAGTAATCACAAGAGATCGAAACATATAGATATCAAGTATCATTTCTCCAGGGAGCAAATTGAAAAGAATGTTATTAAATTGATATTTGTTTCCACAGAAAATCAAGTAGCTGACGTCTTGACGAAGCCATTGCCAGCACCTAAATTTATGGAATTTAGGACAAAGTTGGGCTTAGAGTGAATAAGTTTTATATATATATGAAAAAAAAAAAAAAAAAAAAAAAAAGGAGAATTTAGATATAGAGATAAGATTATGATAAATATATTATAGTTTTAATAGTATAAGATTTTGATATGGTCTGATTAGGTTTTATGGGTTTCCCTAATCCTTGGCAACAAATGTTGGACCATTTGTAATTTCCCAGAAAACGGCAAGAAAGGAATCTTTTTGAAATTTGAAATTAGGTTTAGTATTCAATAGTAATTTATAATATATATATATATGTATATATAGAATGATATTAGATAACGTGTATTATATTGTTTAATCTTATTTGAGAGCAGTTGATTTATTTTTGAGGGGGCGTGTTGGATTATCAATCAGTTACAAAAATGAATCAACGATCTCAGTATCGTGTTCTTAAACAGAGATTACGAAGTATCGATGGAGCCTTCTCAGAAGTATATTTTCTTTCAAGAGCCGAACTGTGGGGGGCTAACCTAAACAGTTTCAAGATACGAAGGGACTCGGGTTTTTCCTTTCAGGGGGTTCCAACGATTCTTTCTTCATACAGTTAGTCGAAGCTAAGATCTCTCATAGCAAAGAGCTTCCTTCCGCGCCGTGCAATAAAGACTAGTTCTTATAGAAAAGATACCAGTGTAAATTTATTTACACCCATATCCAATAAGAACTACACGAACAAAAAGGAGGCGCCGTTCGTAATCTATGCCGACTTGGAGTGCCTGCTGCTGCCCGAGGGACGGGAAGGACAAGACCGTGCGGCACGCGTACAGTATCAACACCACCACGCGTTTAGCATAGGATACTACTTGCATTGCCGCTACGACGAATCTTTGTGCGAGTATCAGGTTTATCGCGATAAAGAGGGATGCGCCGCGTGGTTCGCGAACAGGTTGTACGAACTGAGTCATAAATTACAGCCGATATTCGACCGAACGGTACCGATGAATCCGCTAACCGAAACGGAAAAGTTAAATTTTCGTACGGCTACGCATTGTCATGTCTGCGAGAAACCGTTCGACACTTCCGACGCGACAAGGGTGCACGATCATTGCCATTTCACGGGCGCGTATCGCGGTCCGGCTCATAACGGATGCAATTTAAGCTATCAATCTTCGTACGTGATACCCGTGGTTTTCCATAATTTATCGGGCTACGACACCCATTTTATCATTAAAGAATTAGCTAACTCGTTCGAGGGGCGGATAGACGTGTTGCCATTGACGAAAGAGAAGTATATCTCTTTCACGAAGAACGTTCCTATCGAGAGACAGCAGGGTGAAGCGCGAAAGTATGCAAAGTTTTTGAAATTCCGCTTCATCGACTCGTTCAAGTTCTTGAACTCGAGTCTGGACAAGCTGTCGTCGTACTTGGACGAAAGTAAATTACGCATCGTGCGAGGAGAATTTGCACATATTTCCCGCGATGATTTCAAACTATTGACCAGAAAAGGCGTTTTTCCGTACGATTATCTGACATCGTACGACAAATTGAACGATACGTGTTTGCCGCCGCGTGAAGCATTTTATAATCGGTTGTACGGCAGCGAGATATCCGACGTCGATTACCTTCACGCGAATACGGTTTGGTCGCGTTTCGCTGTACAAACGCTTGGGCAGTACAGCGATTTATATTTAAAATTGGATGTGCTGTTGTTGGCAGATGTTTTTGAAAATTTTCGGATGACTGTCTCGAGAATTACAAGCTCGATCCGGCGCATTATTACACGCTCCCCGGTTTCGCGTGGGACGTGATGTTAAAAATGACAAAGATCGAATTGGAGTTGTTGACCGATGTCGACATGCTTTTGTTCGTGGAGCGAGGAATACGCGGCGGATTGAGCCAGTGGTCTCACAGATATGCACACGCCAACAATAAATATTTATCTACACACGACTCGACCAAACCATCCACCTACTTAATGTATTTCGACGTGAATAATTTGTACGGTTGGGCAATGTCGCAACCTCTGCCGCACAGAGACTTTCGATGGGTGAACGCGAATAATTTCGACGTCGAATCCATTCCGGCCGATAGCCCCGTAGGATACATTTTGGAGGTGGATTTAGAGTATCCGCGCGAAATTCACGATGCTCACGCGGATCTTCCGTTTTGTCCAAGTCACGACACGGCTACCGACTCAAGTACACAGAAAAAGTTGATGGCAACGCTTCGCGATAAGGAACGATACGTTGTACATTACCGATACCTCCAGCAATGTTTAAAACATAATCTGAAATTGCTGAAAATACATCGAATTCTGGAGTTTCAGCAGTCACGATGGTTGTACAACTACATCGATTTGAACACGAAATTACGCGCTAACGCCACCAACGATTTTTCAAAAAATTTGTTCACATTAATGAACAATGCCGTGTTTGGAAAAACTATGGAGAATGTTCGAAATCATACAATCGTGAAATTACTTTCTCGATGGAGCGGTAGACACGGCGTCGAACGATTGATAACCAGGCCAAATTTTCATAGCTGCACGGTGTTCTCCGAGGACTTTGTCGCGATTCAGCTGAAAAAGCTGCTAGTTAAATTTTTCAAACCAATCTACGTAGGCATGTCAATATTAGATATTTCAAAATTTCATTTGTACAGCTTTCATTACGAGTACATGCACCCAAAGTTCCAGCAAAATTGTAAGATTTTGTACACTGACACGGATAGCTTGATATATCAGATCGCTTGCGATGACGCGTACGAGGAACTGTTGAAACGCGACATCCACAGATACGACACAAGCAATTATGCCGCAAACAACGTTTACGGTGTTCCGCTCGCGAACAATAAACAGCTCGGTTTGATGAAAGATGAAAACGGCGGTAAAATTATGACTGAGTTCGTAGGGCTTCGTTCGAAAATGTATGCGATTCGCGTGCACGGCGATCAGGATACTAAAAAGATCAAAGGTATCAGGACAAACGTTACCGCTCGGGATATACGTTTCGATGACTATGTCGAATGTCTTCGCAATCATACGGAAAAGAGCGTTACCGGTAATCGCATAGTGTCCGTACGACATGAGGTGTATTCGATGTCTGAAAAGAAATTAGCGTTGAGCCCGCATGACGATAAGCGGTATATTTGCAGTAATTTGGTCGATACTCTTCCTTGGGGACATTACAACATCAATTCAGAAATCATTTTTTCATCATCGTAAAAGAAAAGGAAGTGGTAGGGAGACATCATATAAGACGACGTATTCCGAGCGTTAAGCTTCAGATCGAGACAACCACCGCTAAAAACGTAGACGACGCAAGATGCAGTACAACCGCCATCCGTCCGCCGAATGTGAACGTTCGAACGCCGAGGAGCCGCACAAAAAGAGGAGACTAAATAATATGTAAGTAGAAAGATGGAAAAATTGTGAAAAAAGAAATTTAGAATAACGTCTAATTTTTTTTTTTTTGTAACCTGTTGCAGGATTTCTCAACAGCAGCCCATATCACGATCATCGATGATGCAATCGCCGAGGAGTTTACGCAGCGCACGGGTCTTGAGTCGACGATATTCCATAGCCGGCAATTATTTTAAATACCTTGAAATTGGTGTGCGCGTTGGCGATGACATTTGCGTGGAACTGGCTATAGGAGATAACCGCGATAACGAGATCACATTTTTCCTGGACGCATTGATAGAGTTACTGCGCACGAAGGAGTATATTTCTGATTTAGTTTCATCGTCTATGCAGAAGCAATGTCGAAAAATGAGTGATGATTTAACATTACAAATAGTTAATCTCAATGGTATGAATCTAGTCAAATTGTCAAATCAGTTCGTAGCTCTGTACGTCACAGAAAAAACTATGCATAACTTGTACAATCTTGAATTCTGCGTACACAACATGTATTCATGGTTGATTGACAATGTTCCCGCGGTGACTGCTAAATTCATGAATTTCGTCGGTACGGTGAAGTATAGCAACGCGAAGAATATCGTGAAAACGATCGTCGAGAGCGAATCTTTCGATCAAAGTTTGATCGATTGCGAACTAGCGGCTTCGTGCGCCGACATCATCGCGGCGTTGGCGTAAAATAGATAGGTTAAATATGTGTATATATATATATATATATATAAATGTTTGTGTGTGTGTGTGTGTGCGCGTGCGTGCGCGTGCGTGCGTGCGTGCGTGTGTGTGTAAAAATTATTTAAGAAGGTCTTTTGCAGCGATACATTATTTTAAAAATAAAATTATTCGAGAATATCTCTTTTGTATTTTTATTTTATTGTAAATGTTCGTACACCTTTTAAGATAAAAACTACCTGATTTTTTATAATCAATTAGACGTATTGGTTTATGAAATGATATGCAGAAAAGATTTTCCAAAAGATTATATTTTACAAGGTTACAAGCAAAAATAAGAAAAGACATTTTTTAAAACTTTTCTATTTGGACCTTTAATGAAATTTAAAATATATGTTTTGTAGATCTATGTTGGTTATACACATGCTGAAAATTTCTTCTGATGGCAATCGCATGTGACTGGTCAGCGTACGTGAAGAGCTAGCTCATCACGTATGATGACCAGTCGTTTCGTCTATTTTTTTCGACATCTCCCTCGCCTACCTTACCCTATCCTAATGCTATCCTAACCCCCCCCCCCCCCACCACCATCAAGCCTCCCCTCCCTCGGTTTCCATTTCAGTTTCCAGACGATGCATCGTACTGTACATGTGTTATACCTGTACGTGCACTGTACCTGTACCTGTACCTGTACCTGTACCTGTACCTGTACCTGTACCTGTACCTGTACCTGTACCTGTACCTGTACCTGTACCTGTACCTGTACCTGTACCTGTACCTGTACCTGTACCTGTACCTGTACCTGTACCTGTACCTGTACCTGTACCTGTACCTGTACCTGTACCTGTACCTGTACCTGTACCTGTACCTGTACCTGTACCTGTACCTGTACCTGTACCTGTACCTGTACCTGTACCTGTACCTGTACCTGTACCTGTACCTGTACCTGTACCTGTACCTGTACCTGTACCTGTACCTGTACCTGTACCTGTACCTGTACCTGTACCTGTACCTGTACCTGTACCTGTACCTGTACCTGTACCTGTACCTGTACCTGTACCTGTACCTGTACCTGTACCTGTACCTGTACCTGTACCTGTACCTGTACCTGTACCTGTACCTGTACCTGTACCTGTACCTGTACCTGTACCTGTACCTGTACCTGTACCTGTACCTGTACCTGTACCTGTACCTGTACCTGTACCTGTACCTGTACCTGTACCTGTACCTGTACCTGTACCTGTACCTGTACCTGTACCTGTACCTGTACCTGTACCTGTACCTGTACCTGTACCTGTACCTGTACCTGTACCTGTACCTGTACCTGTACCTGTACCTGTACCTGTACCTGTACCTGTACCTGTACCTGTACCTGTACCTGTACCTGTACCTGTACCTGTACCTGTACCTGTACCTGTACCTGTACCTGTACCTGTACCTGTACCTGTACCTGTACCTGTACCTGTACCTGTACCTGTACCTGTACCTGTACCTGTACCTGTACCTGTACCTGTACCTGTACCTGTACCTGTACCTGTACCTGTACCTGTACCTGTACCTGTACCTGTACCTGTACCTGTACCTGTACCTGTACCTGTACCTGTACCTGTACCTGTACCTGTACCTGTACCTGTACCTGTACCTGTACCTGTACCTGTACCTGTACCTGTACCTGTACCTGTACCTGTACCTGTACCTGTACCTGTACCTGTACCTGTACCTGTACCTGTACCTGTACCTGTACCTGTACCTGTACCTGTACCTGTACCTGTACCTGTACCTGTACCTGTACTGTGCCGCCACGTATTATCGATATTAAGTAGCATTCATCGAGTAAAAAAATAGCTGTTCACGTACGCTGACCAGTAACATGCGACTGCATGTGACCAGCCGTTTCCTCTATTTTTTCAGCTTCACTCTTATTGACAATCTCTTTTGTTGCATCAATTGGGGGCGTTTTGAACAATGTTCAATGTAGTTCAATACTCTGTTTGATGTCGAACCACGTTCTAAACCCGTTCTGCATTGAACGAGAAACGCGTCGACCGATCTTGAGAGATCCATGGATAGATGTACAACAGCCATACTGCGTACTGTTCAACCGCCGTACAATGCATGCGCTGTACCTGTACCTGTACCTGTACCTGGACCTGTATCTGACGTGAAATATATATATTTCTTATTATATTTATAAAGGATATTCAAATAATCTATTACATCATGGTTCAAATGATTAGCATTAAAACTAACATAAATGTGTACATTGCCGTTGCCATCAGATCTTGTGCAAATCCAATGTCCTACTACCTTTTCTCCAATGTCACCAGTGTATATTATCTGAATATTCGTCTCATGTTCAGGGATCTCTTGTAAATTACTCAAAAGCTCGAACTTTACCAGTATCTTCAGCAAAATTGTATACTCCACGCTCGTTTAGATTTTTGCTCATAATTTCGTGAAATAAATTCATATGTTTATCTTGTAAAATAACAATCAGGTTTTATGACTTCTTTACATTCGGCTGTTACTAAAGTATAGATATAACCATCATTGAGGAAACATTCTGCAGACGCTGCATATTCATAATTATTTTGTTCGATATGCTGGTCCGTGATCATTATACATTCATCAAAAATTGTGAAACTTTCAGGATTCATTTTTTCGATTTGAGATTGTTACATCTGTTTTCTCTTCGTTCCCTTATTTTTTACCTCTTTGCTTTGTAGAGAAAAATCATGACTACGTTATTTTTCAACAAGATAACGCGGTGATACACAATGCTAAGAAGACTCCGGAGTGGTTTAGACAAAAGAATTTGCAACTAATGAACTGACCGTCACGTTGCCTGATCTAAACCTAATAGAAAATTTACGGGGAATCCTATCACGAGCAATATATGTATAAAAATGGGAAGCAGTATAACAACATTAAAGAGTTAGAAAACGCAGTAAGACACGAGTGGAATAAAATCCATAAAACAACGTTGGAAAAACTTAGTTTGTAGTATGGAAAATAATAATATTTGAAGTGATTAAATGTAACGGTGGAAGTACTAAATACTGATATTATAAACTTAATTTCTCGTTCGAATTTATGAGACTGTTCTTATAAAAATTTCGTTACAGTTGTAATATTTTGTTCATAACAAAAATAAAGCAGTTCTTTTGGATTCAGAGTATTGATTTCTGCTTTCTTATATTCCTTAATTATTTTCAAGCCTTCCTTTAATCGTATTATCAAACTACTTGAACATTTTGTTCAAAAATAGTAGAGTTCTTATAGTTTCGTCCACTGTATTTGAACATGGATTTCCTGCGATATGGTCCGCTCATTGGCCTCGATTGTTCACGACAAAACTAAGCGTTAAGAAATGCTACGATCGACGTGCGAATTGAATTCGAATGTCGAACCAACGTTCTCCCATCGACAACAGCCTACTGCTTGATGATACATGACCGCATCGTGGAGTCCATCGTCCATTAATGAACATTGTTCGAAAAATTACTTAAACCGCTCTTATGTTGACAAAAAAAAAATATACTTTATCAAATGAAGCAATATTATGTGTTACGAGCCAGGGCCGTGAGCAGCACGAGTGGCCGGCGAATTGTTATTACCCTGGGAATAAGGTATCAGTTTGTTAGTAGGTACGCGGACGAACCCAATGAGTTATTGGGGAGCCGCTAGGAATTTAGACGACGAGGACGAACCTGATACGAATTACGCAATCAGGGAGCCTCTAGGATTGGAGGTACGCAGACGAACCTCACGCGTTGGTCAGGGAGCTGCTAGAAATTGTGATTCTTCGTGAACGAACCCAATGAGTTATTGGGGAGTCACTAGGATGTTAGAACAGAGCACAGACGAATCTGACGCGTTGGTCAGGGAGCTGTTAGGATGGATGCAGACGAACCTGATACGAATTACGCAATCAGGGAGCTGCTAGGTAACGGACGAACCTGATGCGTTGATCAGGGAGCCGCTAGGTTATTGGGTGAGAGTACAGACGAACCTGATACGAATTACGCAATCAGGGAGCTGCTAGGATGCGGACGAACCTGATGTTTACCAGGGAGCCGCTAGGTGGTTGAGTGATAATACAGACGAATCTGATAAGTAACTGGGAAATCACTAGGATTGTTAGTAGGCCTCGCAACAAGTATAATTTAAATTGATACAATCCGAGCGGTAAGATTGTATCGTGTGGGATGTTCAATTATTTGATTAGGATTTTGGAAACAATAATTATGGGTTAAATGAGTTGATGCGAAATTATCAAGAACACAAATATATTCTATTTGAAGAATAATTACAGTTGTGTAAATGTCGCGTTTGAATAATGGGATTATACAAAAGTGTAATTACCTAACAAGAATGCTCGGTGTTAACGCACTGGCAATGCGGGGGTCTCGAGTACAACTGAAGAAATGCCTAATAGATTTTATACCGGACTCGCGGAATCTATATGGTTAAATTTGATACGAAGGGGAACTTTAGCCCGATCTCACTGGCAGTTGACTCTACGAGATGCAGCACGACGCGACACGATTCGTGACTACGAAAGTACTAGCCCGCGAGAGTGAAAATGCAAGGGTTTATATACCCCTGGAATGACAGGTGGCACTTGTCAGTACCCCTTAGTCATACTCGTATTTTGTCAACGGCCAGTTGGTCGTGCTTATGATTTGATTTTAAACTAAACAGATATGTAGTTTTAACTAGGGTGAATCCGTGTATTTAATCTAGGACGGTTCCTGCCAGAGATGATTTTGAACATTTGTTCGTCATCCGTAACATATGTGAATGATCTTATTTTTTAATATTTAAAAAACAATCCTCCTCCTCCTCATACAATTAAACTCGTATTTATTAAAAAGAAAAAATTATAGTAATAATATCACCTCCCTCCACCATAGAGCGAAATATGGTGGTAGGGGTATTCATTATAAATTGCTCGCCACTCGTCATAAAAACGTATACAATCACAGTCGCTATACGACGTTATATCGCGTGTATGATCTTATCATCCGACCGGTCAACTTCGCGCATTCCCCTTTTTCTTTGACGGTAAGTACAATAAAAAAGTTTTTAAAAAACGATGTAAAAATCTAGTGAAAGTACATTCTTTTATTTAGATGGATCGAATCATTCAAATCATCGACATGGACGGTTTCATTGTGGAAAAAAGATTTATATGCAAAGTATTAGCCATGATCGATGTTTATCGCGACGGCTCGTTCGAACTCTCTGAATTTCGCTTGGGAAGGAACTTTCGTTGTTTATCCGTCGCTGACAAAAAGTCTGCATGGTATGTCAGCAATTTCGTGCATTGGATTCCATTTAAAGATTTTGGCTATGAAAACTATCAACAACACGATATATTCGAAGTAATTTAAAATTTTGTGCGCGATTACGCGAATCCTGTCGTAGCATACAAAGGTGGATGTTTCGAGAGAGACATCCTTCGGCAAATGCAAATAAACTCGATAAATTTGGAAGATTTCAACTGTCCGAAATACGATGTACTAGTTCACGATCCTATGTATGAAATTGCTGACGGCGAACCTTGTCGACTTCACTGTTGGCAACCGGTAAAAAACGTCAAAACGAAACCGTATCATTGCTGTCTGCGCGAAGTACAAACATTTCGAGCATGGGTTAACAATTATAAAAACACGTAAAGTATCAGTTATAAAAACGCGTCTACATCTTTGAATTTTTCCCGCGAGTCAAAACCGTAAAACACGACACCTACTTTTACGTTTTCTGATTTTTTTCACACAGAGTATCACAATGATTATGAAATCCGAGGGAGCCGTCGCAACAACAACCGATAACGCAACACCACTTCCCGATTATCGTCTCAAACGCGACAGACTACAAAGTTTTCACGACTGGCGTTACTCACACATCGTCCAATCGGAGAAACTCGCCGCCGTAGGATTTTTCCATCTGGGTGATGAGGATTTCGTTGAATGTTTCGAATACGGCATACAGCTGACTCGATGGGAAGAGGATGATGATCCTATGACGGAGCATCGCGCCTGGTCAAGATCCTGTGGATACGTTTGCGGGGTGAACTGCGGCAACGTACCGATCGGAGTCGATCCGGATACAATCCCGCCAAACCCTCGTGGTATGGATGTCTGTGAATCGCGAAAGAATCGTCGCTCGAACGTGATAAAATAAATTTTAAAAAATGAAAAAAATAATGTAATGAATATAAGATTTTTTATTAAAAAATAATTGTAATTATAAAAATAATTGTATTGATTATATATGTTTCTTCATTGAGTCTGAAAAAAGAAAAAACGTTATTAAGTAATAATTTTAAGTAATTAATAAATATATAAAATTATTAATTTTTTTACTCACAGTATCTAAATATATACTTTTATTAAATAAAAAAGTTATAAAAAATTTTTTATTTATATCGTCTGTATCCAATAGTAGCTGTTTGCTGTCGAAGTCTGAAATCATTTACTTCGTCATTTTCCTCATTATTGTCCGCATCACGTTCCTCTTGTTCCTTCTTTCATGATATTTTTTGGTAATTCGTTGCAAACTCAGCGATGCACATATCATGTAAATCAATATCTCTTCTACTATAATTATCAAATATATCATCCATATAAATTTCGGTGGAGTCTTCATTTAATTTTTTAAAGCATTCTCAGATTTTAACATTAATACACGTTCTGATATCGGATTGGTATTCATGTATACTGCCTTTCTACTTTGCCTTGATAAAGGTAATGATATAACACGATAGGCTGCTTCTTGTGCATACATTAAATTACTATTTACAAAGCATTGGTAATATTTCGAAATTTTTCTCAACAGTCTTATTGTTTATTATCACAATAAATAGCAGCTTCCCTTAATAATTTTGATAAACCTCCTTCAATTTTACTAATGTAATAGGTTACATAACTCACCGCCGAATATTAAAATATCTGCATTATAACCATTAATATTTACTTCAAGGCTGGAACGTTTTTAAAAATACGCGTTTTTTTTAAACTACTTCATCATAGCTCATAACTATTTTTTCTTATAAAATTCATTTATTAATTCATCAATAAGTTTATAGGATTTAAACGCCATTTCATTTTTATTTAATGGTTCCAGAATCATCGTTCTTCTCATTACTGGATAAGGCATATAAAATCGACGCCGCTAATTTCTTTGCCCTTTGTAACAGCTATGATTATGTTTCCGTCAGCAAATTCAATCAAATTATTCATAAAATCTGGATTCAAAACATCTTGAGCACGTAAATTTTTATTCGTATTAATTTTTCAAAAAGAGGGGAACGAAGTCTCCGTTCGCGATATTAGAAAAGATAATTATTTTTATTTTCCCGATCGACATATTAGATAATATGAATTTTTTTTTCGCGGCGCACAGTTTCGATCATTATTACTTTTTGTATTAGCCCTACTTGTAGCAAACGGCTTTCTCGCTAGTTACTGATCCACCACCTATTAGTATATTAACGTTCCCAAACGCCTTACAACATCCCAGTGTCTAAGGCAGGGCCCGCTAGATAGCCGTACTGATCAGTCCTCTAGCGGGTCTAGGACGAAACACCACCTTTCCTTTTTCCTCTACTATTTGGATAGCATAGTATGACAATTCATACAAATTTGCTACAGGTAGGGCTAATACAAAAAGTAATAATGATCGAAACTGGGCGCCGCGAAAAAGAAATTCATATTATCTAATATGTCGATCGAGAAAATAAAAATAATTATTTAACATATGGCGGAAAAAAACTTATAAGTTCGAAAAGACCAATTTAGTTCCGACTCCGTCCCCTAGATGGAAGGACAAATTGTCGAACGGCTTTCTCGCTAGTTACTGATCCACCACCTATTAGTATATTAACGTTCCCCAAACGCCTAACAACATCCCAGTGTCTAAGGCAGGGCCCGCTAGATAGCCTTACTGATGAGTCCTCTAGCGGGTCTAGGACGAAACACCACCTTTCCTTTTTCCTCTACTATTTGGATAGCATACGTATGACAATTCATACTTTGCTACAAGTAGGGCTAATACAAAAAGTAATAATGATCGAAACTGTGCGCCGCGAAAAAAAAATTCATATTAGAAAAGATGTTCGGACATTATCTTACATCGAAAAAGAAACTCTATACTGCTCTGAAACGGGCTCGCGCTATTTCGCGATAGTCGCGTCGAAAAGATAAGGAGAAACTCTATACCGTTCTGTTAATTAAAAACTCTCTCTCTTACATCGTGAACGGTCTCTCTCTCCCTTACATCGTGAATGGTCTCTCTCTCTCTCTCTCTCTCTCTCTCTCTCTCTCTCTCTCACATCATGAACGGTCTCTCTCTGTCTCTCTTACATCGTCCAGGTCAATCGTCTTAAACGAAAGTGCACGTGTTCTCGTTGGAAACAGTCTTTGAAAAAATCAAGGTCAACCCCTCTCCCCATAGGTAAGAAACACGTTCGGACGCGATTCTATGACTACCTCTATAAAGAAGAGGAAAGAAATGATAATGAAAAGACTGAGTGAAAACAGATGTGATCAGATATCGCGACTCGATACCGGCCGTCAAAAGGATGTTGATATTAGGAATATACAGTAAAGACGAGGAGAGAAATGATAAAGAGAGCGAAAACAGAGATGTGATCAGAGCCAAAGGATGTTTATTTATTAATTTCCTTGAAAAATCTCCCCTCCCCTCGAACGGGGCTTACGCAATACCAGGAAACTGATCTTAAATGCAATACCAGGAAACTGGTCTTGAAAAATTCCACCCTCCCCCCACCCCCCCACAAAATATTGTCGGGCTATAAGGTGTCCCCCTCCCCCACCACCCCGCAAAATATGGTCGAGCTATATGGTAAGTTGGCATGAAACAGAACCTATTTTCAGACGATGTAAAGATGAGGAGAGAAATGATAAAGAAAGACTGTGCAGTAACAGAGATGTAATTGGGTCAAAGGATGTTTATTTAAAAAATGATAAGCCGAATGAGAACAGAGATCCGATATCGCGACTCCCGCCGTCGACAGGATGTTTATATTATTATAAACATACCAGGCTCACGCAATACCAGGAAGCTGATCTTAAATGCAATACCTGGAAAAAACTAAAAATCCCCCCCTCCCCCTCCCCCCGCGCCAACGAACGGTGGCTTGCGCAATACCACCATGAAAATTCCCCTCACCCCGCCCCCCCCCGCAAAATATGCTCGCGCTATACGGTAAGTTAGTATGGAACAGAACCTGCTGGTTCAGCTGCGTCGGTAAGGTAGGAATCTACCCACAATGACAATTAGTATTTAGAACCGGCATATATACCCTACTGTTACGCATTTCTTGCGCACCCATTCGAACACGTTCACGGAAACGTCGTTTTCTCGTTCAAATTTCCGGATGTCTTTGAACGATATAGGCAGTTGAAAACCCTCGGTTTTCGGAAGCACGTCTTTGTAGTGCGGATACGCCGACACACGCGACGAATTTCTCTCGGCCGGATAAAGACCCGCCACGATCGCCCAGAAAAAGCATGCGTCGTCATTGCTGATCACGTTCACGACCGCTCTTTTCAGCTGTATCGCTCTAGGCACGCTGCATGCGATGGTGCAGCCGGCTTGCAATGGCTGGTATTTGCTAAAGTTTACAATCAAATGTAGTATCTTCGACAGCGCCCACCTGCTGTCTCGCTCTTGAAACTCCTCCAACGATGTCGAAATCGTAGGCACAACGTCTTTCTGATACCACCGTCGTAGATTGCTCGTCCGAAACAATGCAACGTACCGCGTGCCGAAACTTTTCACGGAAACCTCGTTGGCGCGCTGCATGAATTCCGCCTCCAACGTTTCGTTAGTTTTCAACGATGAATGCGCGTTTAAAAATTCCGTAACGCGCCCTGTAATTATTCGTTTCGCGTGCTGCAGAAATTGTTTTGGGTCGATGTGTTCGACGTTGATAACGATACCGCTCGATATGCGACTTTTAAACGCCGACTCGATATTTTTCCAACGAAGCGTCGACGCTCTCGCACCCCTGCGATCGTACAAACCTCTACCGACGCGCGACGAGGAAATACGATGATTCAACGAAACGTTCAAAGTTTTCATACGGCACATAGTCAATGTTAAACTAAATTTATCGCCTAACGATAATTGCTCCTTTGCACACGATAGATAATTGACGCAGCACTGCAGAGACTCGATGTACGAGCGATGCCATTCGCGATACTCGTCCATGGTTTTCACTAGCATTAACATGCGCGTCAAACACTTTAACATATTTTTACACATTTCAATCATCTTGATACCTCACGGTTGTTACCACACACACGGTATACTTGGAATAACTTTAACGCAGCAAATGACGGAACGTTCGCGTATGACTAAATTCGCAGCCCATCGTGTCCTACTGATTCATTTTGATACCTTCCACCCATTCCCCCCACCCCATACAATACAGAAGAGGAAAGAAATGATAAGGAAAGACTGAGTGAAAACAGATGCTGCGGTCAGATATCGCGGCTTGGCGACTCGATGCCGATCGTTGAAAGGATGTTGATATTACGAATATACAATAAAGACGAGGAGAGAAATGATAAGGACAGAGAGAGATATAATTGGGTTAAAGGATGTTTCTTTAAAAATGATAAGCTGAATGAGAACAGAGATCCGATATCATGACTCTCGCCGTCAAAAGGATGTTTATATTATTATAAACATACCAGGCTCACGCAATACCAGGAAGCTGATCTTAAATGCAATACCAGGAAAACTAAAAATCCCCCCTCCCCCTCCCCCCTCGCCTACGAACGGTGGCTTACGCAATACCACCATGAAAATCCCCCTCACCCCGCCCCCCGCAAAATATGCTCGCGCTATACGGCAAGTTAGTATGGAACAGAACCTGCTGGTTCAGCTGCGTCGGTAAGGTAGAAATCTACCCACAATGATAACTGTGAGTTAGTACCGGTGTATATATCCTACTGATATCATGGCTTCTAATATTATGAGATATTTTCCTAGTAGTTAATCACTATATGCATTGGCCAGTTCATTCGCATTATTGTCTAATATTTGTGTGAACTGCCTGAAGTCGTTGCTGCCAATTATGGATTTTATCATAGCAGTCTGGTTTTGTACAATGTGTGTGATTTCGTTTTGTTGGTCGAATAATTTGTCCATATTATCATTTATTAGCTTTAAGTCGTCTTCATCTAAAGTGCCAAACAGAGATTTAGAAACGGAACCTATTACGTTGAGAAGTCCGCGTCGGAGTCGTTTGTGTAAAATTGTGTTGAGTTTCAAATACGCTTCGTTGAGTTTTGTCACTTTTATCGAAATTATGTCGAGTCCGGAAGATGTACAATTTCGTGTCTTACAGAGCATGAATGTGGGTTTGTATTCCTGCATTACTTTGGACATGCTTATGTTGATTTCGTTTACATCGAATATAATAGATATCTTTACTTCGTTATGGTATACAAAACTAGTCCCTATTCTTTCTTCAATTATTTGAGTATTATTTAAATATTGAATTTGTAGCGCGTGTTCCTGAGTCGTAAATAGTGTTAGGAGCTGAAATTAGAATTATATAATTTAATTCTGTTTCCGTGCGTTAATCGTGGCTTTTTGTTATTAATTTTTATTAAGTAATTCGGAGTATGAACTTCGAGAACCTCGTAAGGTCCTGTCCATTCTGAATCAAGTTTATGTGTTTTATGCTCATTATGCAACAAAACAAGGTCTCCTACATTGTAAAGGCTCTTTATACGTATTTTACGGTCTTGCTCGATTTTATAACGTTTTTTGTTAGCCTCTATAATAACTTTAGCGTTTGATAAGTACTCTTGGTGTCTATGTTTCCATAATTGAAATAATTCGTTTTTAGTTATGCTAGGCGTTGTCGCGATAGCTGAAGGTAAATTGGTTTTATGTCCGAAAGTTAGTTCGAAGGGCGTGTACCCTGTGCCTGAGTGAACTGACGTATTATATGCCATGCAAATAAGATTTAGATGCTCGTCCCATTCGGATTTCTTTTCATCTATACAAGTTCTAAGTAAATCTTTAACAGTACCGTGGGTTCTTTCCAGAGTTCCCTTACTCTGAGGATGGAAGCTTGTGGTCTTAATGTGTTTGATTTTGAAAGCCTTTTCGAAGGATTCCATTAACTTACATACAAAATTTTGCCCTTGATCGGTAAGGATATGTTTAGGTGAGGAAAAGACGTATACGTAATGTTCAATTAAGGCATTTATAATGGAGTCTGCTCTTTGATTGTATAGAGGTATGAGAAGCAGATATTTAGTTGAACAATCTTGGATTGAGAGGATAAATTGATTTCCTTTAGTGGTTGTAACTAGTGGGCCAATAATGTCGAGTGCTATTTTATCATTAGGATTCTGAGGTGTGTCGAGTATAATACTTTCCTCGCGGGGTCGTATACGCGTCAATTTGTTTCTTTGGCAAATGTCACATTTCTTTATGTACTCACATATGTCTCGGTCTATGTTAGTCCAGTATTGTCGTTCTTTTACGCGTTCTATAGTTTTATTTTCGCCTAAATGTTGTGCGTTATCATGATTTTCGAAAAGAATTTGCTTTTTCTCGTCATTAGTGTATTCTCTAGGCGGTTCTTGTGCAAAACGTAATTTTGGTAATTGTGCATAAAAGGTCCCACATCACCGATTTTGATAAAATTTGAATATGTTGTAAAACTCAATGTTGTAAACTCTAGTTCAGGATGTGGTAGGTAATTTTGAAGAGAAGGTGTGAAGCAAGTTGGTAACGAATGACTATTTATTTAATAAATGAAAAAGAGGAGATACACAAAATATAACGATGACAAGTGACATGAGAGGTGACTGAATGATCGGCGAAATATCGCGGTCGGCGAAAAGTACAAGTATTGTATCACCCGGGCGCGATAATGAGCGTATAACGGTGTCAGTATGACAAGCGTAGACTACAGTAGATCTGTCCTCGCGTGACAGACGTGTCTCTCTTTTATACATAGGTGGGCCATCGGTTTCGGAAGGATTGAGGAGTGGGGACTTTGAGATTAAGTAGGCAGGATCGTAGCGAAGTTCGTTAGGGCAATGCCCTAATAACCGGAGCAGCGAGGGAAACCAAGGAATTAGGTAACGGATTGGTTTTGAAGGAAAAACAGGAGACGATGGCCCGCGAGACAATGTGACGCGTTTGACAACAAGCGGTGAGGTGATCGACCGGCGATGTAAACCTCATCGATGCGAAGGTTCGTTGAACTCGACCAGCTGATATCGTTGGTAAGGCAAAAACTAGTAGGCGCGATCGGGCTTATGCCTCATCGCCGTGTCGTCTATCCGAAATATAAATACGTGTTTGACGCGAGTCGGAGTGGCAGTAAAACTGCCGTGTGTTTTTGAACATTCCGCCCGCCTTCGGCTGCCGCCGAATATCCTGACAACGAGAAAAACAATACAAATATTCAATGAAATTTAGTGACTTTGAGCCCTAATTTCTAATTTTCCGATTCGCGAAGTAGAGGGATTATCTTAGCGATGGGCCGCGTGAATTGACCGGTCGCGGTCTTGACGGTGACGACGCGGACGAGGCCATCAGATCCTGGATGTACCTGTATTATGCGAGCCAACGGCCACTTGCAGGGTGATGTCAGTTCTGACTTGATCAGTACCAGTTCCCCGATGGTCAACGACGGTAGCGTGGCGGTCCATTTTTTGCGCGTTTGGAGTTGATGGAGGTATTCGCTGGACCAGCGTTGCCAGAAATGCTCCACACGTTGTTGTTGTTGTTGCCATCGGGACAGGCGGTTCTGCGGTACGTCCTGCAGAGTGGGTTCTGGGACGGCCAATAGCGGTCCGCCGACCAGAAAGTGTCCTGGCGTCAACGGGTTGAGGTCCTCCGGGTCGTCGGTCAGCGCTTGGAGAGGGCGTGAATTTAGGCACGCTTCCACCTGGCAGAGGACGGTGGTGAGCTCCTCGTACGTGAGGGTAGCGTCACCGAGGACGCGTCTTAGGTGGTGCTTGACTGAGCGGACCGCAGCCTCCCACAGTCCACCAAAGTGAGGCGCGCCAGGTGGGATGAACTTCCAGAGTACGCCTTCGTTGGAGAGGTGCTGGGAGATCGCTGCTGCCTCCTTGGATGAGGCTGAGAACAAGCGACGTAGCTCTTGGTCTGCTCCGACGAAATTTGTTCCGCAGTCGCTGGACAGTGTAGCGCACAGTCCTCGACGGCTGGAGAATCGGCGGAATGCCGCGAGGAATGCATCGGCGGTGTAGTCCGTGACCGCTTCTATGTGCACGGCTCGAGAGCTGAAACAGACAAAAATCGCGACGTATCCCTTGTAGGATTTATGTCCTCGTCCCGCTGTCGTCCGGATGAGCATCGGGCCGGCGTAGTCGACCCCGGTGTGGAGGAAGGGTCGCGTTGGAGCCACTCTGGTCGGCGGAAGGTCTCCCATGCGTTGTTCCCTCGATGCCGCCCGCCATCGTAGACATGCGGTGCAACGGGAAATGCATCTTTTGACGAGACGTCGACCTTGTGGGATCCAGTATTGCTGACGGACAGATGCCAGCGTGAGCTGCACTCCTCCATGCAGGGTGCGTCGGTGATGGTGGTCAATGACCAGACGAGTAAGTGGTGACTCTGGGGCCAGGATGCATGGATGCTGCTCGTCGTATGACAACAGCGAGTGTTTCAGGCGACCTCCGACCCGCAAAACGCCTTGTTCGTCTAAAAAGGGCGCCATAGCTCGGAATTGCTTGGTTCGTCCGGTCCAGCGGTTGGTGGACAGGGCGGTGATGACGTCTTGGAGGTCACAACCTTGGGTGAGTTTCGTGAGGCGGATTTCGGCCTGTCGCAGTTCTGCTGGTTGCAGCTGTGGTCCTTGAGGGGCAGTGTTGGTCGTCTTCGTGCTGTTCCTCCATCGTATGCACCAGGCGGTGACCCTCAGCAGCAGTTTGAGAGAGGAATAGCGTAGGAGGAGTGGAGGGACGGCAGGTTTGCTAGCATGGAGGGAAGATTTCGATTTTTCTTCCTCCGTGGTCGTGAGAGCGGGTAAATCTGTGTCCCACATGACCGCTGGGCGTGTCAACCATCCTGGTCCGTGCCACCAGAGAGGGTGGTCAACTAGCTGGGACGATGCGATTCCGCGGGACGCGCAGTCAGCCGGGTTGTCCTTCGTGCTCACGTGATGCAGGCGGATGTCTGGAGCTGTAGTGTGAAATTCGGACACACGATTGGCCACGTATGTTTTCCAGCGGAACGGTTCGCCTCGCAGCCAGGCCAGTGCGACGGTTGAGTCTGACCATAGATGCCCTTCATCGATGGGTACTCGTTGCTCTCGTCGAAGGTGAGCGATCAATCGGGCGCCCAAGACAGCAGCGCAGAGCTCAAGTCGAGGGAGAGACACAACCTTCAGGGGTGCAGTCTTCGATTTGGCCACGAGCAGTGTAATGTGAGGGGTCCGCGTGCCATCGTCGACTCGGAGATATGCTGCGGCAGCGAAGGCCTTTTCGCTTGCGTCAACGAAGACGTGGATTTGCCGCGATGACTGGATGCTGGTCACTCCAATCCACCTTGGAATGCGAACGTTGGTGAGGTTGGCGATTTCGTTGCTCAAATCTCTCCACTGCTCTGCTGCTGAGGGGGGGAGTGCCTCGTCCCAGTCCAGTTGTTCTTTCCACAATTCCTGCATGAGTAGTTTGCCTCGTATTACAAATGGAGCTAGCCATCCTAGAGGGTCGAACAGCCTTGCTATCTGTGCTAGAACGTAACGTTTGGTTACTTTTGAGGGATCTGCAAAGGATTTCACGGAGAATGCTAATTCGTCCCTATTGGGATGCCACGTTAATCCAAGGGCGCTGCAGCCGAGTTCGGGATGCCATGGAATGGACGAGGAGGTGGCGATGAATTCGGTCGGCAGTCTGGAGAGGAGGGATGTATCGTTGGAGTTCCATTTCTTTAATGTTAGTCCGCCCGCCTTGCAGATTCCGACAATGCTCTCCTGCACCCGGAGGGCTTCGCAGCTTGTATCCGCTCCGGACAGGATATCGTCCACGTACGTAGCCTCTTGGAGGATGGCTGCACCACTCGGGAAGTTTGACCCTTCGTCCTTTGCCAGTTGGAGGAGCGTACGGATCGCGAGATATGGAGCGCAGCATAGGCCGTACGTGACTGTGGTGAGGTGGTATGGAATCATCGGCTGGTCAGGGCTGTCTCTCCACAGGATCCGTTGATAATCCCAATCATCGCGGTGCACCTTTATTTGACGGTACATTTTCTCGATGTCCGCGATGAATGCTACTCGGTGTCGCCTCCAACGAAGAAGAACGTCCATGAGGTCCAGCTGCAGTTTCGGGCCGGCGGCGAGGTGGGAATTTAGCGATGTTCCGGTGGAGGACGTCTTGGACCCGTTGAACACCACTCGCAGCTTCGTGGAGGAGTTGGTGACCTTCACCACCCCGTGATGTGGCAGGTAAAAATGTGGATGCTGTGTGACCCTGTTCGCGACAGGAACAGCCTGCATGTGACCGAGACGCCGGTAGTCGGCCATGAAATCTCGGTAGGCGGCTTGCAGATCTGGATTCCCGAGGAACCTGCGTTCGTTGGCCAGTAGTATCCTCCGGGCACTGCCGTGCGTTTCTCCCAAATCTGCTGGTGGTTTGCTGAAACACAGTCTTACCACATATCTGCCGTCTGCCTCGCGGGTGTGGGTGGTTGCGAATTGGAGTTCGCAGGCTGCTTCCTCGTTGGTCAGGATCTTGTGTGGGGTGGCGATCTCCTCCTGCTCCCAGAATCGACGGACCAGTGACCCCAAATCTTCGGTCGTGCAGGCGTGACTGGCGACGATGTGTGCCGAAGATCTGGACTTCGAGGTCGGACCTGACAGGATCCACCCAAAAATCGTCTCCTGCGCCACTGGTGTGTGACGACCGCCCCGGCGAATGCCGTCCAATATGATCGTGGGGTAGACGTCTGCGCCCAAGAGAATGTCGATCGGCAGTGATGATGAGGTGTCAGGGTCCGCAAGGGGAAGCCCTGCGATGTGTGACCATGTGCGTGGTCCTCGATGTGCGTGTGGTCTGTATGAGGTGAGCCGAGGCAGTATGAGTGCCTCCACGAGACGACAGACGGTTGGTTGATCCTGGGGAGAAACTGACAACGTGGTCTTTCCCCTCACCGTCGCTGTGGGAAGAGCACCGGCTCCCACAATTATCTGCGTGCAGGCGTGTCTCGGAGCTCGCAGGGCTTGTACCAGCGCCTCGCTGACCAGGGTCACCTCAGAGCAGGGGTCAATTAGGGCTCGGACTGTGCGAGTTCGTCCCTGTGACTCGACGGAGATGAGCGCGGTGGCGAGTAAAACCGTGTCTGTATCACCCTGGTGGTCATGACCGCTGGACGTGACCATGCTGTTGACCTTGGTCACTCCAGTCCCTCGAATGGCTTCGTGGATCGTCGTGTGGTGGGGTTGAGCACATTGTTGACATGTCTTCGTCGTGCGGCAGGCGTGGGCCTCGTGCCGGCCAAGGCAATTCTGGCAAAGACCCGCTGATCGGACCCATTGCAGTCTGTCCTGGGGAGATTTCGCTTTGAACGCTTGGCAGAAATATATAGGGTGGCGGCCTTGACACAGAGAGCACGTGGACCGCTTCTTGGCTGCGTCGTGGTCGGTTGAGGTATAGTGGCTCCTGACGTTAGGCCCTGGAGCACGATTTGTCGGACGGCGTATTCCGTTCCGCGTTTCGATTGCCTCCAGCGTTCGGACTGTCTTCTCCAAGAACTCGATCAACACAGAGAGTGTGGGAGGGTCTGTTCGCGTACCTAGTGAGCGCTCCCAGTGTTTCAAGGTCTGATCGTCCATAGTTCTGACGATATATTGGACCAGCCAGATTGATGAATCGTCGACGATGACGTCGAGAGAATTGAGTGACGACGAGACGTTGCACATGCAGTTCAGAACCCTCTTGAGTTCTCCAGCTGTGTGGTAGCGGATCTCTTTCACGCTGAAGAGCAGATCGAACTGCGCGTCGACCAGCAATCTCCTGTTTTCGTATCTGTGCTCCAACAGCTCCCATGCCCGTTGAAAGTTACTCCCCGAAATTGGAACGCGCTGTATCAGTTGAGCCGCTTCTCCACTTAGACTTGCGGACAGATAGTGGAACCGTTCTGCATCGCTCCAGGAGTTGTCCTCCAACACGAGGCTCGTGAAGAGGTCCCTATAACGAATCCACTCGTGGTACGTCCCCGTAAAGGTGGGTAAGTCGGCCTTGGGTAGTGCCGACTGCGACACGTTGACCTGGATAGGCGATGAGGTTGTTGGAGCAGCGAGTGTATTAGGTAGTGTGCCCTCAACTGAATTGGGGGCCCCCGGTGAACCTTGAAGTGGCAGCGAGGCGTCACCGATCACCGATTTCCTGGTTGAGTCGAGATCCTCGAGCCATTCCATCAGTTCGCCCCGTTGCAGGCAGTATGCCTCTTCTCCGGAGCTGAAGATATCGAGGGTAAAGTAGTCACCTTGGCGATCATCATCCGTGGCGGCGTGTCGGATGCTCGCATCGTTTGTTTGAAAATCCCTCCATCGTGCGTCCAGATTCCGCAAATGGACATCGATGACTGCTTTGGTGATCTTGGCCTTGCCCAGTTTGCGAACATTGTCGCACGTGCGTGCCATACGTCCGAGCAGGAGATGTTGATCGGCAACGAGTGTGTCCATGGTGCGATAGGTGCGAATGAATGAGTGTCACAGATGAAGTCGATTGGAATTGGTACAGAGGATAGTATTGTGTATGGATGAGTTGACGGGAAGGATTCAGAAAGGAATCCGGCTCGAAGGACCAAATGTTGTAAACTCTAGTTCAGGATGTGGTAGGTAATTTTGAAGAGAAGGTGTGAAGCAAGTTGGTAACGAATGACTATTTATTTAATAAATGAAAAAGAGGAGATACACAAAATATAACGATGACAAGTGACATGAGAGGTGACTGAATGATCGGCGAAATATCGCGGTCGGCGAAAAGTACAAGTATTGTATCACCCGGGCGCGATAATGAGCGTATAACGGTGTCAGTATGACAAGCGTAGACTACAGTAGATCTGTCCTCGCGTGACAGACGTGTCTCTCTTTTATACATAGGTGGGCCATCGGTTTCGGAAGGATTGAGGAGTGGGGACTTTGAGATTAAGTAGGCAGGATCGTAGCGAAGTTCGTTAGGGCAATGCCCTAATAACCGGAGCAGCGAGGGAAACCAAGGAATTAGGTAACGGATTGGTTTTGAAGGAAAAACAGGAGACGATGGCCCGCGAGACAATGTGACGCGTTTGACAACAAGCGGTGAGGTGATCGACCGGCGATGTAAACCTCATCGATGCGAAGGTTCGTTGAACTCGACCAGCTGATATCGTTGGTAAGGCAAAAACTAGTAGGCGCGATCGGGCTTATGCCTCATCGCCGTGTCGTCTATCCGAAATATAAATACGTGTTTGACGCGAGTCGGAGTGGCAGTAAAACTGCCGTGTGTTTTTGAACACTCAACATTCTGAACAACTTTTTCCTATACATGTAACCGCCGCTCTGCTTTAGTTTTCGAGCTATTCGCGAAAAACTGCCGATACTACTACATTGAATTTTGCTTATACGTTCACGCCCGTGATGTGCGTATGTGTCAGCATGATGCGACCGCTCGTCAATTCTTTCTATAGATATATCACTACGATCGTCGAACGATCCATATACCGCGTGAACTTGTTAAAACAAATGATGATGATGAAGAATCAGTCGATTAAATTCTTCGAACGAATAGCACGCATTGAAGAGGCAGTAAAATATTGTGAAATATATATACTGAATTATAGTATACATTATTGTAAAATCATCATGAAATTGCATGAATTTCTAAGTATATGCAATGATCGCGAGAAATTATTGGATTTTTTAATCGCAAAGAATGTAATTCATGGAACATTCAATTGTACTAAATGCAATCAGCCCATGACATTTTTCCGGAAAAACTTACGATTTCAGGTAATTATTCTAAAACGAAATATAACCCAACCTTTTTTTTAAATTTTTTTTATTTTTTTTAAATTTTTAAAAAATTAAAAAAAAAATTTTTTTTTTTTTTTAATCTTTTTTAAATTTTTAAAAAATTAAAAAAAAAATTTTTATTTTTTTTTTTAATCTTTTTTAATATCACCTAACCTTTTTTTTTTTTTTTTTTTTTATTGTGGGGAAATGCTATTCGCATTCCGTGGATCTGAGACCTTCCTCGGGGAGGGAAAAATCCCTCCCCAAGGCTACTCAGTAAAACCCCACACCCGCCTAAGCTAATGTAAGGGGGGGCCAGGATCTCTGAGAACTCAACTGGCCACCCCCTTAGCTAACATGCATCCCAGGGGGAGTTGTTAGCTCCCCCCACCCTACTCTATAAGACCCCGGGCGGAGGGACCCGCCCGGTGTCCCCATCCCTGGAGCCTTCGAGTTGGGCTTCCCGAACCGCAGTTCGGTCCACCCACAGCTCCCGGAGCCTTCGTGCGCTGCTCGGAGCAGCAGCAACGCGTGATCCCCTATGGGGCCACGCATCGCCGCCGCCCGGCCAGGGCAAGAAGGCGCCGACACCGGTAAGGAAGGGTCATCGGAAGCGCACTCGCACGCCCCGACCCTTCCCACCCCACCCCCCACGCGCCACCCCACCGGAGCCCGTCTCCGGTAGATGGAATATCACCTAACCTAACCTAACCTAACCTAACCTAATCTAACCTAACCTATATTTCATATAAAATCATCACGAAATTGCATGAATTTCTAAGTATATGCAATGATCGCGAGAAATTATTAGATTTTTTAATAGCAAAGAATATAATGTTAGGTTAGGTTAGGTTAGGTTAGGTTAGGTTAGGTTAGGTTGGGGTGCGAAGACTGGAATGGGTTCTGGACGAGGGAGGGAATGACCTCGAGGCCACCATACCTCTTGGAAATCCCCCTCACTCGCCTGGAAACTCCAATGGAACTGATGTTCCTCTGAACTGGGTACTTGCCCGTGGCACGGCCTTCGGTACGTGTCCGGGAGAGAGGCCTGGGGTGAGGAACTTCGGTGAAGTTGGTGGGCCCATTTTGGTCAAAATTCCTCCTACTCCACCTCCACGTGGAGCACCTCGGGACTCTGTTCAGGCCTCGGCTTGAACGGAGTGCGAACGGAGTAGGCAGGTATGGGGGGGGATACACGTGCCCTGGAGCTAGGTAATCGAATTGATCACTCTCCGGGGCCGCATACCGTAAACCGGTGGTCATGTTTTACCGGAACGGGGGGCTTGCCTTAATCGGCTGGCCCGCGAGGAGGATAAACCTCTATAAAAAGTCCCTAACCCGGTGCTATACGCAACGTGGCCAGAGGGCATCCTCGGTGTAAACGCCGAGGATGGGCGGATGGGTGTATCCGTCTCAAGCGTTTGACGACCTCCCGGTACCGGCCGCCCCCGGGTTGTAGGCAGGCCCACTGTCGGGACTCCGATACCGGCAGTGGAGTCACCCTTTATCGGTAATGAAGTATGTGGGTGATGAGTGAGGCAGCGGCAGTGGAAACACTGCCGCTGCGGTAACCTAACCAAGCCCGTCATGAAATGATAATGGAAGCTAACGATGTGCCTCGGGAGAAAATCGACGAGCAGGAGGGGTTACCGTGCCCGGAAGCGGTCGTGGTTTTGGAGGGGCTACCGTGCCCGGAAACGGGGACTGTAGGAGCGGCTGCGATGGGGTCTCTTCTAGGGACCTCTGGAGGCCGAGTGTTGAGGCCTCGGAAACGCCTCAGGACGGCCGCGTCCGGAAGCAATTCCGGATGCGACAGCCGTGTCGATTCTCCGGTCCCCACCCTAACGGGGGATGGACTGGAGGATGACGCCACGGCCGTCTCCGAGGCGTCATGGCGCACGCCTGTGGGGAGATCGGCCACCCCCTCCCTGGTCGGGGTCGGGAACCCCGGGGAGAAGCCGAAGAGGCCTTGTGCCACGAAGGCGCTCTCCGTGGAGGAGCGGCAGCTCGAGCTGCGCGACCTCCTCCCCGAAGAAATCGCGGCGGAGTTGGTGGCTGCCGGCCGAACGGTCGAGGCCACAGCCCTTAAGAGTGGCAACCTTAAGGGCACCGCCGTTCGTGCCCTTAAGGAGGCGGCTCGATTGGTCGAGGCTGGGGCGAAGGAGTTGGAGTCGCGGGGATGGCAGGGAGCCTCCTCCGTCACCTCCGACGGGCCGCCTGTGATCCTCTGGCAGAGAGTGCAGGCGGAAAACAGAGCCCTCAAGAGGGAAAACGCCTCTCTGATGCGAGAGATGGGGGAGTTGAGGGACTCCCTAGCCGCCATCCGTGGGGAGATGATGGCGGTGAAGAGGCAGCAGGCCGTATTTGCGTCTGCTGCACCTTCGTCGCCTCTCCCCTCGGTCGCGGCCCCACCGGCAATGGCGCCACCAGCGCCCCCGGCGCACAAGGTGCCCAGGCCGACGCCATCCGGGGACTCGGTCCTCCTTGCCCGGATCGCGGCCATCATGGACGCCAAACTAATGGCGTTCCGTGAGGAGCTCCGGCCGGCGTCGGGGGGCAACCATCCCCAACCCGGGACGTACGCCGTTGCGGATCGGGCGGGTGGAGCCCCTTCGGGGGTGAAACCGGGGGCGCCCGCCCCGCTTAGCGCCACGACATGTCCCCTGCCCCCCAGTCCTCTTATGGCTACCTCGGTGGCACCCCCTTCCTCTTCTCCCGGTGGGGTGGTCCCCCCCGCCGAAAAGAGGAAGAAGAAGAACAAGAAGAGGAAGAAGGGAGGACGGGTGTCGGAAGCCGTAGTGGCCTCCTCCGTCCCCCCTCCTACACAAGTGCCTGGAACCTCCAAGTCCCACGATCGGGACTCATCGTGCCCTCCGATGGAGGGGACGTGGTCCCAAGTCGTGGGAAGGAAGGCTATGCGGAAGGCCAAGGCCGCCGCCCAGCCCCCCCCGGCTAGTGCCCCTAAAAAGGGTACGGGCGCCGGGCCGCAGAAGGCGTCTCCTCGTGTGGCGACCCCTCCCCGCACGGCAGCGGTGACAATCACCGTGCCAGAAGGGAGTAAGGCCACCTACGAGGAGGCTATTCGCACGGCTCGCTAGGGTGTCGATCTCGCCACCCTGGGTATCGAGACCCTGCGTTGGAAGCGGGCAGTCACCGGGGGTCTCATTATCGAGATCCCCGGTGCTGACGGGGGCGTTAAGGCGGACGCCCTCGCTGCCGGTATGACAGCCGCCCTGAGGGCTATGGATGTGAGGGTCGCCAGACCTGTCAAGAAGGCGGAACTCCGTCTGACGGGCCTGGAGCCCTCGGTCACCCCGCGGGAGGTGGTCGATGCGGTGGCGAGAGTCGGGGGCTGCACAGCCGAGCCCATTAAAGTCGGGGATATCAAGATCCCGACTGGTGGACTCGGAACAATCTGGGTGCAGTGCCCGGCTGCGGCGGCCTTGGCCTTAGAAAAGGCCAAAGTCGTCCGTGTGGGGTGGACCCAGGCACGGGTGGTTGTCCTGGCCGCCCGGCCCATGCAGTGTTTCCGCTGCCTCGCCCTAGGGCATGTGAGACAGCGGTGCACTGCAGAGGTGGACCGTAGCGGTCAATGTTACCGATGCGGGGACACATCCCACCGGGCGGCGGTATGTACGGCCGCCCCCCATTGCGTGGTCTGCGCAGCGGCGGGGAAACCCGCGAACCACAAGGCGGGGAGCAAGGCGTGCTCCCCGCCTTCGAGAAAGAAGAAGGGGTCGAAGGGGGGAAGTGGTGTGGCACCACCCCCCGAGACCACTCGAGGGGCTGGAGGGGCAGGACAAGCCCTCCCATCCACTCCCCCCAGTGTAGCGATGGAGGTTGAGGCTAGTCAGGGTGGGGAGGAGGGCAGTAGCGCCCCCCCTCCCGCCTCTGAGGCGTCTCAGGATGGAACACCCACGGACCGCCAGTAATGGCTCATACGGCCCGTGGGTGTTCCTTGCCGGTACTGCAGGCCAACCTCAATCATTGCCGCCGGGCTCAGGACTTGTTTGTCCAAAGCCTGGCGAGCATGGAGGTTGGCCTGGCGGTTGCCGCCGAGCCCTTCAACGTCCCTGACCATCCACAATGGTTCGGGGACATGGAGGGCTCCGTGGCGATTTGGGTTCGCCGCGAGGCGAGGTTGCCCCCCTACTCTGGGGTCGAACAGGGTAGGGGGATGGTTATGGTGCAATGGGGAAGGTTTCGAGTCGTGGGGTGCTACTTTTCGCCGAATCGAAGCTTCGAGGAGTTCGAGGGGTATTTGGACCGGCTGCGGGACATGGTGTCCCCGTATTTAGCCGGTCCGGTGTTGGTCCTGGGGGACCTTAACTCAAGGTCCACTACTTGGGGTGACTCCAGGACCGACCCCCGTGGCGTAGCGTTGGAGGAGTGGGCAGATGGGCTGGAGCTCCGGTTGCTTAACCGGGGCTCTGTGCCGACGTGCGTGAGGTCAAATGGTTGGTCGATCGTGGACGTAGGGTTCGCGACCGCCCTGGCCTCGCGCCGTGTGTCCAACTGGCGGGTCTGGGAGGGTGAGACTCTCTCGGACCACTGCTACATTTTGATGTGGGTAGCGGTGGTCTCTGACCTGCCTGTGGACACGCCCCTCCTCCGGCGAGGTGGTGCCCGTTCGACGCCAAGATGGGCGTCGAAGCGACTCGACGAGGACCTCTTGAGGGCCGTGATCATCGGCTCCGCCTGGCCTGTGGCCGGGGAGCGCGGGCCTGACGACGGGGCGGCCTGGTTCCGGGGGACGTTGCAAATGATTTGCGACGTCGCGATGCCCCGGATCCGGGCCTGTCCCCCGAGAAGATCCATGTACTGGTGGTCGGCTGGGCTGGCTGAGCTACGTAGCTTGGCTGGCCGCGCCCGCCGCCGGTATGTCCGCGCTCGGCGCCGTCTATTTAGAGGTGACGGTGACCCGGAGCTGTCGAGGTCGGTGGACGGTCTCTACGGGGAGTACAGATCGTCCGCCGTGACCCTCAAAAAGGCCATTGCCGAGGCCAAGGCTAAGGCCTGGAGCGAGCTCCTGCTTACTCTCCGTGACGATCCGTGGGGGCGCCCGTATAAGATGGTGCTTGGGAAGCTCCGTCCCTGGGCGCCCCCTATCACGGAGAATATGGATCCGGAGTTCCTGGGACGCGTCGTGGGCACCCTCTTTCCCCTCGACGATGGGGTGGCGGAGGGGGCGGTTCGCGTCCCTGGCCCGGCCAACGATTGGTCGGAAGAGCTCCGGGTCACCGAGTGGGAGCTCTCAGTAGCTCTCCGGGAGCGCCGAGACAGGGGGAAGAAAGCCCCTGGTCCGGATGGCGTTCCCGGCGGCATAATGGCCTTGGCGATGGAGGTCCTCGCCCCGACTTACAGGAACATTCTAAACGAATGCCTGAGCCGGGGAACCTTTCCCAAGAGGTGGAAGGAGGCGACCCTTGTTCTCCTCCGTAAGAGTGGGAAACCTGCAGACTCTCCCTCTGCATACCGGCCTGTGTGTTTACTCGATGAGGCGGGCAAGCTGTTCGAAAGAATATTAGCTGCCCGCCTCCGAGAGCACCTGTCGCGGCGTGGTCCCGATCTGAGCGACAGCCAGTTCGGCTTCCGGAGGGGGCGCTCTACTATAGACGCTTTAGAGCGTCTGCGTCTCCTCCGTGAAGGAGCTGTCGCACAGGGCGGGGTGTTGATCGCCGTGTCATTGGACATATCCAATGCATTCAACACCCTGCCCTGGAAGGAGATAGAGGGGGCCCTTGAGTATTTCCGGGTCCCTCTCTATCTCCGGGACGTGCTTTGGGACTACCTCCGCGGCAGAGAGGTGGGTTTCACCGGCCGGTGCAGTACTGCGTACCGGAGGGAGATGCGTCGCGGGGTTCCGCAGGGTTCGGTCCTCGGACCGTTCCTGTGGAATCTCGGTTATGACACGGTTCTGCGGGTTCCCCTCCCCCCCGGCGCGGGCGTCATCTGCTATGCGGATGACACCCTGGTGTACGCCGTGGGGAAGGAGTGGGGGGACACGGGTCGTCTCGTGGAGTCCGCCCTGGACGGCGTTGTTGGCCGGATCCGGGATATGGGGCTGGTAGTGGCTGCCGAGAAAACCGAGGCGATTTGGATGTACAAACCGTCTCGGTGGCGGCGGCCGCCCCCAGGTTTCCGGATCCGGGTCGTCGATACCCCCGTCGAGGTCAAACCCACGATGAAGTACCTGGGCTTGATCCTCGACGGCCGATGGCGTTTTGAGGAGCACTTCGGTCTCTTGGGCCCCCGTCTAGACAGGACAGCGGCTGCCTTGGCACGGCTGCTGCCCAACATCGGGGGTCCTCAGGATAGTGTCCGCCGCCTCTATGCGGGGGTGGTGCGGTCTATTGCCCTATATGGGGCCCCCGTGTGGTCCCACGCGATCGTGGCCGGCCGGCGTGCCAACGTGCTCTTGGAGAGAGTGCGTCGCCGGCTGGCCCTGCGGATCATACGGGGTTACCGCACCATCTCGGGCGAGGTGGCGGGCCTCCTGTCCGTGCTTCCGCCCCTCAGTTTGGATGCGGCGGAGCGGGCGACAACTTATAGTATCGCCCGCAGATTCCGTCGCCCCCCGGGGGTGGAACTCACGGACGCTGAGGAGGAGGAGATCGAGGTGTTGACACGCCAGGCCCGGTTAGACACGTTCGCTCGATGGAGGCAGATGCTAGCCTCCTCGAGTCGTCCGGTGGTCCGGGCCCTCTTGCCTATCTTCCATAGATGGTGCGAGAGTCGGGTAGGGTTGACCTACCGCCTGACGCAGGTGCTCACCGGACACGGTTGCTTCGGTGAGTACCTGTATAGATTCGGGCGGGAGCCGGCAGCGCAGTGCCACCACTGCGGCGAGGAGGTGGACACGGCGCGGCATACTCTGGAGGAGTGCCCGGCATGGGCAGAGCCGCGTCGTGTCCTGCAGAACGCAGTGGAAAGGTGGGACCTCTCGCTCCCGATCTTGTTCGATCACTTGGTCGGGGGCGGGAGGTCGTGGAAGGCGGTGGCCTCCTTCTGCGAGACAGTGATGTCAGAGAAGGAGGCCGCCGAGCGAGCCCGGGAGAGAGATCCGGGCTCAGCGAGGAGGAGAACGACGCAGGGACGTCCCCGACGTCGTGGAGCCCCGCTCCCCAATCCAGGGAGGACAGGGGTGGAAAGGGCGAGAGACGGGAGAGCGACGCGGGGGACGTCCCCCCGTGGCGGCTCTCAGCCCCAAGTGAGGGGGGCGGTGAATGGGGGGAGGGCGCTGGGAGTGATCCCCTCCCAGCGTCAAATTTCGCCCTCCCGTAGGGGAGGGGCAGGGGGTTTTGTCCCGATGGCGACTCGGAGGCGGCGGGGCCGACACCCCCAAAGGAACCTTTATCCGGTACCCGGTGGAGGGGGTGTCGGCCACTTCCCGGGGGCGGGCTCCGGGGTGGTGGCGCGTGGGGGGTGGGGTGGGGAGGGTCGGGGCGCACGTAGGCGCTTCCGACGACCCTCCCTTGCCGGTGTCGGCGCCTTCTTGCCCTGGCCGGGCGGCGACGGTGGGTGGCCCCCTCAGGGGGTCACACATTGCTGCTGCTCAGAGCAGCGCACGAAGGCTCCGGGAGCTGTGGGCGGACCGAACTGGGGTTCGGGAAGCCCAATTCGAAGGCTCCGGGGATGGGGACACCGGGCGGGTCCCTCCGCCCGGGGTCTTATAGAGTATAGTGGGGGAGCTAACAACTCCCCCTGGGATGCATGTCAGCTAAGGGGGTGGCCAGTTGAGTTCGGTAGAGATCCTGGCCTCCCCCTTACATTAGCATAGGCGGGTGTGGGGTTTTACTGAGTAGCCTTGGGGAGGGATTTCCCCTCCCCGAGGAAGGTCTCAGATCTACGGAATGCGAATAGCATTTCTCCACAATAAAAAAAAAAAAAAAAAAAAGGTTAGGTTAGGTTAGGTTTCACGGGAGGGGGACCTAGGGATATGGGGCTCTCCAATGGTGACTCGGATCCATTGGAGGGTATGGCTACAGTGGTAGTGATCCATATCCTAAACCCTCTTGCTCCACCTCCTCGTGGTGGTCCCTGGGACACGCTTCGGCGTGTGCTAACGGAGCAAGGGGTGCATGGGTAGGACGTTTACTCGTACTTTGTACTGCGCCTTCTGCGCAGGAGGCAGCGTCCTTCCATGCTCCTTGTGTCCCGGGCAACAAGATGCTTGTCTGGGGCCCCATACCGTGTCCGTGGTCATGTTTTACGGCACGGGGGGGCTTGCCTTAATCGGCCGGCCCTGCAAGGAGGATAAAACCTTTCAAAGTCTCTAACCCCAAGCTTTGGCTGTGGCGAAGGGGCACTCTCGGACCAAGCGCCGAGAGTGGGTCTGGTGGATGCACCGGATCGTTAGCATGCCACCCTCTCGGTGTTGCCCAAACCGAGGGTGGTAATGGGCCTGTTGGGGGGGGACGGCACCCCCCAATGGTTAGTGTTGCGTCGTCCTTATTACTGGTAAGGCCGACGAGTGAAACCCTCCCAGAAATGGGAGGGTGGTAACCAAGGCCAGTATGAATATGAAATGGATTTCACAAAAATGTTTAAGGGGGGGTTAACCGCGAATCGCGGCAAGGGGAAAGGCCCAATGGGGGGCGGTGTGGGGGCGGATGACTCGACGGGGGGGGCTGGGCCTTCCACCGTTATGGAGCCGTCTCCGGGGATCGGCGCGTCGGGGTCAACCCGACGCGACGGTCTCGGGAGTGTGGGAGGGGGGGCGACGCCTCGCCAGCGTTCTCCTGGGTGGGGACTCCGTTACCGGAGGACCCGCTCGGGGGAGTCGGGGGGGAGGAGGATCTGGGTGGCACCGGGTGGGAGACTAGCTCCATGGTCTCGGTGTCATCCGGATCCTCTCTGGGCGCGGGCAGGGGGAAGCGTCGCGGGGACCCCATCGCTAGGGGGGGACCGGAGACGCGCGGGAAGAAGGGGCGTGCGTCGTCCCCGCGGGATCCATTGGATACCGCGGGGGCGACTCTCCCGAGGATTCGGGAATCAGTGAGGGAGGCCGCGGCACTGAAGGCGAAGTTCAGGGCCGCGGACTTGGAGGGGATCGTGGAGATCATTCGCGAAGCCGCTATGCGGGTGGACGAGGTCTCCGCGGTCTCCAAAAACCTCAAGGGTACGTGCGTGAGGGGTCTCCGCGACGCCGCGCAACAAATAAGGGCCGGTACCCTCGAGCTGGCCAAGAGGGCGGAGCTCTCGACAGGGCCGCCCGGCGGGCTCGAGAGCGAGCTCGAGGAGGTGAGGGCCGTCTCCATGAGGTGGGAGACGCGGTACCGGCAGGCGGTCCGTGAGAGGGACGCGCTCCAGGAGCGGCTCGAGCGGGTGCCGCTCGCGATGCGGGCCGCCCTGGAACCCCCACCTCCAGAGGGGAAGAATGGGAAGGACGGGGTATCCCAACCGGGGAGATTCTCCGCCGGGGAGTTGGAGGCGATGGGCCTCGGGCCCACCCCGGACAGGAGGGAGGGGACTCCGATACGGGAGCCTCGACCCCTGCCGAGGGTGAGCGAGGGGGGGGGAGCCACGTGGGGAGGAGCCTCACGTGGAGCAGACGGGGGGAGAGGGGGATGGGCCGCTGTCGCCGCCATCGCTCCGCGACGTGGAACGACTCGTCGACCGCGTCGTGGGCGACCGGCTGGAGGCCCTCGAGCGCCGCATTCTGGCGGCCTTGCTCCCCCACGGGGACAGGGAGGTGCCCGCCGACGCCGCGGAGCGGTTTAAATCCGCTCCGAGCGCTGGCGAGGGGCCCTCTGGACTCCGTGGTAGGGGTGCGAGAGAGAAAGGGAGGGGGAAGAAGGCGGGACCGGGAGGGTCCCAGCCCATAGCGGAGCCATCGGGCTCTGGGGTGGGGGCTGCGCCCCGCCCATCCGGACCCGTGAAGTCGGGTGCCGGGGAGGGGGACTGGGCGACGGTGGTGTCCCGGCGGAGCAAGCGGGCGGCCAAAGCGGTCGCAGCGCAGCCTCCTCCGGGCCCCTCTGCCGCTTCCAGTGCCCCCGGGAAGAAGGTCCCTCCTAAGGGACAAAAGGGAGATCCCCCTCCCGACGGGAAGGTGGCGGCCAAATCGGCGAAATTGCCGAAGCCGCCTAGGTCGGCAGCGGTCGTCATGACCGTGCCGACGGGGTGTAAGGCCACCTATGCCTCCGCGATGGAGAAGGTGACGTCGTCCTTCTCCTTGGAAGAGGTCGGCGTTACCGAAGGGCTGACCTTCGCGCGAGCCCGAACCGGTGCCCTCATGATGAGGGTGGCCGGGGAGGGTGGTCGTACGAAGGCGGCTGCCATCGCCGAGCGCATGAAGGTGGCGCTCGAGGGGACGGGGGTGACCGTGAGCACTCCCACTCGAATGGCCGAGGTTCGGCTACGGGGGTTGGACGTTTGTTCGACTCCCGAGACGATCCGAGATGCCCTCGCTGGTGTGGCTGGCTGCACCACCGAGGAGATTCGAGTGGGGGTGGTTAACCGACCACCCACACCGGGAGGGAACGGGCCTGGAACGTGCTGGGCCCGGTTGCCGCTGGCGGCGGCGAGGAAGATGGCCGGGGTGGGCCGCGTGAGGGTGGGGTGGACCTCTGCAAGGGTCGAAGTGCTGGAGCAGCGTCCGCTTCAGTGCTTCCGCTGCCTGCGCAGGGGTCATACGTGGGCGCAGTGTGCCTACACGGGGGAGGCGAGCCGGATCGGCCGATGTTATCGGTGTGGTGACGAGGGACACAGGGCGGCCTTGTGTAAGAACGCCGCCAAGTGTCCCTTGTGTGGGGACTTGGGGTTGCCAGCTGGACACCGGTCTGGCACGAAGGCCTGCCCCTCCTTTCAACCTGGGCCTAAGCCCGGGAGGAAAGGAGGGCCAGAGGGGGGGAGAGAGGCCGCGAAGAAGGCGATCCCATCGGTGACGCCCGCGCCGGCCGATCCGCCTCGCCCACCCGACGGGGGGGTAATGGAGGTGGGGGATTAGGAGGCTCTGCCCTTAAGGTGGAGACCTCACAAGGGGATGGACCTCCTCCCACGACTGGGGACGCTCCCATGTCGCCGGAGGGGGGGTGAAACGCGTGAGTACCGGTACTCGCGCTTTCACGGGAGGGGAGACGGGTTCCGAGGGTGTGCGAAATGCATCCTTCCGAGGAGCCCGTCTCAACGCGTGCGGCGACCTTCCTCCTCGACCTGATACTGTTTCGGCAGTAGAAGGGCTTGAGGACGGAGGTCGCCGGGGGTTCGCAGGGGGAGTTCGAGCCGAACTCGAGCTCTCCCAACGGGCGGCCCACGGGAAGGTGGACGAGTAAGTCTGGCCGTCGACTGCTCGTCCTGTAGTTAAGGGGGGTTGCTAGGGGATGTCTAATCAAAGACAGCGGGGGCCCAGTTGAGTACCAACGTGATCCTGGGTCCCTGCAGGAAATGTCTAGGGACGGCTATTGGGGGTTTAGTCGGTAACGATTATACTGAGCCCGACATTGGCCATCCTTGCCTTCGGCGGCAGGGATGGTTATCCACTAATCGGATTTCCCCCAATTAAAAAAAAAAAAAAAAAAAAAAAAAAAAAAAAAAAAAAAAAGGTTTCACGGGAGGGGAGACGGGTTCCGAGGGTGTGCGAAATGCATCCTTCCGAGGGGCCCGTCTCAACGCGTGCGGCGACCTTCCTCCTCGACCTGATACTGTTTCGGCAGTAGAAGGGCTTGAGGACGGAGGTCGCCGGGGGTTCGCAGGGGGAGTTCGAGCCGAACTCGAGCTCTCCCAACGGGCGGCCCACGGGAAGGTGGACGAGTAAGTCTGGCCGTCGACTGCTCGTCCTGTAGTTAAAGGGGGTTGCTAGGGGATGTCTAATCAAAGACAGCGGGGGCCCAGTTGAGTACCAACGTGATCCTGGGTCCCTGCAGTAAATGTCTAGGGACGGCTATTGGGGGTTTAGTCGGTAACGATTATACTGAGCCCGACATTGGCCATCCTTGCCTTCGGCGGCAGGGATGGTTATCCACTAATCGGATTTCCCCCAATTAAAAAAAAAAAAAAAAAAAAAAAAAAAAAAAGGTTAGGTTAGGTTCACACTCGGCCACTTCCCGGAGGCGGGCTCCGGGGTGGTGGCGCGTGGGGGGTGGGGTGGGGAGGGTCGGGGCGCACGTAGGCGCTTCCGACGACCCTCCCTTGCCGGTGTCGGCGCCTTCTTGCCCTGGCCGGGCGGCGACGGTGGGTGGCCCCCTCAGGGGGTCACACATTGCTGCTGCTCAGAGCAGCGCACGAAGGCTCCGGGAGCTGTGGGCGGACCGAACTGGGGTTCGGGAAGCCCAATTCGAAGGCTCCAGGGATGGGGACACCGGGCGGGTCCCTCCGCCCGGGGTCTTATAGAGTATGGTGGGGGAGCTAACAACTCCCCCTGGGATGCATGTCAGCTAAGGGGGTGGCCAGTTGAGTTCGGTAGAGATTCTGGCCTCCCCCTTACATTAGCTTAGGCGGGTGTGGGGTTTTACTGAGTAGCCTTGGGGAGGGATTTCCCCTCCCCGAGGAAGGTCTCAGATCTACGGAATGCGAATAGCATTTCCCCACAATAAAAAAAAAAAAAAAAAATAAAAAAAAAAAATAAAAAAAATAAAAAAAAAAAAAAAGGTTAGGTTCACACCGGGAACAAGGGGATGGACCTCCTCCCACGACTGGGGACGCTCCCATGTCGCCGGAGGGGGGGTGAAACGCGTGAGTACCGGTACTCGCGCTTTCACGGGAGGGGAGACGGGTTCCGAGGGTGTGCGAAATGCATCCTTCCGAGGAGCCCGTCTCAACGCGTGCGGCGACCTTCCTCCTCGACCTGATACTGTTTCGGCAGTAGAAGGGCTTGAGGACGGAGGTCACCGGGGGTTCGCAGGGGGAGTTCGAGCCGAACTCGAGCTCTCCCAACGGGCGGCCCACGGGAAGGTGGACGAGTAAGTCTGGCCGTCGACTGCTCGTCCTGTAGTTAAGGGGGGTTGCTAGGGGATGTCTAATCAAAGACAGCGGGGGCCCAGTTGAGTACCAACGTGATCCTGGGTCCCTGCAGTAAATGTCTAGGGACGGCTATTGGGGGTTTAGTCGGTAACGATTATACTGAGCCCGACATTGGCCATCCTTGCCTTCGGCGGCAGGGATGGTTATCCACTAATCGGATTTCCCCCAATTAAAAAAAAAAAAAAAAAAGGTTAGGTTAGGTTGGGGTGCAAAGGTGTGTATGGGTTCCTGGATTGGTGGACGGAGGACCCGGAGGCATGCCTCTGGGGAGTCCCTCGACCATTCCAGGAAACCCCGATGGAACTGATGTTCATCTGAAAGGATACTTACCTGTATGCTTACCTTTTGGTGAGTGTGCCGGTGATGAGGTCCTGAACGATGAACTTCGGTGAAGTTGGTGGGCCCATGCGCATCAAAATCCTCCTACTCCACCTCCTCGTGGGGCACCCTGGGTCTCTGTTTTCGGCTTCGGCTGGAACAGAGAGCGAACGGAGTAGGCAGGTGTGTGGGTGTGTCGAGGGAGCCCTTGTGTGACAGCACCTGGGTGAAGCCGGCACACCCCAGGGACTGATTCTTTACGACGACCGTGGCAAGTGGGAGATGGCTGGAGAGCCTAGTACTCTTGTTGTCCTGGAGTTTAACAAAGAAAAACACGTTTACGGTGCAGGGGGCTTCGGATCCCCCAGTACCGGTAGCGGGGGCGGTGACGCGCAGGCCACCCCGGTACCGTCATCCAGTGACTGTGAGCCTGAGAGGTGGACCCTGGCCTCTCAGGATGTAATGGCTACAGGACGAACCATGCCTCAAGGTGGAGGCGTGTCGGGTGGCTCGGCGTCTGCCAACGTCGGCTCCTCGGCACCTACTGTTAAAAAAGATGAGTCCATGGTCCTGGGGGAGGAGACCGGGAGTTCAAATCCTGACTCCGACCCCGGTTCCATGGATTGTGATAACAACGTCTCATCGATTGAAGATCTCTCTGTGGGTGAAGACGAACTCAGAGAGATAATTGAGCTGAGAGAAGAGCTGGAAATTCCGTTACCTAGAGACCTTCAGAACAAGAGTATGAAGGAAATTGAGCTCCGCTTAGTAGACCTTCCTGAGCGCGAGAAAGAAGAAATAATGCTGGCAATTACAGATAATTATTTCTACTCGACTTTTCAACTGTCTTATATCGCCGAAAGACTTAGTGAAATTTTAATAGCCGGTGAGAAATTTAAAGGCGAAAAGAAAAAACTTAGCGAAAGGTCTATTAAGTTAAAAACAGATAAGACAGTAATTGAAAAATTAGTTTTTGACTGGATCTTTTCTAAAAGTAGCAAAGAAAGAGATGATATCATGCATCACTGGAAGATTAGACAAAAGGAATTATCCATTATCAAAAAGAAAGAAGAAGCTATAATCGAAAAAGAGAAAGAGCGAAATTCTGGAAAAGATAAAGATCAGAATACTAAAGAAAAAGATCAAAATATCAAAGTGAAAGAAAAAGAATTAAATTTGGAAAAAGAACTAAAAGTAAACCTTGGAAAGAAGATAAATGTAAATTTGGAAAAAAAATTAAGTAAAGATCCAGATATAGTTATAGTAGGAGATAAAATAAAGTCTAAGAAAGAAGAAAAAATGGAAATTTGTGAAGAATTAGCAGAAAAAGTTAAGGAATCTAAAGAAATTAGAGATGAACCCTACTATATTAGTGATAGTGAGTTTCCAGATGAAGATAAAGCTTCTAGAACGCGTAGACATTTGATAATGGATCGTTTCCATGCTCTTAATATAGAGTTAGAAAAGTATCCATGCAAAAATGTAGCTCTTGCTAGAAAGAAATCCGGCCTGAAAATAACTAAAAAAGATAGAATGATTATAGAGAAAAGGAAAAAACTGATTCTTCAAATCGATAAAATGAGACCTGCTATAGATCAATGGATTAAAATAAAACATAAAAATGAGAAATTAAGAAAAATAAAAATGAAAGAAATAAATAAAAACTTACCTGGAACCTCAAAGACGTCCTTCGGAGTTGCAGATGACTGGCCGATTAATCCTGATCTTCCGAGAACTGGATGGGACGCTGCTGGAACACCTGAAAATAAAAGAATCACGGAATTATCTAAAAATGAAGAAAAGGAAGTTGAAGATAAAATGGAATTTTCAAAAGATTTAATTAACGCTGATATTATAAATGAAGAAAAGAAATTTGAAAAAGTCACGCTAAAATTTAATAATGACTTAAAAAATACCTTAGATGAGGTCAAAAAATTGGCAGACTATGCCCCTGGTGTTAAAAGCATAAGAAATTTATACAAGGAAGTTATTGCAAGTCTACCTAATAAAATTGAACAATTAATTGAGACCAAAAATACTTTGATGAATTTATTTGAAAATAATCAAATCCAAAAAATTGCCAAAAATATAGAAGATAAAAGAAAGAACTTACCGGGAAAGAAAACAGTTAAAGATAGTTCCGTCCAAACGATGTCCGTTGCTGCTCCGATTACGATAAGCTGTACCAGTCGGCAGGTCGGCGATCCTAAAAATGAAAATAACATAAAAATAAGAAACCAAATTAAAACAAAAAGAATCAAACTAGATAACAAAAAATCTGAAGTTAAATCTAATTTTGGATCCAATTTAGAACTTATCTCAAATAACAAAGAAGACGAAATATTAACAATATTGCAACAATTGGTTAAAGATAGATTAAAAATGAAAGAACATATAACAGGCTTACAAGAAGTACAACAATCCTTGATAAATTCCGAGAATAAAATTAAAAAACTGGAACTTAAGGAAAATACAACTAAAGATACCGGAACTATAAGAACTATTAAATCTATAATCTCTTAGCTGACAGATGAATTAAAAACTAAAGGCCCAAATATGGAACCTAAAACTTATATAAATATGGTTGGCAATATAAAAGAATTTAGAGAAGAAGAATCCAAAATTGTAGAGTCTAAAAAAGAAGAAGAATTTAAAATAGTAAAATCTAAAAAAGTTCGTCCTAAATGGTCGATACCAAAACCTGATGCGATCATTATTAAAACCTTAAATAAAGAGGATGGATTATTAAAATACTCCCAAATTTGTAGAGGACTTGAAGATTCGGCTAAGCAAATAAAACATATTAGACATTCTAGGAATAAAGACATAATTATAGAACTTAAAAAAGATTCACAAACAGATGAAATTAAAAACAATCTAATAAAACAAATGCCTAGCGAACATGTTAGGAAAATTCAAAAAACTGTCAACGTTGAGATTGCGGATTTGAATCCCTATACTGAAGAGGACCAGGTGATCTCGGCTATGGCTTCACATCTTAACTGTGACAAAAATGAAATTATACTTAGAGTCTTTAGAGAAACATTACAAGGATTTAAAGTAGCTTTATTGGAAGTTCCTATTAGAACCTTGGATACCTTGTTAAATAATAATAAAATGGTATTAAATCTGACCATGGTAACTCTAAACCCGGCACCAAAGCTTAGCAGGTGTTTTAAATGCCACCTGGTTGGTCATTTAATAACGAATTGCCCGGATAAAACAATTAAAGAAGTCAGATGCCGTAAATGTGGTACTGATGGACATGACGCTAAAGAATGTCTATGCAAATTAATGTGCCTAGATTGTAATTTGGCAAATAAACGGACTAACCATCTGAGAGCGTCAATGTCATGTCCTATATATCGCGAGAAATATAGGAATGCGCAAAAACAGTTTATGGATTACCACTATGATCAGTTAAGAAAGAAGAAATTATTCACAGGAAAAATTAAAGAAAAAGAAAGAATTGCCAAATTAAAACTGAACTTACCTGTAAAAGAGAAACCGCCGGAAGAAAAAGAAAAGATAGAAGAAATGGACATTGTTGAAGATGAAATAGATAATTTTGAAAAAATACGAAATAGAAAACGACAATTGGAAATAGCAGCCGAAAGTGAATCTGAAACAGAAAGTGAAGAAGATGAAATTTACGATACAGACTTCTATTTAAATAATTAGACTCTAAATTAAATTAAATTAAATTAATAAACTAAATTAATAACTATATATTAATACTTAAATGATAATTAAACAAATTTCAGACTTTAATAAAAAAAAAAAAAAAAAAAAAAAAATTTTTTGACAATAAAAACACAACTAAGAACTTACCCGGACAAGTATAAATTAGATAGACGATAGAGCCGATGGTTAGAACAGCCATGAGATGAGAACATACAATACCCTCATCATGAAGTAATGCGAATAGCGGTTCTATGGTGGGGGTAACAATATGACACATGGAGTGGAAAGAAGGTCAAAGACCTGGGCGGTGGGGGTTTAGTGGGTACAGGCGTTAGACTCATTTAGTGAATGATAATCCCCCCAACAACATCCGAGGGGGGAGCCGAGTCCCACACTACCCTCCCCGAACATCATCTTAGGGGAGGGTGTGCGTAAGAGCATTCCCCCACCGCCCTTAAACAAAAAAAAAAAAAGGTTAGGTTAGGTTAGGTTAGGTTAGGTGTTTCACGGGAGGGGAGACGGGTTCCGAGGGTGTGCGAAATGCATCCTTCCGAGGAGCCCGTCTCAACGCGTGCGGTGACCTTCCTCCTCGACCTGATACTGTTTCGGCAGTAGAAGGGCTTGAGGACGGAGGTCGCCGGGGGTTCGCAGGGGGAGTTCGAGCCGAACTCGAGCTCTCCCAACGGGCGGCCCACGGGAAGGTGGACGAGTAAGTCTGGCCGTCGACTGCTCGTCCTGTAGTTAAGGGGGGTTGCTAGGGGATGTCTAATCAAAGACAGCGGGGGCCCAGTTGAGTACCAACGTGATCCTGGGTCCCTGCAGTAAATGTCTAGGGACGGCTATGGGGGTTTAGTCGGTAACGATTATACTGAGCCCGACATTGGCCATCCTTGCCTTCGGCGGCAGGGATGGTTATCCACTAATCGGATTTCTCCCAATTAAAAAAAAAAAAAAAAAAAAAGGTTAGGTTAGGTTAGGTTAGGTTATTTAAATAATAAAAAATAAATTATATTTTTGGGTAATTGTATTTAAATAACCATGGATCATTGTGCCTTTATTATAATTTAAACGTTAGAAAATTGTGAAAAAACAAACCAACAATGCCAAATAATCGACTAACCTAACCTAAAAATTAACAAAAATAGCTTATTCTAAAACGCTCTTAATGTCTACCAACTAATCTACAAAACGCTCGCAAAATCTAAACCTAGGCTTAACCTACCCATTAACACACTAAAACTAATAGTGGACGCTCGAATTTATTTTTATTTTACGGATCCGAGTCCGAATAGTTACAGCGATCCCTACTGTTGACTATAAAACTGGTCCGCAGAGTAACAGACGCAGCCAAATTGTCCCAAAATATTGTGGGCCACCTGCCTTGGAGGGTACCGGTAGTGTTTGGACCTATCGGGCTCCTCGTAATTTTGGGCGCTGCGTGCCCGTCGGAGGTCCCGAAGAGGCTGCAGAGGAGGCTAGCCCCCTGGCGGTAAGCGTGCGTTTGTGGCGGGGGTTGTACCGAAATTAACCCTTTCCCTCCCCGATAGTTTCCGTACAGAGTACCGGGGTGGTGAAGGGGGATTAGTCCAAAAACTATGTGGCGGGAGACCTCCCGCTACTTCCGGTATAGTCGGTCCAACTATTTACCGATCCACCGTCCGGTGTGCTCTTGCGTCGGAATCCTTCTTCTTGTAGTGTTATCGCATCCAAATTTTTCAAAGTTTTTTTGTCCCAAGACTTTAGGTAGTCGATCGACTTACGGCTTCCCAAGTAATTCCTAGGAATTGCTGGAATCGTGATCCATCAACTTCCTGTGTGAGTCTACAGAGTTTGTAGCTAGTCTTGCAACTTTCTAGAGATAATCCCGAAACTATAAGTTACCGGTCCTTGGACTTTCTGTGTCAAGTCCCGGAACTTGCTGTGTCGAGTCTACAAACTTTGAGTCTCGCGTCTCAAGAGTTTCGGCGTGGTATCCTGAGACTAAGTGTACTAGATCCAGTAAATTTCTGTTACCAGTCCCGAGACTTTTGGTAAGAAGTCTTGAGAGTTTATGGACTAACGAGTCCACAGACTTTTTGTATTGAGTCCGCGGACTTTCTGTATTTGGTCCTGAGACTTTTGGTGAGAAGTCTTGGGAGTTTATGATCTAGTGAGTCCACTGACTTTTTGTGTTGAGTCCGAAGACTTTCTGTATCTAATCCTGAGACTTCCGGGTCGGAGTCCCAAGACTTTCTGTACTTAGTCCGGAGACTTTCTGTTCAATATCCAAAGACTTTAGTATATAGTCCAAAGACTTTTTGTGACTAGTCCAAGGACTTTCCGTAGAGCGTCCTAAGAGTTTATGAAGCGAATCCTAATCCTTAACGGAACAACGTGACCCTGGGCAACTCTATTTTGAATCCCACTGGGAGAGGAAACCGCTCGCTCTAACTAAAAAATTTACTTACGTAAATCTAAGTCGAGGGAGCTCCTAGCAGCACACTCCTCTGCTCCTCCAAGCTTTTGTCGGGCAAGAGCTGGCGAGCCTTCCGGGATTAACCGGCCTTCCACCGTGCCTCCTCTCCTTCTGACCTTCTTCCTTCTCGCGAATCCTTTTCTGTTAGTTGCGAGTCTCCCTTGGTCTGTTGTATTCCACGGTTGCCTGTTTTGAGCAGTATCCAAATTGTTTTACGAAACTCGACTCGCGTCACTACGACATAACTTTACGCTACTGTAACGAAAGCCGTTTCGCACCGTACTGGTTATTCTATTTTCGCTTCGCGGAACAGCGGGAGCACCAAGGTCGCTATTGTGCTCGTGCCTCCTTGTTTTCATTTGAGGTATATTTCCTTTTTTTTCCCCTGTTCGACCGTTGGAGGTGTTTATTCAAGGCATGTTATTTTAAAGTTTCTTCCTATCCTTGCAGTTTGTTGTCCTTGTTCGATCGTTTGTGCTCTCTCTCCCTTTTTGCCGGTTGCCGCTTTTAAAGAGTTTCTAGTTATGTTTTAGATACTCGGATACTTTTCCCTCGCCGGTTGGTATACTTTATCGAGTTCTTTTTTGGATTTTTGCTTCTTAGAGTCCTTGATGTTTGGTCGTACCTCTTTTATTGGGAGTCCGGGGATTTATGGTCATCCGGTGTAATCCATTCCTGGTTGTCCGTCTTCTTTCCTCTGTCGTATTACATCTTCTTTCTTGATGTTAGATTTACATTTTCCTTTATTGTTACCCTCAGAGCGGAGGGGTGTCTGCTTTATCGGTCGTGTTGCCGCCAAGTAAGAATCGTGCTTCAATTGTTGTACTGCACGGTTCTAACTTACAACTTTGGCTGAGTCGGTAAGCTCTTGGGGTATTTACCCGCGGTCGATTGTTATCTTAACTAAGCACGCAAGTCCTTAAAACTACGATTACATCTAGATGTCTTTCTTACAGTATTCCGGGTAAGGGAACACTAGGCTGCCCTTACCGACTAGGTATCTTTCTCACAAGTGCGCAATAAGTTTTTAAGGTATTTACGCGTTACCAAAATCACCTTTCAGTCTGCCGTAGCAACCTTTGAGTGAAGCCACGTGGCCGGTCTCGTTTAGAATTCCTTTATTTCTTATTCAGTTTTATTCAAACTTATATAAAACATACCTAGTCGTTAACGGTGAGTCTCCTGTCTTAATATTCTAATTATAGTCTTTATTTATGGGTTGGTATCTAATTAATCGCTGATATAGTGTTAATAGTTTTTTTTTTTTTTTCTCCTTTACTATTTTTAGATCGTTCCCATCTTCTGGTACGGATACGGATACGACGAGCTTCGCATTTTGGTGAACGGAACAGGCCGATACCGCCGAGTACGCATTACCCTCCGTCCGTCCTTGGCGCTGGTACAATAATACTTTTTACATTTCATACTCTCATCTACCTCGTGTTTTTATACACGTCGGTAAGTACGTTTACTAGTAAGATCACCTGTATTTGTCCTTTATTTTGCTCTTAGTCCTATTATTAAAAGGTGGTTCCCTGATCTTTCTATATATTAATATTCTCTACAGTTTATTCATTTCTATCTGTCTAATGATATTTATTCTTTGTCTCTTCTAGCTGGATTATTCCTCATACCGTTCTACGCGACGATTGCACGGGCTATAGGCTTTCATTGGGTGATTCCTTTTGATAATAGAACTAAATTCACTTAAATCTACGTCGCATACTTAAGAGGGTGAGTAACGCATTTAACTTAAAATATATAATAGCTCGGTTTTGTCAACATTCTTACATTTAAATTACTCTATAACGGTTAATACTAAATTATCTTCGATTAAAGTTGTTTTAGCTATACCTTTCTCTACTACTTTGAACCTTTTATACCCGTTTATAATTCTTAGTGCCTTATTATTCGTATTGGTGTTACCCTTAACATCGTAATCCTGTAGACTTTGTGGTTTCGAATCATCAGGTGGTACATTAAGCACCACTAAAAAGATCTTTGACTATTGTCTATTCGTTACTTTGCGTGATTCTTCAAGCGTGTGAGAAACGTATAGCTTTTAATTCCATGCCGTTATGTTAATATATATAAATCTGATAGTATGTGCATATTCTGATTTAGTTCTCTCTTACAGTTTTGAATATTGGCTTTAGGAGGTACCTAATCATGGTGAAGATATTTCCGCACTTCAGAAAAGTGAAGAGCATATGTTCGCCTGATAAGTCACAGGTGGACATCTTCCATTATTGTTCCTCAGGTTCCTCCGATGAGGAGGAGGTGCTATCCGCTCGAATTAAACGGCATTCGCTGAGCCGTTTATCTACAGACACCGCTGGCACTTCCAGATCGCATGACGAGCGCGACCAGGCCGCGCAGGCCATTGTAGCAGTACAGAAGGTAAGCTCGATCGTATGTTATATTATTATTTACTAATTCTATTCTGTCTACTATTTCATTTATTTAATTTAACTCTTCTCTACTTTACTTTTTGAACCTCGATTACATATATTACCTATAATCCTCGTGCTTTTAGCTGGAGGAGTCCTTGGCGGTTGTTCCTGTATTAAAAAAGGAGTTGTCAGACTCTTCGGAAGGGCGGGTGTTGACGATACGTCTGACTCGGGTGGTGACACCTCAGAAGCCCGTCAAACCCGAGCCAAAGATTATCAAGGACGAGACTTCTTTTAGTCTCAGGCGTGACAAGTCCTTTATTGTGAAGAAACGGAAGCCGGTAAGTGTTTTCTGCTGTGCTTGCTTAAACCTTAAAGTTACTCTAAAGCAAATATACTTGATTTACTATGTTGCTATAAAATTATTTGTGTATACAGATTTTTCCTTTTTTCTTACGTTATACTAATTCTCTTATTTTATTTACAGATTCGTCAGCTGGTTGCGGGTCCAACTGTGAGGCGAAACGATACGGTGGCGGTAACTCCCGATAATATACGAAGCATAGTTTACGCGAACTATGCCTCGGGAGTTAGCGCCACCGGGTGTCTGCACCAGGTGCAGATGGCGTTTGGAAAGAGTGCGCTTTCCCGCTCCCATGCCTTCGGGGTTTACAAAGAGTTTCGGGAGGGGCGGACTTTGCTAGTAGCGAAACCACGTAGCGGCCGTCCGCCCCTGCCGAACCTCGATGACAATATACAGTCGATCGTAGAGTCTCGGCCCGAAATAAGTATCCGGGAAACATCAGAAGAGTTGGGGGTAGGCTCAACCACTATTTCCAATCACCTACAACGATTGGGCTACCGGCGTCGACGTCCTACCGGCTTTTATTATACTCCTACTGAGTCGAGTCGTGATCAGCGAATGACCATATGTGCCAGTAACTACGTTCGCTACCTGGAGGTACCTCGTTTCCTCGATCATATCATCACGTGCGATGAGAAATGGCTAGTTTACGACAGCCGCGCCGCTCCGACTTATTGGAGCCAGAGGGGGCGCGTGTTGTCGTGTACCTCAACCCCTCGACAGCCACTGAGGCAGAAGGTCTGCATTTGGTGGTGTAGTCGAGGGGTTTTGGTATGCCATTTCCCTGAACGTGATGCCAGGTTGACCGGTGCGATGCATGCCGAGCTCTTCGAATCAGCCCTTGAAGCTTACTATAGTTTGAATCCGCGTGGGGAGGTGCCCTTCCTGATGCAGGACGGGGCCTCTCCCCACACTTCTAGTTTAGCGATGTCTCGCTACGAGTCGAGGGGAGTTGAGGTTTTGACCCATCCCCCTCACTCCTCCGACCTCTCCCCGACAGATTTCCATCTGTTTCCTGGATTTCACAGATATCTGTCGGGGAAGGCGGTGGAGAGAGGGTCCATTAGGAAAATGAAAACCCTGTTTCTTCGATATTTGAGAGGCTTAAAGCCTAGTTTTTTCACGATGGCTTGCATACCCTCCCCCAGGTTTGGGAGGTATGTATAGATTTGGCCGGCGGAACGGTGTCGCTGAAGTAAGGGAGAACACCCTACTTTATTTTGAGTTTATTGATTATAATTTTGGTTTTGTTTCTGTTTCTATATCTTATTCATTTTATGATTTCGACACTGGCTAAAAATCTAGCCATCGCTATTTAATATTAAATTCCAATATAATTTATCCTTATGTTTCGTAGTTTTTCAACATTCTAATTTGATCTCGTGTTTAATTTGAACTCAATATATGTCCTTATTGCAGTTACTTTTTCTTATGTTTTTACTGATCGAGATGTTCGCCCTTGCGACTGCCATAATTTATTTTATTTTATTTTATTGCTTTCTTTTAGGTGGTCACACTCCAGTTGTTGTTTCCTTTAGCTTTATCTTTATTGTTTTGTTTTGTTGATAAGTCTCAACGGAGAAAGGGTGTCATCCCCTTTGTTCTTACAGCGTCAGCGCTCCGCCTATATCTAGATAAGATAATATTTTAATATATTGAAATTACATATTTTATTTTTATATTTCTCGTAACTATTTTGATGTTATTTACCTATAATTATAGCGTTTAGAATTTAATCTTATTTACTATATTAAGATATGTCTTGATTGCGTGAGAAAAGAACTGATAATATAAGTGTTATTGTATTTTTGTTAGGATTCAAGTTCCTATTCAGGTTTCTAGTGTGTTCGATACGTATAAATGTACTTTTATATTTTTATATATTGCGACGAAACTATTGAAATATTGAAAATATATTGGTTTATATTATCATACCTAACTTGTCTGCTTGTTTCTTACCTTTTAATTATTGTCCTAATCCGTAGAGTAGCCTGGTCCTTAGATCCTCTATTAGATATTACCTTATTCTTGACCATTTGCTGGTGTCTTACCTATTAGCCTTATCTTTTACCTTTGATTTTTATTTTTCGCAGTTAAAGTCCAGGGACTTATGGCTAGTCCAAAGACTTAAGGTTAGTCCAAAGACTTTATGGTTTTTTGTTTAATACGCTAATATCACTATTGTTCTAACTCCCCTTCCAACTCACTTTCTCTAGGTGTGTGCTGACAGTTATTATAGGCCTTTTTTCGCTTACTTTTATTTTCATATCTTCCTTAATTTAATTTTATTAATTTCTCCGTCACAGTGACGGGAGAAGCCTACACTTATTCTGTGCGGGCCGGCAGTCTGATAATTTCTTGGTGTCCGTAGACTTATTGGTTCCTTTTATTTTACTATTAGAGTCCAGGGACTTATAGTTAGTCCAAAGACTTTATGGTTTTAGTAAAAAATGCGTTAATATCCTCGCTGTACTAACCCTTCTTCTAATTCTCCCTTTCTCTATGTACCCTGGTAGTTATTGTACCCCTTTTTGCTTTTGCTGCTACTTTACATGACTTACTTTATTAAATTTTATTAGTTTCTTCGCCAGGAATGAATGTTGCTGCCTAGCACTTGTTCAGAGCGAGCCGACATTATTCGGAACCCGGTATGTTGATCCTTGTCTGGTGCCTTCTGTAACGATATATTTCTCCCTTACACTAAGGGGTCTGCCAAACCTAACCGCCCCGTCTGTTCTCGATATAAAGCCTAAGTTGTGGTTAATTAGTTACCCTCTTTTGTTTCTGTTAATTATTTATCCTTAGGATATTGCGGGTTTACCATATTATGGGCCTTAAGCTTGGAAATCTATCTATTTCTGTACTTTCTTTTGGTGACATATCTAAAAACCCCAAATTATTGTATTTACCTATTCTTTGAGTTAAAAAACTTCCTCTGGTCATCACTGCGGTGCCAATTAAGCCCTTAGTTAATATTTAAACGTATAAATGGAAAATTAGTCCTCGTATTAAAGGTACATACTTTGTTTCCATCCTTTTTCCCACCACTCTAGTCAAGTTATCCTTTACCTTTGTATTTTTGCCTGCTGCACGTGGAACTATATTTTGTTCTCCTAAACTTGCTTACTTATCTATTTAATCGTTATAAGTCTATTCTCGTGTGGTGTTGTTAAGTAGATTTTGTTGTTATGTGACTACTCTAACGTGTAAAAGCGTGAGGCTTAGTGCTACATAGTGTTCGTTAAAGTTATAGGTTATGTGCGCCGTATATGACAGTGATTTTTGTTTTGCTCGGCTGGTTCCCAGGTGATTGTGACTCGTACAGTTGGATATTAACTAGTTTTGATAATCGCGCGCGTGATTGTTTTATCAAGTCTAATAGGAGATTAGAATAGGAGGGGGTTTGCCCTTAATAAAGTCCAGTTACTTTTGGTAGTCCAGTTATTTTTGGTTGTCCACTGATTTACTGGTAACCCTCCTTGTCCTCATTTCTCTTATTTCATTAGCCTCTTTTCCCTATGTTGTATTGCTCATTGGTTGTTTATATTTTCATTATCTCGCTTACGAAGCTAAAGTTACTTTCTTTGTTTATCAGTGATTTTTGGAAGTGCTTGTCTGCGAAAACCCGAAGTTTTAGGTTATGTTCCTCTATAAGTAGCTCTTTCGCAAAATTTATACGAACACAGGGATGGAGACTGTGTTCAAAATATTATCCTTTGTCTGTTTGTTCACGAATGGTGAGTGAGTAATGATTTGATACCCCGCTATCACTAGTAAGGAGCTCAGGTTAGGAGTTCAATTGATTCCCCCAACCTAGTCCAAAGATTTTTGGGTGTCCAAAGACTTAAGGTGACTGGAGGGTCAGTTACCCTTGGAGGTTATGTCCTTCGGGACACTACTAGAATTAATACCATACTAGCTGTTTTGAGCCCTTCCTTATTACGGGAGGGCCAGTGCTATACCTTTTGTACCTAAGTCGGGAATTACTATCGCACGTGTCAAGTTTGTAGGTTATGTGCTTACTACAGTGATTCTTTCTCTACCTCTTGTGGGAAGGGTGGTAGTTAAATGCTATTTGCTGTTTGAAACTTAATCTATTTCTTATTCTATTAATGTTTTTTAGAAGCCCTAACCCCTCGGGCCTCAAGGCACGGTCGAGGATTAGTTTAATCCCTCCCCATAGTCCAGGAACTTTAAGTGTCCAGGGACTTTTGGTTGACCATGTATTAAGTGCCCTGAGAGGTTATGTTCTACTGTACCCTTAGACAAATTATTGTTTATTACACTATTTTCCTCGCCGGAGGGTTTATTTCTAGTAGCCTTGTCAACGTGAAGTTATTGCTTCTTTACTTGGGCTTTCCTGTACCGTATACTGAGCTCTTTATCGGAACTAGTCCAAAGATTTTCGGTATTAGTCCGAGAATTTTTGATGTTCTGGTACTTACTGTTGATTGATCCACTTACTTGTTATAGTCGTCCTATGGTGTGGGGTTGAATTATTCCTTTCGGATGTCTCCCCTCTTCTTTCAGTCCAATTGTTCCAGGAATTTTAAAGGTAATCCAGTGAATTACCGTGATTACCTCCTGTCGGTATTACTGCAGAGACCTAGATTAGCTTCTGCCTTACCTAATTTACCATTTCCTACTTTATCGGAATATGATTAATTTGTTTATCTTCACCTGGTTGCTATAAAAGAGATGAATTAGTAAACAGGACAAGGTTGGTTATCGAGTAAGAAGCCATGCGGCGCGTTCGGGTCTCGGTGGCGATCCATGGTCGGTGACTCCCCTGGTTTCGGCACCCTGGACCTGCTGTTTCAGCTTAAACTCAGGAAAAAACCGAGGAGCCACCAGTCTTTCGTCCCGCCTCCTACTCACCCCGCTCCCATGACTTCCGTTCGATTATTTTATCCCGATTTCTGTTTTTTTGTGAGGATAGTCCTAATATTTAATGTAATGAGTCCAGTAACTTTCTGTTCTGGGTCCATAGATTTAAAGTTTCGTGTCCAATGACTTTTGGGGTCGAGTCCATTAACTTTTTAGTGTAATGAGTCCAGTAACTTTCTGTTCTGGGTCCATAGATTTAATGTTTCGTATCCAAAGACTTTTGGCGTTGAGTCCAATAACTTTATGTTGTTCGTCCTAAGCCTAACGGGGTGGAGTCCCACGACTTTCTCTGCTTAATCCTCAAACTTATTGTTCCGTGTCCAAGGACTTTTGGAACTGAATCCGAGCATTTTTAAGAAGACGGTCCCGGGACCTATGGAGGAAAGTCTTGTGACCTTCCATCCTGGGTCCAGGGACTTTCTTGCTCGAGTTCAATAGCTTCGGTGTTTAAGTATCTATTGCCCGATAGCCCCCAGATCATGGGTTTCCCGCATCTCTTCCATGTCCCTTCCTATAGGGTTATCCTCCCCCTCTAGTTCCCTTCTCCTTTCTTCGGCCTCCTTTTCTTGCATAACCTTCCTTACGAAAAATTGTACCGCCTTCCAGTGTTGGTCAGAGGTTAGCATCAGTTGCATTAGCTCTTTCATAGTGTCCACGCCTTGCGGTCTGTTTATTTTATCATACAATTCTCTTCTTTGCGCATCCCATTTGTCGCAGTTTAAGATTGTATGGGCCGGATTATCGACTATCGAAGGATGGTACCAGCATTTGTTTGTTAGCGATTTGGCTATCCTATGTCTGAACTCGTTGAAGACCCCGTGGCCAGTGAGTACTTGGGTCAGGTGGTAATCGACCCTGCCGTGTTTCCTGCTGTTCCATATTTCTATGGAGGGGATACACTCGTGAGTCCACCTGCCTACCTTTGATTCATCCCATTTTCTCTGCCAGATTTCATCCGTTATTTGCTTGGCCCTTTTTTTGAGCCATTTTTTCACGCCATTCCTCCACGCAAGCCTATCCAGTTCGGATGGGTCCCCTTCGATCAGGAAGTCGAATCCACTCAGGTCCGGGAGCGGCTCTTCGCCTATCGGGATTGTTTGGGGGAACCAGGGGTCTCCCTCCCTATAGGATCCCTCACCTATCCTTCTGGAGGCCATTCTTCTTGGTGGCCTATCTTCGTGCGAATAGTTTCCCTGAAGAGCTTGGGTTTCCCAGCGAAAAATTCTAAGCCTTTCTTTCGCTTTTAATTCCCAGGGTGGGGTTCCGGCCAGGACGCACATAGCATCCAGCGATACGCTTCTATAGGACGCTATGACCCTGGCCAGTCCCATTCTCTGGGTGCTTTTCAAAATTTTTTCAGTCGAGTCCAGGGACTTTCCGTCTGTCCAGATCGGGGCACCGTAAAGTACGATCGATTCCATTGTGGTGTAATATAGCTTCCTTATTGTTTGAGATGTTCTCATGGAGTTCTTCATTAAACAGGATAGCGCTGACATAATCTTGATCGCTTTATTTGTGGAGTTTATGATATGCTGGTGAAAGGTTCTTCTGCTGTCAAAAATAATGCCTAGATATTTCAAAACTTCTGCCGGCCTGATGCTGGCGGTTCCTATTTTGAAACAGAAATCATCGGGAAGGACTTTTTTACTGGTCATCATAATTTCGGTCTTTTGCTCAGCCAGGTCCAAGCCTGCTGTTTTGAGCCACCCTTGCGCATCAACGGCTAGCGTTTCCATGCAGGTCTTAAGTCTAGTGAGGTTCCTATTTTGCCCCATGATGATAACATCATCCGCAAACGCTAGCCTTACGCAATGCGGCGGAAGGGGTCTCCTGAGTAGACCATCGTAAACCAAGTTCCAGTAGAATGGGCCCAGTACCGAGCCCTGCGGGACACCCCTTTTCATATTTAGATTTATCTCATTCTCCTCTGTGTGATAGATTACTATCCGATTATTGAAATAGTCCCCGGTGATATCGACCAGATAGTCCGGAAACTTTCTGTTTCTCATTTCCGATATTATCTTGGACCATGAGAGCGAGTTGAAGGCATTTTTGACATCAAGCGCAATCATGGCCCCATATCTGTTTTTAGTTCTGGCATCCTCAATTTCCTTCTTTAGGGCGCTCATTGCTTGGACGGTGGATTTGCCCCTGCAAAAGCCGAATTGGTCCCTGTGAAACGGAGTGCCCCCCAAGTGATTAATAAGTCTCTCCTGTACGATATATTCCATTAGTTTTGCTATCGCGTCGATGACGCAGATAGGCCTATACGCCCCAGGGAGCGTAGGGTCTTTGCCTTCTTTCCTTAAGAGAATGGTCCTAGCCTTTTTCCAATTAGCTGGGATTTTCCTCCTTTTGATTACTATGCCGGTCATAAGGGCTGCAAAGCAATCGGGTCTCAGGCCCACCATAACCTTGAGAATGGCCGGGCTCATTCCGTCCATTCCCGCTGCCTTACCTCCCTTTATTTTCCTGTTTGCGATTAGGACCTCTTCTACGGAAATTTCATGGATTGACTGATTATTAGGTTGTCTTCTCATGGAGGCGTCTGTACTTTCCGTGGTGGACGAAGACTGGTTGGATCTAATTGAACCTACCGGCTCATCGTTCCCCGGAAAGAGCGTTTCCATGACTATTTTGGTAAAGTCCGGTGACAACGAAGCTGGTGGGGTGGCTTTTTTGACACGTCTTATGATAACCTTGTATGGCTTGCCCCACGGGTCCTTGTTTAGTTGATCGCAGAGTTCCTTCCATGATGATTCTTTAGCCTGATGTATGGCCTTCTGGAGCGTTCTCTTACTGATCTTATATTGTATCTTTAGCACCTCTGCCTCTTCAAGGTCACGCTTCCTGTACGACCTCTGCATTAGCCTTCTAAATTTGTGCGCCTTTTTGCTCGCCTTTTCCGTAACCTCGTTCCACCAGAAATTAATTTTCACCTTACCCTCCTTCGTCTTGACTTTGTCTAGCGAGTCGTCGCATACTTCGGTAATCGCATCTAGAAAGTGTTTTTCTTGGTTTTCAGTAAAGCTGGATAGTCCATTTAGACCCAGGTCACTGATGGCCGTTTCGAAGTTTGTTTTGAGTTTATCAGTACCCTCCTGGGATAGCTTCCATTTGCTGAGAATCTTTTACAGATGACCCTGTTGGATTTTATATTGGCTTCCGTGACGATATATCTATGGTCCGAATAGGATTCCCAGTCGAGTACTCTACAGCTGAGGTCATCTGACGTTGCGATTTCCGGAGAGGCAGCGGTAAAGTCTATGTTTGACTGTTGTTCTCCCCTTTGGAATGTCGGTCCGCCCAACGGTGCTATAGGGTGTACGTTAACTTTGTGAAGTAAGTCCAGAATTATAGTGCCCTTTTTGTCCTGCTTCACCGAGCCCCAAGCAGGAGATTTGGCGTTAAAATCCCCCCCTATGATTATTTTGTGCCCTTTACGTGTTTCCATTTCCATGTATTCTGTTATTCTGTTGAACTTAAACTTGTATTCTTCACTCTTGAGGCTCGGTGAGAGGTAAACACTTATAATTGTAATGTTATGAACCCTTACCGTCACAAAGTCATCGTACTGTTTTATACTATCTTCCGCGACTTTAACTCCGGATATACCTGTGACCCATAAAGCAGCCCCGTTGTTTTTCCCGTATATCCAATTACCAGGGTTTTTATACGGTTCCGAGATCAATACTAGATCCGCTGTTATTTTTTCGGCGTTTCTGGACAACATTTCGTGGGCCAGTCTACACCTGTTTAGATTTATTTGCAAGATTTTCAATTTGAATTTCTCGGCTCTCCTCCCGCCAGAAGCGCCACATATTTTTTGTATTGCGGGCAGTTAACAGCTCCCGCCACGTGTTCAGCCTTTGCTGCCGGAATACCTTTGCTGGTGCATAAGATGCAACTCCTAATGTTGTTGCATCCATTGATTTGATGACCTTCAAGGCCGCACCTCCTGCAGATCTCTTTCCCGTTATTTATGTTTTTACATGCGTAAGTCATGTGGCCAAAGTCGTGGCATTTGAAACATCTGACGAGGTTTTGAGTTCGTCTGATTCTGCAGACGGTGAACCCAACCTTTATCCTATCCTTCTCCGCCATTTTGCCTTCTTCCGCGACAGGGATTGCGATAACCGCCGTCTTCGTGCCCCCCTGCCCGTATCTAAGGTTTTTAATTTCTATGCCCTCTCTATTTACCGAAATCGCTTTACTCAGTTCCTCAGTTAAGTCTTCCCTTTCTAGCGTGGGGTCCAAATCTTTAATCTCGAATAGGAGTTTCGGGACCCTTTTCCTTATCAGGTTTTCTTCGCCCAACGAGTCCCTAACCACCTTTTCAAAGGCCTCACCGTTCGTCTCCTTTTCTAATTCTATTAGGAGATCCCCTCCCCTCGATTTCCTAACCGTTTGTATACCCTCTAGCTTGTCGCCTGCCTTGTCCTTGAGTTTCTTGAAAAGGTCCGCAAACGTTTGTTTTTCCGTGACTTTTACTACAATTGCTTCCGTTTTCGGGGGGGATGGGATCCTCCTGGCCGCCATTTTCCTACTTTCTATTTCTTTCTTTTCCCTCTCCTCTCTAGCTTGCCTATCCTTTCTGTCTTCCAAAGCCCTCTTTCTCCTGCTCTCTACCGTCTTCGAATTCTCGGAATTACTCTCTACGCCGGACCTACCTCTATCCCTATCCGACTCTTCCATCTCGGTTTCCAATTCGTTAGTCTCAATGTCCGATTTCCCTTTAGCCGCCGTCTTTCTTTTGTCCGAAGACTTATTGTTCTTTCTAGTCCTCCTATTTGAATCCTCGGTCCTATCTCTTTCCGCGGGTTCGTATTTAAATAACCTAACCTAACCTAACCTAACCTAATCTATATTTCAGTGTCGAAGAACAAAGTATGTAAAAAATAAAAACAAAAAGTTAGTAAGACAGGAATGTGGTACAACAATTAGTGCATACCGAAACACGTGGTTTCAGAATGCACATTTGAACATTCAAGACATATGCCGATTTGTAGCATATCATATGATGCTTCGACCCCCACGTCAATTTTTTATTAGCAATGAACTAAATATAACGAACCACACAGCCGTTGACTGGGCCAGCTTTTGCAGAGAACTGTGCGTTTTATGGATGGAGAAACAGTCAGTTATGTTAGGAGGAGAAAACGAGATAGTGGAGATAGATGAGGCGAAAATAGGTAAAAGAAAATATAATAAAGGCCGCCTTATTACCGGTCAGTGGATTTTCGGAGGGTTTGAGCGGTCAACAAAACGAATTTTTATACAACCGGTCAAAGATCGCACTTCCGAGACATTATTAAATGTTATAAAACAGTGGGTTAAACCGGGAACGACCATAGTGTCAGATTGCTGGAAGTCTTATGATTGTTTGAATACTGAAGGTTACAAACACTTAAAAGTGAACCACAAACTGAACTTCGTAGATCCGATAACCCACGCACATACTCAACATATTGAGCGTACTTGGCGGGAAACAAGGGCCAATATCCCTCGTTATGGTACACGCAGTTACCATTACATTGGATATTTAGCAGAATTTATGTTTCGCCGTACATACGATTTTGATGATCGTATATCATCATTCTTTGATATAATGGCTAACATATTTCCAGCCAATAATAATCAACCAACAAAATCAGTAATAAATAATTAAGTTCAATAATTATTCTGTTTTTTCTTCACTAACTCGAAACCACTCTCGTTTTCAGATTCACGTAATGCAAAAATTAAAATATAAAACATTGTATTATAAGTTCACGCGGTATATGGATCGTTCGACGATCGTAGTGATATATATATAGAAGCAGTTGACGAGCGGTCGCATCATGCTGACGCATACACACAGCACGGCCGTGAACGTATAGGCAAAATTCAACGTAGTAGTATCTGCAGTTTCTCGCGAATAGCTCGAAAACTAAAGCAGAGCGGCGGTTATATGTATAGGAAAAAGTTGTTCAGAATGTTGAGTTTTACAACATATTCAAATTTTATTAAAATCGGTGATGTGGGACCTTTTATGCACAATTACCGTAATTTTTTATCAGGATAATATTTCATAAGGAATCTTAGCATGAGTTGAATTTCAGTTATTTGAATTGATTCAAAACCGGGGCTTATTCCGAAACAAATGGTGGTCTTGTCCTTTTGAAGTGCCATTAGATCGTGAATTTTGAGTAACCATTGTTCTTCGTCGTATAGCCCTAGCAAATCGGTGGTTAATTGTGCCCAATGTGGTCTGTTAGCAGTTATATGTATGGGGGCAGCCGTAGGCTGAGATTTCCAATTGTCGTATTCTAACCATAAGATTTCTTGGGGATTGCATGGTTCTTCCGTATTGGATGAATTGTCTTCAGCTTTTCGTCTGTCGGGAGGTAGTAGAATTTTAACGGTTTTGTAGAAAGGGACATTGCTGGTGATTTTTAAAGGATGAAGTCGGGAAAGGGCGTCCGCTACTGTGTTGTTCGGGATTCAAATCGAGGGGCTTACAAGTCGTTGCAAACCACTGACAAGCGCCGTAATTTTTTTTACATAGACTTCGAATCGCGTGACAAACACCGTATTATTGTCGCAACGCCTCATTCGCAACGGCTCGCTCTCGTGACCCGTAAGTCACCTCCGTTTGATTCCCGAAAAACAATCGAATCGGTACTCGATCGGAGCTAATCGTGTAACTCCGCGTTCGGAGAATCGACCTCCGATATAAGGAACCTCGCTCAGCGGAGTGAGACATTCGCTACGAAAATCACCGCGACATATACACAACGTCTTTTTTCACGCATCGTTTTGTACTGATCTCATTAAAGTGACTTGTGCGATCTACATTAAAATCCTCACTTTCCGCGATTCCATCACTCTCCTCGAGCACCGTTTGCTTTCCTCGCGCGCTCAATTCTGGGCGATTCCGGCACTCCGGCAACTCGACGCCGAACATGTGTACTCTTTCCCCTTTTTATATTCAATTGTGTATTTGTACTCCTCGAGTCTCAGGCGCCACCGCATGAGCCTGGAAGAGGGATCGCGTACATTGTGTAGCCATTTGAGAACTTGGTGATCGGTTTGAATGATAAATTTTCTTCCGAGCAAATACTGTCGTAGGCGTTTAACAGCCCACACGATTGCGAGCAATTCTTTCTCGGTCGTAGTATAATTTTTTTCAGCCGAATTTAAGGTTCGAGATATATAGCAGCAGGGATGGTCATTTTGGGAGAGTACTTCTCCAATTCCTTCATTGCTGGCATCTGTGGTTAAAGTGAAAGTCTGTGTGAAATCTGGTTAACATAGGATGGGTGTTTCACAAAGTTTCGTCTTTAAATAATCAAAAGAATCTTGTTGTTTCTGAGTCCAATGGAAAGGAATGTTTTTCTGCGTAAAGTCAGTGAGTGGCTTCGAAAATTTGGCAAAGTTTCTAATAAATTTGCGATAGTATCCCGTGAGTCCTAAGAATGACTTTACTTGGGTCACGGTAGTAGGGATCTTAAAGTTTTTAATTGCATCTAATTTTTCCGGGTTGGGTTTTACTCCGTCTTTTGTTACTACATGTCCTAGATATTCGAGTTCGGGTTTTAAAAATTCACATTTATCACTCTGTAATTTAAGTCCTGCTTCTCTAAGTCTTTGAAAAACGATTGCGATGTTTCTATTATGTTCTTCAAGGATGTTACCAAAAATTATTATATCATCAAGGTATACAAAACAATATTTATCAATTAATCCGCGTAGGGCCGTGTCCATCATTCGTTGAAATGTGGCAGGAGCGTTTTTTTTTTTTTTTTTTTAAGCCCAAAAGGCATCCTATTATAATGAAAGTGGACTTCCTTTTCCGGTTGTTTGAGAGGCAGTTGCGAGTAGTGAGTTCGGGAGAGTAAAAGTGTGAGAAAGTGGAGAGAGAAAGGTGTGAGTGGTGTGTGAGTGGAGGATAAAGGGCTTGGGAGGCGTTGGCTTAGGTAGGAGCAAAAGGGATAGGGCGAGTAAGAAGGAGCGGTGAAAAAGAGAAGGGAGAAGTGGGACGAGGAGTTAGGTTAGGACGGCGCTGAGAGCGAGTGAATAGGCGGGAAGTGTGAGGAAGTGTAGCAGGTGACGCGGTCTAGAGGGGAGCTGTGGAAAGCAGTCAGGCGGGAATATTCGAAAGGGAAAGAGGGACAGCTAGAGAGTCGTGCATCAGAAAATGATGGAGAATGTAGGGGAGGGCAAGGGAGCGGGGAGAGAAGATGGGAAAGTAGGAAAGGGAAGAGTAGGGAAGCTATGGAGGGAAGAAAGAATAGAGCGCTGGTTTAGCGCGGAGAATGTAGAAAGTCTGGGGAAGAAAAGAGGGATAGAGGAGGTAGAAGAAGGAGGGGAGGAGGCTAGCGCGATTTTCAAAAGGAGCGATATTACCCGAAGGTCTCCAAAGGAGGATAAGAGGGAAGAGGAAGGAGCCAGCATGGAAATGGTGGTTATGGTTAAAGGGTTAATGAGTGAGATGAAAAATTTGAGAAATGGCTGGAGATAATAGAAGGAAAGGTAAGGAAGGTAGAGGGGAAGATAGAAGAACTAGCGAGAGTTAGGAAAGAGGCAGAGAAAGAAGGAGGGGATGGAAGGTTAGGAGGAGAAATGTTGGAGGAAAGCAGGAGAAGGTTAAGAAAATTAGAAATTAAGCAAGATAGGAGAGAAAGAGAGGAGAAAAGGAACAATATTATAATAAGAAGGATTCAGGTGGAGGGAAGAGATTTAAGAGGGGAGGTACGGAAGATTTGGGAGATCATGGGGGTGAAGGAAGAGGGGATAAAAGAGGTTGGAAAGATAGGGAAGGTAGGAACGGACGGGAGGGGAATGGTCTTGGTTAAAATGTGTGATAGAGAAGAGAAAAGGAAGGTGATGGAGAGGAGAAGATATCTGGTGGGAAGGAAGGAAAGATTGGACGATGATTTGACGGAGGAGGAAAGGAGGGCGAGGTGGAAAATCGAAAGAGAAGCGGAGATAGAGAGAGGGGAAGGGAAGAATGTTCAGGTAGGGTACTTAAAGATGTGGGTGAACGGAAAGATGAAGAGATGGGACGAGATTGAGGAGGACTGGAGCAAGGTGCAGGGAAACGAGGAAAGGAGAAGGGGAGAGGGGACGGTGAGAGAGGGGGAAAAGGGGGGAACTCAGGGCACAAAATAATGTTCTGGAATGTCGCAGGGTTGAGAAATAAGGACGTTGATTTCTGGAAGGGGTTAGAAGAGTGGGATGTGATGGTTCTAGTAGAGACTTGGGTAGAACAGAAGGGATGGTACAGGATAAGGGAAGACTGCCGAGGGGGTTCATATGGGAGGGATGATCATAGGAGTGAGGAAAGAGATAGAGATTAAGAGGGAAAGTAGAGGAGCAGGGGGGAAAGAAGGTATAATGAGCGTAAAGGTAAAGTTAGGGAGAGGGTGGTGGAGGGTGGTAGGAGTTTACGTAAACAGGGATTGGGAGAAGAAATTGGAAGAGCTGGGGGAATGGATAGAGGAAAAGGAGGTAGGAACAAAGGTGATTATAGGGGGGATTTTAATGTAAGAACGGGAAGGGAGGGGGGAGAGGTGGTGGAGGAGGAAGCGGAGGGAGGGGGAAAAGGGAGCAGGAATTCAAAAGATGGGAAAGTTAATGGGGAAGGGAGGAAGTTATGCAAGTTCATAGGCGAGAGGGGTTGGGGCATATGGAATGGAAATATTAAAGGGGATGAAGGAGAGTGGACTTATGTGGGGGGTGGTGGGATTTCGGTCATAGACTATGTTCTAGGAAATGAGGAAACAAGAGAAGGAGTAGAGAAAATGATAATAGGGGAGAAAATTGATTCTGATCACGCGCCACTATTGGTATGGCTAAAGGGGACAGGGGAAGAAAGAAGTAAAAAGAAAGACAGAAGCAAGGGGATGGTGGTTAGTAATTGGACGAAGGCAGAGATAAAGGAATTTAGAGAGGGGTTTGGGAGGAGGAGAGAAGGGGAGGAGGGAGTAGAGGAAGACTGGAGAGGGCTGAAGGACAGGATAAGGGAGACCCTAGGGGGGAGGAGGAAAAGGACAGAAGGGAAGAAGAGAGGGTGGTGGGATGAGGAATGCAGAGAAGAAAAGAGGAAAGTGCGAGAAGAAATGAGGAACTGGAGAAGGAGGGGAGGGGAGGGGGAGGAGTACAGGGCAATGAAGAGGGCCTTCAAGGTTCTGTGCGAAGGGAAGAAGAAAAAGGAGAGGGAAGTGTGCGAAAGGGAGTTAGAAGGGGTAAAAACGGAGAAGCAGGTGTGGAAGATAGTAAACAGGGAAAGGAGAAAGAGAGTAAGGGTGGATGAAAGAATTAGAATAGAAGAATGGGACGAATATTTCAGAGGGCTTTTGGGGGGGGTAGAATGGAGGGTTAGATGGGTAGTAGAAAGCAGGAGGAGGGAGGATGGGGAGAAGGAGATTGAGATGTAGGAGGTGATGAAGGTGGTAAAGGGGCTAAAGGAGAGGAAGGAGGCGGGGAGGGACGAGATCAGGAACGAGGTGTGGAAGTATGGAGGGAGTGAGGTAGTGGAATGGTTGAGAAGGATATGTAATAGGGTATGGAAAGGGGAGGGATGGATAGAGAACTGGACGGAGGGTGTAGTGATCCCTATAGCTAAGAAAGGGGACAGCAGAAAAGTGGAAAGTTATAGGGGGGTAACCTTACTGCAGACGGCATATAAAGTATATGCGGCGATCTTGGCGGAGCGGTTAAGGGAGGAAGTGGAAGAAAAGGAACTACTACCGGCGAGCCAGGCGGGATTTAGGAAGGGGTTGGGTTGCATAGACAACATTTACGTGTTAAATTACCTAATTAATAGGCAGGTGAGGAAGAAGAGTAGGAGGATGGTAATATTTTTTGTGGACCTTAAGGCGGCGTTCGATTCGGTAGATAGGGAGGAATTGATAAGGGCGATGAGGAAGAGGGGAGTAAGGGGGGGCTGGTAGAGAGATGTAAGGAGTTGCTCGGAGAGACGAGAAGCAAAGTGAGAGTAGGGGATGAAGAAGGGGAGGGCTTTTGGACAGCGAGGGGGGTGAGACAAGGGTGTCCGCTTAGCCCGCTGCTGGTTACACTACTTATGGCGGATTTAGACGAGGTACTGGAGAAAAGTGGGTGGGGAGGGATTAGGGTGGGGGGTAGGAAAATAGTGGCGCTGGCATACACGGACGATGTAGCACTGATAGCGGAGGATGAGGAGGGGATGAGGGGGATGATAGGAGTGCTGGAAAGGTATTTAGAAGAGAGAAAACTGACACTAAACGTTGACAAGTCAAAGGTGATGAGATGCAGGAAGGGCGGTGGTAGGTGGAGTAAGGTGACATGGCGGTGGAAGGGTAAGGTGATTGAGGAAGTGAAAGAATACAAATACTTAGGGTACGTTGTTACGAGAGACGGAGGACAGAAGAGACAGGTGGAGGATAGGGTGAGGAATGGGGCGGCTGTAATGGGGCAGGTGTGGGGGATAGGGAAAAGAAGATTTGGGGATGACTCGGGAAGAAGAATTTGGCTTTTCGACAAGTTAGTCTGGGCGGTTATGAGCTATGGGGTAGAAATCTGGGGGTGGAAGGAGAGAGAGGAGATTGAAAGGCTTCAGGTGAGATATCTGAGGTGGGTGCTAGGGGTAGAGAGATGTACGCCAGGGTACATGGTTAGGGAAGAGCTGCAGAGGGAGTTGTTGAGGGGGAGAGCGGGGTTAAGGGCATGGGGGTATGAAAAGAAGTTGAGAGAGGGCAAAGGGGCAGAGTTGGCTAGATTATGCTGGGAGGAAGCAAGGAAGAGGGGAGGTAAGGTGGATGGGTGGGAGAAGGATAGGAGGGATTATTGGGAAGAAAAGGGATGGTCAAGGGAGGAGGCGGAAGAGATGATGGAGGAGAGAAGGGAAATGGTGAGCGAAGAGATTGTGAAAAGGGAGAAGGAAAGTCAGAGAGAGGAGAGATGGGAGAGGATAAGAAGGGCAAAATACAATAAATGGTACGAATGGGTGAAAGGGGAGGGGCTTCCAAGTTACCTAAAGAAAGGCTGGGGAGAGAAGAGATGGCAGAGGATGGCCAGATATAGGCTTGGAAACGAAATGAGAGGGGGGAAATATTGGGAAGAGGAGGAGGAGAGAATGTGTAGAGTGTGCGGATGGGAGAATGAAAAGTGGGAGCATGTGTGGGAAGTTTGTATGAAAGGGGAAGAGAAAAGTGGGTGGCAAGAGATGGTGTGGAAGGTATTGGGAAAGGAGGGGGAAGGGGAGGAATGGCTGAGGAAGGTGGATGAATGCAGGGAGAGAATGTGTGAGAGAGGAAGAAGCTGAAGGAAGAGGCGGGTGAGTCGGAGGGGAGCCAAGTATAATAAAATAAAATTTAGTAAAATATCTAACTAAGTAAGTAAGGCCGGAAGAGGAGGTCCCAAAAAGGGGTAGAGAGGTGGGTTTCGATCGAGAAGGGAGGAAAGGGGATGGAAGATGCGGTGGGATATGAGGCGATTTAGAGGGCGTAAAAGCGTGATCTCTCTCTCTCTCTCTCGTGATATAGTTAAGATCTAGGTTAAGTTTAAGAGTAAGTTTAAGGTTAAGCGTAGGTTTAAGTTAGTATGTAAGATAGACGTAAGGTTAAATGTATATGTGCGGCGAAGTGTAGGGAGGAGTGGTTTTTGGATTTGTAACCCCAAGGGGAACAAAATAAAGATATATATTATAATGAAAGTGTCCGTCGGATGTTGAGAAAGCAGTGTTTTTTTTGCAATCTGGATGCATGGGGATCTGGTGGAAACCTGATGAAAGGTCGAGTGCTGAGAAGAATTTTGCGTTGCCTAAGTATTGTAATATTTCGTCAGAGTTTGGTAGTGGGTATGCGTCCTGGTCAGTTTGCTCGTTGAGTTTACGAAAATCAATTACGATTCGCCATTTTTGTCTTCCCGAGGCGTCGCGTTTCTTGGGTACTACCCATATCGGGGCGTTAAAAGGAGAGTCCGATGGTTCTATAACCCCTTTGTCTAACATTTCATTCATTTTTCGGTGGATTTCTGCTTTATGGCATTCCGGTGGTCTGTATGATTTTATATTAATGGGCTTTTGGTTCTTTAATGCAATTGTATGTTGCGTCAGTGAAGTACAAGGTAGTGGATCGGTATCTAATGCAAAAATGTCGTTGTAAGAACTAACAATTTTTAGGATGGGTTCTCGCATGCAGGATTCAACATGATCAAGTCGTAATTTAGATGTAAGTTCGTGGATTCTATCAATGTTATTTTCATATTCAATTAAATTTGTAATGTGCGTGTTCTGCTTACCAGTATTGATGAAGCAAACCCTCGTAATGTCATTGTTGATTTTACAAAACCGTGAGGCGACCTTGTTTGGTTGTATCTCTACTTCAGTTGGCGTTGTCTGTAATGAATAACTAAATTCGTTAAGCTGCAGGTAATCGTTGTGTATGGAATATTCGTATTTTTTAAGATAGAGAAGTCCAAGAATTCCGTCTTCAATTAATGGGAAATCGTCAGGGACAATGAGGAATTCGTGTGTTTGTCCAAGGGAAAATAGTTCGGTTGTACCAGTTATTTCGTGTTCGTCATTACCGAGTCGTATGTGTCTGAATTGTGATAAATGCGTATAGTTTTTTACAAATCCTCGTTTGATGATGTTGGCTCCTGCTCCTGTGTCCAGTAGAAGTCTTCCTCGTTTGGACATTCCATGGAATAGGCAGAATACTGACTGCAAGTCTCCTGGGGTGTAGTTAATTCTGTAGCTTCTGAAAGATGATTGTCGATGGTCTCGAGTCTGTGGATGCGGCGGGGTGGTAGTTTCCCGTTCTGAGTTGAGTAAAAATTTTTCGGCTTGAGTTGGTAGCAACTCGCTTTTGTGTGTCCCGAGTTTCCGCAATGTTCACAGATGATAGGTGCCTTGGTGATAACGCAGCTATCCGATGGTCTAACGGCAGTGCTGTTGTTGGCTGAGTTTGGCCGTGCAAAGTACCCTCGAATTGGCTGTGGCCTAGGCGTAACGTTCATAGGCCGCGCCTGTTGGACTGGTCTGGAGTCACGTAACACGAGTTCCATATCTGTAGCTTCGCTCTGTGCTTCAGAGATGGTCTTTGGTCGCATAGGAATAATTATTTGTCCTATGTCGCGTCGCAGGTTGATTGAATACATACGCAGTGCTTCGGCGTTTTCTTGGTCGAGTGCAATGTTACGGGCTATTGGATTGCGATGTTTAGCTTGAATTGCGTATTCCAGCTCGCTAAGAGCTTGTCGGAATCGTGAACTGTAGGATTGCACACTTTCGGTCATACCTTGTTTAATGTTATGTAATCGGTTTCGACTACTGCTTACGGTGGTAGGAACAGAAATTTGGTTTCTTAAGGCATCGTAGAGTTCCTCAAAAGTATTTATTCGGCAGAAGCGTATGCTCCTTTTTGCCTGATCCGTAATCTTTTCAGTAATTATCATGCGTAACAACATATCTGGTTCAGAGCATTTGCTTCGTGCGAATTTAGATGTTTTGATAAATTCTTCTACTCCGATATCGTCTTTACCGTGTAGGGTCTCGACTACTCGAAGTATTTTGCTGGCTTTCGTAGTGTTGTTAAGTGAATTTCCATTGTTGTTTGTCAGTGGTGGACGTCGGGATGTGCCAGGTGTGATGTCGTCATTGTCATTTGTCATGTAATCTTCTATTTCAGTGCTTTTATAAGACCGTTCTTCTTCGGTGACAGTTAACACTCCCAGTCGAGCGGGCAGCTTTTTTAGTTCAGTTGCTTGCTCTTTTCTTTCACTGTTTATTGTTTTTATAGCGTTGGTTAATCGGTCAATTTGGTCGTCTTGTCTCCGTAAATGGTCAAATATGGCATCGAATCGTGACAGGATGTCAGAGTTTGACGGGGTCGCAACTGTCGGATTGCTCATTGTTCTTTGTATATATATTTATTTTTCTCTTTTCACCTGAAAATGTTCGATCCGTGGCTTCTGCTGAATGACGTGGCACACTTAGTCCTTGGGTCGTCAAGCTCCGTAGATAACTCTAGAATCCCAATTTGTCTCCAGCGAAGTAACCGTTGGATCCTGGCAGGATCGCCAAAGTGTCACAGGATTTATTCGTGACGTAAACAAAACACTAACTGCTTATAATTAAACCGGAGTTTCACTGACCGGTATCAAAAAAAATATAGGCAAGGCCGCAGCAATGTCACTATACGTATCGCGAATCGTAACGGGATAAGGAGTCGGAAGGTATAAAAGAGACGTGCTTCATTTGTTTCAAACCCAAGACTGACTGACATATTATTGAGCTCTGCGTTTCTTATACATGTTTTTGTTACCGGGTGGCCTCTGAACAAAGGGAGTGTCAAGTATCTTCGATGGTGATGGGTCGCATACTGCTTATCGCAGGTGTCGTGTATGGACACCGATTATTAAATGACCGACTGAATATGCTTAACACTCGCCAAGTTCAGGCGCTCCTACTGGATCGTAGGAGGCCGCGTCCCTGTTCGTAGTTTCGTCCTTAGGTGCGTTATATCGATAGCGAAAAGATCACTTTGCCGACTTACCGCTTCTGCCGTTGTTGACCGGATGTTATTTCGGCAACGTCCTTTTCGCTCGGGCACTTACTCGCGCGCGTGAACGTACTATTCGGCCGCGAGACCGGGTTTCGCTCGGCAGCAGATGTTGAACCTCCGCACGGTAGGGTACGTAGGCTTCCGAGAAGCGTTTTCTCTCGCGAGCTCTAGTAGCGGAAATCGTTCGGTTCGCCTCACGTGACGGCTAGCGCGACAGTGATCTTTCGCTATCGACATCTAGTCGCATCGATTCTTGTTCCCCCCACCCGAACCTTGCCGAATTTTCCCGAAGACGAACGTCAACCGCGCTCGACGCTTACGTAACAGGGACGTCTCGACGATGGTCCTTGGGCCCCGGACCGTAATCGCGAAAACTTCTCGACCCTTCCTGGGTCGAGGGAGGCCACTGCCTCTTGGACTATCGTTGGCACCATCCTCGCTGGAACCCCAATTCTTTTGCGGGACGAGACGCTGTCGGGAACGCGAAATGATGCCTCGGCATCTTGTGGGGTTCCTCCCCTTCAGCGCCTCCGGGTTGCTTAACCGGGTGTTTCTCGATGTCGCATTTGATTGCCCGTGCACGGGACTTCGCAACGTTGGCCATGGTTCTCGTCGTACGCCTCCTGTAGATTCGGCATCTTTCCTCCGGGAATTTCGGAGGTCGGGGTTCCGTTTCCGGGTCTGTTCTTCGGCCCTGGAACTTGCCGTACTCGGCACGCGCTAAATGTCAGTACGCTATTCGTTTTTGTATCGGAGTTTCGTCGGGGAACGCTCTTGAATTCGGTGGTACGGTCTCGCGGCTCGTTATTTACCTGGTCCGGTCCTTCGTTAAACGTACGCGGCGTACGAAAATTACGGGGCAGTGACGTCGCAAAAGTTGCAACGTCACAGTATATGTCACTCTACTCTCTTGTATATGTTCTCTTGTCGCTCTGTACTGTCCTCTGTAGGCAGTATAGTTCACACCGCCAAAATAAAAGCATCTGTTCGCCTAACACTCGAGTCAAACGCTTACTTCAAAGTTCCTTTTTCTCTAGCAGGCTTGTGAGATTAAAAAATTAAACGCGAAACGCTCTCAACACATAATTTTAGGAAAATCTAAAATCTCTAATTCAAAGGGTCTAGCCAGATAAGCATGGGCCAGCGCCCCCCGCTCCGATTTTCCTGATTCCTGTCTTAAAACATAGTTTTATGTCTAAAAAAACATTGTGTAAAATTTCAAATGTCTACCCCCACCGATAGGGGTGATATTGGGGTAAATTCCCCCGCACTTAAATGCAATTTGCTCTAAAACGAGAAAAGATATCGACATGGAATAAACGGCAATCCAAAGATATAGATCCACTTTATATTTCAGATTTTTTTCAGAATTTTTTGCTAATTATTTATGGTTAAAAATAATTAATTAATTTTTTGGGAATTTTTTTAACTATCTTCCCCTGGGTTGACACCCACCAAAAAATTCTAAAATATTGCTATGATGCTAAGCTATTTTGTATAAAAATTTCAGAAGTGTCCGTTTGGTGGAACAGTGTCAAAAAAAAATAGAGTATGCCGGCGAACGCTCGTAACGGCGCAGCGACCGAGTCTCATTACGGTGGCTAGTGATGGCAGCGAACGGGAACTTGGCGCATCTACGGAAAAGCTGATACATGTGAAAATGCGACTAAATCTTCTAATATATGATTACAGTTTGAAGTCTAAACAATTATATTTTAGGAAATTGCGTACATTGAAGAATAATTGAAAAATACGTGTAAAGCTAGTATGTTGCTATCAAGTAACAGAAAGAAGAAGATTCTCACAAGTATGTTGTATGGTCACGGTGTTAGAGGTTCTGCTCGATGCTACGGAGGGTTCTGGTTCGAATCCTCCTCAATTTAACTTTCTTTTCTTGTTCTTTTCTTTTTTTATATGTATTTATAAACTAAACGATTTTTATTGTTTATTCGACTTCGAATAATCTTCTGCGCCGCGTTCGAATGCTATAGGAAGGACCGAGCACCCAAGGAGTCAAAGAATGGAACGCGCGTTACAATGTATGTATGTAGTATCGCCCAATGACCAAAGCAGGGATCGAATAAAACTGTGAATTCTTCTAAATCGTAGTTCTGTTTGGACTCTTTAACGTTTGCACCATTTCATTTTTGGTTTAATTTAACTTTCCACATTAATATATTATCTCTGTTGTAAAAAAGTTCTAATGATATGTTGCTATTATAAAAATATGATAAATGGTGTTTTTGAATTTCTATAAAAAAATCTGCATTTGTCGAGTTTTACGTGTTTTTCATTTCTTGTAAATGAGATTTTGAAAGGAAAAATCGGAAAAAATCTGAAATGTCAATACAGTATGGTATCGATAATGATCCCGAACACAGACCTCCCCAGAGATTATCCGCCAGGGATACGACTCTTTGAATTTCGCTAAACGTAGAAAAGGACAGCGGAGCTCGACAGACCTCGGTCGCCGAGGAGTGAAACATTGAAGCATGTGTTACGCCGTTCCGTCGTTGGAGTCGGACACTTCCGCCCGCCCCTCCCTCATGGTCTACAGTCACCATCGTCGAGTCCGACCTCAACTTACTAGCGTACCGCCTCGTTACCGCCCCAATTATTCGCGCCCCTAAGGAGTAAGGTGTAACGTCGTACCGACGTTTTGTTATGGGATCTGCTCGAAGGAGCAAACTCCTTCGTCTATTTATATCTCATGTAATTGTACTCTTTCGAATCAAGCATGTATATATATGTGATGCCGTTACAAACAGACAGACAGACACGATTTTATTATATATAGAGATAGAGATAGAGATAAATGGATATATATATATATATATATATATATATATATATATATATATATATATATATATATATATATATACATATAAAGCGGGACACTACGAAATCGTTGATGGCACGATAGCCACCGGTGCGAGCGAACGCCGGTATGGCAACAGCAAGTACAGGTGTATACACAACCTATGTAGATAATGGTATTTAGACGTTTAATAATAACTCGTATGATCAGGACAATTGATTTCACGCTCTACCGAATTCTTATGGTCCGCGCTTCCGTTATAAGTATGGCAAAATCCGCGATCTCAGGCAGTTTTCTGTAACAGTTTCTCGAGTTCAGTTCTTATCTATTCCAGTTCTAGTTACTTGACCTGGTCGCATCGCATTTTGCCATTTCATTCATTTCTTCTATTTCATTTATCTTATTCCTTTCATTTGTAGTTATAATTCATTTATTTAGTTATTACGCGTTACGATATTGTAGTTCTTTCATTTCGTTAATCTTAATACGTCGTTAGTTCTTATTTCCTTATTTTATAGTTACGTACCTTTAATTTCAGTCTTTCGTTTATTGTATTGCGTCTAGTTCTAGTTACGCGCCGTTAAATCTAATTATTTTGTTATTCTTTTGTTCATTTCGTTCATCTAGCCACCGTGCAGTAATTTCGTTTATTTTCGTTTTCGTAAACGTCGCGTTATTTTGTATCCAATCCTCTTTTAGTTATTATATTTTTTGGTTAAGTTCACTTATTTCTTTTCCTTTTATTTTTCTCTACCCTTCACAGTGCGTTGGATCACGTCGGTACGAGAGAATACGGACACCTAGTCAGAGGTTCTGTGTGCATAATTGTATGAAATAGTGATCTCACATGCCCCGTCGCGCTGGTCGTAAGTATCAGCTCAAGAAACTGTTCGAAGGACTCTATCGGGGGCAAAACGCGAGTGAGTGCGTGTGCGCGGTACGGTGTCGGTGCCCCGTCATCCCCCTTTCTCGTTTTCCATTTCATACGATCTACCGATAAATATTTTACGGTACGATAAAATCGGTGTTCCGCTACGTACGTCTGAGCCCACCAGGTTGCTCGGTACAATCGGGAGAACACAGATTGTCGCGTTGCAACTCATCCGCGTTAGAAACAAAGCCCGAATCCACCCACGCATCCTACCACGCTCATCGTGACGTCGGCGGCCGGCGGGAATCTTCGTGACTTTATCATTCCCCGTGCGGATAACCGATATCGGCTTCTATCAGACGTGGACGTACGCGCCACGTGGATCAAAGATCGTAAAAATATATAAATTACGTTACGACCTCCCATTCGGGACGTAACACATGATACGGATCGGACCGGGTATATTGATGTGAACCACTACTAATGCGACGCGGAGAGTCGCAGTCGCTTCGCTTCGGCCTGCTTCAGCTTGCTTCGGCCGCGCACGGTCTCTTGAAAAGCGTGATGATGTTCTAACTGTTACGAGAATATCGGTGCTGTCTTTTTTTGTCTTTTTGACGTGAAACTTCTTTTGGCGCGATGGGCGTAAAACCGATTGACGATGTAACGGAAATGTGGCAGGAAGTGGCTAGTGCGCAGAATCTCGTACGGTTTAGGAGAGAGAGAGAGAGAGAGAGCACGAAAGCAGAAGCCTTACCATCATTGTTATAGTGCGTTACTCTCCAACATGGAGAGATTCCGTATTTCAAATTATTAATAAGATAGGATTGTAGAGGAGGATCAACAAATAAATACTTGACGCAGAATTGAGCCGAAATGAAAATGATTAATTTATTGGCTCATTGGGGAAAAAGCCTTGTGGCATAAACAACCCCAGAAAAGATAAATAATTACATGAATTACAAAAACGACGATGAAGGAGCGAGCGTTTATAGATGTGATATAATGTAATATTTAAGTATTGATATGTACGACTCGGCAGGTATGGTTCTGCTGGATCCCATATGTCTGAAGATGTGTGCTCTGCACGACCTGGTGGAGACTGGCTCCATGGGATTCGTCGAGTGTGTGTATGCGTGTATTAAACACGCATTTTAGAAATATGATTTCGTGTAATTCTCTCGAGAGTATTTGGGTTTGTGCCTGGCACACCCTAGCAGAGATCGACTCTGAGGACCCATGTATGAAATATGTGTACCTTATAAGGGGGTTGTGCTTGGCACACCGTAGCAGAGATTGACTCTGAGAACCCCTTATTAGAGCGTCCACGTATCGGACTGCCGTCGGAGAACGACCCTTTGCAGGGCCCCAAATATTTAACGCAGGAATAACGTAGGAACTACCTGCTACGTGCTATGTGACAGATGCGTTGACCTGGACGCACTTGCCGTGCTGCCCTTCTTTTGCAGCCCTTGGATTTTACTGCGATCGCGTACTTGACAGCTATCACCAGCGGTGCAATTACTGGCCTGACCACAAGAATTATTTATGGACAACAAGCGGCAGGTCAATTTCGAAGGATTTTAGTGCCTCGACTGTGAAAGTGAAGAAAAAATTCGGGATGTTCTTCTTTTAGAAAGTTTACGTTCGCTAGTGATCACGTTATCTGATTGTTGTGATTTGTGCTGTAATACAAGTGATATTGCAATTGTTCTTAGTGCATCTGTGTGAAATAAACATATGATTTATTTATCGATTTGAAAGTGAAAGTGAAAAGTCCAGATCGTTGACCGTGTATCCGCCAAAGTGTCATATACCTGCTATCTACCCCAGCTGTGCAGTTCGTCGACCTGGCCGTACGCCCCTTGAATTTCGGTACTGTCGTATACCTGCAGCCATCTGTGCAGTTCGTCACCGACTGACCCATTGACACACATTTCGAAGCTGCAAATGGATTTATGGCTGAATAAGTGAGTTTTTAAAATAATCAGTTTCTGCTTCTTCTCTCGTTCGGGTAAAGTTATTGCGCGATTATCTCGTAAACTAAAGCCGACAGCCAAAAACTTTAAAGAGAAATGTTGTTCAGAATAATGGTCTTGACCACATATCCAAAGCTCGTTGAAATCGCAGAGAATTTACATAATCGAGAAACTCTTGTTCGTTGCAATGTCACGGCGTACCACCAACGCTCGGCTGCCGGTGCCGCGCGACACGGCGGCCCAGGGCGCGCTCTGATTGGTCCGTGTTTTTCGTTAATAACTCCTAAACAAAGCCGCGGACGCCATTTTTGCAAAGGAAAATGTCGCTTCAAATGACCCAAGGAACCTCCCATTTTCGGCTCCTAGGGTAGTTTTGGGACACCCTGTATTGTTGTTGGAGATATTCGTCTTTCGAAAACTACCGTGTGCGGAAGAGAATAAAAGTACATCAGTATCAGCACCTATTTATCTGCGTCAAACTGATATTGAGGAACATAACCTCACATCAAGTACATTACAGAACATGGTTAACACAGAGAATCAAGCAAACACAGAGAATCAAGCAAATAATCCATCAAGTTTAATGTTAAATGATGTGAATGTTAGTAATATTATTCAACCTTATAGTGACTTTCAACGCCATAGACCAGTTCATAATCAATTTAAAAAAACATTTATAAATAACAAATTTGGTCAGTCGTGCTCTGTTTGCAGTAGATTATGGTTCACTAATGATTTAAAAAAGTACAATGCAGAAAATGAAGAAATTTTGAAAATAATACTACCAGATATTGAAAGGGATAAAATAGCAATCTGTAATACTTGTCGAACTGCACTGTCGAGGAAACAAATTCCTACAATGTCTTCCTACAACGGTTTTAAATACCCTGAGATACCAGCGCATTTAGCTCCTCTGGATTTAGTGTCAGAAAGATTAATTTCTCCACGCATTCCTTTTACGCAGATAAGACGATTGAGGTATGCACATGGCCAGTATGGCATTCTAGGGAAAATTATAAATGTTCCGATTTGTGTAAATACGATGGTTAAAAAATTACACAGAGACCTTGACGATGATCATTGCATTAATGTTCATATTAAGAAAAAAAATATACGTGTGGAAAACCACGCGCGGTAAAAGTGAAACTTCTTGCAGTCTAGTAATGTTTAGAAGCAAATTAAGATTGGAAATTAAAAAGAAAACAAGATCAGGAACAACCAATACAAAAAAAACAAGATCAGGAACAACTAATACAAAAAACAAGATCAGGAACAACTAATACAAAAAAATCATAGAAAAAGTTTCACTTCAAACATAATGAACGATCAAAATTTGCTTCGCAAAGAAGGAGAGTGTATGAGAAAGAAAGAGACGTAGTTCATAGCATTTCCCATACGCTCTCCTTCTTTGCGAAGCAAATTTTGATCGTTCATTATGTTTGAAGTGAAACTTTTTCTATGATTTTTTTTGTATTAGTTGTTCCTGATCTTATTTTTTCTATTAGTTGTTCCTGATCTTGTTTTTTTAACATTTCCAATCTTAATTTGCTTCTAATCATTACTAGACTGCAAGAAGTTTCACTTCTACCGCGCGTGGTTTTCTACACGTATATTTTTTTTTATTTTGAGCATTTTGAAACCCTTCTGGGTTTATTTTGCTTTACATGAATAATATAAGTAAATACAGTAATGTGGAATACAGGAATAATACAATAAGAATTTTCTAATAATACAAGTGTGTTTGGGATTGACTGATTGGGTCAGCGGCGATCGCGTATCGATGACGCGGCCCAACACGCTATTGGGTAATTTCGCGCAACTGCGAGAGCTGACTGTGGAGGATCAGCTCGCTGACTCATTGGTCAACACCGCGAAATCAATATCGATTGATTGTCGTCCGCGGAGCCGCGCGAATGATTGGCGGATCGCACTTTCGATCCATCGATCATTCGCCCAAAAGTGACGGTTGCTCGCCAGCTGATCTTATGCACAGTTCGTTCTCGACTACTAACTACTAACTACTAACTGCTCCTCTAACATTTTGGTCCTTCGAGCCGGATCCAGCGCTGCAGTCATCTAAAATTCAAGCAGCGTTTTATTCACAGCGACTAGTGCTTCGATCACATAACAAATAATGGCTGACCTTATCGAAGATCAACGGCTTCGAGCCCAACGAATCTCCCGCATTCTGGTCACCCTGAAAAAGAAAGGGAAGGCTAATATCACCTGTGACGTTGCAACTTTTGCGACGACCAAAATTTGTCGCTATTTTTCGAATCCGGTGAGACCCGTCCTGCCGTAAGGGCTGTCCTCGTCCTTTCCGTGTTCGAACCTCCTGGACCCGTTGCGTTCGCTTTTCGAGTTGCGTTTCGAAGATCCGATTCTCGTGCCCGGCTTCTCCGTGCACGAGAGATTCGTCGCGTTTCGCGTGGCATCCTCGCGGTGCCTGGCGCCCGAACAAAATTCGTTACGTGGTCGGTAGGATTTTCGTGGCCTTGCTTAGTCCCGGGCGGACCCCGTGCATACGGCTGCACGTGGCCCGGTCTCAGAGCCATAAAAGCCCGGAGCCGTTCTTTTCGGGGGTTTCCTAGCCTCCGCCGAGACACGGCGTGACACACCTTACAGCTACTTCAGGAGCATCTTGAAAGTACCAAACGGCACTGGGAGGAATATCACGAGAACGATTCCGGACTGAGGGCCGCTGCTAGACGAGAACCCAAGCTCCTTGAGAGTCGTTATTTTAAGGAGGACGAATACACCAACGTCCACGCAATTATCTCGAAATTGCTGCTTCGCTACGAGCTTGGATCATCGAATATGAGGCGGCCTCGGCTAGCAAGTCGATTAAAATTTCAAACGAAACGGTCGAGGCAACGGGTTCACAAAGGTCACGCGCTGTGTTGCCAAAAATGGCTTTGCCAACATTCGACGGTCATTACAAGGACTGGCCCTCCTTCCGCGATCTGTTTACGTCGTTTATCGTAAACGACGCGACGTTGTCTCCGGTCGAACGTTTGCATTATTTGAAATCTTGCATGAAGGGCAGCGCCGCTTCAATTCTAAAGAACGTCAAGACGACCGCTGATAACTTTCAAGTCGCTTGGGATAAATTGGAGAGTCGCTTCAGCAATCGTCGGCTGCTGGTTCAAGCTCAAATTAGAGTGCTTTCATCACTGGCTCCCATGCTGAAGGAATCGTCGGTAGAAATGCAACGCCTCTACGACGAAACATTTGATGCAATCGACGCTCTCGCCAACCTCGACCGGCCAGTAACAAACGCTATCGACTGGGTCGTCGAACTGACGGTTGACCGGTTGGATCATCAGTCTAGACGTGAGTGGGAAGACTCTGTTATACATTCTAAAGAACCCCCGACGTTAGAGCAACTCAAGGAATTTATGGAGGGGCGCATACATACCTGTGAAGCTCTGGAGGCACCTCAATCTGAGGAATCACTCGATGTCAAGAAATCGACGCCAAAGGGCTTCAAGATTCATCAGGTTTCCAAATCGGGCCCTCCGGTTAGAAACTGCAGCCTCTGCCAAGGGAAGCATTTCGTTCTTTTCTGCAATCTATATCAGGAGAAGACTCCCTCTGAGCGGAAGGAAACAGCCCGGACACTGAATCTATGCTACAACTGTCTGGGAAAGCATTCAGATAATGAATGCAAATCTAGTAAGAGGTGCCAGAGGTGCTCTGGAAAGCATCATACCACTATCCACGATGCAGCCTCGTCTGAGAAGGAGCCAGCGTCGGCTGGAGCCGCTGTCCAGCATGTCGCCATGCACGTGAGTCGATCTTCAACTGTACTTCTCGGAACCGCTCGGGTCAAAGTTTCAGGCTCTCGAGGTCAGGACTGCCAGGCTCGCTCTCTCATCGATCCTGGTAGCGAAGTTTCGCTAATTTCGGAGGCTCTGGCTCAGCGATTGGGAGTTAAAAGGAGTCTAGCTCGTATTCCGCTACTCGGAGTCGGAGGCGCCCGGGCCAAGCTCACTAGAGGGAAAACAACACTGGCCATCGCTCCTCATTACGACGGAGGTGATAGACTCGAAGTTCCAGTCTTCATCATCCCCGAGCTCTCCCGATATCGACCTCGCAACCTCCCTGCTGTTGTCGAGTGGCCACATGTGAAGGGTCTCAGGCTAGCTGACCCTGCCTATTATCTTGCCGATCCAGTTGACATACTGCTGGGAGCCGACTCCTACAATCTAATCCTTCGGGATGGGGTAAGGCGAAGGCAGACACACACTCCGGTAGCTCAGGAGACTGCCCTTGGCTGGATACTGACAGGAGGAGTCGACTCGGAGAACTTGAACGACGCAGCAAGTAGTCATGAGATTCCTGTACATCACAGTAATGTAGATCATGAGCTAATGGAGTTTTTGACTAGATTCTGGGAGCAGGAGGAGATTGCCATTACGATTCCAGAGACGGAGGACGATAAAAGAGCTGAAGCACACTTTGCCGCCACTCACCTTCGGCAAACTGATGGTCGATTCATGGTCCGACTACCATTCAGCAGCTCGCCTGTTCTGGGGGACTCCCACCGCATCGCTCTCCGAACATTGGAGTCTCTGGAGGGCCGGTTTCGTCGATCGGCCGAATTCCGTCGAGCCTTTTTTTTTTATAGTGCGGAAATGCGTTACGCATACCCTGCCCCCCTGGGGGGGGCAGGGTTATGTGGGATTGTCCAGAGGACTCTCCGGCCAGCCTCTACCCACTAAAACCGCACTCCCACCTAAGCTATTGTAAGGGGGGGGGCCAGGATCTCCGACAACTTAACAGGCCACCCCCTTAGCTAACAAACCGCCCTGGAGGGGAGTGAAGCTACCCCCCGTGCCCTACCTAATACCAGACCCCGGGCGGAGGGACCCGCCCGGTGTCCCCATCCCTGGAGCCTTCGAGTTGGGCTTCCCGAACCCCAGTTTGGTCCACCCACAGCTTCCGGAGCCTTCGTGCGCTGCTCGGGGCAGCAGCAGTGTGTGACCCCCTAAGGGGGTCACCCACCACCGCCGCCCGGCCAGGGCAAGAAGGCGCCGACACCGGCAAGGAAGGGTCGTCGGAGGCGCACTCGCACGCCCCGACCCTCCCCACCCCACCCCCCACGCACCACCCAAATTCCGTCAAGCCTACAACGACTTCCTCGAGACCTACGAGTCTCTAGAGCACATGTCAGTGTCCCAGCAGCCCAGTAAGAGCGAGGGTTACTATCTCCCTCATCACGGAGTGCTACGAGAGGCCAGTTCCACCATCAAGCTGAGGGTTGTGTTTAACGGATCCATGGCATCTTCAAACGGGAAGTCTGTCAATGACTTCCTTCTCCGGGGTCCAAATCTGCTGCTCAATCTATCTGACGTGTTGCTGAGATGGCGTGTGCACGAGTTCGTCTTTTCAGCTGATATTGAAAAGATGTACCGGCAGATACTCGTCCATCCTGAAGACCGGAAGTGGCAGCGGATCCTCTGGAGGTCTCCACCTGAAACAGGAGTCGTAGAATACGAGCTGAACACCGTCACTTACGGGTTAGCTTGTGAACCTTACCTCGCAATTCGAAGTCTGCATCAACTCGCTAAGATGGAGGAGAAGCGATATCCTCTGGGTTCTCGCGCGGTTCTGCGGGAAGTATACATGGACGATGTCCTCTCGGGAGCAGACTCTCTTCCCGAGGTACGACGGAAGCAGAAGGAAATCCGCGAGCTCCTCATGGCGGGCGGATTCCCACTTCGCAAGTGGGCTTCTAATGCGAAGGGCCTTCTGGACGAGCTTTCCAACGACGAGCTGAAGGGGACAGTCGAGTGGGACTCGCCAACGCAGCACAGCGTGCTAGGTATAAGGTGGATCCCGTCCTCAGATTGTTTTCAGGTGACAGCAGTTACATCTCTCAACAATCCAGGGTCTACCAAGCGGGCTGTCCTGAGCGGAACGGCACAGTTGTTCGACCCACTGGGCTGGCTGGCTCCGGTAACCATCGTGGCCAAGGTGCTCATCCAATCGCTTTGGCTCCAGAAGGTCGACTGGGACACCCCACTGGCGGAAAAGGAGAGCTTACTGTGGCAACAGTTCCAGCAGCAGCTCCCTTCTCTCCAGGATATTCTGGTTCCTCGATGGTTCGGAACTAACTCCTCCAGTAAGCCGCTAGAGATCCACGGGTTCGCGGATGCATCCGAGCGCGCCTATGCAGCCGTCGTCTATTCACGCACGATCAGAGCGGAGGGTGCTGCTACAGTCTCACTGATTGTGGCCAAATCGAGGGTGGCACCTTTAAAACGAGTTTCTCTGCCCAGACTAGAACTCTGTGCAGCTTTTCTGTTGGCCAGGCTCGTCGAGCACGTCATCGAGGCACTAGATTGGAGGGACGTTCGAATTCATCTCTGGTCGGATTCTTCAGTTACTCTAAGCTGGATACGAGGGCATCCTTCCCGCTGGCCAACGTACATCGCCAACCGAGTGGCCGAAATCCAGAGGATGCTGCCTCAGGCTCAGTGGCATCATGTGAGAAGCGCGGAGAATCCTGCAGACTGTGCCTCCCGAGGTTTGTCTCCAGCAGAACTTCCATCATTCGAACTTTGGTGGCGAGGACCAGCATGGCTTTCGTCATCCAACCCAATACCGGAGCCAGTCATCGAGGAGGAGACTCACGAGGACGAGGAGCTGGAGGTCAACCACGTGATCCGACAGCAGAAAGGATCTTCGTGCCAATTGATCGAACGGTTCTCGAGTCTAACACGCCTGATTCTAGTTCTGTCCTGGTGTCGGCGATGGATTCCTAAGTACAGAAAGGGGGAATTATTTATCACAGCCTCTGAGATGAACGAGGTAAAAATCAACTTACTACGGTTGGAGCAAGCAGCAGTATTCCCAGAGGACATCTTTAATCTCCGGAAGAATCAACCCTTAGCTGCCAAGAGCCGATTGGCTAAACTCTGTCCTTTCCTGGACGTGGACGGGGTTCTACGAGTCGGTGGCCGTATCCTAGCTGCCAATCTCTCGTACGATCGAACTCATCCATCAATACTGCCTGACGAATCCCCTCTGGCTAAGCTGTGGGTCGCAGCTGCCCACAAACGATGCCTTCACGGGGGGACACAGCTTACCCTGGCTACGCTGCGCCAGGAGTGCTGGATTCTCCGGGGTCGACAACTGGTAAAGAAATGTATCGGTCAATGCACAGTTTGTATTCGCTGGAAAGGGTAATCTGCCCAGCCTAAAATGGGAAATCTTCCATCCGCTCGAGTAACACCAAGTCGTCCATTTTTTAACTTCCCGATTTATAGGGAACCCAGATAGCACTCGGATGTCCGAAGGATGTCCAAAGTACGTCCGTATTGGACCTTCGTATGTCCCAGGGATGTCCGAATCATGTCCGTATGTCCGATACATGTCCGATATACGTCCCAGGAATGTCCGAATGAGGTACGATTTACAAAGTGTGATGTACATAGGATGTCCCGTTCGGACCAATCTGGGATGTATGTGGGACGTATCTGGGGACATACGGACTTTATTTGTTCATCCCTGGTACGTACCAGGGACATAAGGACGTTATTTGGACGTTTACAGGAACTACATAGAATATGGGTTCTGCATTTTAATTTTACTTTAATCAAAATTACATATATTACAAACACATAGATTTGGCACATAGTACAATAGAATAGCACATATAACACTAATATATACAGTAATTTATAACATAATAAATATTTATAACAATTATAAAATATAAATTTTTAATTTTATTATTAAAAATCTTTTAAAAATGTTTGTTTCTTTCCACGGTTCTCTGCTAATGTACGCCGCATCTGTATGGAAACACTTCTTTCTTTCTGATGTATAGATGTTTTGGATATCTTCGCTGCATCTGAAAATTAAAATTTCTTGGTTAGAAACATTGTTCAATAAACGGGAAGATTTTAACATGAATATATTAGGTTAGAGGGAAAGCTATGTGGTATTTTAAATAAGCAGGTAATTTTACTTGTAATGCAAAAACACATGTTAATTAGTGAGTCATGGGAAAACAGAAATTGACAGGTTATTTGAAAAATGGCAACATATTGTTACAAATAATGGAAATTATATCATTGAATAATATTGAACATGTATTTTTATAAAATGACTCAAATGTTCTCTTTAAAATACGATAGAATTTTCCCTCCAACCTAATAATATTTTTGTATTTTCGTTTTGCCAATAATGTTTCAATGACTGAAAAAACGTAATAAAATAAATATAAAATAAAAGCTTACCTGAAATCGCAGTAACGAGTGTCACCAACACAATCCTGACAAGTGGCTGAAGGCATCGAATCACTTGCACACGCTTTTTATTAATTGGAATGTTACGAATACGTGCACAGGGAGCACGTGCTAAATTAACCTAACCTCACTTCACGTAAACGCACGGTGATGAGACGCGACGCTACTGTGAGGTATTTGGCTGAGAAACGGGAAAATCGTCTATAAAGTCTTGAAATCGGAAAAAAACTTACAAAGTGATTAGTAATATTCTTATTATTATAATATTATATATATATATAATATAAATATTAATAACAATACTAATTTAAATGATAACTGAATGAAATCTGAGTGCTCTGTAATTCAAGAGTTTGCATAATCTGAGGATAAAATGTTTCGAATAAAAGTTGAACAGTACTTAAATATGTACTTAGAACAGTAGTTAGTAATTAAGAACAATAATTAAAAATTCTATATTTAAAATTTCGAAAAAAATTTTTTTCGACAAAAAGCAAAAATCATTTTGATTTTTTAAATGTTAAAATACATTTCTTATTTTCGGCCAAATACCCCACTGTGTGACGCTTTGACTCTGACTATGTCACTCTGCTCACCTGTCACATAAGATTATTATAAGACTTAAAAAATAAACGTACTTGAACATTCGAAACTTAGATCCCACGGATATCCGACGGGACGTAATAAACAGATGTCCCACGGATGTCCAAAATTGAAGTCCCACGGATATCCTTAGCACCTGAAAAACGAATGTCCCTCGTACATCCGAAATTTAGGTTCCACGGATATCCGAGGAACGTAAATAACGGATGTCCCACGGACGTTCGAAATTGAAGTCCAACGGATGTCCTTAGGACCTAAAAAACGGATGTCCCTAGGATAACCGAAATTTAGGTCCAATGGATGTCCGAGGGACGTCCGTAACGGACGTGGGACATATGGACATAAAGTGGACATGAAACGAATGTCCTTCGGACGTTCGGTGCTATCTGGGAAGTTACTGTAATTACCCCGAAAATCGAAAATCGATTTTTTAGCAGATCTCCACGTTTCATGGTCATTGGAGTCGTTTGAGACTATTTTTATCAAAATGTCGGTATGTGTGTGTGTGTGTGTGTGTGTGCGTATGTCCGTTTCTATGGTATCAAATTTTTCGTTAACGTTTTCTGAAAAAGTAAAAACGCGATCAGAATGATGAATGATGCAATCGATGTGCCCCGCTGTAACTTAGAACTGATTAGATTTTGGTCCATTTTGGTCAAGTAGTTTTTTAGTTTTTTTCGAAAGGAGTTGATACAACATTGCAATTTATACAAGAGGCGTATCCACCGAAGATGCAAACGTAACTATATATATATATATATATATATATATATATATATATGTATATATATATATACATACATATATTTAGACATATTTAAAAAAAAATTTTTTTTTAATCTAAAAACAAATTTTTTTTTTTTAATTTAAAAAAATTTTTTTTTTCAATTATGCAACTACTGCTAATGTAACCGCTTACAATAATCGAAAAATATCCCGGATGCGCGCACATGAAAGTAGAAAGTAGAAAATAATGATACTAATATACTGCAACTAACGATTCGGGAAGTTCTTTGTGTGGCTCGTGGAGAGTCACACACCAAATAACATCCGTACCACTAACCCTCTCGCGAGCTCGTAAAGCGAGCTACAACACCCCCACCTGCGAAGCTCGCGAAGCGAGCGAGCAACAACCCCCCTCTAGTTAGGTCTGGAATCGACTACGCGGATCCAATGCATCTTCGAGCCGGCCGGGGTCGTGGACGTGGTCAGCTCACATCAAAGGGCTACGTAGCTGTCTTCATTTGCTTGGTAACTAAAGCTCTGTACCTGGAGGCTGTATCGGACGCATCAACCGAGAGCTTCCTAGCTGCTCTAAAAAGATTCACGTCTCGGCGGGGCAAATGTTTGGAGCTGTACAGCGACTGCGGCTTGAATTTTGTAGGCGCCGATCATGAGCTTCGTGAACTTCTTCAAGCGGCGAATCAACAGGGAAGTGGCCCGTTCAATGCAGCCTCCAGGGAAGGAATTTCCTGGAAATTCAATCCACCATCCGCAGAATCATCGGCGAGCAGCGATTGACATTTGAGGAGCTGACCACGCTCCTAGCCGGTATCGAAGCTTGTCTTAATTCCAGACCTTTGCAACCGTTGTCCGACGACCCGGAGGATCCAGCCGCCCTTACGCCGGGCCATTTTCTGATCGGGGAACCGCTGATCGCTATTCCAGAGCCCAGCCTCGAGGAGCTCCCCGTGTCCCGGTTATCTAGGTGGCAGTTAATGCAAAAACTACAGCAGCATTTCTGGCGGCGCTGGTCTCAGGAGTACCTGAACACATTACAAACAAGAGTCAAGTGGCGAAAGGACAATGTTGTGATCAGCCCCGGGCTTCTTTATCTAATTAAGAATGAAATTTTACCTCCTACGCAATGGCCACTTGCTCGAGTTGTTCACGTTCACCTGGGACCAGATGGTGCAGCGCGAGTCGCCACTGTTCGCACCGCTACCTCAACTTTTCTACGGCCAGCACACAAATTAATCCCTCTGTTTACACCGGACGACGAAGAAAAGAACACGGGGGGAAACCACGAGGCTGGACTCTCAAGCGATTCTCCCGACCAGTAAATGTTTCACTTCGAATTATTTCTCGCTTCAATTCAACCACTTCACGTAATTATCATTAAGCATTCTCACTCACCTCTAGCACTGTTCATCGGCACTGTAAATTCTCATCTCACTGCACATCACATCACCTTCACGTTGCTACGCGTTTCGTTAATACTGCGTACTACAACGTACGTTGCTGACCCATTCAGCTTTCTTGCTTCGCGTTTGTTACGTACCATCTGATTGGCTGGCAGTCTGCTCAGTTTCGTCAATGGCTGACGAGGCGGGCGGAATGTTTGGGATTGACTGATTGGGTCAGCGGCGATCGCGTATCGATGACGCGGCCCAACACGCTATTGGGTAATTTAGAGCAACTGCGAGAGCGGACTGTCGAGGATCAGCTCGCTGACTCATTGGTCAACACCGCGAAATCAATATCGATCGATTATCGTCCGCGGAGCCGCGCGAATGATTGGCGGATCGCACTTTCGATCCATCGATCATTCGCCCAAAAGTGACGGTTGCTCGCCAGCTGATCTTATGCACAGTTCGTTCTCGACTACCTACGTTAACGCATCTTTCGCTACCTTTCTCTTTCCGTTATCGCGCGTCTTTTGACCGTTAACTGAATTAGAAGCCTCTCGAGCTTCCCGCGACTTTCCGGGAGTCCACGTATTAAATCTACTCTTTATCGCAACGGGAGTTTATTAACAGCGTAATACATCTTCCTTCGGTAAAGTTACAATTTATCATTCGCACATTAGTATAGACGAAGCCCCAGAGGGGAATAAATAAGTGACGTTCGTTGTGAATAAGTGTTTTTCTACCCTGCTCCTCTAACAAAGTGAGTATAATAGTAATGTCCTTTAGCGCTAAATACGTTGGTTACAATATTGGAAAAAGGAGTGGATGCTAATACAAGCTTTGATATTTGGTTTTGCTATAATTGTGTCTATACTAAGGGGCAGTTGGAGGCCCATACTAGGTAGGGAATTTGTTAGTTTCTGTTTTGTCGCGAGATGTGGGTTCGCGAATATTCCGGATCTGTGCCCGCCAAATTAATCTTGGGCCAGTAGTTCAAGAGATTTGATGATATAAGAACGCAAAAGACAATAATCGGTTCGCGTGACAATGAATTACGTTAAAAGAAGCGTTTCGTCCCGGACCTGCTAGTGGACTCATCAGTAAGGCTGATCTAGCAGGTCCTGCCTTATACGCGCGCAGATTTGAATAATCCTAATCCGGATTGAATCGGTACAATAAAGACTGACGCTCGCGGATCTAATATAAGATGCGATCCCGGTTTGACGTGTGTCCTGATCGCTGGACAATTAACTGCTGCACTAGAAGTCTTTGGAAGCAGACTCAATGATTGACAAGTACAACGGCTGGTGCGGCCAATTCCGGTGCCATTCAATGATGCTTGTTCGAAAGCTAAGAAGAAACTGTCGGAGTTCGACTTCTTGTCCGACCGCGATGAGGAAACACATGTACTGATTGGTTCCTGCCGAAAGTTGCATTTACCAATCAGCATCCTCAAGAATGTTTAGACCTCCTTCTCGTAGCTCTGAAGCAGCCTTGGGAAGGAGGTGCGACGGGTCCCGGTAATTTGACTCTACCCTTGACGGACGCGGGTGGTCGTTCGAAGGGTCCAATTCTATGGTGCATTGTCCTTTAAGATAAACCAAACATCTGGCAATGTTTCGAATGGTCGTCGAATGACCCTAATTTACTTAATCTTCGAGGAAGATTCTTAGTCACGAACGCACCATAAATATGTCCGAAAGAACTCCACGTTTTTCTGTTCCGACGGGACGGAACAGTTTCCGTCTTTGTGAGTTATACAATTCGCATTTCCATAGTATGTGATCAAGGGTTTTACAACACTGATTGCATTTACATTGGCCATCATTGATAATACCTTTTTTTAAGTGCGGAAATGCGTTACGCATACCCCAGCTCCCCTGGGGGACCAGGGTTATGTGGGACTGTTCAGAGGACCCTCCGGCCAGCTTCTACCCAGTAAAACCGCACTCCCACCTAAGCTATTGTAAGGGGGGGCCAGGATCTCCGAGAACTCAACTGGCCAAACCGAACTCACCTGGCCACCCCCTTAGCTCACAAAACTCCCATCACTTTGTAACGAGTATAATAGGCGCGAAAAACATCCCCCCGCAAAACACCGCAACTGAACGCGCGTTACTTCGCTCGGAAACCGCGAGGTGGCCATCACGACCACCACCTACAGCACGAGCCCGGTTCCCGAGCGTTAACTCCCAGCGCGTCCGCTAGGTGGCCACCGCGACGATGTACATTCTCGCAAGTAAAGATGTAACAAGGACCATATAAGTACGGCCGACGGACACAGAAGAAGCGTCCCGGCTGAGAGTACGGCTATTAGAGGCATAGGCCACGATAGTCTGCTATCCGCCACCGAACCTTCCCTGCATCTTCCACATGCCCGAGTCGCGGAAGCCACCGGGAATCATCCTCCGCGAGATACGGAAGTATCCGCAGGCTTCCGTATCCGGAAGAATTCCGAGCCCGTTTAGCTGCGAAAGCTGCAAACAATTACATATCCCCGTCCTCACTTAAATCCTGACGGCCGAGAAACGATATCATCACGGTATAAAATGATATAATACTGATAACCGCGATTCGTAATATCACCAACACCGTTACCTCCGAAACACACTGTGATATTAGGAGTTAAGACAAATATGTATTCTGACCAAAGGCAATGAAGAATCAATTATTATTATTACACACTGGTTGGTATTCATTGGCGGCTCCAGGAACCCTGTACCGCCGACTGAGCCGGCACTCTCCCATTCGTCGAGTATTACAATTTGTTAGCTCCCGCACTTGTTAGCTCAAGCACTTGTTAGCTCCCCCTACCCTACTCTATGAGACCCTGGAGCCTTCGAGGTGGGCTTCCCGGAACGGCGAGAGGTGACCCCCTAAGAGGTCCCCTGTCGCCGCCCGGCCAAGGCATGAAGGCGCCGACACCGGTAAGGGAGAGTCGTCGAAGGCGTCTCGAGCACCCCGAATCCCCCCACCCCACCCCCCACGCGCCACCCCACCGGAGCAACGGAACTCCAGTAGGTGGCCGGCACCCTTCCGCCGGGGACCGGATAAAGGTCCCCATTGGGTGCCGGGCCACCACGGGGGGAGTTTAACAATTCCCCCAGGGGGCCGGGGTCAGCTCACGCTCCCAGAACCCGCTCTAGTGAAGCAGCTAGGTTATAGTGATCGGAACGCATTCTGTTTGTGACGGTTACTCGGGTCGGTGGAAAGAACTGCCGCCTCGGTCGGCTGTCTAAGGTTGCTGGTACCCCGAATAAACAGAGGTTGTGTCCGGGTGTATTCCGGTGCTTTACTTTAGGACGGGGATTTTCCGGCTCGGCGTTTCGCCACTGCGGACGGACGGGACTCCCGTAGGTATTTCACCACTCGGGGGGCTTGGTTGGTTCCCACTCGGCGTTTCGCCACTGGGGACGGATGGGATTCCCGTAGGTATTTCATCACTCGGGCCTGGTCGGTTCCCGCTCAGCGTTTCGCCACTGGGCACGGATGGGATTCCCGTAGGTATTTCACCACTCGGGCCTGGTCGGTTCCCGCTCGGCGTTTCGCCACTGGGCACGGATGGGATTCCCGTAGGTATTTCACCACTCCGGCCGGGTTGGTTCCCACTCGGCGTTTCGCCACTGGGGACGGATTATCGGTCGGCGGGTCAAAGGGAGGGTCAGGATCGCCAAGACTATGGTCTTAGCACGCATACGCTCACTCACTCACTCACACAACCCAAAAACTGGAGAGTATTGCCTAGGTGCCTTTAGTGTCCTTTTCACCACTCGGGTATACTCGGGACGAAACCGGCTTGGCTCGTCTCCCCGACCTGTTGTTTGCTCGCGGTAATTGTATGCGAGCCTGCATATAATTACCCGCGAGAAACCGGTTCGGCGCGGTGGCCCTCTGGCGGCCACGAGTCAGACTCGCGCGTCGCGGTCTCGCGACGCGTTCGGTGGCGCGGTGGGCGCGAAGCGCTGGCGGTGTTCGGTGGTGGTGGGGATAGTTTCGTGCCTTGCGAGATGTAATCGCCACATGTTGACTGTGACAATTAAACTTCTCTCTAGTTCTAAATGGGCGAACCAGGGTACTGAGCTTTCTTTAAAGAAGTTTTGAAAGTATTTTTTTCCCTTAAAGAGACCTTGATGTTTTATAACTCCAGAATTACGATCTTTAGCTTGTTTTTTAAACGTTTTGAACAAATCAGTATAGAGGATCGCAGGAACATTTACAATATTCATTGACGTCACCGATTTGGCTGTCCTGTCCGCATTTTCATCACCTTGGATTCCAAAATGCGGTGGAATCCAAAACAGTTTAATGAAGCTGTTATAATCATTATTGAACAGTAAATGGTCCTCTGCGTTGCTGTATTCAAAGAAAAAGTAAACAACGTTACTATCTATATTATGTCCTGCAAAATTGCAATTAGAATTACGATTTTAATTATGTTTACTTTTTCTTTTCGACCGGGAACGCGTCGAACAGTCTAACGAAATATGAGACACCGGAGCCTTGCCGCCAGTGGTGTTCACCACTACAGCGAGCATTCTACGGAATACAGCGCGGCGGATGCCCGCTCTAGTGGTGAGCGTCACTGGCGGCAACCCGTGTAGGGCACGGATATTTTGTTTTCTGGATCCAAAAAAATCTCAGCGTTGGAAAGTTGAAAGGATAGTTTCTCAAGATAAAAGTCTGCTCTATCACGTGGAGCAATTCGATTTTCCGCTGGATCCTTATTTTTTTATAAATTGAAAAATATCATCCAAAAATGATGCAAAAGTGGTGCCTCCCCGTCTGTAACGATTGTTTAAACCTATTTAAACAATCAGAATGTATTACTATAGCACATCGCTGGATACGGGAAAGTCTAGAGAATCTTCCGCTGTAAAGAACAATACAATATCTTATATAATAACATCACAATATTTGTTCTGTAGGATTGCGTGTTAATAAGATCACGATATTTTTCGTTGTGCGAATTTATTTTTTTACAATGTATTCAGTTTGACAAAATTTGCGACCGACTCTTGTAAGACAACTGAACTCGAGTCCGAGTCGTCTCGTCTTTTAACCTAACTTCGTTTTTGGGGGGAAGGGGAAAATCCCTTCCAACTACGCTGGTTTCCTCCAGACCCTCCGCACGTGAGGTTCTTCCGGACGTGGACGTCCGCAGTCCTTTCGTCGAAGGTCCTTCGGTCCTCCACGATTTATGGTACTCGTATGCGCTATTGAGACTGTGACTAACGAAAGCTAAAACCCTGGCAAACTCTGAAACTAAACAGTTCTCTCAAAAATAGCTTTGTCTAGTCAAGCACACCATAAATCGTGTTCAGCTGTTTTTTATGCTTACTTATTTCTAAGGACTTCGAGTTTTCTCGACTGGTCCCTACAGTTCAAAGTCGAAAAATATGTCTTTTTTTCAAACTCATGTTTCTCAGAAACTGTGCGTGTAGGAGAAAAATTAAGGGCAGATTTGTAATCAGACCTTATTATTATTCTAACCCTATAACACCCAACAGTTATATGGAAACATGAAAGAAGTTGAAATTTGTTGGACAGTGAAATAGATTGTGGCTGGTGCAAGCGCACAAGCAGCGGACATAGTAGAGGTACGCTGTTGCGTGTAGCGCCCGTGCAATCGAACAGGCACTCACACGGGCAGACTAGACATACGTTCGTGTGTAGCGCGTGCGTAGTAGAAGTAAGAGTGGGGGAAAAGCCGGCTAAAGCGGCGGAGGAGAAAAAACCCACGTCCCACGATTCTGGCATCACTGGTATTGCTGAAAATGAAGTGATTAACTTCGGTAAAAATTTAGAATCCAAAATTGGGAAAAACTTCTATCTAAAGTACCTTGAAAATCAGGTTCGCTTACATTTTAGTGATATAAAATTGTTCTCCGAGGCCAAACAGGCATTCCAAAAGGCTGGAGTTGTTTCCCATACTTTCGTCCTCCCAAGCGAAAAGCCTTTCACAGCTATTCTGAAGGGTCTTCCCAAAATCGACACTGCAACTATCGCTTCTGAAATAATCTCTCAGAAATTTGTAACAGACCTGTACAACGGGCTCAGTACAGCTCTGTTACGAACGTGAATACTCACGTATCACCGAAGCGCGCCGAACGATCCCGACCGAACCCGAAGCCGTAACGCACGATTTCACGCCTCGTAACCAGGCGCGACACATCGTTACGCGTCTTCCCGCGTTTCCGCGCCTCGAAACAGGCGCTGCGTGAGCATCACTTCGGCGAATTGCTCACGCACACCGCAACCCGCGTTCCCCGCAGTAATCGCCGAATTTGCCTGTAAAAGGCAACACGAAAGACGACTCGCTCTCTTTCCGGGTCCAGCAGGCGAGCCGTCTAGTAGACACGGAGCACTGGTAAGTGCGCCTCCTTACCATTGACGAGCCGTCAAACTCCTGATCCCGACCGTTCCCGATACCCGAGCAAACGCGCCGTTGCATCCGCACCGTCCGCCGTAACCGCTTCGCGCCGATGTTCCCGTCGCCGTTCCCACGAGCCGTCGGAACACCTTTTGCAGCGCGCCGCTTGCATCCTCGCCCGTTCAACGAGCCGTAGAACGAATCCTACGTACAGCTTCGTGCCGAAGTTCCCGTCGCCGTTTCCACGAGCCGTCGGAACACCTTCCGCAACGCGCCGTTGTGTCCTCGCTCTTCCCACGCGCCGTCGGACGATTCCAGCCTATGCTTCGCGCGCCGTCGAAGCTCCCGTCGCCGTTCCACGAGCCGTCGGAACCCCGTTTGCAACGCGGCGTTGCATCCTCGCCCGTTGAACGCGCCGTTGAGCGAATCCTTCGATAGCTTCGCGCCGAAGTTCCTGTCGCTGTTTCCACGAGCCGTCGGAACACCCGGTACAGCGCGCCGCTGCCTCCTTGCACGCTCAACGCGCCGTCGAGCGAATCTCGCCGTTCCCGCCGACCTGACCGACCCCGAACACTCTTGCCGCGAGCCGCCGGTTCCCGTATCCCAGTAACTCGACGAGCCGTCGCGGGGAGTCCGCACATCTACCTCGACGAGCCGTCGCCCGTCGTCGACAACCGGATCCGCGAACCGCGAATCCGCGTACGTGTACCCGCGAACATATCGTGATCGGCATCTTCGCGATCCGCGGTCCAGTGAGACGTGAAAAGTTACGTCGCGCGTTCTGCTTTATTTTGTACCTTGTCCGAACTACCGCTTCCCGTTCAATCCTCTCGCCGCGAACCTTGACTCGGCGAGCCATTCGGCAACGAGGGTGAACCACCGTTGTGACGAGCTACCGGACTCGTTACATGGCGCCCGAACAGGGACTTTAAAAAATGTCGCGAACAAAACGCGAAAGTGTCGACCGAGTGCGTTTCGAACCACGTGGGCGTGTGAACCACGTGGCGCGTCGCGAAGTTTCAAGGTTAACCTACCACGTGGTTTCGAGGTTAACACGCCGCGGAAAACTCGCGATCCGCGCGCCCTCCAGTGTCGTCAATGGAAGATCACGCGATCACGAGTGAGAAGTGAAAAAATGTGCGAACAGTGCCGCACGCGCCACCTAGTGCCGCGAGGTGAGACTAGCAACCGCGCGAAGTGACACAAAACGACAGTGCTAGACACCTAGTGGCGAGACTTGGTGACGGAATCGTGCATCGCGATCGCGGGGCGTAACGAGGACCAGCGCCGTCATCTAGCGGCGATCGATGGAACTACAACCACCGAAACGGGAGACGAAAACGGCTGAATGAAACGGATCCGTCTAACGAAGGACCAGCTGATCGCAGAGCTGCAACGCAGCAACCTGTCTACGATCGGAACCGCAGAGGAACTACGCCAGCGACTGAGCGACTACATACGGCAGCAAACCGACGATCCCCCTGAAATGGCCGATCCGAAGGAAGGGGTGAGCACCAGGAACATGGCAGCCGCCAGCGAGAAAGTGACAGCTGTCACCGATAAAGCCGTCACTGAGACAGCTGTCACTGGAAAAGCCGAAACCGAAAGAACTGTCACGGAGAAGAGACCCGTACCGGAACATCGACCGTATCCGGAAGTCCGGAAATATCACCGACGGAAAAGATCCGTTGTCGTTTCTGGAACGAATGACCGAGCTCCAATTCACCTACGATCTCACCGACGCCGACCTGCTTCGCGGAGTGCCCGAACTGCTCCGGGGGCAAGCACAGAATTGGTATCGAAACAGTCGGGCAGATATTGAAACGTGGAAACAGTTCTCCGATGGATTCGTACAAGTGTTCGCGTCAAACCGCTTGCGTTTTCAGCGAGAAAACGAGGCTCGCGCACGCCGCCAACGGCCCAACGAGCCCTTCCACGAGTTCATGACCTCGGTGGTCACGCTCATGCGCCGCGCGCACATGGATGACAGCCTCCGTCTGGACATGCTGTTTGAAAACATGCTGCCCGAATACCGGAAGCTCATCTACCGACCGGACGTGAAGAACGCACAAGATCTCCTAGCACGAGTACAGCAAATGGAGCAAGCCCGCGAAAACACCGAGGAAGGATCGACCGGACACCAGACCACACCACGTACCGTGGCGATCAGTGCGGCAGAGACAGCCCACCGAAACCTCGCGGCCACCGAGCCGATTGAATCGCGACTCACTCGGCTCAGCATGTCACCCGGAGCCGACCGCTCCGAAAAACCAGAGGGACCATACCACCCGACAACGCATTGCTGGCGATGCAAACAGCGCGGACACCAGCGTTTCGAGTGCCAGAACGTGTATCGCAAGTTTTGCTCGCGGTGCGGACGCGATAACATGTTGACCCGCGACTGCCATCCGCCGGGAAACGGACCGCGGGGCCCGACGTCGCCGAACCGGCGCCAATAAACCCGGGCCCGCCGATCCGCTATACACCACGACCACTTCTGCCGATCGTTCTGCTGGGACGCGAAATTGATGCCATGCTGGACACCGGAGCCCAGTTCTCGTGCATCAATGCGGAATTGATGGAGTGGGCCCAGGAGCAAGGGATCCGACCCACCGATGGCTACCAACGCATCTGCCTCGCCGACGGATCGGATATGCGTCTGTCCAGCACCGTCCGGTTGACCTTCTGCGTGGGAGATCTCGAGCAGACAGAAGATTTCACCGTACTACCGAAGATGGGCCCGCCCGTGCTGCTCGGGATTCAGGTCATCGTAGCACTCCGTTTGACCGTCCGACCACCCCCGGAGGTGTCCAACTGGGCTGCAAACTGTCTGGCCGAACCCTGCCTACAGATGGGCCTCCGGAAAATAAAGGAGACCGAGCGGGAGTCGTTTCAACGATTTGTGGAGCACGGACTGGCAAAGGTCTCTTCCGTGGCCGGGCGTACCACGCTGGTACACCACAAAATCAAACTGCTCAACAAGACACCACTGAAGCAGCGGTACCGACCCCGCAACCCAATCATGTAGACCGTGATCGACGAAGAGGTCGATAAAATGCTGCGAGACGGAGTCATCGAGCGATCCAACAGCCCGTGGAGCTCACCGGTGGTCGTCGTGAAGAAAAAGGACGGGAAACAACGTTTCTGTGTTGACTACCGCCGGCAGAATGACCGCTCCGAAAAGGACGCTTACCTGCTGCCACATATCCAGGCCACCCTCGACAAGTTACGAGGGGCCAAGTTCTTGACAACGGTGGATCAGAAAAACGGATACAGGCAGGTCCCGTTAGACGCAGCAAGCCGACCGCTCACCGCATTCACCGTGCCCGGAAGAGGACTGTTCCAGTTTACCGTAATGCCATTCGGACTTCACTCGGCTCCCGCCAGGTTTCAGCGGCTGCTGGACAAAATCATCGGACCGAAAATGGAGCCGAACGCATTTGCGTATCTCGACGATATCATTATCGTCAGCCGGACCATCGAAGAGCACCGCCGCCACCTGCGTAAAGTTTTCCGCCGTCTCCGCGCCGCCGGCCTGCGACTCAACCCCGATAAATGCCGATTCTGCGTCGACAGCCTCTGGTACCTCGGCCACATCGTGGATCAGCAAGGGATCCGGACTGACCCGGATAAGACAAGCGCGATCGCACAGCTAGCGGCTCCGAAAACGATCCGGGACGTCCGACGTTTCCACGGCATGGCTTCATGGTATCGTCGATTCGTGCCGAATTTTTTCCGAGATCATGGAACCCCTGACACGGCTCACCAGGAAGAACGCCAAGTGGAGGTGGACCGAAGACGAAGAAGACGCTTCCGGACGATGAAAGAGAATCTAGTGGCCGCGCCGGTTCTAGCTTGTCCGGATTTCACGCAGCCGTTCACGCTCCAAACGGACGCCAGTGACAGCGGCCTAGGAATCGTGCTCACGCAAGGACCAGACAACGAAGAGCATGTCATTGCCTACGCCAGTCACACGTTGAGCATCACGGAGCGGCAATACAGTGCCACCGAAAAGGAGTGTCTCGCCGTCGTATGGGGAATACGCAAAATGAAGTCGTATCTCGAACCATGTGGCGGATCCGCTGTCCCGTAACGCACCCACAGTGGGCGTCAACCTGCTCCGACCGAAACAGCGCCCCGACACATGGTATCAGAAGAAATTCGAGGCCGTCCAGAGCAATCCGTTGTCCGTCACCGATTTCCGAATTCACGACGGAAAGCGTCGAATCTGCGTGCCCACCGACGAGCGGGAAGAGATACTCCGAAAGTATCACGACGACCCCACCGCCGGACATCTGGGGGTCGCGAAGACCATCGTCCGCCTGGCACAACGCTTCTACTGGCCTGGAATGTTTCGAGAGACCGCCCGATACGTTCGCAGCTGCGCCAGCTGCCAGCGGTACAAGACACCACCGCAACAGCCCGCGGGGCACCTCCACGCAAACCCAGGGACACGACCATGGCATACGGTGTCCATCAACCTCGTCGGACCACTGCCACGGTCACGCCAAGGGAACATCTGGCTGTTGGTTGCCCTCGACAGATTCACGAAGTGGGTAGAACTCGTACCGGTCCGTAAGGCCACCAGCTCCGTCGTTGCCTGTGCCTCCCCGAAGTGGGGGGGCTGTGGGTTTGTCCCCGGTATTGGCGGTGCGTAGGGGGCGGGGTAGCCGTCCCTACCACCGCCGTGGATTGCCCTCACCCCGGAGGGCGGAGGATGGCGGGGCCGGGGGAATGAGCTGACCCCGGCCCCCGGGGGGAGGTAGTCACTCCCCCCTGAGATGGACCGGCACCCCGGAGGGACCTTTACCCGGTCCCTTGTAGGGGGTGTCGGCCATCTACCGGAGACGGGCTCCGGTGGGGTGGCGCGTGGGGGGTGGGGTGGGGAGGGTCGGGGCGTGCGAGTCGCCTCCGACGACCCTTGCTTGCCGGTGTCGGCGCCTTCTTGCCCTGGCCGGGCGGCGGTGGTGGGTGACCCCCTTAGGGGGTCACACACTGCTGCTGCCCCGAGCAGCGCACGAAGGCTCCGGGAGCTGTGGGTGGACCGAACTGGGGTTCGGGAAGCCCAACTCGAAGGCTCCAGGGATGGGGACACCGGGCGGGTCCCTCCGCCCGGGGTCTGGTATTAGGTAGGGCACGGGGGGGAGCATCACTCCCCTCCAGGGCGGTTTGTTAGCTAAGGGGGTGGCCAGTTGAGTTCTCGGAGATCCTGGCCCCCCCTTACAATAGCTTAGGTGGGAGTGCGGTTTTAGTGGGGAGAGGCCGGCCGGAGAGTCCTCTGGACAATCCCCCCAGGGGGCCAGGGTATGCGTAACGCATTTCCGCACTATAAAAAAAAAAAGCTCCGCCGTTGCCGCCGCGATCCAGAGAGAGGTCATCCTCCGGCATGGGGCACCTGAAGTGGTCACCACCGATAACGGTCGCCAGTTCATCGGCGGACCGTTCACCGCCTTGCTTGAAGCCACCGGAACCACACACAGGAAGACGCCGCCGTACTCGCCCCATTGCAACCCGGTTGAACGAGCCAACAAGGTAGTGAAGACGATGCTCGCTCAATATACCGGCGCCCGGCACAACCAGTGGGACGAGAAGATAGAAGAAGCACGCTTCGCCGTCAATACCGCCTGGCACGAATCGACGGGATACAGTCCAGCGTATCTCAACTAGGGAAGAGAACTCCGAACACCGGGCCAACCGTCGACCGCAGATTCGAAAGAACCGCCTACACAACGATGGAAGAATCTCCGGGAAGCGCAGGAGCTCGCGAAGTTGCACTTGGCTCGGGCCTTCGGACGTCAAGCCAAGTACCACGACCTTCGGCACCGCGACTGGCGACCAACCGTCGGAGACCGCGTATGGAAACACGACCATACGCTGTCCGATAAAGCGGCCGGAGTCAACGCGAAGCTCGCGCCGAAGTACAGCGGCCCGTACACCGTCGGGAAAATTGTTTCACCGGTCATCGTCGACCTACGCGACGGCAGAAACAAATGGTTCCGCCACATCCAAGTCCAGGATCTAAAGCCTGCGGTAGAACCGGACACCGAAACGCGAGCCGCGACCCATGCTGGTAACGATGCGGAACCGAGCGGCACGCCCCACCACCCCCCGACCCCGCCAACGTACCAGCCCCTCGTCACCGAGGCCGACCCCGTAAACTGATTCCGAGCATTTCTTTTTGTAGCAGAATTTATACAACAAGAACGGGGGACATGGAGCCGTGGGTGAAAGAGCTGGCAGACCTGCTGGAGGAGCCGAACTTGGATGAGAGGCCCCGGACGCCGACGATCCGACTACCCGACCTGGAGGCCACGCCGGTCAAGCCGACCGGAGACCCCGTGAGGGCCACGACAGCACCGACTCAGGCAGCGAAACCGCTGCCGAAAACAGCTTCATCCGATCAACAGACCACCAAATCAGCCGTGGGGCCCGCAACACGACACCTGGAACAGACGGCTCAGCGAATCGCGGCATCGCTCTCCACGCCGCCGGGACCGTCGCCCCACCGCCGCAGCGGTCCACGAGTGCGGACCATATGCTCGGTAAGCTGGCTAACGGGCCTGCTTAAGCGGAAGGCAGAGCTGGAGGAGGCCGCGAGGAAGCGAGCACCCGCCGCCACTCCCGGGACAGACACCGAGCCCGGTCCGTCGCGGTCAACGGACGACAAAACCAAGGTCGGTCCGTTTGACCCAGTACCAAGCACTGGGGCCAAAACCGAACCACCCACTTGGTGGGACGGAGTGGTGAGACCACCGGCAAGGCCGGAACACCGCAAGGCCAAAGGAGGCCGCCGCAACATACCGCCGCGCCGCTGCCGCACTGGACCGAGAGGCTGCATCTCCAGGATCCGGACGTGGTGTTCGTGGCCGAACACCCGCCAGCCAAGGCAACAACACGCACGCGGGAAGCCACGAGCGACACGACACCGCCTGGAGCACCGGGCATAGCCGCCGCCGCTCCTGCCGTTCAGGCAGCAATAACACCGAGACCCAGCCTCATGCAAACTTGGAGTGAACAACCTGGCAACGGGGGCCGCCTGACACCATCTGGGGACCGCCTTCCCAGTGCTCCCCCGTCACTGCCGTACGACGGCAAACGGGTACCAGGCCCCACCGCCTGGTACCAACTCCCAACGGGTCGTCGAGTGGAGGTGTCCATATATTATGTGAAGACGGGGCAGTTCCGGGCATCCACCCCCGAGGAACGGTGGATTCTGTTCTTCAAGAAGGACGGGCACCTACGCCGGTGCAAGTGGAGGACTCAGGCTCCGGCCTTAGACTGATAAATCGCGCGCCGCGATCGCCCCCGCGCCGAGGGGCGCCAAAAAGTTCCTATTTATTCATTATTGCGTCATAGATACATTTTCTGATATATTTTTTATTATTGTTTTACGGGAGGCGGGAGAGCACCGATCGCGATTCACGCTATTTTTTTTTTTGTTTGTTCTATTGTTCCACCGCGCAGCCACTGCAGAAATGCTATAATTTTGTTTTTCTTTTACTCTCTCCCTCCTGGTCGTGATAGATTACAGTATTATTACTATTATTTTTCCTGCCAATCACTCTCACAAGACTGAGAAACGCACCCGAGCCGGGCAAAAGAGATTTAAGAATAAGGGAACCTAGGACGTAGTTATGATGTTGTACATTTATACCTATTTTTTTTTCTTCCTCTTCGAATTATCGTTACTATTATACCTTAGCACTCGTTATATATATAGATATATATTTTGCTGTAGCTCTAAACTAGCATTAAGGTCTAGAGGTACAACGACGGAGGCCGATGGCCTCGCCCGTTCTCTTTGTATCCGACCCTAGCGCCAACATTATTACATTTTCTCTCTTCTCGCGAAACCCACCGACATGGGACCGTTTTACCGATCATGAGATGGTTTTTTGAAGTGAAACTTCTTTGCTGAGGGTAACAATTTTCTGAAATAACGGATGTGACGTTTCGATGTAACGGATATGTGACGTTTCGAAATAACGGATATGTGACGTTTCGATGTCACGGAAGTGGAAAGTGGGGCGCGAAAATTTAAACTGAGAATGAACGGAGAAGAATAATTTCTTACCCCGACGGGATTCGAACCCCGGTCCACCGATTGGGGACAACCAATGATCTTTAGAATGATAGCGAACATTTTGGAATATATCGAAACGAATAAAATGCTCGGTAGTAGGATCAAACGAAAAGGTTACAAATTCGTGGTTATGTTACGACTACAGACATATATTTAGAGATAGACTCCGCCGTCTTACGGGCGAGTTGAAGATCACACTGTCGGGATCTATAGCGCTCTCTCTCACTCTTTTTTGTGGGCTTCAGCGCTTCATACAGTTCATAGTACTTTTATTATTTTATTATTAATTAATGAAGTGTGTTGAAGTGATTAGTTGTTAGTGCTGTTTAGTTATTTATATATATTGGATATATATTTAAAAAACAAGAGGTATGTATATAAATTACAAAATTACATGTAAAATAAAAAATACATGGTTATGTTACGACATCACATGCAACTGCTTTAACATTAAATAAATATTTTTATTTTCCAGAGATATATAGCTTATTAGCTATTGCTAATAGCTAAAAACCTACCGTGTGTAGAACAGAATAAAAAGAGGTATGTATATAAAATTGTTAGAATTGTATGAAAGAAGTGGCGCTTCGCGCGTGCGGACTCTGTTGCGTTGACGTGCGGCGTCTAGGTTGTGTATGCGCCTTGACTTGTGACGTGGCAGATTCTGCCAGCGTCAATCCGAACCCCAAGCGAAGGACCGGGCCAACGACGGCCGATAGAATAACGAACCGCTAGTCGCGATCGCTCTCCCAGGAACGTCCGAGGTCCAGCGGAACAGATTTATCGCGTTTAAATGTCGCGCCGCTGGGCGCGACACGAAGTTTCAGGAACGAACGGAGTCCGGAAGGGACCCGGTCCCTATCTCCTGCCGTGATTGGCGTAACGTCTCGGGAAGAGGCGCTCGGAGGACCTATCGTAAAACGTCACTGCCGAACCAGACGGTCGAGCCAGGATCGAGCCCGGATTTACCAACCGGGGAGACCGATGAGGGAAATCGGAATACGGGACGTACAGCAACCCAACCTCACCGTCTTTCGCCCAGGAATTGCGCCGAGAACAATCCTGGGGCGGCTCGAATGCCTACCGATATACTTTGCAGCTGTATCGCCCGGCTCCGGGAAATCAGTAAATTACCGGGGACCCGGGACCGAAAAGATGGAATTCGTCCCTGCCGCGAGGAACCACGCGATAGGCCCGAGCGTCGCCTAGGAGGAGATAGATGAGGGAGTAGGGGGACGCCTCGCTTCCGCGTTCCCGAGCCATTGCGAAGTAGGTTACTGGGTCGAAGGATCGCGAAGCGACAAGTTGTGCCGTAATTGTATCCGCGGTTTCACATAAGTATATCGATTGCCGATTAAGACGACCTGCGTCCACCATTTGGTAAGTGCCGATCAGGCTTTATTCCGACCTATTTAGTGATTTACCATTCGCGTTGGCTCGGGGCGTATTTGCGTGTTCTTGTTTAACTTCGTGCCGTGCACCACGTGTCCGCCAGTGTTGCCGACGACCGAGGGTAGCTCACTCGAGAGGGACACGAGGCCGTGGGTCGTATCGTTGCCGATTGTCCGCGGGACGGAATATTCGGGACGTGCGATATTGGACGAAATTCTGAGCGTTCTACTCGAGACGTTCTTCGGTGGGACGACGTGACGGTTCGTTTCGTTTTCGCGACTTTGCCGCATCCTCGTCCAGTCCAGTCTAAATCCGCGTCCGTCATCAGAGCTCGGCGGAATTCGTGCCGTAAAGGCTTGTACAACACGCGAAGTCCTGTGACCGCCGAGTTCAACGCGATAGAATAGATAAGCGCGAGCGACCGAACATCCGTCGAACACTTTGTTCTCGCGTCGGCAAATTCTCGCTGCCGTCGGTGACCACCGACGGGCTATTCCATGTCACCTCGTTAATAAACGATTGTCGTTGCCGAATCTTATTTGAATTATTCTACCCACGAGAAACGTTCCCGTCGCGGGGAATGCCCCGTTCCTTCTCCTCACGTGGAACCCTGACCATTTTCGCGGCTATTTCAGGTTATCGCGCAACCCTCGCGGAGGCGGAATTATTTTGCGGTATTCGCGTAAAAGAATAGCTTAGCGTGACACTTTACGTGTCTGGCGCCCGAAAGAATTTCGAATCAACATCGATATCGCGATCCAGATTCGCGAAGGGTTGTTTGTCCCGGGAGGACCACGTGTCGCGCGACCGAGCGTGGCCCGGTCTTCAAGCCGTAATTTCCCGTGCTCGTCTTCGGTTCGGAATCGACCAGAAAACGACGTGACAGACTGTATCGACCAATGTCGCGTTCGATCTGCGCCGTTACGTGTTCCTCGTTTGGAAAGTTTTCAAAAAAAGGTATTCGGTACGCCATACCGTTTATCCGGCCGACCGTTGTTACAGTTTTGTTTGCTCGGGATTTGTGATCAAAGTATTATTCTAAAGTTAAACGTTTCTTTTGTTCACCAAATTGTTGGTTTAATATTATCCATATACCTTTATATTTCACAATAAAGTGTTTTTTTTTAAGTCGCACATTCTAATAGGTTATGGGCCCAGGTGGACGTGGCATTGCATAATGGCTGACATACGTTTTACGATTACAAAATTGAATAATGCGAACTACGAAATATGGAGAAGTAAAGTCGAGTTACTGTTGATCAAAGAGGACCTGTGGCACACTATAAAGGAAGCAAGGCCTGCGGATGCAAATGAAAAATGGCTTAAAGCTGACGGTCGAGCCAGGGCAATCATCGGTCTTCTACTGGAAGACGACCAGTTCATACATTTTAAGGGAGCTGCCGATGCAAAGGGAGCGTGGGAAGCACTAAGGAAATACCACCAGAAAGCTTCCCTGACAAATCAGGTACACTTGCTTAAAAGAATCATTAATTTAAAATTAGACGAGGACGGCGATATGGAAAGGAACGTCCATTAAATGTTGAGCCTCGTGGACCGGCTCGCCGCCATTGGGGAGACATTGAAGGAGAAAATCGTTATATCCATAATGCTGAATAACCTTCCGGATTCTTTCGGGACGCTTATTGCAGCGCTAGAAACCCGAAATGAAAATGAGTTGACCTTGGAACTCGTAAAAGGAAAATTAGTTGATGAAGCAGCAAGGCGCCGGAACCTGAGAAGTAAAACTGAAGAGGAAGATAAAGCTTTAAAAGTGATCCATAGGAACACACTCGGATCACGAAAAACTACAGAACAGCCAAGTTTGTATACCTGTTTCTTTTGCAAAAAGCCGGGGCATTTAAAGAAAAATTGCATAAAGTATCAGAGGTGGAAAGAAAAGAATCCAAGCAAGTCAAATCAAAAGGCTAGTCAGGTTGTTGATGACAGTGTATGTGTGGATTCTACGGGCCTTCGCTCTGCAAGCGAAGTTTGTTTTCACACTGACGTCAACAGTACATCTTGGAATAAAGATGATTGGTGCATTGATTCTGGTGCTACTAATCACATGTCCAATAATAGAAATTTCTTTCTTAATTTAGAAAAGTGCAATAATGAGAGTGTAAGGCTGGCGAATGGTTCGTATGCGAACGTTGAAGGCAAAGGAGACGGAAGGATCTGGTGCGAAGGACCTCAAGGACAACAAATTGATATTCATATAAGGGATGTGCTCTATGTTCCAGCTCTGAAGGAGAATTTAATTTCAGTCAAAAGGTTGAAAGATAAAGACTTTGAGGTTAATTTTGCCAAAGGGATGTGTGCAATAATGAGTAAAGGCAACGTCATAGTTAAGGCTGAATCATATAGTGATTTATTCAAGTTAAAGTGTGTAAATAAAGCTCTTACAGCTACGAGTCAACATTCCTCAAATTGCCAACATACATGGCACAGGAAGTTAGGTCATAGGGACTTTGCCGCAATAAAGGAAATGGTATTCAAGGGAACAATAGAAGGAATAAAGATTAAAGACTGCGGAATAAGGCAAGTGTGCGGCACTTGCATAAAGGGGAAGATGACTAGAAGACCTTTCCCCCAGAAGTCTGACAGTAAGTCTGAGATGATATTGGATATAATACACACCGACGTATGTGGTCCAATGCAGACAAGAACTCCAGGTCAGAAACGTTATGTATTGTCTTTGATTGACGACTTCAGCAGGTACACGACAATTTATCTATTAAGTCATAAATCTGAAACAACTGACAGGATCAAGGATTTTGTTCAGGAAGTAAAGACAAAGTTTGGCAAAATTCCAAAAGTTTTCAGATCAGATCGTGGTACAGAATATGTCAATCAAGAACTAAAGGATTTATTCAGAAACCAAGGGATAAAGTGTCAGTATACAGTCAGCTACACACCAGAACAGAACGGTGTAGCAGAAAGGAAAAACCGATCTCTCATGGAAATGACAAGATGCTTGTTAGCTGATGCAGAACTCGGACAGAAGTACTGGGGTGAGGCTATCCATTTTTCAAATTATATACAAAATCGATTGATCACTAAAGCTACTGGTATCACTCCAATGGAGAGATGGAGCGGGATAAAACCAAATCTTAGGGATATGCACATTTTTGGATCTAAAGTATATGCGCATGTTCCCAAGGAACTAAGAAGGAAGCTGGACCACAAGGCAAAAGAATACAAGTTCGCAGGATTCGATGAGAACTCTAAAGGGTACCGGCTTCTAGACACAAATACGGATAAGATTGTGGTTAGTCGTGATGTGAGATTCACAGATTCAAGTCAAGACACAAATTTTGAAGAGAACTCACCAAAGGAAGATGAGAACGACGATTCGGTAATCGAGTTCATAAATGAGAGAGAAAAGGATGACACTGAAGATGAAAATGAAGACGAAAGTCATCAAGATGAAGACAGTACAAAATCCAGGAGGGGACGCGGACGCCCTCGAATCATAAGGACTGGGAATCGGGGCAGACCGCGTAAAGTATACTTAGAAGGGGTAAATAATCAGGAGAATTTTTTAGGAAACGCAAGTGAGATTCCTCTGGACGTTGCCACGTCTGGCACAGATGC